>JAUIMM010000340.1:42500-642500 GCA_031769625.1 Taudactylus pleione
ACATAACTTTATCATTGTTCATAAAAGATCAGTGAGTGCTCATTCTAGGTGATGCTGTCTGCCTTTTACCAGAGTGGATCAGTTGGGTATAGGTTAGAGATGAGCGGGTCCAACTCTCTGAGAACCGGACCCACCCGAACTTCCAGATCCAAGGCGAAAACAGAGCTAGGCTCAGGTTTCCCGCATGACTCGGATCTCAAAACGAGGCAAAACCCGTCATCCTCCTGCTGTCGGATTTTTGCAGGTTTTGGATTGTATAAAGGTCCCTGTAATCTATGCCATTTTCACTCCGTCTGTAGAGAGAGAAGCTAGCAGATGTAGTCAGTCACTATCAGTCACTCAATGTGTGTGTCCAGTCGGAGTCTTGGCCTGAAGGCTGATGCTGTGATGTCCAAAAAAGGGGCTTAGGCTGCAGTATATAAAGGGGGGCTTCCTTCAGTGTGTGATGCAGCTGCTGTGTCACTTGTCCAGTCAATTAACTGTGGTGGCTGTTGCTGTGTTTTTGTCCTGCCCATCAGACTAGGGCTGCAGTCCATAAAGGGGTGCTGTGTAGTCCAGGGGGGTGCTCTATCAATTAGGGGTGCTCTTCCCCAGTTTAAAAAAAAATATAAGTGCTGTGTGTGTGTGTGTGTGTGTGTGCGTTAGCAACTTAGTTGCACTATTATTGTACGGTGACACTGCCGCAGTTTATCATCCACATATTTGTAACTCTGCAGGTAGTCTGTCCGCACTCGGCAGGGGTGCTTTGTTGTCCATAAAAAATGGGTGCTGTCTGTGTTGCTCATCAAGGGGCTGCTGTCTTATTCAGGGGTGCTTTTCCCCAGTGTAAAAAAAATAATAGTGCTTTTTTTGTGTGTGTGTGCATTAGCAACTTAGCTGCGCTATTATTGTACGGTAACACTGCCGCAGTTTATCGTCCACATACTGTATTTGTGACTCTGCAGGTGGTCTGTGCACACTCGGCAGGGGTGCTTTGTAGTCCATCAAAAAGGAGTGCTGCTCTGTTGTTCATCAAGGGGCTGCTGCCTCATTCAGGGGTGCTCTTCCCCAGTGTAAAAAAAATAAAAGTGAAATTAAATCAGAAATATCAATTCACAAAGAAAAAAAAGGATTTTTTTTTTTGTGCGTGTGCGTTAGCAACTTAGCTGCACTATTATTGTTTAGTGGTACTGCCGGCCAGACCGCAGTTTATCGTCCACGTATTTGTGACTCTGCAGGTGGTCTGTCCGCACTCTGCAGGGGTGCTTTGTTGTCCATAAAAAAGGGGTGCTGTCTGTGTTGCTCATCAAGGGGCTGCTGCCTCATTCAGGGGTGCTCTTCCCCAGTGTAAAAAAAATAATAGTGTTTTTTTTTGTGTGTGTGCGTTAGCAACTTAGCTGCGCTATTATTGTATGGTGACACTGCCGCAGTTTATCATCCACGTATTTGTGACTCTGCAGGAGGTCTGTCCGCACTCGGCAGGGGTGCTTTGTTGTGTTGTTCATCAAGGGGCTGCTGACTCATTCAAGGGTGCTCTTCCCCAGTGTAAAAAAAAATAAAAGTTAAATAAAATTAATAATATCAGTATCAATCCACAATTGTGTTTGTGTGTAATAGCAACTTAGCTGTGCTATTATTGTTGGTGACACTGCCGGCCAGAGAGCAGTTTATCGTCCACGTATTGTGACATTATAAGTGGTAGTGCAGTGTGTTATTCTAAATCAGAAATAATTAATCTTGTGACACTGTAAGTGTTAGCGCAGTGTGTTATTCTTATTCATAAATAATTTATCTTGTGACATTGTATGTGGCAGCGCAGTCTAATATTCAACTTTTCACTTCTTTCCTAAAATGTGAATAAATGATTACTCTACACGCCGACTACAAGACCACAACAAAGTGCTAAATAACATGCGTTATATATAAAACATAATGACATCACTGTAAGTGGTAGAGCAGTGTGTTATTCTTATTCATAAATAATCTGATGACACTGTAAGTGGTAGTGCAGTATGTTATTCTTATTCATAAATAATTAATCTTGTGACACTAAGTGTTAGTACAGTGTTATTCTTATTCATAAATAATTAATCTTGTGACACTAAGTGTTAGCGCAGTGTGTTATTCTTATTCATAAATAATCCTGTGACACTAAGTGGTAGCGCAGTGTGTTATTCTTATTCATAAATAATGAATCTTGTGACTCTGTGGTAGCGCAGTATGTTATTCTTATTCATAAAGAATTAATCTTGTGACATTAAGTGGTTGCGCAGTGTGTTATTCTTATTTATAAATAATCTTGTGAAACTGTAAGTGGTACTGCAGTGTGTTATTCTTTTCTTATTCATAAAAAAATTTGTGACACTGTAGGTCATTGATACCGCAGTGTAATATTTACAATTGGTACAAATTGACATGTGTGCTGTACCCCACTTCATTCATGTTTGTTGATATAGAGAACGATCAGTTGAGACTTGAGAGGAGAGCAGGAACCACATACTAGTGCTGGAGCTGCTGCCAGTGCCACCAGTCATGATGATACAAGTCCATCTACATCATCTACTAAAGCCGATGCCCAAGGCCATATGGGGCTTAAGTCAGGGCATCTAAAATCAAGAACCAATCTTTTACAGTGGTAAAGAAGAAAACATCAAAGGAAAAGTTAGTTGCAGAAAGACATAAAATTAGCAATATGCCAGTTTCACCATATGAAGTGGCAAGGAAAGGCTAAGGCCTTGGCCTTTATTTATGACTGGTGGTTCTGCCTCTTATGATAATGTAAGCACAAGTGAACATGCTGACATAGAAATCGAGGATGCTTCTGTGGAAGTGTATGATGAGAGGGATGTTTGTGTAGCTGACGCTAATGAGGATGTTGATGATGAGGATGTTGATGATGAGGATGTTGTTTGTGTAAATTAGGTACCAATGGATGTGACAGTTGTTGCCCATGATAAGGAAAAGCCCATTGTCATGCCTGGGCACAAGACAAAAAAACTTGGTTGTTTTGACTCATCTGCATCACCAGTGGGTTTTTTGGGGGGAAAGTTTAATTTTTTCTTAGCAGATGCACTTGCTGGAGAAACATAAGGAGAAGCCACCGCTGCATCACATGTTACTTGAGCTGACAATTTGCTTACCAACAGCTCTTTGCATCTCTTCAGATCTGTGTCCATTGGGAAAAAAGACACAACATCTTCATCCCTTCTGAGATGAAAATCCATTCCCAGCAGCAGCAGGCATAGCGCTGAAGGATTCTCAAGAAACACACAACGTAAGACTTAAATCTTAAAACGTAAATCTTGCATTTGCTTTGTTTGACTTGTCCAGATATCTATGGTTAAGTGGACAGTGGGTACAACTGCATTTTGGAGGCCGCTAATTAATTTTTATTTTAATGTCCCTGTACAGGTTGGGAAATGCTTTTCTAGTGAAGTGGAATCTTTGCAAAGAATTGTTAAACAGTCAATTGTTTTTGAAAGCACTACTAGTAGTCTTCCTGGTCCCCTTCTGAGATAAAATTCCATTCCCAGCAACAGCAGCAGGCATTGTGCTCAAGGATTCTTTTGGGGGCAAGGACTGATGTGAATGAGTAAAATATTTTTTGTAAATGCCTCCCCTCCTCCCCTCCCTCTTAAATTTGCTTCAGAATAAAAAATTAAATAAAATTTACTACCAATCAACCCTTCCTGTCCCTGCCTTCAACTACATACATACTCCAACTCCCTCAGGCTTTTTAAATAATAAAAACATTTGTTTCCTGATGTACCATATTGGAAGATGAACTGCCACGTGTTCATGCCGCCCACTGCTGCTGCTTAGCTTAGTCAGCCAGCTAACTTGGTGCAAATTTTGGGCCTAAACCGGATGAAAATAATATTGTAAGCTCTGAGGTGGTCAAAATTGACTATCTTTGAGTGGAAATTAATGTTATTGCGGTTAATATTACTGTAGGAACAGAAAAACAAATTATGTGATTTTAGCAGATTTTATCAATTTTTGAAAAAAAAAAAATACAGATCCAAAACCAAAACACGCAAGGGGCAGTTTTGGCAAAACCAAATCCAGATCCAAAACACAAGGAGTTACAGATCCAAGACCAAAGCCAAAACACGGGGGTCGGCGCACATCCCTAATATAGGTTGCTGTAAATTGGAGCTCAGTTTACAGCAGTGGATGTAAAATGGGGCTAGGGTCCACAAATTAGCAAGAATTTAATTGCTCTGTCGGGTGCCCATTAAACCAATTGAATCGCCCCCTATATGTCAGACTTCAACCCCATTGAAAGTTTTTGTCTGCTATTCATGCTAACTGTATTAATCCTGCAACATCCCTAGGTAAGTTCTAAGAACACATTTCTAGTACAGTTTTTTCAATATTTCTGGTACTTTTAACCGTAGTATGGGAAAACTAGTGCTTATTAAGTGTTGTCAAATTAGCATATAGAATCCTCTCATATACAAATTATACATATTCCCTTAATGAAATCATTCTGGTTGTAATGTGTTAATGTAATATATATATATATATATATATATATGTATGTAATATTTGTGTTGATATAGTTTACATATAGATGATGAATTCATTGTAAAATTAAGCTTTATACAGATTTATAGACGAGAATGAAATACAGGGCCTTTGGGTGTTATTATAGTAGACTGCAATTGCTCTGATAATTGAAACTATGACAACAAGAGCTAAGAGCTTATTTCAACATTCTTAATGTGCTCACTGATTTCTCAGAGGGATCCATACAATTTTAGGAAACATGCAGGACTTTTGCTGAAATAAAGCATACTATTATTTCCTCTGCATGCAACATTGTCCCCTTTTCTATTCCTACAAACTGTATTAATGTGGTAAATTCACAATCTCACTCTGCTGCCAGTGGGAGGACAGGATGATCTATCTCAAAGTGGCAGTACTGTACTATATTGACCACTTAACAGTTGTAGGAGACTTTCTAATGAGCGAGCCAGCACTGTCTGATGACATCACTGCACAACTTTCCTACAGGTATTCAAAACAAAAAAATGCCCAACATCTATACATTACAAAATAAAATATCTATTTTTTACATGTTTATTTTGTAACACACAATTTACTCCAGATGCATAACATTCAGTTTTAGCTGCTACAAAGAATTTCAATGCAACAAAATACAATTTTGGATGATGTAAAATAAGTGTTGTGCACATTTGATTTTATGCCACATAATTAAATAACTATGCCAACTACGCCCCACGCCCCCATAGTGTTAGGGACTTACCTGATGAGGTTTACCTTGACGATGGTGGGTAAGCTCATTAATTTAGCCAAATTTATGCCAAAAACCTTGCATATTATGCATAATTAATAATGGTTTTATGGTGCATCTGGTTTATCTGTTTTCTATGTTGTAATATTTAAGTCTCACCTAGGTAGCACATCCCATTAGAATGAGCTAGGGTGTGCAGTCCAGGCCCCCTTTCCCAAAAATATCAGTTTACATAATGTGTGCAGATAAACCCCCATACTGTATCACTGGTTCATACATCTCCCCCCTAATATTTTCTGGTGTAAAAATAACATTTAAAACATTTAATATACAGTATATAACAAACTACAATGTAGTTGCAAAAAAAATAAAAAGCATCCAACACTTAAGTCATCCCAGAGGTAACATCTTAGATAATTAAACTTTTTGTTACTATGCATATACTGTATTTGGCCTTTACTAATGCAGTTCTCATTGAGTTTTAGACACTGATTGGTGTAAATGGGGGTCCTCTATTATATGTAGAGTGCTCAAATGTGGTATATATATATACAGTATCACCATCATGTGCTTTATTATTATACGTATGTTACATTATACTGCATTCCCAGAACTGTAAAGGGGGCAAGACCATGCACTGTAGTATCCATGTTGTCTGCAGGCTATTAAGTCCTCTCTAATGATCGGGAAAAATTCTGTGATGGCTGGTCCCACCACTATGATGGCTGGTCACACCCCTATGATGGCTGGTCACACCCCTATGATGGCTGATCACACCCCTTAAGCATGGCCCTTACCACTACATTCCCCAAGTGGAACTTTTGTGCCCAAGTCTGACACTGAGCTGATGTGCATGCTGGATAGCTGTAACTTTTCCTTTGTCGATGTATTCATTTTATAATTGATTTCTAAGACATCAATGTGTTCCTTAGGGATGGACACCAGGTGTAAGTACAGCACACATGAAACAGAAAAAAGATATTTACTTACGAGGCAGACAAAATAAGTGCTGACATGAATTCAAAGGGTAGGAAGTGCCCTGCTTAGTAGAGAGGGGTTAGGCTAGAGGAGGGGGAGGTTAGGGCTAGGTAACCCTGGGGGTGGTTTAGGCTTAGGCACCACTGGGGGTGGTTAGGTTTAGGCAGTAAGGGAGGAGGGTTAGGTTTAGGCACCAAGGGGGGAGGTTTAGGTTTAGACACTAACCGGGAGGGTTAGGATGGGGTGAGGGGGGGGTTAGTGTTTGGATGTAGAAATAGAGGGTTAGGGGCACAAGGGGGGAGGGTAAGTATACTTACCCGAAACTTGTCAGGATCCTGAGCATCGGGATGCCGCTGTCAGTATATTGACAGCAGGCATCCTGACTGCCGGGATTTCATACATACCCAATGGAGTATCACACTGCTTCCATCTTATCGGAGCCCGTCTCCTAGGAACATGATTTTAGTAAATTTGCATGAAAATATTTATTTTCACATTGCAAAATAGGGCAAAAAATATTTATCACATCTGCATTAAAAATGTGGATTGTGATAAATATGCCCCTAGGTAAGGTAGGGAATTTTCATAGGTGAGTAGTAAATAGGAGAAATCTTGTAGCCTGGAGTGAGGTGGTTATCAGAGAGGAGGCGAGGCACAGGTCAGATCAAAGGTATTAGTGATTGATAGACTAGATGCTGATGTTAGTGATTCAATGCCAGCATGGATTAAATAAACTTTTATCAAAAGCTTTTCAACACATAAACCATGAAGCATCGTAACTACATTAACAGTCTTACTGCTAGCAGTCCTTGTTTATTAGTGAATGATTGTAGGGTGTTGTTTGCGAAGCTCATTATCATGAATCACATGCATATAATACTACCTATAATAGATATAATACTACCTTAAAACATTTTATTGGTGTAGACCTGGAAATATTTTTTTTTTCAAATACTTCATTTTTCAAACACATGACAGTTAGGAGCTGATTGGTTTTAGCAGTGATAACAGGAACATCACTCGTTGATAAATCTGGGCCATTATGAGTAGAAGCAAAGCAGAGCTAGAGGTCCCAGTTTGAGCCTGGACTGTAATGACGGTCCCAGCTTTCTTGGGAGTGTGACGGACCTGATTGTGGTAGAACTAGATCTGCGCTGTTTTGTTTCTTCTTGTAACAGTCACTAAATCGGAAATGAATAAAATATATATTTGTTGACATCCTGAATTCTCTCACTAGTGGCAATTTCTTTTGTGCATGTGAAAGTTTCCCTGTTACTCTACTATGATCGATTGCATAAAATAATTGCCTTACACTCAGCAAAACAATGATATGTCAAATTTAAATTTTATTTGCAGTTTATAATCTGACACATATAAAATACACAATATGTATTCATTGCAATTACTTTTCATTTATTCCATATACAAGCTTTATGACCGTTTGCAATTTATAGTATATAAATCCTGACACAAGAAGTACTGTACAAGTGAAATAACTGAAAAATGTTTTGTGAATTAGGGCACTCGGGAATCCATAATATATCATTAAAAATTAATCTTTATTGATACAAAATGTAAAAAATTACACACATTTTTATTAATGCATTATTTCATGCAAAATATTACTTTAAAAGATAGATAAGCATATAGTTAAGAAATGAGAAGTGTAGATAACAAATATATAAAAGTATTTTTAATTTGGATCACCTCAGACTGATTATGATTTAGGTCTAGTATCTACATGTATTAACATGATTCCCTGGGATTGGCATATGTGACAGATAAAACTGATTATAATTTATGTGTACAGGTTGAGTCTCCCATATCCAAATATTCCGAAATATGAATTTTTTTTTAGCATGACTGAGTTAGCAAAATCTTTGCTTTTTGATGGTTCAATGTACACAAACTTTGATTAAGGCACAAAATTATTAAAAATATTGTATAAAATTACCTTCAGGCTTTGTGTATAAGGTGTATATGAAACATAAATGAATTTCATATATGTACACAAACTTTGTTTGAGCCACAAAATTATTGAAACTATTGTATAAAATTACTTTCAGGCTGTGTGTATAAGGTGTATATAGCACTTAAATGCATTCTGTGTTTAGATTTTAATTCCATAGCCAAGATATTTAATTATGGTATGCAAATATTCCAAAATACAGAATATTTCGTTATCCAAAATATCCCTGGTCCCAAGCATTTTGGATATGGGAGACTCAACCTGTAGTACCTACATGTATTAACATGATTGCCTGGGATTGGCATATGTGACAGCTTATATTGGTGCTACAAGCACATTAACTGTTTACTAAGAGGGAAATTCAGAGAATAAGAATGTCTATGTGCGACTCTTGACAATATTAAATCAAAGTGTAATGATAATTTTTTCTTTTTTTTTTAAGAAGAATGTTTCATATTGTTCTGTATAATCAGCATTCATCCTAATTTTTCTGATACAATCTCATGTGTTTTCAGTTGGCTACCAGAATTTCCAGAGGACCAAATTGATTGTTTTCCTGATTGATGGATACCCTATTAATAGTGATTCACATGCCCATGCGGATTTTCTAGCTGGCAGTCAGGAAGAGTAAATCTCTTGCCTGGGGTTGCCTTGGTGAATACTACCATTTCAAAATAGACCCTTTTTCTAACAATTTAGAAACTATAGCAACACTCAGAATCAAGCCTTGAGGTATAATGGCTTGCTGCAGGGAGAATGAGTCATCCTTAATTTTGTAGGATCTAGGCCGACATATTATAATGAAGTCAATCCTGACTTAGAAGAGTGCTGCTGTGCCTCCCAAGAGTTCAAACTATTTGGCCCCTGAATGCAAAGAGAGGGATTATTGAGATGGTACAGTCACTCACTGAGGCCCATGATGATTGCCAGATCACGCATCTTTGTTGACCTTTGTGGAGATTAAGCTTTCTGAAAGGATCAGAGGTAAAAGAGATTCTTGTCATCATCCTGGACTCCAGCTCCAGTCTCGGATATATAAAATTTTAATGTATAGGTCAGATTGGTGTTGAGATAACACAAAATGGGTGTAAAAGTGAATAGATGAATTATTACTGGTTCTTGAGTTCTGTATATTAAATTGCCTGTATATCAGGTTGCAGATTGTACCAGAAATCCATATATTTCCAGCACTGTTTTAGCTTCTTATGAAAAAGGTTCTACAGTAGTTGTACAGATGCAGTGTACTTTATTGTTTTTGTTGGTTCTATGTGTAGTACTGATCTTCTCCTACAGAAAAATGTCATTGGCAGATATAAAATCAGTATAATAATATTGGATATGTTAATTATTTGAGCAACATAATCATTGCCATCAGGTCCAAGTAACTATAGTTTACTATATATGGGATGCTGTTTTTGACAATGTTATTATTGATTTGCACATTATACAGCACACACTGTAATAATAGCCAAAGATCTGTTCTCTGTGTATGTGTTTCTCCATCTGGCTTTAACTATGTATCATAACAGCTGTTTACAGTAAAATACAGAGAACTGATATCATTTCCTTGCTGTGATTAAGAGCGAGGACCTAAAATATAAAATTAATAGAATAGTCCACAAGCAGGACCACTTTCATCTTATTAAACAGCTCTCAGGGGAAAAGGAGCATTATGAGGGCTGTGGTGTGAAATGAAAATCTGGTCATTTATAAAGTGAAATGATGTTCCAGGCATTCAGGCAACTAGTTATACATCAGTTAGTACATGCAATCCATTATATTACAGCTCTCACCAGGGAATAAACCAATCAATAATACAACTAGATTAAAAATTATTCCAATTGATAACTACAATGTTCTGCTTGCTGGGGCACATCTCTGTCAGTATTTGACATCATATCTATAACAGTGGCAAACGCAGGATTTCTAAAGAGGGTTTCCAAATGCTTGATTTTAAAGCAAATGTGGCCAATCCATGAACAGGGCATAATCAGCATTTAACCAGCTATAATATATACATCATATGAAGGTTTGAAATAATTCAGGTCCAGCAATCACAGTGTGCCATTATATGCAGCAGTAGGGACATCCTACCTGAGCTGAATGTTGTTATTTCAGATGTGGGCTCCATTCCAGATCATTTGAGCTAGTTTGGGAAATGGGGTGGGGGGTGGGGGGTCAGAAAAAGAACCTTGCATTGTCCTGGACATAGATGTACAGATTGTGTATTATTATACAGTATTAATGATTGACCCATATAGATGGTTTATATCAGTGCATCCCTAACAGTGCATGTTTTCCATATCTCCTAGTTGGTAGTACACATGTATATTCATTACTGGCTGACACATTTTACAAGTAGTGCTAATTATTTCATTTGTGACACTGGGGGGATCTTAAAAAACATGCAACTTTAGTATTATATGCTATTTCTATTGTGGTCATCATGGTGTGGGCTAGGAAGGGGGGGTTCCAGGCAACTGTAACCCCCCCCCCCTTGCGTTTGCCTATGTATAAATGAATTAAGTTTTTCTTTTCTTAGTACCTGATATTGAAATGTTTTGCAATTTTTATTATTGTTTTTTCTTTTGTGTATGGGAAAACATAGGCACATATTTAACTTTTATTTTTAGCGTGTTTTCTTAGGGGCGACAGATTTCAGCTAACATATATTAAATATATTTGCAATGATAGGTCTCAGCTAACGTAACTCCCTAACTTCCTGTTGCAACAGTTTTACAGCTCTCTAGGGTGCCTTAAGGACCGAGTTTGGGAACCTCTGCTTTAGGGCTTACAAAATCTGAAAAAAAAGTCAAAATTTTGGTTTTCATGTGTAAGTTAGCGATGTAGCAAACATTTAGTAAATGTTCTTGTTATGGATTGGGAAATTGGGCTATGTACTCATCATATGCATTTAAATTCCAAATTTCTAAAGCCAGTTAAGCGCATTTGTAAAAAAAAAACAGAGCGAGAGATGTGTCAAACCTTCTAAATAGCAAAAGTGGGGAAGCAGCTGATACCAACCAATCAGCTTCTAGCTTTCATTTATCTAGCACAGTCTATAAAATGATAGGAACTAATTGGTTGCATGGGTAACATTCTCTTCAGCAGGTTTTATATACCCCCCTCCCCCCAGAGGAAGGAACAATTACTACACATACCCTGTATCTTGTTCCACAAGGACCATGTTAAATTCCCACATGATTTCTACACTTTTACTCTTAAGCCTTGCCTATTCCAGTCCCCTCACCATCATTAAATAACACCCATCTCTTACAGATACTGTACTTAGCTATGTTTGTATTGGAATACATTGTTTATGTATTACTCCATGGATTGTAGGGGGTACAGTTATCTTTGGCAGGGCCGTAACTAGGGGTGTGTGTGTGGTGCCACCACACAGAGGGCAGAGCTCTGTGGGCAGCACCGCAGCTGCCCCACACTTCATGCATCTGGCTAGCAGGGTGCCTGGAACAATACCATGCAGCCAGAAGAATGGCCTTTATTTCTTTTTCAGCTGCTTCTAATTTTTGGCTTCTTCTTATTAAAGATAATATATGTATTTACAGAAAGTTGGTTCACATATAATAATTGAACTTCCATATATGAGAGGTAGTTTGCCTTGCTGAATACCTTATTTTGTCCTCTTTACTTGACTGAACTCAAGATGAAGATAATGAATTGGATTGTCTGTTTAGTGTTGGATTTCCTACCTGTATATACAGTAAGTTTAGCAAGGTCATGTCACCATCCTTTGGTTCTTTACCAAAGGTCACCTTGGGGGAGATGTTCTATAGCAGCGCTTATCGTGCCCACTTTAGCTCTTCCTGCTTTGCCTCTAGTCAAGGTGAAGTAGGAAGAAATAATTGCGAGATGTATTAACATCTCAGCCACCGGAGTGGAGGAAACCCCCCTCCGCTGATTTGCGCATGATCCACAGTGCATCAGCCTAGTGCCGGCCCCACTGCACATGTGCGAGATCTCGGAAACATGGCAAGATCTTCTGTGCAGCCAAACCCCCAGGTTAGTACACATACAATCTCTGCAGGGTAGTATACATTCTGGCAGGAAATCCTGAAAAAAGGGGAAAAAAGCCACAAAAGTGCACTTATCATCTTTTAATAACATCTGAATGATTTTATGCCGTTATACAATAGTATGGAGACAGCAAAAGCGTTAGATGTTTGCAGATAACGTAGAAAAAAGTGATTTTCTCTATATTATCTGCTTTCATACATACTGATGTATCTTGTACGTGTCTAATAGTGCTGGTTGTAGTGCATTTGGCACTTACCACCTCTTCTTACATCCCCCCCTTGTTTGTTATAGAGTTCAGGATTCTGTATCCTTTGGTACTACTGTAGCCAACAAGAAATCCTTCTACTGTTTGGTTTTCTATGCACAAAAAACTGTTACGTGTTTTATATTACGTTTCTCACCATGTTCATTTTCATGTGGAGTTTTCTGTTCTGAAGAATAGTCTGTTTTGTAAGCAAGTAACTGTCATTGTTGCTAAACCAGTTTTATTTCAGATAAACTAGAGTCTCTTGCTTCTAAACTAGAGTCAGATGCTTCTGATCAGAGCCATAATAAGGGCTGTGAGCGTCCTGTGCTGGCTCCACCCCCTTTGTGCATGATGTCATGACATTGCACATAGAAGGGCGGGGCCACCAGCACGTGAAGCAGTCTTCAAGACACTTTAGGCAGCTGTAATTATGGCAGGCTGCCTGCCTGTAGCATCATGCCGCAGCGATACTGACTGCAGGGTGCCGTTCCAGGTGCCCTGCAGCCAGAACTAGGAGCCGTGGGGTGGTGATGGCGCTGGCCACAGAGCCCTGTACTCTGTGCAGGTGCACTGGTCACACACCCCTAGTTATGGCCCTGCCTCTGATAATATCAGCCAGGTTGCTGTCTTCCATTCAGCTCCCCAATTTTCTGTGTTGTACAGTATATGGAATGTTCTTTTAATGCTCTATGCCCCGGTGTCTTACAGTGTTCTCTATTTTATGTCCTGTAAATGTTACCTCCATTGTCACTTTAAAATGTTAGTGCCTTTTACTAAAACTAGTTACATTTGTTGCATAGTCCTATAATTTGTACAGCATATCATCTTTGTTCTTATTAGATAAGTGATTGAACATCCTAAATCAGTGGTTCTTAATCTCAAGTTTTGAGGATTTCTGTCCGTGAAACAAAATAGGTTAAATCACCAGTGTAAAGAAATCCACAAATCATGACCTGTTGGTGGTGAGGAATGGAGTTGAGAAACCCAGTCTTAAATAGTTGTCTGCAAAATGAACTATGTACCTGTTGTATCCTGGTGTGGGCAATGTCATAAGACCACATGTGTGCAATCACAACCTCATAGCTGCTGGACAAGCTGGTTATATGAAATCCCTTGCCTGGTACCTCTTTTAGAATTATGCTGGCCATAGACTGGTGAGATTTCGGGCCGTTTGCCCGATTTTAGACGCGTTGTCTGATGAATTGTGTCGAAATCGTGTAGTATTTAGGTAGGATACGATCCGATGCGCGCTCCCATCACTCTTAAAATGTATCGTATGATCAGATGTGCGGCCCATATTATCTATCATAATCGTATGCCGTGTATTTGTGCGATGTATCCGATCGTGGTCATTTGAGTGACATTTTGAAGTGTGTGTTCTTGCAATGACCTGCCCTCCTAAACTGCAGATAATAAGTATCCCCACCAGCAGCAGCTGTGCCCCTCCTACATATGGCAGCACCATGATGTTACAGACCCCGGCTGGGGATGCAGCTACTCTTGGAGTCTCAGTCTGTCTCACTGCATACGGTGTACGTACGCTGCGTACGCTGCAGGCGCGGCTCCTCTCTGTATGTACACGGTGGGGAGGGCCCGATGGGGTGTACAGCAGCATTGCCAACCCTGGTAGTAATCTCCTGTACGGAGAGATGATGATCAGTACTTCAGCAGGCACACAATCGTATCGTGAGATCATATGTACATCGTGTGTCCAAAGCACCAAATCGTGCGGCCGGGACTGCCGGGGAGCTGCCAGGGAGTTCAAGGGATTTGTAAGAAGAATTGCATTACGCTACATGACGCTAGTGTATGACCAACATTAGTGTATGCTTTCTGAGTGTCTGCCCCAAGCGTTTGTGCCATTATTTGACTGTGTGCCTTTAGTCTGATCTCTTTCTTTGCAGTGTTGAGATGATACAAGAACCTATTTCAGATATGGGAATAGAGTAAGAAAGAGCAAGTAACTGTGCATCTTGGTAAAATCATGTTGCTCTGCAGGTGGGGCAGATGTCAAATGTGCAGAGACTTAAGCTGGCCACACACTGGACCAACTTACATCCAACCAGCCAACTTGTTGATTGGTTGGAATGAAAATCTGGTAAGGTATGAAAGCAAATGACAATCAGCAATTTGCTCCCAAACGTCGGAAAATGGACAAAAACTGTTGTTTGAACAAATTGTTTGGATCAAACATTTAACAAACTTGTCTGAACGACCATTTTCTTCTGTTTTCTGGCATTTAGGAGCAAATTGCTGATCTTCATTTACTCCCATACCTTACCAGATTTTCATTCCAACCAATCAACTAGTTGGCTGGTTGGACAGATAATCTTTAGATGTGTGGCCAGCTTTAGATTTGGGAGGGGTGTGTCCAAACTGACATCTATATTGTAGTGTAAAAATAAAGCAGTCAAGCATTTGTGGGCTACATAAAAAAGCGGACAGTATTTACCCTGCATGCAAAAAAAATGTATGTATGTGCACCCCTTGCATTGCAGCATGGTTTGTCCATGTTCACATTTACTTACTCTATTCCCAAATTTGAATCAGGCCCAAAACGTTCATCCACTTTGATATCAATGACCTTTCTTCTATTCAGGCTAACACACTTGTCATTATGGAAAGTGATAGTGAGTCCTTTAGCCACCATGTGCCTAATGCTGGGTACACACTGCAAAGATATATCTGCAGATGATGGTCATTCATACCCACTAAATGGCTATCATCTGCTTCTGGCCGCGGGTCCCGCCGGCCGGGGGCGGGTCGCTCCCCTCTCCCCGCGGCCTTTGCAACAAGTGTATGTGCGGTCAGCTGACATACAACACGATGCCCCAATATATCTGCAAATAAATTGGGTATCGGCTGTGCAGCACAGCCGACATGATATGCTGAACAACGTCGATCACAGACATATTGCTGGTTCACATTGGCCGACGCACACAATAAATATTGTCCGATTAATTGATCGGCCAATATATCTGCCAGTGTGTACCCAGAATTAGGTTATATGATTTTAACAACATCACCAATAAAAAAATTTCTATTAATAATAATAATAACATATGAACTTTAGCATGGCTTGGAAGAGAAAGGGTGAGTTTATTGATGTATCCACCATTTCTTCTAATAATTTAGAAGATGATAATGTATAAAAGTCAGGAAACTGTGACTGTAGGATACTATATATAATCCATTTAATGCTCGAAGGAAGACATTTAATTTTCCTCTGCAAAGCTAAAGTATGTTATTATGGTTATGTAGCAGTTATTTCTTCCTTAAAGCCATTCTATATGTTGAATGTTACGCCTACATAATTAATCTGAATCGTTACGTTACTGATCTGAATCATACTTGTAGGAGTACATTTTATTTCCTGATTGCATAGAGAATGAATCATTTGTATATATTTCATAGGCATTAAAAACATATATTTTTGCTAAATCCCACAGCAATTACAGTATCATGTTTAATTTATATCCCATCGTTTTACTAACATAGATAATAACAAGAACACTTTATTACTATTAAAGTTAAATAATTGTGAACTCTGATCAGCTTACTTACATGTTTTGCATACACGGCCCCTTTTTGAGAGCGAGCGGCCGCAAATAGCGTCCGGGTCTGAATCAGGCCCTGACTTCCAAAAGTCAGCATGGTACCATTTAAAGGTCCTTGCGTACAGGCAGGGATCTGTGTATACCTCATGTCAGATGGGTCAGGATCTTCTCCTTTGTCTGAGTCGCTGTAACCTGGTACAGCCTGTGGCTCCCACTGAAGAGAATCTCATGCTGGAATTCCTTTGTTTTACAGTATCATGGTATCATGGGTGAGGGAAGGAATGAGTTTCAGGGGCTGTGACTGTGTACTATTAAATGGACCTAAAAAGCTTACATCTATGATATTACATTTATATGTGTGGCAGTTATGCATACATGCCTACTCTCCCGAGATGGCCAGGAGTCTCCCAAAAATCGAGTGGCGCTTGCGGTCCCCCGGAAAAGTAGGCAATCTCCCGGTCGAACGCCACCCACTTGCATTCCCCCACATCCCCATGCATACACGCTCACAGCAGGGGGGCAGTGACGCAATTCACGCTGAATCGCCTCATCATGGCCCTGCCCCCTGCTTCACAATTGTTAAGATGGGGCAGGGCCACAATGACGCAATCACGTGGTCATGCCCCATGCTCCACCCCCCATATGCTGAATCATCACCGTGTCACGCCCCCTTTCTGCTGCGTTACGCCCCTGAGCTGTAGAAATCTGACAGCTCCCTCCCGGTAGGTGGAAGCTGAAAGTCGGTAAGTATGCAGTTATGTGGTATTTACACAAAACAATAAGCATCCTTACATACAGAATAAAACAAGTCTAAACATGAGCATACAATTATGCAATATTACAAATATGGGTAAATATGCATATAGTGAAAAATAATGAAAACCTATTTACAATCATACATAAATTGTAGGTTAATATTGTATTTCATTCACTATTTAATATTTGACTTTAACATTACTTTTATTATTATTATTATTATTATTGTTATTATTATTATTATCACATTCCAGCAGGTTGAAAACTAAAACCACCGGTGATATGTGGTGATGTACAGCGGTTTTATATCCCAAAACTGATGGCGGTTTTGTGTAACATGGCCTATTTAGAAAAATCCATTTTTGTAATTGGCGGGTATCAATTGGCCTTTAAAACCCAAAGGATTTTTTATCTCAGAAGCATATATTTAACTTACCCTTGATTATGTAAATGGCTGTTAATATTTGCAAAAACACATGCAAAATATAATGAAATCAACTAGCTGATATGTTTTTATAATAATGTACCATGCATTTCCAAATTCCACATGAATCACACAGAACTATAAAGACATGACCTGACTTTTAAAGTGGACTTATTTAACATCATATTCTTATTACCTTATAACTGATCGAAGAATCCAATTATTCCATTTATCTGGTAACAATAAAATACAAAGTTAAGTGAATTCTCCTGTGACTTTATCTAGTGAAGTCTATTATGACTAAGGCAACTAGAATATTAAAAGCATCTCTTGGGGGAAGTCCACTCTTTTATATTTTTAAGTCCCTCTCACTACATTCCATTATGACATTTGAAGTAATCGTTCCGACCCTGGCAGTTGCTGCATATTATTCAAAAGGCATTTCTCAATGTCCCTGTTGTCAGTGTGTCTATTAACATATATTCCAGACACATACATTAGCAGTTAGAGAAGCCAAGTTAAAGACCACTGGGATATTTGAAGAGGAATCTGATACTATCTATCTTCCTGCCGCCCTCTCGCAAAGCCATCTTCACCCTGCACTGGGGTGACCCTACTGTGTCAGATTATGCAGCAAATGTGCAAAACAGATCTGATTAGAAAGTAAATGACACTTTGTATCAGTGGATGTAAAGTGCTACGCAAAGGTTATAGTTAGTGCAGATATTTGGCATCAAAGCATTTAATTAATGAGTAAGGTATTGCAATTACACATACACACTATTTTTAATCAAATATACAAATTACTGTTGTATAGTGAATATCAATTGCTGCTAACTAAGATGACATTATCTGACATTTCATGGATGTTATGGATGCTGGGCTGTGACGGGGATATTCATTTGTACGCTGAGGAGGATGATAATGCTGTAGAAATGCCAATTGACTGTAATTAGAGCTGTGGCCAGATAAAATATCAAGTGTCAATAAGTGTCAATATCACATTGAAAAGCAGAACTCATTTTATGTATTGCGGTTAGCAGATACCAATCTTTTCATTTCCTCTATTCCGATATCCTTTATTAGCGAATCAGCTCAGCTATTATGATAAAGACGGTACTGATTTGTGATGGTGTTTCTATGTCCAGTTGTGAGCCCTGATGTGTGATAGAAATAAAGTTATTCTCTTAATTAGGTGTGTTTGTACAGTATTCATTTATTAATGTTTATTTACTAACATTTATTTATATGTCAGCATACTCCACGAAGCCTGTCAATTGGGAACATACATAATAATAAAACAAGATAAACCGAACATGAAACAGTGGATAAATGTGACACAAGTAATAAGTAGACTGCACAAATCAACAGTGTGTAGCGGGAAAAAAAGTTTTGCCTTTTTCAAAAGACCTATAACTTTATATGTATGGAAGAGTGACTAAAAGATGACATTTAAAGGTCATCATCAGGAGCATGCGTATCAATGTCACTTCCTGATCTAGCCTGGCAAACGTATTGCTTTTTTAATTCAGTCCCTCGCTGCAGAGGATGAGAGGGGCTCACTCGTCCTCCACAGGGATGGGGTTTAGACTCATTGTAATTTACTCCAGTAACTAACACCTTTTATTGCCACTGTTTGCAGAGATGAGAGATGTAGTATTGGGGCAATTTACCATTCTTCTCATGCCAGGATAATTGCTCTGAAAGGCAATTGGTGAAAACGACTCTTTTGTTGCTGATCACAACAGCAAATGATTAGTCTATCAGGGTTTCACCTAGCTTACCTACTGTGCATGCTTAGTATTCAACCAAGCATGTGCACAGTTTAGTCAGCCGGAGACAGACATCTTGAGACATACCTTCCAACCATCCTGATTTTGGTGGGACTTTTTTCCTGCCATCCCACCCAGGGGCCACAGTGTCCCACAGTGAGGAGAGGTTGAGAGGGCAGCTCGGGGAGTGCTGGTCATGCCACCAGCGTGATGAAGAATGGGGAGCATGATGCATGACCACTTCCCCAAAATGACTCATGTTGGCGGCGTGATGCACAGTCATACCCACTTTTCATGTACACGCTGAAGTTACGCACATAACATATCTTATCCTCCCTCCCAAATATTGGGAGATATGTTAATATCCATCTACGGTGAAACTGTAGCCTTTAGGCTACAATAGTTAATGCAGCAGTGGAGGAGGCAATGGAGTACTGCAGTAGACATACAGGGGAACTTGGAGAGCTCAGGAGTGGGCCCAGTGAGGCCTACTATATGTATGTCTGGTGAGAGGCAACAGAGTTCCATTAGAAACTGAGAGTGAGCACAGGTCTGAGATAGAATGCTCTCTCCAGTCAGTGACTAGTGAGGGCAACTCTTTATGTGCAACTCTGAATCTTTCCCTTTTTAAGCACCAAACACTGCACCAGTGACAAAAAGACTGTTACCTGGCCAACCCAGTATTTGTGTATGTAAATAAATATATCTATACATTATGATTAAACTACTTCAATATATAGATCTACTGTACATAAGTGTGATTGTAGGTTATTTATTAGAGGTTTGTGTGTATACTGTAACAGACTGAAAATGAGCTGTGGATAAAAAATTGGCATGTACTATTGTTTTCTGGTCTTTAATTCTTATATATCAATACATTTTAATAATGTGTGACAGCTGGAATTGTATGCTATGGTTACATTTATAACTATGTAAAATCCACTGTCTGGGTGTCTTTCTGGAGTCCTCCCTCTCCTTCTAGCCCCACAGTCCCTCTCACAGGGGAAGATGTATTATAGCGGCACAATATTGTACTGCTATAACTCTTCCTGCTTTGTTTCTTTACCAAGGAGAAGCAGGAAGAACTAACAATGAGAAGTATAAACATCTCATCTGCCGGAGTGAAAACTCCCCCCTCTGGCGATCCCCGGCTGAGTACACAGCGCATCAGCCTAATGATGGTGCGCTGTTTCTCACTTCTGGCCACTACCACTGGGCATGTGCAGAATCTCGCAAGCATCGCAAAATCCCACGTGCAGCCCCCCAGCAGCCACCATAGTAGAGACATAACTGCTTCGGCGGTTCATCCAATTCCCCCACAATCCTGTCACTGTAATGTCTATAACATTTCTGTAATCATGCCCTTTCTCATCTGGAAGCTACTAAAACCCTCATCATTCTCACTACTGTAATGTACATCTCCCTGGCTGTCCAAAATCCCGCCTTGCTCTTCTTCAGTCCATCCTCAGCTATGCTGCCCACCACACATTCATCTCTGGCTGCTCTACTTGTACTACACCTGTCTGCCAGTTACTCCTCTGTCTAATTACAATATACCATACAGAATCAAATTTATACTACTCTACCAGCAAGCATACTTTTCCAGCCTAGATCTTATTTCCTCTCACACTCCCTCCTGCCCTCGTCACTCTGCCAAGGACAATTTCCTCTCATACTCCCTGACTAGCACATCCCATTCTCGCCTACAGGCTGCTCTCAGAGTGCAGAATCCCTTCCCACACTACTAGACTTACATCCATCCTTCAAATATCTGTTAAAACATATTTTTTATTTTATCTTACCGCACCTCCTCCTAAAGGTGCGTACACACTAGACCAGTGGTTCCCAAACTTTTTAGACTCACGGCACACTAGAGTATCAGCATTTTTCCATGGCATACATGGGCCATAAGTTTCTTGAAATTCAGCAGAAATTGAATGTGAATTGTGTTTATATGTCACCCTTAGGTTCAGTTATGTGGTGATTGACAGGGCTGTGCTTCTTTTTGTCCACATACTTTTTTATTGGCAGCCATTAGCACTGGTTTTGCCTATCACACTGACTAAAAATAATTTTATTTGGTACTGGGCCACCAAGCCGAGGCACCTCTGCACATGCCCTGAGGCACCCCAGGGTGTCACGGCACCCAGTTTGGGAACCACTGCACTAGACAATATTTTCCACGATGTGCCCTATTTCAACGCATCGGAACGACAAATCATGTAAAATATGTCCAAATTGTGAGTGTCCACTCATGATCATGATGCCGATATGCGTTCCAGCAGGTTGTACATCGCATCTACAGATCTTGCGCACAGCAGGCAAGATCTGCCAATCTCATTAACAAGATTCAGGTCTTCGGTCAGATCGTTTGTCAGATTGGGCAGTTCATGCAAGATATCATTTGTCTGGGAGTGCAGGGAAGTTGCCAGGGGAGTACAAGGGAAATCGTTGACAACATTACATCTTTTGCGAGTCGTCTAGTGTGTACACACCTTACGTCTTCTGTCTCTGCCACCTCCTACCCTTTTCTCCCTTTTGGGCAGGGAATTGTAAGCAGGGAATTCCTACTTTGTTTTCTCTACATAACTATTTTATTTGTGTGACACTCTAGCATGGTGGATGCTGTATGAGACGTACCTGTTGTCTTCTGGGCTGCCTATACACTAAGCAGAGAGACAGGTGCTCCCAATCCCAACACAATGATTACACACATAGGAATAATATTTACTTTATTTAACAGGAACTCTTCCGAAATCCAGGAACCTTCAGCATATAAATAGTAACAACACTTTACACACTAAAGCACAATATTGAGACACGTTAAATACAAATATATCACATTACCCATAACCGGGGATTGTTAACCCAATACTAGTTTAATTAACTATTGTAAGTTATGCGAGTAAACTATAAGTAAAAATACAGCTCCACCAGATATATACTGTATATACTGTACTACTGTTCCTCTACTTAATATTGTAGTCAGGGGATAATGGTTAGATTCTTTGCACAAACAAAATATATTTACGTTCTGAGGGTTTTTTGGGCAGGGTGGAAAATGAACTGCTTCCTCTAATATCAATGTATCACAGTATCTGCCGACTGAGAATTGTGTTGGACTGTGTCAGTAAAGCTGGGCACTCTCAATCAGCCACCTCACAGCTGCTCTCTCCCTCTCTGCACTAGTGAAGACTGTGAGGGTAGTAGTATGGTGGGCAAATGGGTAATAAATAGGGGGTTCCCTGTACCTCTCCTGCCGATCAGCTCTCAGGCAGGTTACAGGTGTCATTCCTGCTGAAGCCGTTGTAGTCTCTGCCCTGTTCAGTATGGGGACTATGCCTCCAGTCTGCCTCACTTCATCAAAGCACTAGGCAGAAGGCTGGCCTTTGACTGACTCTACTGTGCCCAGCCACTATGACTGGCTCCACCTCTCCCAGCTCCAGGGCCGGCTCTTGAACAATCCTGCCCAATTGATCTGTGGCTCTCCCTGCTGTCTCCCACAGCCCTCATGTACTCTCCTCGGCAAGACGCGGTTGACAGTCCACCAGTCTGACGGCTGACCAACACAGCAGCTCTGATCCTCTCCAGGCTCTCCCAACTGACGTCCAATGGCCGATGAGTCCTCTTTTTAACCCCTCCTGTTGGGTGCTGGATGTTCTACTACCGCGTATCCCTGCTAACTGACGCGTGAGATCCAGTCTCTGCGCACCAGCTCCTGAAGCCGACTACAGTTCCCCCCACTGGCACCAATGTACTGTATTGAAGTTTATTAAAACCATAAACAGGGGCTGTCTGAGAAGGGGGCACCTTTATGGGGCATCACGTGTGCATATTGTAATTATATATTTATGTAAACTTGAGGAATTGTCTGCATGAATTTGTACTTCGTGTTGTTTGTTCTAACCCCTCTGTATGGCACTACAGAACCCTTGTGGCACCTTATAAACAAAAGATGATACTCCTTAAGTAATAAGATGGCTGCATGTAACAGGAGCAGTATCATGTGAGGTGAGGAACTAAGGCATGCAGTAAATCACAGACATAGGGGTCAATTTAAGACCCTTTGTAAAAAATATAGCAGCCTACTTACCACAGGTCCGACAGCTGTGCTTCCTCATCCAGAGATGGCGGGGTGTGTGCAGGATATGCTCCACTGCTACGCTGGCAGAGCAGGCCAGTGCATGTGCAGAGGAGGAAAGCTCCCTCTTTCCCACTAAAGGGATCCTCATCTGACAAGCCTTGCCAGGTTTTCCCTGTGGAAACAGAGCCTCACTGTTTGCTGGAAGTTTTAGAGAGTCCGAACCTCAGTTATTTAATTTTATTATGCTTTTTGTCTGATCCTTTTGGATAATCAGTTGCTAGATATCTGTGTTTGAACTCTGGACTGGACTTTGCTCTCTGTCTTTGCCTACTCCCTTGCTGGATATCTGTACATGAACCTAGACTGTGAAGACATCTCACAGGTGAACAACTTTCTGTACAACTATTACTTGGTTGCTCACTGCTGTTCCCATATATTTCTGAGTGTCTGCAACGGGATTCAATCTAAAGTGTATTTTGAGTACTTACTCATATACTGTTATATCCTTCCTTACTTTATGGCTTATTGCTTCTATGTGCAGCATTAACAGCCAGGGCAGCTGCTCCAGTAAGAAGCTATGGTGAGACAAGCCGAGGTCAGGGTCACAAGCATAGTACCAGAATGGTGTGATGCTGAGCTCTGGGGTAAAGACAGAGAAAGCAGGGTCTAGCACAACGGAGACAGAATTACAAACACTGGAGCAGGTAAGGTGACCTAATACTCTGGTAATACAGTAAATAATGATCAGAGTCAGCCTTAAATATACTGCAGGTTTGAATTTGGCACCAAGAGAAATCACTCATTGGTTATCACTTTGATGTTAGGCGAGAGCAAAATGCACATCAGTATGTCAGATGCCGCGGGCAGATACAATGAGCTGGGTCTCTACTGCGAGTGCTGGCAAGGGGGAGATAGACGCCAGGCAATCTACCGTGCAGGAGAGTGGGCTGTGTCACTGAACCCGGTGAGATGGCACAGAGTGCCAATTGTGATACTTCTGAACGTCCCCTCCAAGTCTCTAGTACAATATAAAAGGTCTCTTTTGAAAAACCTCAATAGTCCAGTGTAGGTAGTGATACCAGTCCATTAGCAGCCCACATCAACCCCTATGATTAAGGTTCTCAAGAAAAAATATAATTTAAGCATGAATGATCTAATCCTAATTTGGCTTAGAGGGTTAAAGTTTAAGGATAATGACCAATGTACTGCTTTGTACAGATCTGTCTGATGTTTGTTTTTTATTTTGACATTTATGTGATAGTGTTTTCTCTTGGGAATGGGCGATGTCTGGATGAGGCCCAATAGGATAGCCTTACTCCTGCAGCCTAAGGAGAAAAGAGGGTTTCCCATCAAACCCCTTAGAATAGCAGGAAATAAGAGAAATATCTCTGGCACTAGATGAGAGTATAGCAATAATCTTGGTTATTATAACCTGATAAAATATGTCTGTGACACAATGCTGTGGCTAGGTATACAGTGTTCTGGGACTGACCTGATAATTGTCTCAGCTTCCACCATATAATGATCAACCTTTTACTCACACAGCGATCTGTATTATAAAGTGGGAATGACCAAAAGAAAGTGACCAAGTACTGTGTAAATGTAAACACATAGGGCTCTATTTATTAACATTATTTTTACTAAAATAAAGTGAAAAAGGGTGTTTTCACACCCTTTTCACATTATTTTAGTTTCACCTGTAGTTACTATAGGGCAATTGGAGTAGAATTAGTAAAATTCTACTCCAACCCTTAATTATCACTTATTTTTAGTAAAGCAGATCGCATTTCCCATAATTGTAATGGGAAATGTGATCCGACCATAGTTACTAAAAATAAATTGTAAAAAAATACTGGGGGAAGCCCTGTGATAATAACGCCACCTGGAGGTGGCGTTATCCAGGGTCTCCCCCGGTTACTGGGCTCCCACTCTGCTCTAACGGGGAGAGCAGAGGCGGGAGCCGGTACCAGTAAACAGCTATGTGGTCTAAATAGACCGCAAGCTGATTGCTGTGAAAAAAATAAAAAATAAAATGAAACATTTTTTTTTTACTTACCTGACTCCAGTGACCGGTGATCGGGCCTCCGGAGATGGCTCCTCTCCGGTCAGCTGGTCTCCCACAGTGCACTGCTGCCCGGTCATCAGGTGATCGGGCCCCAGTGCAGTATGGGAGATCACCTGATCGGGAAGCCCGGAGAAGATCACCGGAGGCCAGGAGGACGCAGGTAAGTGTAATGAAGGGAGGGGGGGTCGCGGAGGGGGAAGGGGGGGGTCGCGGGGGTCTGCGATCGCGGGGGCGGGGCTTAGAGCCAGGGGCGGGGCTTAGCGTCGGTGGGGGTAGCAGCGACGGTGGGTCGGCGCATGCGCGGGCTCTTAGTCGCGGTATTTTTTCCGAAAATACCGCGACTAGAGTGCGGATGGGATCCGCAGGGACAGAACTTTATCGCAAGCTCTGTCCCTGCAAGGGATTTATAGTAAATCCCTGTGATATTGCCTGAATTCGCAATGCGAATTCACTCGGTAATATCACACTACAATCCGCATTCAATATGCGGATTGTAGTAAATAGAGCCCATAGTCACTTTTTATTCATTAATGACATTAAAAAACATACAACTACTGTCCTGGATAAACAAATTTAAAAATAAAACATTTTCTCTAGTGCAGACAATAATTGATGAAAAAACTGACTAAAATGTTTTAAAAATACAATTTAGAGATATAAATTTAAAACATGATAAAATAGGATAATAATATTTGAAATACCTAAAAATAAAGCAGAAAATAAAAGGTAAAAAATCTCACTTAAACTGTGTCACATTTCGTAGTGTTCCACTACCTGAGGAAATTAATAGATGCCGCGAAATGCGTAACAATTTAAGTGAGACTTTTACGTATCCTGCTGAAATATATTCGGCCTCTGTTGATGAAAATCAGCTATTTATTTATTTGCTACTTACTGGACCATGATATAGGACTGTTCTCAATATTGAACAAGTAGCCACTTGTTGACTTACGATCTCTGTAATCACCCTCCTGTAATAGCCTTGCAATTCAAGTTTACCTTCTGCTGATAATATCAGGTTCAAGTCCTACATGTGTTTAAGGTACTGCATCACTCTGCTAATTTCAATTCAATCTACCGGATGAGGTTTACTCCCACGTCTACAAAGATGAAACATAGCTACTGAAATATCAGGCCTTGTAGTTGTTGACACATATAAAAGTGCCCCCACTGCTCGTATGTATTGTCCAATTTTTGGTAAGAGATCATCTTCTCCTTCTAATTTCAGATATGATGTGTCCATTGGTGTTGTCACACCTTCTGCTTCTGACATTTCAAACAGATTGAAAAATTTGTACCAGTGTTAGCAGACTGATTGAGTAGAAAGATTCCATGATGTTGTTGATTAATTTGATATGCGACACTTATGTATCTGTGTGGACCTGAGTCTGTATATGAAGCACAACGTAACTTGGAATGAACAAGGCATTTTAACACTTGGTATTCAGATTCAGAGACACAGATATACAAGTATTGCCTATCAAATTAATCAGCACAGTCTGTTGGTACATCCTAGTCACATCACATTGCGACTTACATGCATTTTCGGCAAAAAAAGATGCCCGACACTACCAGAGTCTCACAGGACCTGGCGTGGAGAGGGGCATATTAGCGTTACTGCAGCATAGATGTGTAAGGACACATCTGTATGTCACCTCTCCCAGGTCTTTAGTATCAAAGTCTTTCGTTATCTCTTTTTCTTCATGGGCAATGATCAAGTCCTACACATATAGGTATAAAAGCAGATGCATCCAATTCTCTTCTTCAAACTTTGAGTATAGACATGGATCTGGTTAACTTCTTGTGAACTCTTATTCCAATAAAACTTAATTTTACAATTCCATGCTCTTGTCGATTGCGATTTTTGTAATTTGCAAAAAAGATATTCTTGGCCCTTTTGGACATAACTTTTAGGCTGTGTCATTTACAATTCTTCTATATCACCATTAAGAAAAGCAGTTTTGATCAAAACTAATCAAAATTCAGAAAACACAGTTATGGGGATCAAGGTTCTGAAAGGACTCTGTTTAGCAACTGGTGCAAAAGTGATATCACCATATTTTGTAAATAGCCCTTTGCCACTAATCTTGCATTAAATCTGAAGACTTTAGCCTCCATCATCACATCTGGCTTTAAAAACCCATTAACATAAGATCCAATGTCTGGAGCTGTTTCAAATATTCCATAACCTTCATCAGCAGCTTTAATCCATTTTTCCTTTTCATAGGCAAGCAGTTTCTACATTTCTTTCCAGGATTCTGGCCCAGGTGTGCGGTCCTGTCAATGCAAGATAAAATAACCGCTTTGGTGGTATTCTCTTTTTCCACATAGTCAGGGTTGGACTGACCCACAGGGGTACAGGGGAATTCCCCGGTGGGCCCCACTGTCTGGGGGCCCCACCCCCTCCTCTAGGTGTCAGGTTCCAGACTGTGCACTTAAATTATACATTGTTACTCTATTAGAGGGTCAGTTACCTGGTGGAGTAGGACCATGGATAAACATGGGTACTTGATGCACTTGTAAGAAACTACATCAAGATTTGCCTAATGGTTAGCTAAGCAGCTGTAGTTGCTGACCAAACCCTCTCTGGTGGCTAACTACACCCCTTAAGCATGGGCCCCTAGCACTGCATACCCCGGGTGGGCCCTTCATGCGCAAGTCCGACACTGCACATAGTAGGTCTCCTTACCGAAGACAAAGGTGATCTTCCTTCTTCAACAATAATTGGAACATCCATAGTAACTTTAATTTTCCTCTTTCACTGCTGGTGGTTTTTGAACTTCTTCCCCAAGCTGTCCTGCTTGTGTAGTTTCATGAAATTATTGATACACTGAGTTTTCATCAATAACAACACTTCTGCTTATTGTCACCTGGGGGCAAATTTACTAAAGTTCGATTTGGTATTCCATTGTATTACTCTATAAAATCGTCTGAAATCTAATTTAAATCGAATTGCAAGATCCCTTAACAAATCCCTCATTTACTAATATTCAATTTTGCAGTCGATTTTCAAATCGAATTCAATATTTTGGTAAATTTTAAGAAGGGATTTTGGGCCTGATTCAGACCCAGCTGCAAGCGCTGAGCGCTCGCAACCAGGTCGATGTTTGCCCACTGGGCATGCGCACGACGGAGCCGGCACTGTATAAGGGGCAGTACCACTACTGTGGGCACTGCATAAGGGGCACCACTACTGTGGGCACTGCATAAGGGGCACCACTACTGTGGGCACTGCATAAGGGGCACCACTACTGGGGGAACTGCATCAGGGGCACTACTACTGTGGGCATTGTGTATAAGGGGCACAAATGTGGGCATGGTGTAAAAAGGGCACTGCTGTGTGTCATACATGAATGACTATTCACATTACACACTACTATGTGGTGTAATGTGAATCGGGTGAATCGAGATTGTGCTACTGAGTGGTGTAGTTTGAATTGGGAATACAATTGTGTGACCACGCCCATTTATTTTGTGATGACGCCCCTTTATTTTGAGAGCCACTTTAAGCACTGGTTCCAGACAACAGTACATTACAATCCAGAGCAAAATGGTGTCACCAAGAGGATAAAATCAGACACTCTGCGAAAGTGGGCGGAGCATACACTTTGATGCAGATACAGTATGCCACCAATTTACTGGGGAGTAGCAATCACAAATGCATGCTATCTACAAAGGCATTTATTAGGAAAAACAACTGAAAACATCCAATATAAACTGTGGAATGGAAAGAAGCCTGACCTCCAACATTTAGAATATTTGGAAGTAAAGCATTTGTATATGTTCCAAAGGAGAGATTCTCAAAGTGGGATGCTCGTGCGAAAGGAGGTAGGTACAGAAAGGGTTACAGAATTCTGAATAAAGAAACCAACCAGGGGATATATTTACCAAAGATCGACCTGGGAGAGGTGACATACAGATGTGTCCTTACACATCTTTGCTGCAGTAACGCTAATAAGCCCCTCTCCTTGCCAGGTCCTGTGAGACTCTGGCAGCATCGGACATCTGTTAGAGCCGAAAGCACTCTAGGGCTTGCGGCAACGAGACCCTACCAAGCCCGAAGGTCGCTATGGTCTTGACCATCGCGACCATCTTCCTGGCCGCTCGCTGTAGCTGTGGGTGGTCACCCACAGCTATGCGAGCAGCCAGGAGGCCGCTCTAAAAAAACATAAGGCCGGTCCTGATTCAGAGCGAGCGCTCTGTCAGAGCGTCCAGCTCTGAATCAGGCCCTGAGTCAGGCTTGAGTTTTCCCACCTGACTTGAATCTGAAATCGAAGCAAAACGTCATCATCCCGCTGTCGGATCTCGCGGGTTTTGGATTCTATAAAAGGTCCTCGCAAAGGTGCCATTTTTCACTCCGGCTGTGGACAGTGAAGAGGGAGGGTGGGAGTTAGGGCTGGCTGGGCTGTGTTGTGTTGTGCCGTGCTGCTGTTGTCCATAGGGGCTGTGTCCACTCTTCCAAAGTCCATAGGAGCTGGCTGGGCTGTGTTGTGCTGCTGTTGTCCATAGGGGCTGGCTGGGCTGTGTTGTGCTGCTGTTGTCCATAGGGGCTGGCTGGGCTGTTTTGTGCAGTCAGTTGTCCATAGAGGCTGTCCACTCCAAAGTCTATAGGGGCTGGCTGGGCTGTGTTGTGCAGTGTCCCATAAAGGCTGTAGTCCTAAAGGGGTGCTGTAGTGTTGTCCAGGGGGTGATCTGTCCATCAGGGGTGCTCCCCAGAAGTGCAAAAAAACAATTATTTTTTTATGTGTTTGTGAATTGTGGCCCTGATTCAGAGCCGGACGCTCTGACAGAGCGCTCGCTCTGAATCAGGGCCGTCCCTGCTCCTTTTTGGAGCGGCCCCCTGGCCGCTCGCATTGCTGTGGGTGACCACCCACAGCTATAGCGAGCAGCCAAAATGATGGTCGCGATGGTCAAGACCATCGCCACCATCGGGCTTGTGATGAGACCCTGAGGTAGGGTCTCGCTGCCGCAAGCCCTGGAGTGCTTTTGGCTCTATCAGAGCCAAAAGCACTCCCACTGACATCACTAGTGATGTCAGTGGGGCCGGCCCCAGACGGTAGGCGTTCCCATGGGAACGCCTCCATCTGGGCAGCCATGCCCCCGGCACGCCCACCAAAGGGGGGTGCTGTCAATCACCATCGACAGCACGCCCCCTTTGGTGCGAGACCCATAATGACGGCTTGGCCATCGTTATTCGGGTCTTGCACATGCGCACGATGGAGTCGGCTCTCTCGTGCGCATGCGCACTTGGGAAACATTGACCCGCTTGCGAGCGCTCGCGAGCGGGTCTGAATCAGGCCCTGTGTGTGCTGTAGCCGCATGTGCATCAACAAAGTAGCGCCAAGCGTGCGCCTGTGTCATAAATCAAGGGCCGGCTGGCTCGTCTGTTAAAGGGTGCTGTAACCCCCAAAGTGCACTCCAAAAAAATATATATTTTTTTCTGTGTTTGTGAATTGTGTGCTCTGTAGCCGCACGTTCATCAACAAAGTAGCGCCAAGTGTGCGCCTGTGTCATAAGTAAAGGGCCGGCTGGCTTGTCTGTTAAAGGGTGGTGTAACTCCCATAGTGCACTCCAAAAAAAATAAAAAATTCTTCTTTTCTGTATTTGTGAATAGTATGGGCTGTAGTCGCACGTGCATCAACAAAGTAGCGCCAAGCGTGCACCTGTGTCATAAATCAAGGGCCGGGTGGCTCATCTGTTAGAGGGTGCTGTAACCCCCAAAGTGCACTCCAAAAATTTTTTTTATTTTTTCTGTGTTTGTGAATTGTGTGCTCTGTAGCCGCACGTTCATCAACAAAGTAGCGCCAAGCGTGTGCCTGTGTCATAAGTAAAGGGCTGGCTGGATGTCTGTTAAAGGGTGGTGTAACTCCCAAAGTGCACTCCAAAAATAATAAAAAATTCTTCTTTTCTGTATTTGTGAATAGTATGGGCTGTAGTCGCACGTGCATCAAAAAAGTAGCGCCAAGCGTGCACCTGTGTCATAAATCAAGGGCTGGCTGGCTTGTCTGTTAAAGGGTGGTGTAACTCCCAAAGTGCACTCCAAAAATTTTTTAAAAATCCTTCTTTTCTGTGTTGTGAATTGTATGCGCTGTAGCCGCATGTGCATCAACAAAGGAGCAGCGCCAAGCATGGGCCTGTGTCATAAATCTGTTAAAGGGTGGTATAACCCCCAAAGTGCACTCCAAAAAAACTTAAAAAATATTTTCTATGTTTGTGAATTGTGTGCGCAGTAATCGCAGGTGCATCAACAAAGGGGCAGCACCAAGCGTGCGCCTGTGTCATAAGTAAAGAGCCGGCTGGCTCATCTCTTAAAGGGTGGTGTAACCCCCAAAGTGCACTCCAAAAAAAAAAAAAAATTCTTCTTTTCTGTGTTGTGAATTGTATGCGCTGTAGCCGCACGTGCATCAACAAAGGAGCAGCGCCAAGCGTGAGCCTGTGTCATAAATAAAGGGCTGGCTGGCTCATCTCTTAAAGGGTAGTGTAAACCCCAAAGTGCACACCAAAAACATTTTTAAATTCTTCTTTTCTGTGTTTGTGTGCGCCTTAGCCGCACGTATATATATCAATATAACATAAATGGAGGACCAAACTTTATTCGATAAAAATAAAATAGGGAAAGATCAAGAACCACTTCCTCCTAGTGCTGCCACTAGTCATAACATAGACGATAAAATGCCATCAACGTTGTCTTCCAAGGCCGATACCCAATGTCATAGTAGAGGGCATATAAAATCCCAAATGACAAAGTTCAGGAAAATTACCTTAAAAAAAACATTTAAATCATCTTAGGAGAAACGTAAACTTGCCAATATGCCATTTACGACACGGAGTGGCAAGGAACGGCTAAGGTCTTTCCCTATGTTCATGACTAGTGGTTCAGCTTCACATGACGATAGAAGCCCTCCTCCCGCTACAAAAATCAAACGAGTTAAGCTGGCAAAAGCATAGCGAAGAACTGTGCGTTCTAAGAAGATATCAGAAATCCCCAAGGAGAGTCCAACGGCTGTATTCAGAGGCGGCCATACGGTCTACAACCGCACGGCCGCCTCGATGTTTGTCTAGTGCACATGCGCACGAGGGAGCCGGCTCCTTCATGCGCATGCGTGAAACCCGCTATGACCGACAGTGCTGGTCGTAGCGGGTCTCTTTCCAAAGGGGGTGAGCTGTCGATGTTGATTGACAGTTCGCCCCATTTGGAAGGCGGGCCGGGGGGTTGCAGCCCAAACGGAGGCGTTCCAATGGGAATGCCTGCCATTTGGGGGAGGCCCCACTGACATCACTAGTGATGTCAGAGCAGAGCTTCCGTCTCTGACAGAGCCTGAAGCTCTCCGGGGCTTACGACAAGTGAGACCCTACCCTAGGGTCTCGTCGCAAGCCCCGATGGTCGCGATGGTCAATGACCATCGCGACCATCACCCTAGTGGTCGTTAGAGCTGTGGGTGTTAACCCACAGCCTAACGACCGAAACAGAGGCGGCCGGTCAGGATGCAAGCGGCCGCCTAGTTTCTGAGCGACCGCTTGCATCCTCTGACCGCCTCTGAATGAGGCCCCAAGTGTGGCGGCGGTTGCGATGCCTGACGTTCCCAACACTGGATGGGAAGAAGTGGCTCTTTCCACCATTTGCACGCCCTCTGCAAGTGCTGGAAGGAGCACACACAGTCCACTTGCTGATATTCAAATTGAAGATGTCACTGTTGTAGTACAACAGGATGAGGATACTGGTGTAGCTGGTGCTGAGGAGAAAGTTGACGAGGAGGATTCTGATGGTGATGTGGTTTGTTTAAATCAGGCTCCGGGGGAGACAGTTGTTGTCCGTGGGATGAAAAAGCCCATCACCGTCCCTGAAGACCAAACATTCCACCTCTTTGGTCTGTCAATATTTCTATCCAAATCCGGACAACAACTGTCTTGCCATATGTACCATATGTAAAGGTGAAATAAGTAGGGGTAGGGACGTTAACCACCTGGGAACATCCTCCCTTATATGTCACCTTCACCGCGTTCATAAAAAGTTACTGTCAAGCACAGAAACTTTGACCTTAAGCAGTCCAGGGACACCTAAATCCCTTTGTCCTGTTGTATCCAAGTGCCTGCAAACCACACCGTCAACTCAATCCTCGTCAATTTCCTCCTTAGTCAGGATCGGAAGTAGTCCTGCAGGCCATTTCACTGGCATGACTGACTCTCCTATCAGAGATTCCTCCGGAGGATCCTGCATTGCTACGCCTACTGCTGCCACTGCTACTGTTGCTGCTGGGAGTCGTTCATCATCCCAGAGAGGAAGTAGAAACACCACTACTTTTACTAAACAATTGACCCTCCAACAGTCCTTAGCGAGGAGGATGAAGTACGACAGCAGTCATCCTGAAGCAAAACGGATAACTGAGGCCTTGACTGCTACGTTGGTGTTAGACGTGCGTCCGGTATCCGCCATTGGTGCAGTGGGATTTAGACAATTGATTGAGGTAGTGTGTCCCCGGTACCAAATCCCATCTAGATTCCACTTCACTAGGCAGGCGATACCGAGAATGTACAGAGACATCAGAAAAAGTGTCTTCAGTGTCCTAAAAAATGCCATTGTACCCAATGTCCACTTAACCACGGACATGTGGACAAGTGGAACAGGGCAACTAAGGACTATATGACTGTGACAGTCCACTGGGTAGATGTATCGCCTTATACAGCAACAACAGCATCATCACCAGTAGCAGCAGCTCAGAAATGCCAGTTTGTTCCAAGGCAGGCTACGCTGTGTATCACCGGTTTCAGTAAGAGGCACACCGCCGACAACCTCTTAGAGAAACTGAGGAAATCATCACCCAGTGGCTTACCCCACTTTGACTCTCCTGGGGATTTGTGATATCTGACAACGCCACCAATATTGTACGTGCATTACATTTGGGCAAATTCCAGCACGTCCCATGTTTTGCTCACAAAATAAATTTGGTGGTGCAGAATTTTCTGAAAAACAACAGGAGCGTGCAAGAGACGCTTTGGGTGGCCCAAAAAATTTCTGCCCACTTTTGCCATTCAGCGACTGCGTGCTGAAGACTGGAGCGCCAGCAAACATTCTTCAACCTGCCCCACCATCACCTGAAGCAAGAGGTTGTCACGTGGTGGAACTCAACCCTCTATATGCTTCAGTGGATGGAGGAGCAGCAAAAGGCCATTCAAAGAAGGGGGTATGCATCTGACTCAAGCGCAGTGGAGAATGATTTCCGTGTTGTGAAAGGTTCTCCAGCCCTTTGAACTTGCCACACGTGAAGTCAGTTCAGACACTGCCAGCTTGAGTCAGGTCATTCCCCTCATCAGGCTTTTGCAGAAGCAGCTGAAGAAAGTGAAGGAGGAGCAAAGACGGAGCGATTCCGCTCGGCATGTGGGACTTGTGGATGAAGCCCTTCATTTGCTTTGCCAGGATTCGAGGGTGGTCAATCTGTTGAAATCAGACCACTACATTTTGGCCACCGTGCTCGATCCTAGGTTTAAAGCCTATGTGGTGTCTCTATTTCCAGCCAACACAAGCCTGCAGAGGTGCAAAGACCTGCTGGTGAAAACACTGTCAGCTGAAGCGGAACGTGACACGTCAACAGCTCCTTCTTCATTTTCTCCCACAACTGGGGCTGCTAGGAAACAACTTAGGTATCCTAAGCAGCCCGCTGGCGGTGATGCAGGGCAGGCAGGACCAAGTTTGGACATCTGGTCCGGACTGAAGGACCTGGCAACAATTTCTGACATGTCTACTGTTACTGCATATGATACTGTCACCATTGACAGAATGGTGGAGGATTACATCGGTGACAGCATCCAAGTAGGCATGTCAGGCAGGAAAAAGAGGCAATTTAGATGCCCCTGTACAAACTGGCTCTATTATACCTGGGTTGCCCCTCTCCAGTGTGTACTCCGAAAGAGTGTTTATTGCAGCCGGGAACCTTGTCAGCGAAAGGTGTAGGAGGTTGCTTCCACAAAATGTGGAGAAGATGATGTTCATCAAAATTAATTATCAATTTTTCCAGGGAGACCAGCCTCCAGAACGTACAGAGGGACCTGTGGTGGTGGATTCCAGCGGGGACAAATTAGTACTCTGTGAGGATGAGGATGTACACAACACTGAAGAGGGTGAGGAATCGGTGTATGAGGATGAGGACGACATCTTGCCTCCGTAGAGCCAGTTTGTGCAGGGACAGATTAATTGCCAGCTTGTTTTGTGGGGGCCCAAACAAACCAACCATTTCAGCCACAGTCGTGTGGCAGACCCTGGCGCTGAAATTATTGGTTTGTTAAAGTGTGCATGTCCTGTTTATACAACATAAGGGTGGGTTGGAGGGCCCAAGGACAATTCCATCTTGCACCTCTTTTTTTCTTTGCAGTATGTACTGTTTGGGGCCTAGTGTTTCAAACTGCCATCCTGTCTACCACTGCAGTGTCACTCCTAGATGGGCCACGTGTTTGTGCCGCCCACTCGTGTCGCTTAGCATAGTCATCCAGCTACCTCGGTGCAACCTTTTGGACTAAAAACAATATTATGAGGTGTTCAGAATAGACAGGAAATGAGTGGAAATTAATGTTATTGAGGTTAATAATAGCATAGGAGCAGGAAAACCCACAAACTCTGTGATTTTAGCTGTTTTTATGCATTTAAAAAAAAATAAAAATACAGATCCAAAACACAAAACCCAGAACCCAAAACACGAAGAAAGATCCAGATCCAAAACCAAAACACGAAAAGTGGCCGGTGCACATCCCTAGTCGACATACAATTGAGTGATGTAGGTTTAGACACCTCTGTTGTTACTGTTTTTTGTGTCATTTTCCATTTTAAACAGCTTATACATTTCATTACTTGGATGCAAGGGTCAATCTTTATACAATTTGCATGCTGTTCTTGGGCTAGTATCCTTATGGGTTCTGGAGTTCTGTTCCCTAGACGACAGTGCCATACCTGAACACAGTTAATATGCTCCTGCTTAACAGTATTAACAGCTTCATTACTACCATAAGAGTTGCTGCAGAGCTGCCCAGAGCATCCAAAGGATGCACTGGGCATGCACCCGGCAGCCTGTAGAGCTAGCCAGAGCATGTAATCCTCCACCATTCTGTCAATGGTGACAGTATCATATGCAGTGACAGTAGACATGTCAGAAATTGTTGCCAGGTCCTTCAGTCCGGACCAGATGTCCAAACTTGGTCCTGCCTGCCCTGCATCACCGCCAGCGGGTTGTTTAGGATACCTAAGTTTTTTCCTGGCAGCCCCAGTTGTGGGAGAAAATGAAGAAAGAGCTGTTGACGTGTCACATTCCGCTTCAGCTGACAGTGTTTTCACCAGCAGGTCTTTGCACCTCTGCAGGCTTGTGTCGGCCGGAAAGAGAGACACCACATAGGCTTTAAACCTAGGATCGAGCATGGTGGCCAAAATGTAGTGGTCTGATTTCAAGATTGACCACCCTGGAATCCTGGCAAAGCGAATGAAGGGCTTCATCCACAAGTCTCACATGCCGAGCGGAATCACTCCGTCTTAGCTCCTCCTTCACTTTCACAAGCTGCTTCTGCAAAAGCCTGATGAGGGAAATGACCTGACTCAAGCTGGCAGTGTCTAAACTGACTTCACATGTGGCAAGTTCGAAGGGCTGGAGAACCTTGCACAACACGGAAATCATTCTCCACTGCGCTTGAGTCAGGTGCATACCCCCTCCTTTGCCTATGTCATAGGTGGATGTATAGGCTTGAATGGCCTTTTGCTGCTCCTCCATCCTCTGAAGCATATAGAGGGTTGAGTTCCACCGCATCACAACCTCTTGCTTCAGGTGATGGTGGGGCAGGTTCAAGAGTGTTTGCTGCTGCTCCAGTCTTCGGCACGCAGTCGCTGAATGGCGAAAGTGGCCAGAAATGTTTCAGGCCACCCAAAGCGTCTCCTGCACGCCCCTGTCGCTTTTCAGAAAATTCTGCACCACCAAGTTTATTGTGTGAGCAAAACATGGGACGTGCTGGAATTTGCCCAGATGTAATGCCCGCACAATATCGGTGGCGTTGTCAGATATCACAAATCCCCAGGAGAGTCTAAGTGGGGTAAGCCATTGGGCGATGATTTCCCTCAGTTTCTCTAAGACGTTGTCGGCGGTGTGCCTCTTACTGAAACCGGTGATACACAGCATAGCCTGCCTTGGAACGAGCTGGCGTTTCTGAGATGCTGCTACTGGTGACGCTGCTGTTGTTGCTGCGTAAGGTGATACATCTACCCAGTGGACTGTCACAGTCATATAGTCCTTAGTCTGCCCTGTTCCACTTGTCCACATGTCCGTGGTTAAGGGGACATTGGGTACAACCGCATTTTTCAGGACACTGAGGACTGATGTTTCTGTACAGTCTCGGTATCGCCTGCCTAGTGAAGTGGAATCTAGATGGGATTTGGAACCGGGGACACACTACCTCCATCAATTGTCTAAATCCCACTGCACTACCGGACGCACGTCTAACACCAACATAGCAGTCAAGGCCTCAGTTATACGTTTTGCTTCAGGATGACTGCTGTCGTACTTCATCCTCCTCGCTAAGGACTGTTGGAGGGTCAATTGTTTAGTAAAAGTAGTGGTGTTCCTACTTCCTCTCTGGGATGATGAACGACTCCCAGCAGCAACAGCAGCAGCGGCAGCAGTAGGCGATGCAATGCAGGATCCTCCAGAGGAATCCCGGATAGGAGAGTCAGTCATGCCAGTGACATGGCCTGCAGGACTACTGCCAATCCTGGCTAAGGAGAAAATTGACGAGGAGGGAGTTGACGGTGTGGTTTGCAGGCGCTTGGATACAACAGGATAAAGGGATTTAGGTGTCCCTGGACTGCTTAAGGTCTTAGCCAAAGTTTCTGAACTTGCCAGTAACTTTTTATGAACGCGGTGAAGGTGACATATAAGGGAGGATGTTCCTAGGTGGTTAACGTCCCTACCCCTACTTATTTCACCTTACATATGGTACATATGGCAAGACAGTTGTTGTCCGGATTTGGATAGAAATATTGACAGACCAAAGAGGTGGAATGTTTGGTCTTTTGCCCAGGCATGACCGTGATGGGCTTTTTCATCCCATGGACAACAACTGTCTCCCCCGGAGCCTGATTTAAACAAACCACATAACCATCAGAATCCTCCTCGCCAACTTCCTCCTCAGCGCCAGCTACACCAGTATCCTCATCCTGTTGTACTTCAACAGTGACATCTTCAATTTGCATATCAGCAAGTGGACTGTGGGTGCTCCTTTCAGAACTTGCAGAGGGCGTGCAAATGGTGGAAAGAGCCACCTCTTCCCGTCCAATGCTGGGAAGGTCAGGCATCACAACCGCCACCACACTTGGACTCTCCTTGGGGATTTGTGATATCTTCTTAGAACACACAGTTCTTCGCTGTGCTTTTGCCAACTTAACTCATTTGATTTTTGTAGCGGGATGAGGGCTTCCATCGTCATGTGAAGCTGAACCACTAGTCATGAACATAGGGAAAGACCTTAGCCGTTCCTTGCCACGCCGTGTCGTAAATGGCATATTGGCAAGTTTACGTTTCTCCTCAGATGATTTAAATGTTTTTTTAAGCTCATTTTCCTGAACTTTGTCATTTGGGATTGTATGTGCCCTCTACTATGACATTGGGCATCGGCCTTGGCAAACGACGTTGATGGCATGTTATCGTCTATGTCATGACTAGTGGCAGCAGCTTCAGAACTAGGAGGAAGTGGTTCTTGATCTTTCCCTATTTTATTTTTATTGGAGAAAGTTTGGTCCTCCATTTATGTTATATTGATATATACATGCTCCTAAGGCGCACACAAACACAGAAAATAATTTTTTATTTTTGTTGGAGACTAGTGCACTTTGTGGGTTACACCACCCTTTAAGAAATGAGCCAGCTGGCCCTTTACTTGTGGGACACAGGGGCACGATTGGCGCTGCTCCTTTGTTGATGCACGTGCAGCCACAGTGCACACAATTCACAAACACAGAAAATATCAATTTTTTTTGTTTGGAGCGCCCTTTGGGGGTTACAGCACCCTTTAACGGACAAGTAAGCCGGCTCTTTACTTATGGGACACAGGCGCACGTTTGGCGCTGCTCCTTTGTTGATGCACGTGCAGCCACAGTGCACACAATTCACAAACACAGAAAATATTTTTTTATTTTGTTTGGAGTGCACTTTGGGGGTTACAGCACCCTTCAATGGTCAAGCCAGCCGGCCCTTTACCTATGACACAGGAGCACACTTGGCGCTACTTTGTTGATGCACGTGCGGCTACTGCGCACACAATTCACAAACACAAAAAAATATATTTTTTTATTTTTTTTGAAGTGCACTTTGGGGGTTACAGCACCCTTTAACGGTCAAGCCAGCCGGCCCTTTAACCTAAGCTCCTTTGTTGATGCACGTGCAGCCACAGTGCACACATTTCACAAACACAGAAAATATTTTTTTATTTTGTTTGGAGTGCCCTTTGGGGGTTACAGCACCTTTTAACGGAAAAGCCAGCCGGCCCTTTACTTATGGGACACAGGCGCACGCTTGGCGCTGCTCCTTTGTTGATGCACATGCAACCACAGTGCACACAATTCACAAACACAGAAAATATTTTTTTATTTGGTTTGGAGTGCACTTTGGGGGTTACAGCACCCTTTAATGGTCAAGCCAGCCGGCCCTTTACTTATGACACAGGCGCACGCTTGGCACTACTTTGTTGATGCACTTGCGGCTACTGTGCACACAATTCACAAACACAGAAAAAATATAATTTTTTTTTGCACTTGGGGGGAGCACCCCTGATGGACAGAGCACCCCCTGGACAACACTACAGCACCCCTTTAGGACTTCGACACTGCACAGGACTTTGGAGTGGACACAGCCCCTATGGACAACTGACTGCACAACACAGTCCAGCCAGCCCCTATGGACTTTGGAGGAATGGACACAGCCCCTATGGACAACAGCAGCACAGCACAACACAGCCAGCCCCTATGGACTTTGGAGGAGGGGACACAGACCCTATGGACAATAGCAGCACAGCGCAGCACAGCACAACACTACACTGCACTACACTACACTACACAGCCCAGCCAGCCCTAACTCCCACCCTCCCTCTTCACTGTCCACAGCCGAGTGAGAAAATGGTGCCGACGCGGGTACCTTATATAGAATCCAAAATCCGTGCGACCCGGAAGGCGGGATGATGACGTTTTGCCTCGATTTCAGATCCGAGTCAGGCGGGAAAAGTCGAGCCTGACTCGGATCGGCCTCGGATCGGGGGGGCTCAGGGGGGTTCGGATTTCAGAAATCCGAACCCACTCACCCCTAATTGTCATATCTACCAGACATATTCCCTGCAGTTTCTTTCCATGTGTTTTAATTGGAATGTTTATGTAACTATATATAAACAAGTCTTAATTATGTATGTGAATATTATTCAATTAAATTGGTTGTGAAATTCAAGTAAATTAGATCATGAGAAGTATATACGGGATGTAGGTATGAGACCGGCAGCCACAAGGCCGCCGGATTCAATATCGACAACCGAATCCCGACAAGGGACTTAAGATAGGTGTCAAAATACTGCCGCCTATCTTAATCCCGATGCTGGAATGCCAAAGGACACCAGACCAAACAAGGTAAGTCTGGGGCGCCCTTAGCTTTAGGGGCAGGGTTAGGTTTAGGGTGCGGTAAGGGGGGGTTAGGGTTAGGCACCCCTGGGGGAAGGTTAGGGTTAGGCACTAGGGTGGGAGATTAGGGTTAGTCACCACTAAGGAAGGGTTAGGGGGGAGAGGGGTAGGGATATGGTACTCACCTGCCCTGTCGGGATCTTCTCCCTACAAGGGAACCAGTTCCATTGACAGCCATACATGCCCACGCTATGACACTACCACCACCATGCTTCACTGATGAGGTGGTATGTTTTGGATCATGAGCAGTTCCTTTCCTTCTCTTCTCTTCCCATCACTCTGGTACAAGTTGATCTTTGTCTCATCTGTCCATAGGATGTTGTTCCAGAACTGTAATGGCTTTTTTAGATGTTGTTTGGCAAACTCTAATCTGGTCTTCCTGTTTTTGTGGCTCACCAATGGTTTGCATCTTGTGGTGAACCCTCTATATTCACTTTTGTGAAGTCTTCTCTTGATTATTGACTTTGACACATATACATCTACCTCCTGGAGAGTGTTCTTGATTTGGCCAACTGTTGTGAAGGGGTTTTTCTTCACCAGGGAAATAATTCTTTTGTCATCCACCACAGTTGTTTTCCGTGGTCTTCCGGGTCTTTTGGTGTTGCTGAACTCTCCGGTGCGTTCTTTCTTTTTAAGAATGTTCCAAACAGTTGATTTGGCCACACCTAATGTTTTTGCTATCTCTCTGATGGGTTTGTTTTGATTTTTCAGCCTAATGATGGCTTGCTTCACTGATAGTGACAGCTCTTTGGATCTCATATTGAGAGTTGATAGCAACTGATTCCAAATGCAAATGTCACACCTAGAATCAACTCCAGACCTTTTACCTGCTTAATTGATAATGAAATAACGAGGGAATAGCTCACACCTGTCCATGAAATAGCTTTTCAGTTGATAGTCCCATTACTTTTGGTCTCTTAAAAAGTGGGAGGCACATATTGAAACTGTTGTAATTCCTACACCGTTCACCCGATTTGGATGTAATTACCCTCCAATTAAATCTGAAAGTCTGCAGTTAAAGCACATCTTGTTTGTTTCATTTCAAAACCATTGTGGTGGTGAATAGAGGCCAAAATCTGAAAATTCTGTCAATGTCCCAATATTTATGGACCTGACTGTATATATTAATATATATATATATATATATATATATATATATATATATATATTGGCACTCCCTGCAGAGTTCAATAGAAGTTTAAACCATCTAATAGTACTGAAGTGTATTGTAAAAATAAAAATATATGAAATGTATCTGCGGCACTCATTGAAAAATCACAAAGACAAGTTGTGGAAAGCTACAATAGGTCCAATGTTTCAGGACTGCGTTATCAGTTCTTTTCATCAGTGATATGTATAAATGAAGAAAAAAGATTATCTTATGTACCCACACCAAGTGTGGACGCTGTGCCAATCAGAGCCCAGCAGGGACGTATCTCATATTCTCAGATTGTTAAGGCATTTAGAGATTATTTTTGATTTTACCAAAAGGATAACCAACCAGAGATTATTATGAGATTACTGTCAATATCTGGATTAATTGAGTTTATTCAGTGTGATAACCCACTAGGACTTTGGACCTCATTCAGAGTCGGTCGCAAGCGCCGATGCGCTCGCAACCGACTCGATGGTTAGTCCTGCACACGTGCAAGCCCTGGTGCGACAGAAAAACTCTGTCGCTCCGGAGCTCGCTACCAAAGGGGCGGCTGTCGATGTTTATTGACAGCTCGCCCCGTTTGGTAGGCGGGCCAGGGGGTGGTTTCCAAAACGGATGCGTTCCGTTACGAACGCCTACCGTATTGTGGACGGCCGCACTGACATCATCAGTGATGTCAGTGGGGAGCTTCCTGCTCCATCAGAGCACAAAACTCCATGGGGGCTTACGAGTGCCCAGACCCAGGTCTGGTCGTAAGCCCCGATGGTCGCGATGGTGTTCACCATCGCGACCATCAACCTGGTTGATCATTAAGCTGTGGGTGGTAAACCCACAGCTTAGCGATCGACAAGGAGGCGGTCGTTCAGGATGCAAGCAGCCGCCCTGATTCAGTGTGACCGCTTGCAACCAAAGACCGCCTCTGAATGAGGTCCATTGTCCTTTCCCCCAGGGACTGCCATTAACAGAAGCGATTCCAATGTGAAGCAGCTTTAGCTGCTAGAACACCAGCATTGCCTGGCTTCTAGGGTCTACAGCCAATGCAGTGCCTTGGAGCCGGGTTTTGTGTACATGCTGTGATAGGATCACTGGTAAAGTGGTCTGTGGCAGGGACATTTATCCCAGATTCCTGTCCTATGTGTTTAAAATCCCCAGGAGAAAGTCTGTAGTGTAGCAGGCTTGAGTCTCGGCTTTTTGAAAAGCCGGTTTGGGACCTGGGGCTTGTGGGTGAGAGGAGAGGGAGGGCTCCACCCACGGCCACTCCAGGTTTTGGTTCTCTTAGCCTGGTAACAGGCTTGTTAGGGTTTCCAACTGAGAGTGGCCAATATAAGCCTAGTGTGTTGAGGGCTGATTGTCTCACCTGGGAGAGCAGACAGGGAGTTTGCTCAGAGACACTTGGAAAACCTATCTGTAAGTACTGTGCTGTGCTTTGTTGCTGACGAGGGCATTAGGCCCTGCCAGGTTCTGGTAGTGAGGGAACTACCTGTGAAGTTAGTGCCCCGACAGGGCTAGGATTTATGTTTATGTTTTCTTTATGTTATTTCTGACATTGTACAATAAATACTGGCGCCGACCAGCTTGTACTCGCTTCCCTGCTGCTGTGTGTGTGTGTAAGGAAGGAGTCCCCTACACAGGAGAGGGACCTCCTAATCTGACTGTGTCACAATGCGCTTTCTTTAAAAAATATATTCCTCAGCTAGATTTTCTGTTCAATAATTATGGAGTCTGCATTGGTGCTGACCTAAGCTGCCACATGGGTGGCGCCCTGGATGGAAAATGGTAGGAACCGCTACTGGTTATAACACATCACATGATTTGCCCTTGAGCTGGTTGATAGTTCTTGCTGGCTGTGATTGTCACTCTCACTCTACAGCTTCTGTATCCAGGGTAATTTCACTTTCTCAAGGGTATCTCTTCCTTTTAACTCTGATGTCCATTCTCACTTGGTACTCAGGGGTGGACAATCCATGTGCTTCATCCACCCTCACCTTGACACACAAGTGCATGCATAGGAAGTACACATTCTTCTGACAAATGCCAGCACAGAGATGAAACCAACTCAACTACAGTAACTCAGATTTGGACAGCCTGTGGCTCCAGCTCGGGTTTGTGCAACTACTAGACCCAGCATGCTCTGATAGATGTTAGGTAGCAGTGTATCTGTAGTATCACAATACCAGGACAGCCACGGGTTGTCCATGCTAGAACCAGCTGACCACCTTATTAACTGGCAGAGCAAGAGGTTTGTAAAAGTGGGAAGAAACATGTATGGAGAGAAGAGAGAGTACATATGAAACATGCAGAGAAATTAACATAAAAAAATGTAATACATAGAAAAGCACAAATATTTAGTAACATGAAAATTAGGCATGAAATAAAGATATATTTTACATTATACCCCTAAAATATCCGGAATTTCATACTTTCTACGTTTAAACTAAAATTGTTCCCAAATTTGTACTGCACTAAGTAAAAAAAGAAATCATGCAGAAAGACAATATATTTTTAATTAAAAACTGCATTGGGGGAGATGTATGAAGCTCAAAAGCGGTATCAGCGCATAACGCTTCTCCACCATGTATTATTGAGGGGTTTGGCAGTAAATGACAGGGGCGACATACTACAAGATAGCAGCGCCGATAGCCTGGGCCATGTATGAACAGTCAGATCGCCTGACCGTTCAGGCCGCTGTAGCTGTCGCTATGGACAGCTACAGCCTGGTGCTACCCTATCCCCACAGCAGGGACGGCACTGTCCCTGCTGCGGCGGCTGCCGGCTCCAGGCTGCAAGCGGGGTTCTCGCGATACTTGTGAGATCCATCGCATGCTCAGTGGAGCCGGCCGGGACTGACACACAGTGCATCAGCACTAGGCTGATACGCTGTGGTCTCTAGCGGATAGCGCCAGAGGGGGGAGTTGATGCTCCCCCTTTCCGGCCGATGAGATGTTCTTACATCTCATCGGTAGTGCTTCCTGCTTCACCTCGGTAAAGAGGCGAAGCAGGAAGCGTTATAGTGGCACGTTAAGCTATAATACATCTACCCCATTATTCATAAAATGTTGGTGAAGACATATCCATCATCACCCAGCCCATTCTTTGGCCGTACTTTGCTGAGCTGCAGATATGTTGCTTGTTTTATTCACTGTCTCAGATTTGTTGCTTGTAATATTTGGAGATCAGCTGCTTATACTGCAGGTTTGAAATATATCAAATTTGAAGGCTTAAGGGAAGAAAGAAAACAGTCTTATATATATATATATATATTTATACAATATGTAAACTAAATCTAGCCATGTTCCTAAAATGTCCTCTGTTAATGTCCTCTGTATATTAAGATATACAGTCAGGTCCATAAATATTGGGACATTGACAGAATTTTCAGATTTTGGCCTCTATTCACCACCACAATGGTTTTGAAATGAAACAAACAAGATGTGCTTTAACTGCAGACTTTCAGATTTAATTTGAGGGTAATTACATCCAAATCGGGTGAACGGTGTAGGAATTACAACAGTTTCAATATGTGCCTCCCACTTTTTAAGGGACCAAAAGTATCAACTCAAAAGCTATTTCATGGACAGGTGTGAGCTATTCCCTTGTTATTTCATTATCAATTAAGCAGGTAAAAGGTCTGGAGTTGATTCTAGCTGTGACATTTGCATTTGGAATCAGTTGCTATCAACTCTCAATATGAGATCCAAAGAGCTGTCAATATCAGTGAAGCAAGCCATCATTAGGCTGAAAAATCAAAACAAACCCATCAGAGAGATAGCAAAAACATTAGGTGTGGCCAAATCAACTGTTTGGAACATTCTTAAAAAGAAAGAACGCACCGGAGAGCTCAGCAACACCAAAAAAAAGACCCGGAAGACCACGGAAAACAACTGTGGTGGATGACAAAAGAATTATTTCCCTGGTGAAGAAAAACCCCTTCACAACAGTTGGCCAAATCAAGAACACTCTCCAGGAGGTAGATGTATATGTGTCAAAGTCAACAATCAAGAGAAGACTTCACAAGAGTGAATATAGAGGGTTCACCACAAGATGCAAACCATTGGTGAGCCACAAAAACAGGAAGACCAGATTAGAGTTTGCCAAACAACATCTAAAAAAGCCATTACAGTTCTGGAACAACATCCTATGGACAGATGAGACAAAGATCAACTTGTACCAGAGTGATGGGAAGAGAAGAGAAGGAAAGGAACTGCTCATGATCCAAAACATACCACCTCATCAGTGAAGCATGGTGGTGGTAGTGTCATGGCGTGGGCATGTATGGCTGCCAATGGAACTGGTTCCCTTGTATTTATTGATGATGTGACTGCTGACAAAAGCAGCAGAATGAATTCTGAAGTGTTTCGGGAAATATTATATGCTCATATTCAGTCAAATACTTCAGAACTCATTGGACGGCGCTTCACAGTGCAGATGGACAATGACCTGAAGCATACTGCATAAGCAACCAAGGAGTTTGCAATGGTCAAGTCAATCCCCTGACCTGAATTGCATAAGGGGCAACACTCCTGGGGCACTACTACTGGGTGCACTGCATAAAGGGCACGTAATAGGGGCCCCCACCTGTTTGTTGCCCAGGGGCCCCCACAGACCTTAATCCGGCCCTGTCTATGATGTTGCCACTTAGTAGAGTAGTTAATCCCTAGCATTGAATTAACAAAATGCCTAAAGCACTGCTGTAAGATTTGCCTTTTATTCAAACCTGAAATAAGTTACATCATTCTCTTCTTAATTTCACAGCAAAGTTGTTGAAGCTGCCTTACTATAGTGGACTACACTGAATAATGCATTACCAAGACTGGAAAATGTTGGGGAAAAGCACAAAAGCAAAATGACTGCAATTAAATATGTTTACTAGGATGATGAAGGCAATGACATGTTGGGAGAATAAGGATTATGTTGTCAAATGCTACAAAATACATGCAATTAAGTGAGCAGTAGGATGGAGCTGTCTTTAAGATTTTAATTAGCTTTACGCTACACAATGCGCACTCCCTACAATGCACAGAATTCTTTTATAGTATTGTATGTGTGTGTGCAGATCTTCATCTGTGTTATCCTCTTCTGCCTTATGTGGACAGTTTCATCCCTTCTCTTTGTATGAAGTTGCCTTCTTCTTTTGCCCTCTTTGTGTTGCTCATGGCAAGCAATATAACAAGGAATGTACTGTAGTAGTGAGGTGAGTAATCACAGGTGGTAGTGGTGATAATGAGCACACAGAGAGAGAGTTAGGGGTAAAGTGACTAAAGTGAGTTTTAGAAGTGAGTTTTAAAAGAGATGTTGCCCATAGCAACCAATCAGATTCTACTTAACATTTAACTAACACCTTCTAGAAGATAATAGCTAGAATCTGATTGGTTGCTATGGACAACACATTATACATTATACCAGAAGGCTGGACAGATGCATCTGCAACGTGAATAACTGCATCCTTACAATGCCCCTAAATCTGACCTTACGTGTTTTCATTCCTATTGCAGCTTCAATTGTCCATAAAGGGAGCAGCTCAGTGAAGCACTTATCAAATTTTAATAAGTAAATCCCCAGATTATGGGCCTAAATCAGATCCACATCATACTTGCCTACTTTTGAAAAAGTATTTCAGGGAGATTGTGAAAGCAACACCTGTAAGCACGGCGGTAAAGTGGGCGTGTACTGCTACATCTGATGGCAGCTGTCCCCAGTATATTTTGCTGTAAAAGTGTAACATGGGCACATGCAGGATAACAGTCAAAGCAGCCACCACTGCCTCATGCTGGGTGACGTGACCCCTGGTATGTGGGGGAAGGGGTGCTGGCTATCAGTGGTATCTGGGTGTAGCAGTGTGACATGGGCATAGCAGGCTAATAAGAGCTGACAGCAAGGACTCCTGCAAGGTGAGGTAACCTCTGGCATGGGGGGGGGGGGGGGGAGAGGCAGTCACACACATATACACACAGTCACACACAAGTATACATACATATGTGCTGTACAGTCACACACATGTATATACATACTGTCACCCATATTTACATATAATCACATACTTATACACAGTGTCCCCCTCCCTGTTACTACCTTACACTGTGTAGTGTGTACACTGTCTGAAGATCCTCTCCTCAGTCCCTCATGCTGCTTGTATGAACGGTGCCATGTAGCTCCGCCCCCTGCCATGTAGCCCCGCCCCCTGATCGGAGTTCTCCCTCTCCACTGTTTAGCTTCTAAGCTGTAAAATGAAGGGCTGGGGGGCCTGATAGCAGGTGGCCGGGGCAGTTACCCCCTCCTTAATCCAGCTGCTATTGCTGCAATATCCTGGTCTCCTACCCATCCCTCCCCTGCCCGGTTATCCCTCTGCCCGCAGTGCAGCTCCCATTACAGGGCATACACGCACCCCTGAGCACTACTATATACTATTACTTCCTTACCTTGCTCAGGCAGGGGGGAGAAGGAGAAAACTCCACTGCTGTAGCTGCCGCTTTCCCCACTGAAGCAGGAGAAAACTCTCGTCTCTGCCTGCTCAGTGTCAGTGACACAGGAGGCTCTGCACTCCTGCTTGCTGGGCAAGGCGGCCAACGCATAACCCCGCGGTGCATGCTTCTGTCAGGTCCTGTTCCTTGAGCATGCGCAGTCCGGATTTCAGACAAGGCTGTGGGGCATGGGGGAGATTTCATTAGTTCTGCGGGGCAGCGGGAGGCTTGTTAAAAAAACGGGAGCCTCCCGCGAGATGCGGGAGGGTTGGCATGTATGATCCACATGCAAATGCCATCGCAGCTGCGATATCTCTTGGATCGCAATTGTTAAAATTAGGGGTGTGCACTGGCCACTTTTCGTGTTTTGGTTTTGGATCTGGATTGGTTTTGCCAAAACCACCCTTCCGTGTTTTTGGTTCTGGGTTTTGTGTTTTGGATCTGTATTTTTTTTAAAAAAAGCAAAAAAATAGCTAAAATCACAGAATTTGTGGCTTTTTCTGTTCCTATGCTATTACTAACCTCAATAACCTTAATTTCCACTCATTTCCAGTCTATTCTGAACACCTCACAATATTGTTTTTAGTTCAAAAGGTTGCACCGAGGTAGCTGGATGACTATGCTAAGCGACACGAGTGGGGGGCACAAACACGTGGCCCATCTAGGAGTGACACTGCAGTGGCAGACAGGATGGCAGTTTGCAAAACTAGGCCCCAAAGAGTACATAATGCAAAGAAAAAAAAGAGGTGCAAGATGGAATTGTCCTTGGGCCCTCTCACCCACCCTTATGTTGTATAAACAGGACATGCACACTTTAACAAACCAATCATTTCAGCGCCAGGGTCTGCCACATGACTGTGGCTGAAATGATTGGTTCGTTTGGGCCCCCACAAAACAAATAATCTGTCCCTGCACAAACTGGCTCCTCATCCACCGATTCCTCACCCTCTTCAGTGTTGTGTACATCCTCATCCTCACAGAGTATTAATTCGTCCCCGGTGGAATCCACCACCACAGGTCCCTCTGTACGTTCTGGAAGCTGGTCTCCCTGGAAGAATTGATAATTAATTCTGATGAACATGATCTTCTCCACATTTTGTGGAAGCAACCTCCTACGCCTTTCGCTGACAAGGTTCCCGGCTACACTAAACACTCTTTTGGAGTACACACTGGAGGGGGGGTAACTCAGGTAAAATAGAGCCAGTTTGTACAGGTGCCTCCAAATTGCCTCTTTTTCCTGCCAGTACAGGTACGGACTGTCTGACATGTCTACTTGGATGCTGTCACCGATGTAATCCTCCACCATTCTGTCAATGGTGACAGTATCATATGCAGTGACAGTAGACATGTCAGAAATTGTTGCCAAGTCCTTCAGTCCGGATCAAATGTCCAAACTTGGTCATGCCTGCCCTGCATCACCGCCAGCGGGTTGTTTAGGATACCTAAGTTGTCTCCTGGCAGCCCCAGTTGTGGGAGAAAATAAAGAAGGAACTGTTGACGTGTCACGTTCCGCTTCAGCTGACAGTGTTTTCAACAGCAGGTCTTTGCACCTCTGCAGGCTTGTGTCGGCCAGAAAGAGAGACACCACATAGGCTGTCAGGACTGCAACTATTTCAGTACATAAAGATAGACTACTTTTGCCAAAGTTTCTTTGTGGTCATTGGAGCTATCCTGCTTGCTGGCATGCTTCTCATTCAGGGGATAGAGTGTCAAAGTGATCATCTGTTTCCCAGGTGTCGTCAGGTTGTGGGATTCCTAGAATGCTCATTATTTCAAACCTGGTTCCATTTGGGTCACATGTTCTGAAATTTCCTGTGGATCACAGACCTCTAGTATAAAGCCTGTTACTAACTGTGTCTCAGTGTCTGTGCAACGTTGCTTTCAAGTCTTTTCTTGGACCCCTGCCAGATCCCCGCTGTGCCTGTGGATTGCTGTGGACTTTGTTGTATTCCAGATGAACTTCTGATGTCAGTCACCCGCTGCACTACAGGGCCCAGCATTCCTATTTCCTAAGTATTGCTTATTGCTCCATCACTGCAGTTTCATCATTTTGCTGCACTATTTACTTTTCCTGTTGTCTTTCCGTTCCTGTGGATATTGAACTCATCCTTGTTACAGTTGTCAATTGCACAGTTACAGTGTCATTTCTGCATCACAGGGCTCAACCCCGCTCTGAACCTTAGCCACACTACAGGGCCCAACCCTGCTACAATCTTCTCCGCATCACGGGGCTCAACCCCACTACAATCTTCTCTGCATCATGGGGCTCAAACCTGCTCCGAACCCTAGCCACACTACAGGGCCCAACCCTGCTACAATCTTCTCTGCATCATTGGGCTCAACCCCGCTACAATCTTCTCTGCATCACGGGGCTCAACCCCGCTCCGAACCCTAGCCACACTATGGGGCTCAACCCTGCTACAATCTTCTCCGTAACACGGGGCTCAACCCCACTCTGAACCCTAGCTACATTACAGGGCTCAACCCTGCTACAATTTTCTCCGCATCACGGGGCTCAACCCCGCTCCGTACTCTAGCCATGTTGCAGGGCTCAACCCTGTTCTGAAATTTCATCGCCTTACAGGGTTTAACCCTGCTTCGTCTTCATTATACCACAAGGCTCAAGTTTGCTTCATCTCTCAGTGCACCGCAGGTCTCGGCCCTGTCCCGGAACTATATTATTCTGCAGAGCTCGCTCTGCTCTGGATTTCCATTACTACAGGGTTCTACCCTGGCCAAGGTCCTCAATGCCATCCTCAGGTGTTAGCCTCATATTGGACTCTGGGTTCTCTACCACGTTAGTTCTTATATGTTAAAGACTGCATATATATTTGGGGATTCTCTCCTATACTTATGATTGCATATATGAATCTCTGTGCTGTTTGAGACTTTATATGAGACCTTTGTGAATAAATTCTATTTTACTTTTATCCTGTGCTACTGAGTTTCATGGAAAGGTAATTCCTATGACCACCCCAGTTTATTGTGCCTAGTAGGCCTGCCTCCTTCCAGGAGTCTCAAGTGTCAGCAGCCGTGACATAGGCTTTAAACCTAGGATCGAGCACGGTGGCCAAAATGTAGTGGTCTGATTTCAACAGATTGACCACCCTTGAATCCTGGCATAGTGAATGAAGAGCTTCATCCACAAGTCCCACATACCGAGCGGAATTGCTCCATCTTAGCTCCTCATTCACTTTCTCCAGCTGCTTCTGCAAAAGCCTGATGAGGGGAATGACCTGACTCAAGCTGGCAGTGTCTGAACTGACTTCACGTGTGGCAAGTTCAAAGGACTGGAGAACCTTGCACAACATGGAAATCATTCTCCACTGTGCTTGAGTCAGGTGCATACCCCCTCCTTTGCCTATGTCATAGGTGGATGTATAGGCTTGAATGGCCTTTTGCTGCTCCACCATCCTCTGAAGCATATAGAGGGTTGAGTTCCACCGCGTCACAACCTCTTACTTCAGGTGACGGCAGGGCAGGTTCAAGACTGTTTGCTGGTGCTCCAGTCTTCGGCACGCAATCATTGAATGGCAAAAGTGGCCAGAAATTTTCGGGCCACCCAAAGCGTCTCCTGCATGTCCTTGTTGTGTTTCAGAAAATTCTGCACCACCAAATTTATTGTGTGAGCAAAACATGGGATGTGCTGGAATTTGCCCAGATGTAATGCCCGTACAATATTGGTGGCGTTGTCAGATATCACAAATCCCCAGGAGAGTCTAAGTGGGGTAAGCCATTGGGTGATGATTTCCCTTAGTTTCTCTAAGAGGTTGTTGGCGGTGTGCCTCTTACTGAAACCGGTGATACACAGCGTAGCCTGCCTTGGAACAAGCTGCTGTTTCTGAGCTGCTGCTACTGGTGACGTAGCTGTTGTTGCTGCGTAAGGAAATACGTGGGCTGTCACAGTCATATAGTCCTTAGTCTGCCCTGTTCCACTTGTCCACATGTCCGTGGTTAAGTGGACATTGGATACAACTGCATTTTTTAGGACAGTGAGGACACTTTTTCTGACGTCTCTGTACATTCTCAGTATCGCCTGCCTAGTGAAGTGGAATCTAGATGGGATTTGGAACCGGGGACACACTACCTCCGTCAGTTGTCTAAATCCCACTGCACTAATGGCGGATACCGGATGCAAGTCTAACACCAACGTAGCAGTCAAGGCCTCAGTTATCCACTTTGCTTCAGGATGACTGCTGTCGTACTTCATCCTCCTCGCTAAGGACTGTTGGAGGGTCAATTGTTTAGTAAAAGTGTTCCTACTTCCTCTCTGGGATGATAAACAACTCCCAGCAGCAACAGCAGCAGCGGCAGCAGGAGGCGTTGCAATGCTCTGGAGGAATCCTGGATAGGAGAGTCAGTCATGCCAGTGGCATGGCCTGCAGGACTACTTCCGATCCTGACTAAGGAGAAAATTGACGAGGAGGGAGTTGACGGTGTGGTTTGCAGGTGCTTGGATACAACAGGACAAAGGGATTTAGGTGTCCCTGGACTGCTTACGGTCTTACCCAAAGTTTCTGAACTTGACAGTAACCTTTTATGAACACGCTGCAGGTGACGTATAAGGGAGAATGTTCCTAGGTGGTTACCGTCCCTACCCCTACTTATTTCACCTTACATACGGTACATTTGGCAAGACAGTTGTTGTCCGGATTTGGATAGAAATATTGACAGACCAAAGAGGTGGAATGTTTGCTCTTCTGCCCAGGCATGACCGTGATGGGCTTTTTCATCCCACGGACAACAACTGTCTCCCCCAGAGCCTGATTTAAACAAACCACATCACCATCAGAATCCTCCTCGTCAACTTCCTCCTCAGTACCAGCTACACCAATATCCTCATCCTGTTGTACTTCAACAGTGACATCTTCAATTTGAATATCAGCAAGTGGACTGTGGGTGCTCCTTCCAGCACTTGCAGAGGGCGTGCAAATGCTGGAAAGAGCCACCTCTGTGTTGGGAAGGTCAAGCATCGCAACCGCCGCTACACTTGGACTCTCCTTGGAGATATGTGATATCTTCTTAGAACGCACAGTTCATTGCTGTGCTTTTGCCAGCTCAACCAGTTTGATTTTTGTAGCGGAAGGAGGGCTTCCATCGTCCTGTGAAGCTAAACCTCTAGTCATGAACATAGGGAAAGACCTTAGCCGTTCTTTGCCACTCCGTGTCGTAAAAGACATATTGACAAGTTTACGTTTCTCCTCAGATGATTTAAATGTTTTTTTAAGGTCATATTCCTGAACTTTGTAATTTGGGATTTTATATGCCCTCTACTATGACATTGGGCATCGGCTTTGGCAGACGACATTGATGGCATTTTATCGTCTATGTCATGACTAGTGGCAGCAGCTTCAGCATTAGGAGGAAGTGGTTCTTGATCTTTCCCTATTTTATTTTTATCGGTCAATGGACCTCATTCAGAGACGGTCGTTAGATGCAAGCGGTCGCTCTGAATGAGGGCGGCCGCTTGCATCTTGTAGTGCCGCCTCTTGGTTGATCGCTAAGCTGTGGGTTACAACTTGCGTCTGGGCTTGCGATGAGACCCTAAGGTTGGGTCTCCGCACTCGCAAGACCCTGCTTTTCAGAGCAGCTGTCCCTTAACCGGAGGAATGATGAATGCTCTGTGTATAGTATTCCCCGCAGCGAGGTGAATACGGCCCCCAATGATAAATAGGCCCCTGAATAAGAAGTAAGTAAGAAATACATGGAAATGGTACTGAATGTATAAATAGTGTATCTCTATGTGCCGCTCAATAGCAACCTGCATCTGCAGACTCATATCCCAACTTGTAGCTTGATAGAAAATACATGAACAGTGCTCTATGTTATCACTGAGGACCTTTAATTGTAAATGTGTAATTACGGTTACTAGTAATAACAGTCCTTAGGACAGGGGTCTTCAACCTTTAAGGCAGTGTGGGCTACATTAATAAAAATAAAACGAAGCTGAGGGCCACTAAGCTATACTGCGGTATTTAAATTCTGCCACTTCCTCACACAATTATGACCCATAACTGCCCCTCCTACATTTTTAATTATGTGCCATAACTGCCCCCTCTGCAGTGCCCTCAGTAGTGCCCCTTATACAGTGCCCCTAGTAGTGGTCCCCCCCTATGCAGTGGCCCCAGTAGTGGTCCCCATTATGCAGTGCCCCCAGTAGTAGTCCCCCCCTGCTGTGCCCCCAGTAGTAGTCCCCCATGCAGAGCCCCCAGTAGTGCCACTTATATAATGCCCCCAGTAGTAGTCCTCCCTATGCAGTGCCCCTTATATAATGCCCCCATTAGTAGTCCACCTTATACAGTGCCCCTGTAGTGTTCCTCCCTATTCAATGCCCCATATATAGTGCTCCCAGTAGTGGTCACCCCTATGCAGTGCCCTTAGTAGTGCACCCCCCTATGCAGTGCCCCCAGTAGTGCCCTTTATATAGTGCCCTCAGTAGTAGTCCCCCCTTCACAGTACCCCCCATAGTGGAACCCCCCAGTAGTGGTCCCTCCTTATGCAGTGCCCCCAGTAGTGTTCCCCTGATGCAGTGCCCCCAGTAGTCATCGTCCCTGATGCAGTACCCCCAGTAGTGCCCCCCAGCAGTGCCCCAAGTATTAGTCCCCCCCAATGCAGTGCCCCCAGCAGTAGCCCCCCCCCCCCCCCGAGTAGTGCAGACAAACACACACGTAAAGAAACAAAAGACACTTACCTGAATCCCCGCTCCCACCGCCATCTGCTCCTCTGTCCTCCCGAGCAGGCTGGCTCTGAATTATGGGAGAGACATCATGACGTCTCTCCCATTACTCACTGCGGGAGCCAGAAGATCGAGCTCTTGACTGAGTTACAGCCAGGCTCCAGCAGTGGGCGCAGCAGCCAATGAGAGTCTGTCTGACTCTCATTGGCTGGCTTGCAAAACAAACACACTGCTGCCGGCACTGGCAGCAGTGTGGTTGTTTCTCTCTGTAGTGCAGACTGTACTTACTGTGGTCTGCACTACAGTAACCATCGGCGGGCCATGGGGAATGGCTCCACGGGCCACGGGTTGAGGACCAATGCCTTAGGATGATAATCCAGTGTGTAACATAAATAAATAACAGCTTCATGATAACATTGTAATGGAATACGTGGTAATTGCAATCAGTGTACACAAACACCAGTTAGCGGCACAGGGGTCCGAGGTGTAGGAATTCCAAAGGTTTCTATATGTGCCTCCCACTTTTTAAGGTGCCAAAAGTAATGGGACAAACTAAACAATCCTAAATCTAACTTTCACTTTTTAATACTATGTTGCAAATCCTTTGCAGGCAATTACTGCCTGAAGTCTGGAACACATAGACATCACCAGACGCTGGGTTTCATCCCTGGTGATGCTCTCCCAGGCCTCTACTGCAAATGTCTTCAGTTCCTGCTTGTTCTTGGGGCATTTTCCCTTCAGTTTTGTCTTCATCAAGTGAAATGCATGCTCAATCGGATTCAGGTCAGGGGATTGACTTGGCCATTGCATAACATTCCACTTTTTAGCCTTAAAAAACTCTTTGGTTGCTTTTGCAGTATGCTTCGTGTCATTGTCCATCTGCACTGTGAAGCGCCGTCCTATGAGTTCTGAAGCATTTGACTGAATATGAGCATATAATATTGCCCAAAACACTTCAGAATTCATTCTGCTGCTTTTGTCAGCAGTCACATCATCAATAAATACAAGGGAACCAGTTCCATTGGCAGCCATACATGCCGTGACACTACCACCACCATGCTTCACTGATGAGGTGGTATGTTTTGGGTCATGAGCAGTTCCTTTCCTTCTCCATACTCTTCTCTTCCCATCACTCTGGTACAAGTTGATCTTTGTCTCATCTGTCCATAGGATGTTGTTCCAGAACTGTAATGGGTTTTTTAGATGTTGTTTGGAAAACTCTAATCTGGTCTTCCTGTTTTTGAGACTCACCAATGGTTTACATCTTGTGGTAAACCCTCTATATTCACTCCTGTGAAGTCTTCTCTTGATTGTTGACTTTGACACATATACACCTACATCCTGGAGAGTGTTCTTGATTTGGCCAACTATTGGATAGGGGTTTTTCTTCACCAGGGAAATTATTCTTCTGTCATCCACCACAGTGGTTTTCCGTGGTCTTCCGGGTCTTTTGGTGTTGCTGAGCTCTCCGGTGCGTTCTTTCTTTTTAAGAATGTTCCAAACAGTTGATTTGGCCACACCTAATGTTTTTGCTGTCTCTCTGATGGGTTTGTTTTGATTTTTCAGCCTAATGATGGCTTGCTTCACTGATAGTGACAGCTCTTTGGATCTCATATTGAGAGTCGACAGCAACTGATTCCAAATGCAAATGTCACACCTAGAATCAACTCCAGACCTTTTACCTGCTTAATTGATAATGAAATAACGGAATAGCCCACACCTGTCCATGAAATAGCTTTTGAGTTGATAGTCCCATTACTTTTGGCCCCTTAAAAAGTGGGAGGCACATATAGAAACCGTTGTAATTCCTACACCGTTTACCTGATTTGGATGTAATTACCCTCAAATTAAATCTGAAAGTCTGCAGTTAAAGCACACCTTGTTTGTTTAATTTCAAAGCCATTGTGGTGGTGAATAGAGGCCAAAATATTTATGCACTTGAGTGTATGTTCACCATGCAGTATATATATATATATATATATATATATATATTCACCATGCAGTGTATATATATTCACCATGCAGTATATATATATTCACCATGCAGTGTATATATATTCACCATGCAGTATATATATATTCACAATGCATGGTATATATTTACCGTGCAATATATATATATTCACCATGCAGTATATATTTACATTCACCATGCAGTGTATATATTCACCATGCAGTGTATATATATATATATATATATATATATATATAGTGATAGGATCACGGGTAAAGTGGTCTGTGGCAGGTACATTTGTCCCAGATTCCTGTCTTTTGTGTTTTAAACCCTCAGGAGAAAGTCTGCAGTGTAGCAGGCTTGAGTTTCGGCTTTTTGAAAAGCCGGTTTGGGACCTGGGGGTTGTGGGTGAGAGGAGAGGGAGGGCTCCACCCACGGCCACTCCAGGTTTTGGTTCTCGCAGCCTGGTAACAGGCTTGTTAGTTTTCCACCTGAGAGTGGCCAATATAAGCCTAGTGTGTTTAGGGCTGATTGTCTCACCTGGGAGAGCAGACAGGGAGTTTGCTCAGAGACACTTGAAAACCTGCTGCTGTGTGTGTGTGTAAGGAAGGAGTCCCCTACCCAGGAGAGGGACCTCCTAATCTGACTGTGTCACAATATGGTGGAGAATGCGGGCAACCACACACACTGAAGTTGCAGCGAGAGGAAAACTTTCCGTTTAAAAATTAAAGGGACAGACACCCAATTTGTGAGTGTGGAAATAACACTGTGTCCTTGGAGTCCCATAGAGGAGGCGTCAGCCAATGCTCAGAGAGGCAAGGTTCAGCTTCCAACCTACACCCCAGGACAAAATGGAGGACATTATTAAGGCCTTGCTTCAAGCTACAGCAGCTCAGCAGGAGACAAACAAAATTCAGCAGGAATCTACCAGAGCTCAGCAGGAATCTACCAGAGCTCAGCAGGAGACTAACAGACTTCAGCAGGTCGCCATTGAGGAAACCCGCCAGGCCTTAGCGGAAAACAGCCAGGCCATAAGAGAGGTGGTACAGCACCTGGTCGCCCGGCCCAGGGATGTTAATACTGGTCCTCCCACCACCACTCACTCCATACGAGCCAGTCACTTCCTCCAAAAGATGACTTTGGGCGATGATGTGGAGGCCTACCTCACCGCATTTGAAAGAACGGCCGAAAGGGAGAGTTGGCCCAAGGAGCAGTGGGCAAGTCTGGTGGCACCTTTTCTGTCGGGGGAGCCACAAAAGGCCTATTTCAACTTATGCCTGGCTGATGCCAAGGACTATAAAAAACTAAAACAGGAGATCCTAACTCGCTTGGGAGTCACCACCTTTGTTCGTGCCCAATGGGTTCACCGCTGGGAGTTCCATATGGATAAGCCTCCACGTTCACAGATGCATGACCTCGTCCATCTGTCCTCAAAATGGCTGCTGCCCGAGACGCTGACGGGACCACAGATCGTGGAAAGGGTCGTGATGGACCGGTACCTGCGATCATTACCGGTGACTCTGCGCAAGTGGGTGAGCCATGCAGACCCTAAGTCCGCGGACCAGTTGGTTGAGCTGGTGGAGAGGTACATGGCGGCTGAGGAGCTGATGAGTATGCCCCACCGAGCCCTGATGGCGCACCGGCAAACTCCCACAGACATTGGTAAGACTGTTCCAGGGGAGAAGGGTGCTGGGCGGTGGAATGTACCTAAGACTAAGGGTGTAGAACCTGGAGACAGGCCTGCCAGGCCGGGAAGGTTCTTGCCCCGTAAATGACTAGACATTAATATGACTCAGTGTTTCCGATGTGGTGGCTTCGGCCATATTGCCGCTAATTGCTCACTTACAACTGAACCTATGCAGTGTGATACTGCTCATGTCTACCGCAGGGGGTCTTTCTTTGCACAGATAGCCTGTACGGCTGACCGGCAGGCTGAGACTGATAAGCACATGTGTGTACTCACTGTAGATGGCAACCGAGTAGAGGCACTGTTAGACTCTGATAGCTTGGTGACACTTATAAAAGCTGAGCTGGTGAACCCCTTGCGGCATGAGGGGAAAACTGTTGGTGTGACCTGCATACATGGGGATACTCGATATTATGTTACTGCCGAGGTGAACATCGAGACACCATGTGGTTCTGCTATAGTTTCTGTGGGTTTGGTGCATGGTCTGATGTATGATGCAATATTGGGGAGAGACTTTGCTCACGTCTGGAAGTTGTGGGAAAGCCATTTTGTTCCAGAGGTGAACAACCCCGATCCATTTGAGAAGGTTGTCAATGTAGTGGAGGAGGGAGTTTCTTCTGAGTCAGTTATTCCCTTTTTCTACTATGATTGGCGAACTAGAGAATGCGGAGCGTGACGGTGGCCCGCCAACTGATGTGCCTCCCATTGAGGTGGGAAGTGTAGTTGGGCCAGGTGATCGTCTGCCTGATTTAGAGGTCAGAAGAGAGGTCTTTGCCGTGGAGCAGTTGAAAGACCCTACTTTGATAAAAGCCAGGGAGAATGTAAAAGTAGTTGATGGTAAACCTGTAGACCCTGATAGTCCTTTGTCCTATCCCCACATGGCAATGTGGCAGGATTTGTTATATCAGGTGACAAAGAAGGGGGAAGATGTTGTGGAACAACTAATAGTTCCCAAAGCCTACAGAAGAACAGTGTTGGATCTGGCCCATGGTCATATAACGGCAGGCCATCTAGGGGTAGAGAAGACCACTGAGCGAATAATGCAGATTTTTTTCTGGCCCGGGCTGCATAAAGAGGAATCTGACTTTTGCGCATCCTGCCCTGAGTGTCAGTATCATGCTCCCAGGCCACATTTTAAGGGTCCACTAGTTCCATTGCCTATTATAGAGGTGCCGTTTGAAAGAATAGCGATGGATTTGGTTGGACCCTTGATGAAGTCTGCCAGGGGACACCAGTATATTCTGGTCATAATGGATTTCGCTACCAGGTACCTGGAAGCGATCCCGTTGCGCAATACGTCAATCAAGACCATTGCCAGAGAGCTAGTTCATGTCTTTAGCAGGCTGGATATACCTAAGGAGATACTAACTGACCAGGGTACACCGTTTATGTCAAAAGTCATGAAAGAATTATGTCACCTGTTCAAAATTGAACAGTTAAGAACTTCGGTTTATCACCCCCAAACCGATGGGCTGGTCGAGAGGTTTAACAAGATGTTAAAACACATGCTTAGGAAAGTGGTTGACAAGGATGGTAGGGATTGGGATTACTTATTGCCGTATTTATTGTTGGCCATAAGAGAAGTTCCCCAGTCCTCCACCGGGTTTTCACCCTTCGACTTGTTGTATGGGAGACACCCAAGGGGGTTACTAGACATTGCCAAAGAGACATGGGAGGGGCAGTCTAGTCCTTACAAAACGGTGATTGAGTATGTTTCTCAAATGCAGGAGAGAATTGCTGCGGTAGTGCCGATAGTGAGAGAGCACCTGGAACAGGCTCAACAGGCACAGAAGAGGGTATACAACCGCAATGCTCGGTTACGCAGCTTTGCTCCAGGGGACAGAGTGTTAGTATTGGTTCCCACTGTGGAAAATAAACTTTTGGCTAAATGGCAAGGGCCCTTTGAAATCTTAGAAAGAGTGGGGCAGGTCAATTACAAAGTTTACCAGCCAGGGAAAAGAAAGCCGGAACAGATATACCATATAAATCTGTTAAAGCCCTGGAAAGATAGAACGGTACTGTTGGCCGACTGAGCCCCTCCAGTAAATCCAGGGCCCTTAGTTCCCAAAGTGACAGTGGCAAAAACCCTGTCAGCAATTCAACAACAAGAGGTCAAGGAGTTTCTGATTAGAAATAGGGTGCTGTTCTCTGACGTACCTGGGAAAACCTCGGTCATTAAACATGACATCATCACTGACCCAGGGGTTAAAGTTAATCTAAAGCCCTATAGGTTACCAGAAGCACAAAGAGAATCGGTGTCGAAAGAAATTAAAAATATGCTAGAGTTAGGGGTTATTGAAGAATCACATAGTGAATGGTCAAGTCCCATTGTGTTGATTCCAAAGCCCGACGGGAGTGTGCGTTTCTGCAATGACTTCCGAAAGTTGAACAGCGTTTCAAAATTCGATGCCTACCCGATGCCAAGAGTGGATGAACTGATTGAGAGACTAGGGACGGCAAGGTATTTAACCACTCTTGACCTAACCAAAGGGTATTGGCAAGTACCGTTAACCGAGAGCGCCAAACAAAAGACAGCTTTTTCAGCGCCAGAGGGCTTGTTTCAGTACAAGATGTTGCCCTTCGGGCTACATGGGGCACCTGCTACCTTCCAAAGAATGATGGACAGGATTCTAAGGCCCCATAGACGGTATGCGGCTGCTTATCTGGATGACGTGGTCATTCATAGTCCTGATTGGCAGTCTCACTTACCCAGGGTACAAGCAGTGTTGGACTCCATCTATAAGGCAGGTTTGACAGCCAACCCAAAAAAGTGTTGTCTAGGCATGGAGGAAGTAAAATATCTGGGATACACCATTGGCATGAGAGGCCTGATAAAGCCTCAGCTCAATAAGGTTGATGCCATACAAAACTGGCCACGGCCTCTGAATAAGAAGCAGGTGAGAGCCTTCTTGGGAATTACGGGGTACTACAGGAGGTTTATACCCAACTTTGCCACCATGGCAGTCCCACTGACTGACCTGACCATAGGCAAACAAAAAGTCATGGTAGAATGGAGTCCTGAGGCAGAGAAAGCTTTTCAGGAGTTGAAAGTAGTGTTGTGTTCCCAACCAGTCCTGATGACTCCTAATTTTGAAAGGGAATTCATAGTACAAACCGATGCATCAGAAGTAGGTATAGGAGCGGTCTGTCCCAGGACAAGGAGGGTGAGGAACACCCTGTATTCTATCTTAGCAGAAAGTTGAATGTACATGAGAGAAACTATGCCACAGTGGAGAAGGAGGCGTTGGCCATAAAGTGGGCGTTAGAGGCTCTCAGGTACTACTTGGTCGGAAGAAAGTTCAAATTGATCACTGACCATGCCCCTCTGAAGTGGATGTCTGAAAATAAGGACAGTAATGCGAGAATTACAAGATGGTTCTTGGCGTTACAAACTTTTACATTTTCAGTGGAACACAGGCCAGGAAGCCAGCTGGCCAATGCTGACGCGTCGTCACGCGTTCATTGTTTGGGGGCTTCAGTTGTTCCGCCCCACAGGTCGAAACAAAGGGGGGGGATATGTGATAGGATCACGGGTAAAGTGGTCTGTGGCAGGTACATTTGTCCCAGATTCCTGTCTTTTGTGTTTTAAACCCCCAGGAGAAAGTCTGCAGTGTAGCAGGCTTGAGTTTCGGCTTTTTGAAAAGCCGGTTTGGGACCTGGGGGTTGTGGGTGAGAGGAGAGGGAGGGCTCCACCCACGGCCACTCCAGGTTTTGGTTCTCGCAGCCTGGTAACAGGCTTGTTAGTTTTCCACCTGAGAGTGGCCAATATAAGCCGTTGTAATTCCTACACCGTTTACCTGATTTGGATGTAATTACCCTCAAATTAAATCTGAAAGTCTGCAGTTAAAGCACACCTTGTTTGTTTAATTTCAAAGCCATTGTGGTGGTGAATAGAGGCCAAAATATTTATGCACTTGAGTGTATGTTCACCATGCAGTATATATATATATATATATATATATATTCACCATGCAGTGTATATATATTCACCATGCAGTATATATATATTCACCATGCAGTGTATATATATTCACCATGCAGTATATATATATTCACAATGCATGGTATATATTTACCGTGCAATATATATATATTCACCATGCAGTATATATTTACATTCACCATGCAGTGTATATATTCACCATGCAGTGTATATATATATATATATATATATAGTGATAGGATCACGGGTAAAGTGGTCTGTGGCAGGTACATTTGTCCCAGATTCCTGTCTTTTGTGTTTTAAACCCTCAGGAGAAAGTCTGCAGTGTAGCAGGCTTGAGTTTCGGCTTTTTGAAAAGCCGGTTTGGGACCTGGGGGTTGTGGGTGAGAGGAGAGGGAGGGCTCCACCCACGGCCACTCCAGGTTTTGGTTCCCGCAGCCTGGTAACAGGCTTGTTAGTTTCCCACCTGAGAGTGGCCAATATAAGCCTAGTGTGTTTAGGGCTGATTGTATCATCTGGGAGAGCAGACAGGGAGTTTGCTCAGAGACACTTGAAAACCTGCTGCTGTGTGTGTGTGTGTAAGGAATGAGTCCCCTACCCAGGAGAGGGACCTCCTAATCTGACTGTGTCACAATATATATATATATATATATATATATATATATTTCACCATGCAGTGTATATATTCACCATGCAGACATATGTATTCACCATGCAATGTATATATTCTCCATGCAGTATATATATTCTCCATGCAGTATATATATTCACTAGCTAAAATCACCGAATTTGTGGGTTTTTCTGTTCCTATGCTATTATTAACCTCAATAACCTTAATTTCCACCCATTTCCAGTCTATTCTGAACACCTCACACCTCACAATAGTGTTTTTTATGTCCAAAAGGTTGCACCGAGGTAGCTGGATGACTATGCTAAGCGACACGAGTGGGTGGCACAAACATGTGGCCCATCTAGGAGTGACACTGCAGTGGCAGACAGGATGGCAGTCTGAAAAATTGGCCCCAAAGAGTACATAATGCAAAGAAAAAAAAGAGGTGCAAGATGGAATTGTCCTTGGGCCCTCCCACCGTACTTGCCAACTCTCCCTGATTGTCAGGGAGACTTACTGAATTAGTAGCAATTTCCCTGACTCCGTGAAGAGCCTAGCAATCTCCCTGGTTGCACCTTACCCCCATTATGAAGATGTTCTATTAAAAACAAACAAACAAACATAGAGATATATATACATTCAAATGGGATCATTAGTATAATTTCCCTGCATTGGTTATAATGCACAATGATCCCTATTGCTACATGTATTTTCTGAAAAGTATCAGAGTGTTTTCATCAACAAGTAGATCATACTAACTGCTTTGTGGCTCATTTACAGTTAGTTGAAGTGAATGCTATGGCACACCTCTCAGATGTAGCTGTATGTGTCCACTTTACCGCTGTCTTCATAGGTGCTGCTTTCACAATCTCCCAAAATGCTTTTCAAAAGTAGGCAAGTGTGCCTCCCACCCACCCTTATGTTGTATAAACAGGACATGCACACTTTAAAAAACCAATCATTTCATCACGAGAGACACCACATAGGCTTTAAACCTAGGATCGAGCACAGTGGCCAAAATGTAGTAGTCTGATTTCAACAGATTGACCACCCTGGAATCCTGGCACAGCTAATGAAGGGCTTCATCCACAAGTCCCACATGCTGAGCAGAATCGCTCCATCTTAGCTCCTCCTTCACTTTCTCCAGTTGCTTCGGCAAAAGCCTGATGAGGGGAATGACCTGACTCAAGCTGGCAGTGTCTGAACTGACTTCACGTGTGGCAAGTTCGAAGGGCTGGCACACCACGGAAATCATTCTCCACTGTGCTTGAGTCCGGTGCATACCCCCTCCTTTGCCTATGTCATAGGTGGATGTATAGGCTTGAATGGCCTTTTGTTGCTCCTCCATCCTCTGAAGCATATAGAGGGTTGAGTTCCACCGCGTCACAACCTCTTGCTTCAGGTGATGGCGGGGCAGGTTCAAGAATGTTTGCTGGCACTCCAGTCTTCGGTACGCAGTTGCTGAATGGCGAAAGTGGCCAGAAATTTTTTGGGCCACCCAAAGCGTCTCCTGCACGCCCCTGTCGCTTTTCCGAAAATTGTGCACCACCAAATTTATTGTGTGAGCAAAACATGGGATGTGCTGGAATATGCCCAGATGTAATGCCTGCACAATATTGGTGGCATTGTCAGATATCACAAATCCTCAGGAGAGTCTAAGTGGGGTAAGCCATTGGGCGATGATTTCCCTCAGTTTCTCTAAAAGGTTTTCGGCGGTGTGCCTCTTACTGAAACCGGTGATACCCAGCGTAGCCTGCCTTGGAACGAGCTGGCATTTCATAGATGCTGCTACTGGTGACACTGCTGTTGTTGCTGCGTAAGGTGATACATCTACCCAGTGGGCTGTCACAGTCATATAGTCCTTAGTCTGCCCTGTTCCACTTGTCCACATGTCCATGGTTAAGTGGACATTGAGTACAACTGCATTTTTCAGGACACTGAGGACACTTTTTCTGACGTTTCTGTACAGTCTCGGTATTGCCTGCCTAGTGAAGTGGAATCTAGACGGGATTTGGAACCGGGGACACACTACCTCCATCAATTGTCTAAATCCCACTGCACTAATGGCGGATACCGGACGCATGTCTAACACCAACATAGCAGTCAAGGCCTCAGTTATACGTTTTGCTTCAGGATGACTGCTGTTGTACTTCATACTCCTCGCTAAGGACTGTTGGAGGGTCAATTGTTTACTAAAAGTAGTGGTGTTCCTACTTCATCTCTGGGATGATAAACAACTCCCAGCAGTGGCAGCAGTAGGCGTAGCAATGCAGGATCCTCCGGAGGAATCCTGGATAGGAGAGTCAGTCATGCCAGTGACCTGGCCTGCAGGACTACTTCCGATCCTCACTAAGGAGGAAATTGACAAGGAGGGAGTTGACGGTGTGGTTTGCAGGCGCTTGGATACAACAGGACAACGGGATTTAGGCGTCCCTGGACTGCTTACGGTCTTAGCCAAAGTTTCTGAACTTGACAGTAACTTTTTATGAATGCGCTGCAGGTGACGTATAAGGGAGGATGTTCCTAGGTGGTTAATGTCCCTACCCCTACTTATTTCACCTTTACATATGGTACATATGGCAAGACAGTTGTTGTCTGGATTGGATAGAAACATTGCCAGACCAAAGAGGTGGAATGTTTGGTCTTCTGCCCAGGCATGACCGTGATGGGCTTTTCATCCCACGGACAACAGCTGTCTTCCCTGGAGCCTGATTTAAACAAACCACATCACCATCAGAATCCTCCTCGTCAACATCCTCCTCAGCGCCAGCTACACCAGTATCCTCATCCTGTTGTACTTCAACAGTGACATCTTCAATTTGCATATCAGCAAGTGGACTGTGGGTGCTCCTTTCAGCATTTGCAGAGGGCGTGGAAATGGTGGAAAGAGCCACCTCTTCCCGTCCAGTGCTGGGAAGGTCAGGCATCGCAACCGCCATCACACTTGGACTCTCCTTGGGGATTTGTGATATCTTCTTAGATCACACAGTTCTTCACTGTGCTTTTGCCAGCTTAACTCGTTTGATTTTTTTAGCGGGAGGAGGGCTTCCATCGTCATGTGAAGCTGAACCACTAGTCATGAACATAGGGAAACACCTTGCCACTCCGTGTCGTAAATGGCATATTGGCAAGTTTACGTTTCTCCTCAGATGATTTAAATGTTTTTTTTAAGGTCATTTTCCTGAACTTTGTCATTTGGGATTGTATATGCCCTATACTATGACATTGGGCATCGGCCTTGGCAGATGACGTTGATGGCATGTTGTCGTCTATGTTATGACTAGTGGCAGCAGCTTCAGCACTAGGAGGAAGTGGTTCTTGATCTTTCCCTATTTTATTTTTATCTGAGAAAGTTTGGTAATCCATTTATGTTATATTGATATATACGTGCGGCTAAGGCGCACAAAAACACAGAAAGTAAATTTTTATTTTTGTTGGAGACTAGTGTACTTTGTGGATTACACCACCCTTTAAGAAATGAGACAGCCAGCTCTTTACTTATGGAACACAGTCAGATGCTTGGCGCTGCTCCTTTGTTGATGCACATGCAGTTACAGTGCACACAATTCACAAAGACAGAAAAAAAATGAGGATTTTTTTTTTCTGGAGCGCACTTTGGGGGTTACACCACCCTTTAACAGACAGACGCACGCTTGGTGCTGCTGCTTTGAGGATGCACGTACAGTGCACACAATTCACAAACACAGAAGAAAACGTTTTATTTTTGTTGGAGTGCACTTTGGGGTTTACACCACCCTTTAACAGACAGACGCACGCTTGGCACTGCTGCTTTGAGGATGCATGCACAGTGCACACAATTCACAAACAGAGAAGAAAATGTTTTATTTTTGTTGGGGTGCACTTTGGGGATTACACCACCCTTTAACAGACAGACGCACACTTGGTGCTGCTGCTTTGAGGATGCACGTACAGTGCACACAATTCACAAACACAGAAAAAAATGTTTTATTTTTGTTGGAGTGCACTTTGGGGGTTACACCACCCTTTAACAGACAGACGCACGCTTGGCGCTACTGCTTTGAAGATGCACGTACAGTGCAGACAATTCACAAACAGAAGAAAATGTTTTATTTTTGTTGGAGTGCACTTTGGGGGTTACACCACCCTTTTATGGACAGATGCATGCTTGGCGCTGCTGCTTTGAAGATGCACGTACAGTGCACACAATTCACAAACACAGAAGAAAACGTTTTATTTTTGTTGGAGTGCACTTGGGGTTTACACCACCCTTTAACAGACAGATGCATGCTTGGCACTGCTGCTTTGAGGATGCATGCACAGTGCACACAATTCACAAACAGAGAAGAAAATGTTTTATTTTTGTTGGAGTGCACTTTGGGGATTACACCACCCTTTAACAGACAGACGCACACTTGGTGCTGCTGCTTTGAGGATGCACATACAGTGCACACAATTCACAAACACAGAAAAAATGTTTTATTTTTGTTGGAGTGCAATTTGGGGGTTACACCACCCTTTAACAGACAGACGCACGCTTGGCGCTACTGCTTTGAAGATGCACGTACAGTGCAGACAATTCACAAACACAGAAGAAAATGTTTTATTTTTGTTGGAGTGCACTTTGGGGACTACACCACCCTTTAACAGACAGACACACGCTTGGCACTGCTACTTTGAGGATGCATGCACAGTGCACACAATTCACAAACACAGAAGAAAATGTTTTATTTTTGTTGAGGTGCACTTTGGGGATTACACCACCCTTTAACAGACAGACGCACGCTTGGCGCTGCTGCTTTGAGGATGCATGTACAGTGCACACAATTCACAAATACAGAAGAAAATGTTTTATTTTTGTTGGAGTGCACTTTGGGGGTTACACCACCCTTTAACAGACAGACGCGCGCTTGTCGCTGCTGCTTTGAGGATGCAGGTGCAGCTACAGCCCACACAATTCACAAAGACAGTAAAAAAATATATTTTTTGGAGTGCACTTTGGGGGTTACAGCACCCTTTAATGGATGAGCCAGCCGGCCCTTTACTTATGACACAGGCGCACGCTTGGCGCTACTTTGTTGATGCATGTGCGGCTACTGCGCACACAATTCACAAACAGAAAAAAATATATTTTTTTTTGCACTTGGAGGGAGCACCCCTGATGGACAGAGCACCCCCTGGACAACACTACAGCACCCCTTTCGGACTGGGACACTGCACAACACAGCCCAGCCAGCCCCTATAGACTTTGGAGTGGACACAGCCCCTATGGACAACTGACTGCACAACATAGTCCAGCCAGCCCCTATGGACTTTGGAGGAGTGGACACAGCCCCTATGGACATCAGCAGCACAGCGCAGCACAGTACAGCACTACACTACACTACACAGCCCAGCCAGCCCTAACTCCCACCCTCCCTCTTCACTGTCCACAGTCGAGTGAGGAAATGGCGCCGATGCGGGTACCTTTTATAAAATCCAAAACCCATGAGATCCGGAAGGCGGGATGATGATTTTTTGCCTCGATTTCAGATCCGAGTCAGGCGGGAAAAGTCGAGCCTGTCTCGGATACGACTCGGATCGAGGGGGCTTTGGGGGGGGTTCGGATTTCAGAAATCCGAACCCGCTCACCCCTAGTTAAAATATGCTTATGTCTAACCCTACATCCAATGCTTAGAGACACCCATTATAAAGCATCTCACATTCGCCGCTCATGCACATAACCGGAAACACCAGAAACATTAAACAGATCAGACAGCCATCTGCCTTCTGAGTAAGTCTAAGATGCCACAGACACAGCAGGTCTCCAAACATGCATAGGGTGTTTAAATTATCCAACACGCCTGCGTTTTTCTAACCACCCTCCCGTTACCCCCCAAACGCTGACTACCTTTCACTCACTTTACAATTGAATCCTCTGTGTGTGCGTGATCGCAAAACAATAGCTGCTCATGCGCGGTGCGGCCTTCACGCATGCGTAATGGCTAACAACTGCGCAAACTGTGTAAATATCAGCATTGCATGCAGATGCGAATCAGGTTCTATGTCCATGTACCTACAAGTTGGTATGAATAGCAAAAAACTTCAGGACAAACCATAACATTTGTGAATTAGTGTCCTTACTTTACTAGTGTATTCTAATGTCCATATCAATCAGTGATTAATAAGTTTGTTTTTGGAAGGACCATAAAAACTAAAATAAATTCCTAAGTAATCAAAGTTCTGTGGAAATGACGGCGCTTTTGCTACTCTTATTATGTACCTTTGCTATATTCCCCACAGGCATGGATCTTGTGTGGCTTGTATCCTTGAGTTTCTGATTGCACTTATACTGGTTCTTCTATCTGGTCTTAAGGGGCCTATCCATTAGCAGATCTTTCTGATAGACAAAAGATAAAAGGTTTATCTTTTGAAAATTCCTGGGGCTGCTGCGACAGATATCTGTCATGTACATGACAGATTTTTGCAAACGACGAACGATATTGCATGACATCATTCTGGGAGTGGATTTTTTTTTTATGTTTCTATTAATTTTCGTTAAAAAATCGTTCGTCGTTCGTCGTTTACCACGACAGATATTTCTAATATCTGTCAGCGATAAATGATAATTGACCACGGCCGACAAAAGACCCAATTTGTCCGCCGTGGGAGTGCGCATTTTTATCGTTCAGAGCTTATCCATTAGCAGATAAATTGAACGACTGAACGATAAATCGTTCATCGTTCAAATTTATCTGCTAATGAATAGGCCCCTTTAGTAGTAGTGTCAGGAGTAGAGACAAGGACATTACGAATCTCAGTAATTCCATTACTTTGTGACTTAATAACATGATGTAATCCCTGCACCTGTTACAAGTCCTTCATCATTAGTTGTAGGTCTGTGAGAAATGCTGTGATTTGAGATCATGTGCTTTACAAGGTGTTCATTGGTAATCACATATGGTCAGTTATCATTTTCAGTATGCATGATATTGCTTTACTTTGTCATGCAACTATTTTTCCATTGCTTGTTTGATCACTCTTCCTGCCATATGCCTGACCTTGGATTGTTTTTGGCTCTTCTGTTTGTCATTACCCACACTGGATTGTTTTTTAACCTATATTATTAGCAGCCAGCTCTGACCCCTTGCTTGTATTATCATAACACTCCTAGCAGTCTGCTCTGGTTGTTAAATTGTCTATAGTGATACATGTTATATGCCACCTGCCCCAACTCAGTTATTATTACTGTTTATTCTTATGCATGCACTGTGCAGCTGTGCTGTCATCATAACATACTACTATTATCTCTGAGTGCAATCCAGTACAGTGTTTTCTTCTTGTCTCATAAATTACTTGTTTTTGGCTTCAGGAAATGAATCATATTGGACTGTGTATATATATATATATATATATACCTCCAAACTGTCCCACTTCTGGTGGGACAGTCCCGCTATTCAGTTACTGTTCCGCCGTTCCTCCCACGGGCTGCAGTGGGAGAAGTTAATCTGAGCGCAGATCAGCGGGTGAATAGTGCACGGCATCTATTCACTATTCGGGGAGAACCCTGTGGGCAGCCCAGCATCTCAGTGGATGCTGGTCTCGCCCCCGTAGTGGTAAAAAGGGGGCTTGTCGCAAGGCCATGCCCCTTCGTAGCGAGGCCACGCAACCTTTTCGGACGCGTGCGCCTTCGGCACGTTGCAGTCCCGAATTTGTTTTTAGAAAAGTTGGGAGGTATGTATATATATATATATATATATATATATATATATATATATATATATAGACCAATGAAAGATTAATCAGCGCCACCTGGATATAATCTATACATAGGTAGAACAGACCTAATACTTAATAACACTATCCCCTTTGGTACTGGGTGTCAGCTATAAGCAAGAGATATAGGCATAGCAGTGGTATGCTGCTATTGCATAGAAGGATATTAAGCAGTGAACTTGATACACAGCGACAATAGTGCTACATAAATAAATAAATAAATAAATAAATACATGCTTGGTCTGTAAAATGTCAGTGCAAATGAATACAATCAGATAAATAATGTGTATAAAGTGTATGTGCAAAATTAGCTAGTTGTGCTAAAATAACTCCTAAACCTTATTTAAAGGTAAATATTCCATTCAAAGGTCAAACATAATTAATAACATTCCCAATAATAGCCCTTAAAACATGATAGTGAAAAGTGACTGTGCAGTAATAAAGTGCTTATTAGACCTCCATGTGTCAATGGCTTAAGAGATCAAAAAAAAATATATATAAGAAGTGAATATTCAGTATAAAAGGGGGATACAAAGTTTAAACTAAAAGACATAAAAAACACAAAGGATAAGGGACCAGGTCAACAATAAATTCATACATATAGTCTCCTAAAAGTACATAAGAAATTTTTTTTTTTAAAAACAATATATGCGTTTTTTTGCAAAGGGAAATTAAGGGAAAATAAGTAAGGATAAAGGGCCTGATTCAGACCCACTCGCGAGCGGCTGTCCGCTCGCAAGCGGGTCGATGTTATGGACTGAGCATGCGCACGACGGAGGGAGCTCCGTCGTGCGCATGCGCCAGACGCGACGAGCGAAGGAAAGTCCTTCGCTCGTTGTGTCCGATCAAAGGGGGCGTGCTGTCAATGTTGATTGACAGCACGCCCCCTTTGGTGGGCGTGCCGGGGGCGTGCCTCCCTGACGGGGGCGTTCCCACGGGAACGCCTCCCGTCAGAAGCCGGCCCACTGACATCACTAGTGATGTCAGTGGGAGTGATTTTGGCTCTGATAGAGCCAAAATCACTCCGGAGCTTGCGGTTGAAAACCTCAACCGCAGGCTCCGGCTCGCAATTTCGATGGTCGCGATGGTCTCGACCATCGCGGCCATCACAAAGCACGCTCGTATAGCCTGTGGGTGGTGACCCACAGCTATACGAGCGTCCAGGAGGACGCTCCATGAAAATGGAGCCCGGCCCTCATTCAGAGCGTGCGCTCTGCTCAGAGCGTACGGCTCTGAATGAGGGCCAAAGTGCCAAATGCTTATCTTATTTGAAAATTTCCGGCAAGTTCATATAGGGCAGGAGTGGAGCTTCCCAACGTGTTTCGTCCTTCACCTAGACTTCTTCAAGGGTAGTGTAGCTCCATACAGGTTTTTAGAGCTATATATACCTCACTAATGAGGATTAATTAGCAGCAATCTGGGATCTCACTTCCTGTGGTTCATTTTCCCAGTTACTACTAATTCATATATGTACACACTAGAAAGTTCTTAGACATAAATTTAGATACAATAATCATTAGATGTTAGATTTTAGATTTAGCTGAAAACCTTATATTAAATAATGTTATTTCTAAGACTTCCGCCCTTAGTTTATATTAGTACAAACAATTCTCCATAGGACTACTTCCGCCCTCTCCTCATATAGCATCACTTCCGGATCGTGCTTCCTCTAGCGTCTGTAATCCACGTGGTCTTCTGATAAGTGCTCTTATTAGTTCATCGACCAAGTTCGTCATCACCCTGACTTTGTATACAGCGCTTCCACCCGCTCTCACAGTGTGGTTAACCGCGTCACATCGCCAGACCTTTCCGGGACTCCTCACTTATCACTTCCGTCAGGTCACGCCTCTCTGGCCATAACGAGATGTTGTCACTTTCCTGGTGGGCACCATTTTTTAGGTTATCCGCGTCTCGTCTCTCCTTGTCATCACCATAACCATAACGGAATCATGTCACGTTCCTGGTGGGCTCCATTTTGATGGTTATCTAAATATAAAACTAAGAGATATTTGCAACTGTGCATACTTTTTCTTATTAAAACATATATTGTTGATAATTCAAAATAAAAAAATCTAATTTTTATAGTATCTATAAATTTTAAAAAACAACCAATATCACATGTCCCTGCCTCCAATATACATAATCAATATAAGAAGAATGACATAAAAAATCAAGGCTATATGTTAATAATGAAGATAATAGGGAATGCCTTAGTTTTGAAGTGCCTTCAAATCTTATATTAAATTCATGTTTCAAACCTCCAGATAGCTGGGTATCTTAAATATCTGTCTATAGGATTATCTAAAACAGAGGAATAATTATTTATAGGTATTCTGATCTTTTACATGTAGATCGTTGGTAATTTTTCCTTTTGATTGTACATAAGTAATAAGTCATTATTTCTTAGTCAAATTTTTTTTAAAATATATATGTGTATATAATATATATATATATACATATATATATATATATATACACACACTAGTCCATAAATGTCGCCAATATCGCAAAAACATAAACATAAAAAGTTTATTATAAGAATTCTGTTCCTTCTGAAAATAAGTAGCCATAGATTCTTTTTGGGGAGATCCTGGTGTTTCAATAATTTCTTCTTAGTAAAAGTTGATAACAATATATTCACTTCTTTGACTCTCCTTGGTATAAAAGGCATGTTATTTCTCATGACCCAATATGGTTTACTACAGCACTCAGACTTCCTAGGAGGTCACCCATCCAAGTACTACCCAAGCCCAACCACTCTTAGCTTCCAAGATAAGACGAGTTTGGGCGTTAAGAAGTCGGTATGGCTGTAGAAAACAGATGGGTGAAAACGATCAGGTGATCGGGCCCCAGTGCGGTATGGGAGATCACCTGACCGGAGGAATGGAGAACATCACCAAATGCCTGGAGCATGCAGGTAAGTGTAAGTAAGGGAGGGGGGGTCACGGGGGGTCCGCGATCACGGGGGCGGGGCTTAGCGCCGGAGTGTGGGTAGCTGCGGCGAACCGTCGGCACATGCGCAGGCACTTAATCAAGGTATTTTTTGCGAAAATACCGTGATAAGGCTCCGAAGGGGATTAGCAGGGACAGAGCTTTATCGCAATGCGAATTCACTCGGTAATATCACACTACAATCTGCATTACCAATGCGGATTATAGTAAATAGAGCCCTGTGTGTGATAGGTGCTGCTGGTGTCTGTGTGTGTGATAGGTGCTGCTGGTGTCTGCATGTGTGAAGTCCAGCTTTTTGAGGGGTGATCGCAGGAAGGGTGGGTGTGGGCAGAGGAGACTGAATGTGTGGCTGTGGGGAAGGTGATTGTGAAGGGGTGGAGGTGGTAATCTCGAGATGGAGGTACAGGGAAAGGAGACTGAAAGTCCAGCTGCAGTGGCAAACGCAGGATTTCTAGAAGGGGGTTTCCAAATGCTTGATTTTAGAGCGACTGTCGCCAGTCCATGAAGAGGGCACAATTAGTACTTATTCAGCTTTAATATACGTCATACAACGTGTATTGTGTGTCATAATTCCAGCATATACAGGATCACAGTAGCCATTAGATGCGGCAGTAAGCCATCCTGCCTGAGCTGGATGTTTTATTTTAGATGTGAGCACTATTCCAGAGCATTGGAGCAAGTTCGGAAGTCTGGGGGAGCAGCAGAAGAACATAGCATTGCCCTGGACATATATGTACATATTGGGATCTATAGCAGTGCATCCCTAACAGTGCATGTTTTCCAGATCCCCTAGTTGGTGCACAGGTTACTTATTACTGGCTGATACATGTTAGAAAAGATCCACAGGTGGTGCTAATTATTTCATTTGTGATACTGAGAAGAACATGTAGCACTAGTAACATTCTGTTATATTACTATTTCTACTGTGGTCATAGTATGTGCTGGCTGCCTGGAAACCTCCCCTGCGTTTGCCTATGAGCTGTAGGCAGGGGAAACAATGTGCGGCTAAGGGGGGTTGATGGCAGGGGAGTGTGTGTAGGCAGCTGCAGGGAAGATTGAATGTGCGGTTGTTGATTGCGACGGGGATTCGGCAAGGGAGAACATGCAGCTATGGGTGTGTATTGCAGGGGTGGAGAGGTGAATGCGGGAGGGGGGTATGGGCAGGGGAGACTGAAAGTGCAGCTGTAGGGTAGGAGGTGCGGGCAGAGGAGCGGAACTCTGCAGGGCTCGGCAACATAACTGCGGCTGTCCTATGACTGACATTGACAGCAGTCAGCAGTGTCAGGGTAGCCGGCGGCGGCACACACAGGGGTCCAGATCGTGCCTGAGTGTCACTCAGCACATAGCGTCTCCTTGAAACTTACAAAAAAACAATAGTTTAGTGCTTGAAGTGCCGGTATGTTATACCGTTGCATACCGGCACACTTTGAACACTGGGCCTGATTCAGAGCCGGACGCTTTGAAAGAGCGCTCGCTCTGAATCAGGGCGTCTTTGTTTTTTTTTGGAGCGGCCTCCTGGCCGCTTGCATAGCTGTGGGTGACCACCCACAGCTATTGCGAGTGGCCAGGATGATGGTCGCGATGGTCAAGACCATCGCGACCATCAGGATTGAGATGAGACCCTTGTGGTAGGGTCTCATGGCCGCAAGCCCCAGAGAGCTTCCGGCTCTAATAGAGCCGGAAGCTCTCTCACTGACATCACTGGTGATGTCAGTGGGGCCGCCCACAAACGGCAGGCGTTCGCTTGAGAACGCCTCTGTTTGTGAAGCCACCCCCCCGCCACGCCTACAAAACGGGGCGAGCTGTCAATCAACATCGACAGCCGCCCTTTTTGTAGTGAGCCACGGAGCGAGTGCTTTTTGCGTGCGCACTAGGCCACCATTGACCCACTTGTGAGCGCTATGCGCTTGCGAGCGGGTCTGAATCAGGCCCACTGATCCTATCTCAATATATTTGCATCTTTATCCTTTGATATCTTATATCATGCATCCTTTCTGTATAGTTGATAATAAACTCCCCACTTACTGAGCCTTGGCAACTGCAGGCAACTTGGGGTCTTGATGTAAAGTGCATTTGGAATGGATTTTGTTAGTGATCTATGGGGAGGGTATTACTCATTGTGCTCACATGTAGAAAGATGGTGTTATAGTAGGACAAATCCAGTTTAAAGGCTGCTTACACTTTTTAGTTAGTTGTTCAATGTTAGCAGTGGCTAATATGGGGTTGGTGTAGAATGGCAGGAGATACAGCAAGATTGTCTACATAATCTTCAGCCTCTGGGTGAAGATAAGTGGCATCTGTCAGCTTTTATAATGCAGAGTCAGTGAGAAGTGCTGTAACAACTGTATAAATTAGGGGTGTGCACCGGCCACTTTTCGTGTTTTGTGTTTTGGTTTTGGATCTGGATCTTTCTTCGTGTTTTGGATCTGGATTGGTTTTGCCAAAACCACCCTTCCGTGTTTTGGGTTCTGGGTTTTGTGTTTTGGATCTGTATTTTTTTTTAAAAAAGCATAAAAACAGCTAAAATCACAGAATTTGTAGGTTTTTCTGCTCCTATGCTATTATTAACCTCAATAACCTTAATTTCCACTCATTTCCAGTCTATTCTGAACACCTCACACCTCACAATAGTGTTTTTATGTCCAAAACGTTGCACCGAGGTAGCTGGATGACTATGCTAAGCGACACGAGTGGGCGGCACAAACACGTGACCCATCTAGGCGTGAAACTGCAGTGGCAGACAGGATGGCAGTTTGAAAAACTAGGCCCCAAACTGTACATAATGCAAAGAAAAAAAAGAGGTGCAAGATGGAATTGTCCTTGGGCCCTCCCACCCACCCTTATGTTGTATAAACAGGACATGCACACTTTAACAAACCAATCATTTCAGCGCCAGGGTCTGCCACACAACTGTGGCTGAAATGATTGGTTCGTTTGGGCCCCCACAAAACAAGCTGGCAATTAATGTGTCCCTGCACAAACTGGCTCTATGGAGGCAAGATGTCATCCTCATCCTCCTCATCCACCGATTCCTCACCCTCTTCAGTGTGTACATCCTCATCCTCACAAAGTATTAACTCGTCCCCACTTGAATCCACCACCACAGGTCCCTCTGTACCTTCTGGAGGCTGGTCTCCCTGGAAGAGCTGATAATTCATTTTGATGAACATCATCTTCTCCACATTCTGTGGAAGCAACCTCCTACGCCTTTCGCTGACAAGGTTCCCGGCTGCACTAAACACTCTTTCGGAGTACACACTGGAGGGGGGGCAACTCAGGTAAAATAGAGCCAGTTTGTACAGGGGCCTCCAAATTGCCTCTTTTTCCTGCCAGTACAGGTATGGACTGTCTGCCATGCCTACTTGGATGCTGTCACCGATGTAATCCTCCACCATTCTGTCAATGGTGACAGTATCATATGCAGTGACAGTAGACATGTCAGAAATTGTTGCCAGGTCCTTCAGTCCGGACCAGATGTCCAAACTTGGTCCTGCCTGCCCTGCATCACCGCCAGCGGGTTGCTTAGGATACCTAAGTTTTTTCCTGGCAGCCCCAGTTGCAGGAGAAAATGAAGAAGGAGCCGTTGACGTGTCACGTTCCGCTTCAGCTGACAGTGTGTTCACCAGCAGGTCTTTGCACCTCTGCAGGCTTGTGTCGGCCGGAAAGAGAGACACCACATAGGCTTTAAACCTAGGATCGAGCACGGTGGCCAAAACGTAGTGGTCTGATTTCAACAGATTGACCACCCTGGAATCCTGGCAAAGCGAATGAAGGGCTTCATCCACAAGTCCCACATGCCGAGCGGAATCGCTCCATCTTAGCTCCTCCTTCACTTTCTCCAGCTGCTTCTGCAAAAGCCTGATGAGGGGAATGACCTGACTCAAGCTGGCAGTGTCTGAACTGACTTCACGTGTGGCAAGTTCGAAGGGCTGGAGAACCTTGCACAACACGGAAATCATTCTCCACTGTGCTTGAGTCAGGTGCATACCCCCTCCTTTGCCTATGTCATAGGTGGATGTATAGGCTTGTATGGCCTTTTGCTGCTCCTCCATCCTCTGAAGCATATAGAGGGTTGAGTTCCACCGCGTCACAACCTCTTGCTTCAGGTGATGGCGGGGCAGGTTCAAGAGTGTTTGCTGGCGCTCCAGTCTTCGGCACGCAGTCGCTGAATGGCGAAAGTGGCCAGAAATTTTTCGGGCCACCCAAAGCGTCTCCTGCACGCCCCTGTCGCTTTTCAGAAAATTCTGCACCACCAAGTTTATTGTGTGAGCAAAACATGGGACGTGCTGGAATTTGCCCAGATGTAATGCCCGCACAATATTGGTGGCGTTGTCAGATATCACAAATCCCCAGGAGAGTCTAAGTGGGGTAAGCCACTGGGCGATGATTTCCCTCAGTTTCTCTAAGAGGTTGTCGGCGGTGTGCCTCTTACTGAAACCGGTGATACACAGCGTAGCCTGCCTTGTAACGAGCTGGCATTTCTGAGATGCTGCTACTGGTGACGCTGCTGCTGTTGCTGCGTAAGGTGATACATCTACCCAGTGGGCTGTCACAGTCATATAGTCCTTAGTCTGCCCTGTTCCACTTGTCCACATGTCCGTGGTTAAGTGGACATTGTGTACAACGGCATTTTTCAGGACACTGAGGACACTTTTTCTGACGTTTCTGTACAGTCTCGGTATCGCCTGCCTAGTGAAGTGGAATCTAGACGGGATTTGGAACCGGGGACACACTACCTCCATCAATTGTCTAAATCCCACTGCACTAATGGCGGATACCGGACGCACGTCTAACACCAACATAGCAGTCAAGGCCTCAGTTATACGTTTTGCTTCAGGATGACTGCTGTCGTACTTCATCCTCCTCGCTAAGGACTGTTGGAGGGTCAATTGTTTAGTAAAAGTAGTGGTGTTCCTACTTCCTCTCTGGGATGATGAACAACTCCCAGCAGCAGCAACAGCAGCAGCGGCAGCAGTAGGCGTAGCAATGCAGGATCCTCCGGAGGAATCCCGGATAGGAGAGTCAGTCATGCCAGTGACATGGCCTGCAGGACTACTTCCGATCCTAACTAAGGAGGAAATTGACGAGGAGGGAGTTGCAGGCGCTTGGATACAACAGGACAACGGGATTTAGGTGTCCCTGGACTGCTTACGGTCTTAGCCAAAGTTTCTGAACTTGACAGTAACTTTTTATGAACGCGCTGCAGGTGCCGTATAAGGGAGGATGTTCCTAGGTGGTTGACGTCCCTACCCCTACTTATTTCACCTTTACATATGGTACATATGGCAAGACAGTTGTTGTCCGGATTTGGATAGAAATATTGCCAGACCAAAGAAGTGGAATGTTTGGTCTTCTGCCCAGGCATGACCGTGATGGGCTTTTTCATCCCACGGACAACAACTGTCTCCCCCGGAGCCTGATTTAAACAAACCACATCACCATCAGAATCCTCCTCGCCAACTTCCTCCTCAGCGCCAGCTACACCAGTATCCTCATCCTGTTGTACTTCAACAGTGACATCTTCAATTTGCATATCAGCATGTGGACTGTGGGTGCTCCTTTCAGCACTTGTAGGGGGCGTGCAAATGGTGGAAAGAGCCACCTCTTCCCGTCCAGTGCTGGGAAGGTCAGGCATCGCAACCACCACCACACTTGGACTCTCCTTGGGGATTTGTGATATCTTCTTAGAAAGCACAGTTCTTCGCTGTGCTTTTGCCAGCTTAACTCTTTTGATTTTTTTAGTGGGAGGAGGGCTTCCATCGTCATGTGAAGCTGAACCACTAGTCATGAACATACTAGGGATCGACCTTAGCCGTTCCTTGCCACTCCGTGTCGTAAATGGCATATTGGCAAGTTTACGTTTCTCTTCAGCTGATTTAAATGTCTTTTTCAAGGTCATTTTCCTGAACTTTGCCATTTGGGATTGTATGTGCCCTCTACTATGACATTGGGCATCGGCCTTGGCAGACGACGTTGATGGCATGTTATCGTCTATGTCATGACTAGTGGCAGCAGCTTCAGCACTAGGAGGAAGTGGTTCTTGATCTTTCTCTATTTTATTTTTATCGGAGAAAGTTTGGTCCTCCATTTATGTTATATCGATTTGATATATACGTGCGGCTAAACACAGAAAATAATTTTTTTTTTGGTTTGGACTGGAGTGTACTTTCGGGGGTTACAGCACCCTTAATGGTCAAGCCAGCCGGCCCTTTACTTATGACACAGGCGCACTCTTGGCACTACTTTGTTGATGCACGTGCGGCTACTGCGCACACAATTCACAAACACAGAAAATAATTTTTTTTTTGGTTTGGACTGGAGTGTACTTTGGGGGTTACAGCACCCTTTAACGGTCAAGCCAGCCGGCCCTTTACTTATGACACAGGCGCACGCTTGGCACTACTTTGTTGATGCACGTGCGGCTACTGCGCACACAATTCACAAACACAGAAAATAATTTTTTTTTTGGTTTGGACTGGAGTGTACTTTCGGGGGTTACAGCACCCTTAACGGTCAAGCCAGCCGGCCCTTTACTTATGACACAGGCGCACGCTTGGCACTACTTTGTTGATGCACGTGCGGCTACTGCGCACACAATTCACAAACACAGAAAATAATTTTTTTTTTGGTTTGGACTGGAGTGTACTTTCGGGGGTTACAGCACCTTTAACGGTCAAGCCAGCCGGCCCTTTACTTATGACACAGGCGCACGCTTGGCACTACTTTGTTGATGCACGTGCGGCTACTGCGCACACAATTCACAAACACAGAAAATAATTTTTTTTTTGGTTTGGACTGGAGTGTACTTTCGGGGGTTACAGCACCCTTAACGGTCAAGCCAGCCGGCCCTTTACTTATGACACAGGCGCACTCTTGGCACTACTTTGTTGATGCACGTGCGGCTACTGCGCACACAATTCACAAACACAGAAAATAATTTTTTTTTGGTTTGGACTGGAGTGTACTTTCGGGGGTTACAGCACCCTTTAACGGTCAAGCCAGCCGGCCCTTTACTTATGACACAGGCGCACGCTTGGCACTACTTTGTTGATGCACGTGCGGCTACTGCGCACACAATTCACAAACACAGAAAATTATTTTTTTTTTGGTTTGGACTGGAGTGTACTTTCGGGGGTTACAGCACCTCTAACGGTCAAGCCAGCCGGCCCTTTACTTATGACACAGGCGCACGCTTGGCACTACTTTGTTGATGCACGTGCGGCTACTGCGCACACAATTCACAAACACAGAAAATAATTTTTTTTTTGGTTTGGACTGGAGTGTACTTTCGGGGGTTACAGCACCCTTAACGGTCAAGCCAGCCGGCCCTTTACTTATGACACAGGCGCACTCTTGGCACTACTTTGTTGATGCACGTGCGGCTACTGCGCACACAATTCACAAACACAGAAAATAATTTTTTTTTGGTTTGGACTGGAGTGTACTTTCGGGGGTTACAGCACCCTTTAACGGTCAAGCCAGCCGGCCCTTTACTTATGACACAGGCGCACGCTTGGCACTACTTTGTTGATGCACATGCGGCTACTGCGCACACAATTCACAAACACAGAAAATAATTTTTTTTTTGGTTTGGACTGGAGTGTACTTTCGGGGGTTACAGCACCCTTAACGGTCAAGCCAGCCGGCCCTTTACTTATGACACAGGCGCACGCTTGGCACTACTTTGTTGATGCACGTGAGGCTACTGCGCACACAATTCACAAACACAGAAAATAATTTTTTTTTTGGTTTGGACTGGAGTGTACTTTCGGGGGTTACAGCACCTTTAACGGTCAAGCCAGCCGGCCCTTTACTTATGACACAGGCGCACGCTTGGCACTACTTTGTTGATGCACGTGCGGCTACTGCGCACACAATTCACAAACACAGAAAATAATTTTTTTTTTGGTTTGGACTGGAGTGTACTTTCGGGGGTTACAGCACCCTTAACGGTCAAGCCAGCCGGCCCTTTACTTATGACACAGGCGCACGCTTGGCACTACTTTGTTGATGCACGTGCGGCTACTGCGCACACAATTCACAAACACAGAAAATAATTTTTTTTTTGGTTTGGACTGGAGTGTACTTTGGGGGTTACAGCACCCTTTAACGGTCAAGCCAGCCGGCCCTTTACTTATGACACAGGCGCACGCTTGGCACTACTTTGTTGATGCACGTGCGGCTACTGCGCACACAATTCACAAACACAGAAAATAATTTTTTTTTTGGTTTGGACTGGAGTGTACTTTTGGGGGTTACAGCACCCTTAACGGTCAAGCCAGCCGGCCCTTTACTTATGACACAGGCGCACGCTTGGCACTACTTTGTTGATGCACGTGAGGCTACTGCGCACACAATTCACAAACACAGAAAATAATTTTTTTTTTGGTTTGGACTGGAGTGTACTTTCGGGGGTTACAGCACCTTTAACGGTCAAGCCAGCCGGCCCTTTACTTATGACACAGGCGCACGCTTGGCACTACTTTGTTGATGCACGTGCGGCTACTGCGCACACAATTCACAAACACAGAAAATAATTTTTTTTTTGGTTTGGACTGGAGTGTACTTTCGGGGGTTACAGCACCCTTTAACGGTCAAGCCAGCCGGCCCTTTACTTATGACACAGGCGCACTCTTGGCACTACTTTGTTGATGCACGTGCGGCTACTGCGCACACAATTCACAAACACAGAAAATAATTTTTTTTTGGTTTGGACTGGAGTGTACTTTCGGGGGTTACAGCACCCTTTAACGGTCAAGCCAGCCGGCCCTTTACTTATGACACAGGCGCACGCTTGGCACTACTTTGTTGATGCACGTGCGGCTACTGCGCACACAATTCACAAACACAGAAAATAATTTTTTTTTTGGTTTGGACTGGAGTGTACTTTCGGGGGTTACAGTACCCTTAACGGTCAAGCCAGCCGGCCCTTTACTTATGACACAGGCGCACGCTTGGCACTACTTTGTTGATGCACGTGCGGCTACTGCGCACACAATTCACAAACACAGAAAATAATTTTTTTTTTGGTTTGGACTGGAGTGTACTTTGGGGGTTACAGCACCCTTTAACGGTCAAGCCAGCCGGCCCTTTACTTATGACACAGGCGCACGCTTGGCACTACTTTGTTGATGCACGTGCGGCTACTGCGCACACAATTCACAAACACAGAAAATAATTTTTTTTTTGGTTTGGACTGGAGTGTACTTTCGGGGGTTACAGCACCCTTAACGGTCAAGCCAGCCGGCCCTTTACTTATGACACAGGCGCACGCTTGGCACTACTTTGTTGATGCACGTGCGGCTACTGCGCACACAATTCACAAACACAGAAAATAATTTTTTTTTTGGTTTGGACTGGAGTGTACTTTCGGGGGTTACAGCACCCTTAACGGTCAAGCCAGCCGGCCCTTTACTTATGACACAGGCGCACGCTTGGCACTACTTTGTTGATGCACGTGCGGCTACTGCGCACACAATTCACAAACACAGAAAATAATTTTTTTTTTGGTTTGGACTGGAGTGTACTTTCGGGGGTTACAGCACCCTTAACGGTCAAGCCAGCCGGCCCTTTACTTATGACACAGGCGCACGCTTGGCACTACTTTGTTGATGCACGTGCGGCTACTGCGCACACAATTCACAAACACAGAAAATATATTATTTTTTTAGCACTTGGGGGGAGCACCCCTGATGGACAGAGCACCCCCTGGACAACACTACAGCACTCCTTTAGGACTGGGACACTGCACAGGACTTTGGAGTGGACACAGCCCCTATGGAGAACTGACTGCACAACACAGTCCAGCCAGCCCCTATGGACTTTGAAGTAGTGGACACAGCCCCTATTAACAACAGCAGCACAGCACAACACAGCCAGCCCCTATGGACTTTGAAGTAGTGGACAACAGCAGCACTACACTACACTACACTACACAGCCCTAACTCCCACCCTCCCTCTTCACTGTCCACAGCCGAGTGAGAAAATGGCGCCGACGTGTGTACCTTATATACGATCCAAAAACACGCGAGACTCGGAAGGCGGGAAGATGACGTTTTGCCTCGATTTCAGATCCGAGTCAGGCGGGAAAAGTCGAGCCTGACTCGGATCGGACTCGGATCGGGGGGGCTCGGGGGGGTTCGGATTTCAGAAATCCGAACCCGCTCACCCCTAGTATAAATCCAAGCGCAGACTTGTTTGGTGGGGAACAGACCTGACTACTGACCACTTTTATCATGATCCCAGTAAGCTCCACTCAGACTTCTCAGTACACAGATGGTGGAAAACAGCAGAAGCCCTGCCTCCTGCTGCCTCTGGTTAGGGATCCTCCGTAGTTCTGATAGCTGAGTGGGGTATGAGGAGTGGCGTAACTAGGGTATTTGGAGCATAGGGCAAGTTAAAAAAACAGAGCCCTCCCTAAGTAGGTGTGCACGGTGAAAACATGGGCATGGTCACATGCCACACGGGGCACGGCCACTGGAAAATGACGCATGGCCACATGACACACCACCGTTTCTCATCACTCTGGGAACATTCCTTTCCATTCCATATGCATCTTCATGCCCCAAGTAGTAGTATCCCTCTTGCAATGCCCACTGTAGTAGTGCCCCTTATGTAATGTCCCCAGTAGCAGTGCCCCTATACAGTGCCCCCAGTAGTGCCCCTTATACAATGCCCCCAGTAGTGCACCCTTATACGGTGTCCCCCAGTAGTGCACCCTTATACAGTGTCCCTTATGCAGTGCCCCCAGTAGTGCCACTTATACAGAGCTACTTATGCAGTGCCCCTTATAGTGCCCCTTATAGTGCCCCCAGTAGTTGTCCCCTATGCAGTTCTTCTTATATAGTGCCCCAGTCTCCCCTATGCAGTGCCCCTTATATAGTTTCCCCAGTAGTAATCCCCCCTATGCACTGCCCCCAGTAGTGTCCCTTATATAGTGCCCCAGTCCCCCCTATGCAGTGTCCTTATATAGTGCCCCCAGTAGTAGTCCTCCTTATGCAGTGTACCCAGTAGTGCCCCTTATATAGTGCCCCCAGTCCCCCTATGTAGTGTCCCTTATATAGTGCCCCCAGTAGTAGTCCCCCCTATGCAGTGCCTCAAGTAGTGGTCCATCTATGTAGTGCCCCTTATATTGTGCCACCAGTAGTAGTCCCCCCTATGCAGTGCCTCCAGTAGTGCCCCTTTTATAGTGCCCCCAGTAGTAGTCCCCCCTATGCAGTGCCCCCAGCAGTGATCCCATCTATGCTAAAAGAAAAGACTTGGGTGAAATCATTGTGTCAGAGGTTGAGGATGCACACTCACACTACATATCTTGCAATACCCCTTAGATTACTAAATTCAGGGGGTGTTACACATGTTGCAGTACAAAATATTTTATTTGCCAGTTTCAATTTGTCAATCTAAGCAATATTATATCCCTAATATGTTTTCATATTAATTGTCACTTCGATTACATCCTTGCAGGTGTAAGGGCCTCTTTTCCCCTTTACTTTCGCAGATCCTCTATACTAGTAGAAAAGTACCCACTACAAATTGGGCATGAAGTCAGAACCCCAAGACCCAGTGGTACACCTATGCCACTAACACCTATAATACAGGTGCTATAATGTTAACTAAGGTGTATGTCTATTAAGTAAAAACTATATATATTGTATGGAGATATAAAATGTTTAAATATCAAAAAATAATAAGAAAAATTCTTATCAATACATTTTTATTTTCATGAGGATGTCAATTAATATTACTAGGTCACACAGCTGTGTTAACGGGGATATAGCAGAGCAGCTGGCGTGTTTTTTTTGCACAGGTATTTGAGCAGTGATTGCAGCCATGATATCTTCTTCTTGTGATTGGCCTTCTCTGCGCAGTTACTAGAACAGCAGTTTCTGCCTGCGTCAGACATCGAATCCTCTTCTTCTGAGTTCACCTAGTGACCATATAAATTATACATGTTAAATGTGTCCTCGAAAGTGATGTGAATAGTTCTGGCAGAATGACTATTACCAACCAATTTAATAGTTATTACTCATTGTAAAATAGCTAGTAGACATCATGCTAAATTCATTGAGGAAAAATCAACAACTATCCTTTGCTTTTTTTAAATGGACTTCGTGTTGGTGCACTGAAAGTTTTTTTATTAGACATTGAAGATCAGAAAATGTTTTGTACTTGTACTACTTGTTTAATATTCCAGAATGAAATCAGATGAATCATCCCAGCTTGTCCCATCAGAACATTGGTGCTGTTATGGCACATAAAAACCCCAAGCATTTGCTTAATTAAACAGCATATTCACTGTGAGGTAATGAAAATACCATTTGCACAACACAGGTCGATCATCAACCAAAGGTGAGCACATGGTTACATAACAGGTAAATAGCCATTTAGCGGTGCCCATGTAATAAATACTTGCATATGTACATACATACTGTATTAGCCTCCATCACTCTTACATACTGTATTTAACAGTCGCAGGGGTATTTCTACTTCAGGGTCCATAGGGTATCCACAGGATACCTTGGGTATAGGTGTGACGTCAGTCGCTGGGCACCATAGAGTTAAGCTTTTCAGCCTCCCAGGATGCACTAGGGTCCCCCTCCTATACCCCGCCCCCGAGCCAAGGCACCTCAGTTTAGTTTGGTGCCCGGCCGGCGTCGGGTGCACCTGTCGGAGTGGGGGCTAGAAGAGCCCCTGAAGCTTTCTTCAGTGCAGCTGTGGCTGCACATCTGGATGTACAGCATGGACAGTCAGTCCTGACGTCCATGCTGTCTTCCCTACACCCCCGCCGGTACCAGAACGCCGGTACCGATCCGGGGATGCTGGTGAGCATCTGGGGTCACAGCTAGCGGTGACCCCAGATGTTCCGGACCATGGCCGGATCCAAGGGGGACAAAGGTAAGCAGCGGGGTCACGCGGTGGGTCCCCGCTGGTCACATGGTCCTAAGTCCCCAGGCATGGGGCTCCCTGGGGACTGGCTGCAGCGTGGAGCCAGGCAACCAACCTGCGCTTTCCACTACCCCCTGGGACAGCGGACCGCAGCAGAGCGGTAGCGCTGCGGCGTCCCAGGGGTTAAATGCATGCCAGGGGAGCGCGCCTTCCCTGTCTCACAGCCGGCGCCTCCCCCGCTGCACACAGCCCTCTCTGCATGCTGCCGACTGGTCCTGTGGCAGCGCTCCTCCCCCAGGCCAGCCTCCTCTCTGCTCCTCGGCGGCCATCTTCTCCAGAACGCATGGTGAACGCTGCTGGAAGCGCTGGACGGAAGCATCGTGGTCTGGGTCCCCCCGCATACCTCTCCTCCGCTGTGGCTCAGGTCTGTGTATGCAGCGCTGTGTCCTACCAGGCCCTGTGTCTGTGTAGTTGAGTGATCAGCGCTGTTAGTGCAGGAATTGTTATTTCTCTGCATTGTATGTGACTGTGCTAGCGCTGCCTGTAACTTTTCTTCTCTAAACTGTCAGCTTTATTACTGTCCCTGTTCTTTCTGCTAAAGCCCTTGCGGTGCGGTGCTGCAGGGTGGTCTCTCGCCTATTTAATACTTAATTGGTGAGACAGGTCACATACGTGGTGCCATCATGTCTGAAAGTGATTTTCCCCTCCGGCTACAGTGTACCACGTGCAAAGTACCGTTAGCGGAGGGGGAGGGTAGCGTGGAGGGCCTTTGCCGGCAGTGTTTGTCCATGGCGCGGCCTATTACGGTTACAGCACCGGTACAGGAGCCGCCCTGGGCTTGTTTCGCTCAGGCGTTAACAGCTTTAGTGGGCCAGTTAGCTCCGCAGCCCGCGTTTACTCCGATGGGTTTGTCCCAGCAGTCTGTGGTGTCGTCACCCATGCAGGGGTTCCCACGACAATTGGTGGTACCCCACAGTCTCCCTATTTCCCCGCTCCCGGGTTCTCAGGAGCCAGCGTGGGTTAACTCCCTGACGAGTTCTGTACAGCACTTGTCGGATGTGTTGCAAGGGGAGTCTGTGATGCGGCCTCATAAAAGGCCGGTGGCGTCTCTGTCCACTCCTTATGAGGATGACGAAGGGACGTCTGATGATGGGGAGATTCTGGATCCTTACGATCAGGAACCTCTCCATACTAAGGACGCTGATGCTAAGTCCAAAGTATATATTCCTGGACTTATTCGGGCGGTCCGCACAGCCTTGGTGATTGAGGACGAAGTTCCCCCAGCGGCTAAATCTAAGTATGCCTTTTTCAAAGATGTGAAGGGCGATGCCACAGTCTTTCCTCTTTCGGGTCAGTTGGTGGACCATTTAGAGGAGGCGTGGAAACAACCTGGCAAAAGATACCAGCCGCAGAGACGCCTGGCGGTGGCTTATCCGTTCGCGGATAATTATTTTGCTAAGTGGGAATCCCCTCCACAGGTGGATTCTCACGTGAACCGTCTTGTCCGTAGTGCCACATTGCCGATGCCATCCATGTCCTCCCTTAAGGATGCTACGGACCGCAAGGTAGAAATCTGCCTGAAGTCCGCTTATTCCCTTGCAGGGGGGGCAGCACGGCCGGCTATGGCCATTTGCTGGGTTGCCAGAGCGATGGAGCGCTGGGCAGATTCATTAGAGGCTTCTTTTGAATCCGACTGTCCGGCCGAACAGGCGGAGTTGATTGGCAATCTCCGTGATTCGGCCACCTACATCAACGAGGCGGCTCTAGACATTAGTACTCTGGTGTCTAGAATTTCTTCAGCAGCGGTAGCTGCTCGTCGCACCTTGTGGCTGCGATCCTGGAAGGCGGACGCAGATTCCAAGAAAGGTCTGGAAGCGTTGCCGTTTACCGGAGAAGTTCTCTTCGGTCCGGATCTGGATAAGATTATGGCCACGCTGGCGGCAGCCAAATCTGCTTGTCTCCCGTTGGCCGCTGCTCCTTCTGGTTCTGGACCATCGTCCTTTCGGTCATCTAGGGCCCAGGGCAGGCCCAAACCACAGTCGTTTCCTCGACAGGCTGGCCCTAAGAAATCGGACAAGCCCCGGAAGCAGGCATGGAGTACCAGACGTCCGGCCCCCAAGCCAGATGACAAGCCTGCGGCCTGACGGTCCGGGCCTCCCTTTGGGGGATCCCAGGGTAGGAGGCTGCCTGCTACAGTTCGCCCAGTGTTGGTCGACCACTACGACAGACACTTGGGTTCTGGAGGTGGTTTCCCACGGATACGCCCTCTTCTTCCGGCACAGACCCCCGGCTCGCTTCTTCACCACGGGTCTACCATCAGACCGGAACAAGGCTACGGAGCTGCGGAAGGTATTGCACACTATGCTCCAGGCTGGAGTTATAGTGCCTGTTCCATTCTCCCAGAGGGGCCAGGGTTTCTATTCAAATCTATTTTTGGTACAGAAACCCAATGGGTCATATCGTCCGATTCTCAACCTCAAAGCACTCAACAAGTCTTTGCGGGTCTCGAAGTTTCGGATGGAGACCCTACGGTCCATCATTCTGGCGCTGGAACCTGGGGACTACATGGTGTCATTGGACATACAGGACGCTTACCTGCATGTCCCTATTCTTTTGCGCCATCAACAGTTCCTCAGGTTTGCAATCCGCAGCGACCACTTCCAGTTTCGGGTGTTACCTTTTGGCCTGGCAACAGCACCACGTGTTTTCACCAAGGTGATGGCGGTCATGGCGGCTTCTCTGCGGCTGCAGGGAGTCCGCATGTTGCCGTATTTGGACGACCTATTATTGGTGGCAGGATCTCCAGAGCTCCTGTTACGCCACTTGGACCTGACCATTGCACTGCTGCAACGGCACGGCTGGCTAATCAACTGGCAGAAGTCCACTCTAATCCCGTCTCGGAGGATTCTGCATCTTGGAGCCTTATTGGACTCGGGACAGCAAAGGATCTTCGTGACGGAGGACAAGATCTCTGCTTTACAGTCAAGGGTGCGCAGTTGCCTGCACAGCCGCCGGGTGTCCTTACACTCGGCGATGAGGTTACTGGGCTCCATGGTGTCGGTGTTCGACATGGTGGAATACGCCCAGTTTCACTCCAGACCTCTGCAGCACCTGATCCTGTCCAAGTGGAACGGGCTGCCTCGGTCTCTGAAGTCCCAGACGATTGTGCTCACCCCGGAGGTTCGCCTGTCCCTTGCGTGGTGGTTACAGACGACCCACCTCAGCAAGGGACGTCCGTTCTGGGTTCCAAATTGGGTCCTGTTGACAACGGACGCCAGTCTTCGGGGCTGGGGAGCAGTTTCGGGTCCACACTTGTTCCAGGGCAGGTGGACGCCGACAGAAGCGGAGCTTCCAATAAATATCTTGGAACTCCGTGCGGTCTTCAATGCTCTCCTGCAGGCACAGCGGTTTCTCCAGGGTCACCCGGTGCAGGTCCAGTCGGACAACGCTACCACCGTGGCCTACATAAACAGGCAAGGAGGAACTCGCAGTCGGGCGGCTCTCGTAGAGGTCTCTCGGATCCTGGTTTGGGCGGAGCGCAATCTTCCGCCCATATCAGCGGTCTTCATCCCGGGAGTGCTAAATTGGGAGGCGGACTTTCTAAGTCGCCAGGACGTTCATCCAGGGGAATGGTCCCTGCACCCGGACGTTTTTCAACTACTGGTGGACAGGTGGGGTCTTCCAGAAATCGACCTCATGGCGTCCCGGCACAACAACAAGTTGCCAGTGTACGGGTCTCGCACAAGAGACGAAGGGGCGTCTCTGGTGGATGCTCTGTCTGTCCGGTGGACGTTCCGGTTCGCATACCTGTTCCCTCCGGTCTCCCTTCTTCCACGGGTAATCCGGAAATTCAAACAGGAAGGAGGGACGCTCCTGTTGATAGCTCCCGCTTGGCCCAGACGGCACTGGTTCTCAGACCTTCAGGGTCTGTCCGTGGACAGTCCTCTGCGGTTGCCGCTATGACCGGACCTTCTGTCTCAGGGTCCTTGCCTTCACCCGGACCTGACTCGGCTGTCTTTGACGGCGTGGCTGTTGAGACGGCCATGCTGAGGTCCCCGGGGTTTTCCAGCTCTGTGGTGCGTACCATGTTACGAGCTCGGAAACCGTCTTCCGCGAGGGTATACCATCGCGTGTGGCATACGTTCTTCCAGTGGTGTTGACCAAGAGGTTATGCACCGCGGGAGTTTCGTCTGTCTCGGATTCTCGCCTTCCTGCAAGCGGGACTAGATCATGGGCTTCGCCTTGCTTCTTTGAAGGTACAGGTTTCGGCCCTATCTGTCTGGTTTCACCGTAGGATTGCTACAATCCCGGATGTGCGCACCTTTATGCAAGGTGTTCTCCGTATACAGCCGCCCTTTGTTCTACCTGTGGCGCCTTGGGATTTGGCTGTGGTCCTGAGGGCTCTCCAAGGACCGCCGTTTGAACCACTGGGCTCAGTGGATATTAAATGGCTAACAGCTAAGACTGTTTTCCTTCTGGCCATTGCTTCGGCCAGACGTGTTTCTGAGTTAGGGGCTCTTTCTTGTAGACCCCCTTTCTTGGTTTTTCATGGGAACAGGGCAGTGCTCCGCACTCGGCCCGAGTTTCTTCCCAAAGTTGTTTCCCAGTTTCATGTTAACGAGGAAATAGTTGTTCCGGCCTTTAACTCACCGGGTCTTTCCGTGGGTGAGGCCTCTTTGGATGTTGTGCGGGCCTTAAGGACTTATGTTGACCACACTTCTTCGTTTAGGAAGTCGGACGCTTTGTTTGTCCTCTATGGCTTCCGTAAAAAGGGTTGGCCTGCTTCAAAGCAAACTTTGGCAGCCTGGATCCGTATGGCTATTTCTGAAGCTTATCTTCATGAAGGCCTACCGGTCCCACCTTCTCTGAAGGCTCATTCCACTAGGTCTGTGGGTCCTTCGTGGGCAGCTCGACGTGGTGCCTCGGCAATTCAGATCTGCAAGGCTGCTACGTGGTCCTCTGTCCATACCTTTGTGAGGTATTACTGGTTTGACACCATCGCCTCTCAGGATGCTTCCTTCGGGCGGCGGATTCTCCTTTCTGCACAGGAGCGTCCCCACCCTTAAAGGATACTGCTTTGGGACATCCCCAAGGTATCCTGTGGATACCCTATGGACCCTGAAGTAGAAAATATGAGATATGGTAAGAACTTACCCTTGTTATCTCTATTTCTACGAAGTCCATAGGGTTCCACAGGACTCCCGCCCTGTCGCACCTGTGCTGCAGATGGGCTTTGCTCTGGTCACCGGTTTTCCATCTCCCTCTGGTGAGAATGTGATTCTTGTATGTGTCCAGATCTTTTTTCTCTCTCTTCCTTCTCCTCCTCCGGCCTATGGCTTGATAACTAACTGAGGTGCCTTGGCTCGGGGGCGGGGTATAGGAGGGGGACCCTAGTGCATCCTGGGAGGCTGAAAAGCTTAACTCTATGGTGCCCAGCGACTGACGTCACACCTATACCCAAGGTATCCGGTGGAACCCTATGGACTTCGTAGAAATAGAGATAACAAGGGTAAGTTCTTACCATATCTCATATTATTTACTAAAGTGCAGGTTTTTAGAAATGGAGATGTTGCCCATAGCAACCAATTAGATTCTACTTAACATTTATCTAGCACCTTCTAGAAGATAATAGCTACATGCTAATTGGTTGCTATGGGCAACATCTCCAATTCTAAAAACCCACACTTTAGTAAATATACCCCTCACAGTCTGGAGTTTTTACTTTTAGAATGGAGATTATTAATAGGAAATTACACATTAACACTCGCAGGAGGACATTTACAATGTATACCTGATGTACCCTGCATAGATAGTCCCTCGGTAATCAGTGTGTGGTCAATACCAACCTTCAACGCTCCGGAAATGCTTCTAGAATTTTAGCAACACATAGTTATATGGTCGCACCCCCTCAGTCCCACACCCTGATGTCTGTGCCACTTATTATGTTAAAAGTGTAACAGCTCAAAGGTCAGCAAGTATGGGTCAAACCCTTTGTATAAAACCATTAAGTAACTTTCTGCTAATAGTATTGTATCTGCTTATGTACATAAGTAAGGTTCCACCACACCAGAGTACATGCCAACAATTACAGGTACATGCTTAATATATTCAGCCTTTATTTATTTAAATAAAATTAACTTGAATATTTAATAAAAAAATCCTTCAAGATGGGAATTCTGCTGCTTTATGTGCCTTCACACCACTGCTCACAGATAGGCCACCCTCCAGTGCATGCAGGCACAATATGTCAGTAGTACCTTTGGTACCACTAAGCGCCAATCAGGAGAATACTACAAGTGACCAGACTGTAATATACATCAATTACACCTCCATGTAGCCTTATCAGCCTCAGGGGCTTCATCATGGAGCCTAGCAAGGTCCCCTAGAAGTGGAGCAACATAATGGCCATTGTTGATATGTAGCCAACCTGCAGTTAGTAGCATGATGTAACTTACTGATGCCAAATAATCCGGAGTTCCATGACGAATCCTTACTGCTGATCAGGCTCTGCGTATCCTGTTTTGGATTCTGTAATGTAAAAACAAAAAAGTAATAGGACTCCTAATACAAAGTGTTTAAATATCTATGTTAGACACTACTCTGAATATTGCTTATTGCTTGCTGGAAAAACAGAACAGCTACAGCTAGAGAGTAGGTCTGGAGTCTGCCCTGTCTTTGGTAACTTAAATGTGAATAGAGTTTATCTTTTATAGCAAAATCCATTGATAATGCCCATCACACACCCAATCAGGGAATTGATAACCCATTATTGTACCTTACTGTGTATGACATTCTTCTATCTCTATTTCTACTACTACTACTACTACTACTACTACTACTAATAATAATAATAATAATAATAATAAATTACTTGTGCAGTAAAGTGATTAGTCACCATTATAACTTCCTGGGCAATTATGTTCTATGTCTAGATGTTACTGAAAATATCGTACATACAAGCGAAGACTCTCACCCCTATCTATAATATTTATAACAATAGTCCATTTAGATTAAAAACAATGTCTTTGTTACACTGAGTGCCCAAAATGTAGTTCTAAAAATTCCTTACAAAATATTTTCTTTAAAGCAATGTGTAGTATATTTAAACTATATAAACATTTTAACATAATAATAAATTAATAATATTATTAATAATAATAATAATTAAGCATTGTAGCAATCTGATAACTCACCATTATAACCTTTTGAGTTAAAGAATTTTCTCTTGTGTAACCACTGAGATCCTCAAGTATATATGAAAAGGTTCTTGGCTCAGTCAGTAATATACTGTAGGCAGCAGTAGAAAGAAAAATCTCTTATATTTGATTCCCAAAACTTAATCAAAACTTGATTAAAAACTTTCTTTGTATGCCACTGTATATATTTATGAATGCTACTACTTATATTTCCTCTACTGATGATATTATTATTATTATTATTATTATTATTATTATTATTATTATTATTATTATTATTATTATTAGTTATATTTTACCAGTGAAGTTATTACTCACCATTGTAACTTGCTGTATTAAAAGTGATTCTTTTATATAATTAATATGATCCTCATGAATACTGGTGAATACTCTGACATCAGTCTGTAATATAAATAACAGTGGTCCGTTTAGATTACAATTTCTTTCTAAATTATGGGAGTAAATATACTAAGTGTCAGTTTTGCTGTTAATTAAACAGCATCGGTTTAGAGTCTAAAGTAATAAGACGTACTAAGTATCAGTTTTGACTGTCATTTTAAATCCGCCAATCTCCAAGTGCCCTGTCAGCCTTGTTGGGACCAGTAATCCAACTGTAAAGCACAATAATATTTCTTAATTATCACCGTACCCACCGCACCAGGGGTAAGGAGAAGTGCCCTGGGTTGAAAGTTCTTCATACTACATACTGGCAGGTGTAAGGGCCCATTTTTCCCATTATTTCCGCAGATCCTCTATGCTAGCCCAAAAGTACCCACTACCAATTGGGCATGAAGTCAGAACCCCAAGGCCCAGTGGTACGCCTATGTCACTAACTGAGGTGCTACACTTCTTAGCTAAGATATATGTCTATTAAGTAACGCAACCTTAAAGAAGGGTTAAGGTGCCTACACACTTACCGATCTGCACACGATCCGACATCGTGTACGATTTTCCTTGAAACTCCTCTGCAACTCTGCACGCAATTTGGTGTTTAAAGTGTCTATAATATTTATAACAATAGTCCATTTAGATTAAAAACAATGTCTTTGTTACACTGAGTGCCCAAAATGTAGTTCTAAAAATTCCTTACAAAATATTTTCTTTAAAGCAATGTGTAGTATATTTAAACTATATAAACATTTTAACATAATAATAAATTAATAATATTATTAATAATAATAATAATTAAGCATTGTAGCAATCTGATAACTCACCATTATAACCTTTTGAGTTAAAGAATTTTCTCTTGTGTAACCACTGAGATCCTCAAGTATATATGAAAAGGTTCTTGGCTCAGTCAGTAATATACTGTAGGCAGCAGTAGAAAGAAAAATCTCTTATATTTGATTCCCAAAACTTAATCAAAACTTGATTAAAAACTTTCTTTGTATGCCACTGTATATATTTATGAATGCTACTACTTATATTTCCTCTACTGATGATATTATTATTATTATTATTATTATTATTATTATTAGTTATATTTTACCAGTGAAGTTATTACTCACCATTGTAACTTGCTGTATTAAAAGTGATTCTTTTATATAATTAATATGATCCTCATGAATACTGGTGAATACTCTGACATCAGTCTGTAATATAAATAACAGTGGTCCGTTTAGATTACAATTTCTTTCTAAATTATGGGAGTAAATATACTAAGTGTCAGTTTTGCTGTTAATTAAACAGCATCGGTTTAGAGTCTAAAGTAATAAGACGTACTAAGTATCAGTTTTGACTGTCATTTTAAATCCGCCAATCTCCAAGTGCCCTGTCAGCCTTGTTGGGACCAGTAATCCAACTGTAAAGCACAATAATATTTCTTAATTATCACCGTACCCACCGCACCAGGGGTAAGGAGAAGTGCCCTGGGTTGAAAGTTCTTCATACTACATACTGGCAGGTGTAAGGGCCCATTTTTCCCATTATTTCCGCAGATCCTCTATGCTAGCCCAAAAGTACCCACTACCAATTGGGCATGAAGTCAGAACCCCAAGGCCCAGTGGTACGCCTATGTCACTAACTGAGGTGCTACACTTCTTAGCTAAGATATATGTCTATTAAGTAACGCAACCTTAAAGAAGGGTTAAGGTGCCTACACACTTACCGATCTGCACACGATCCGACATCGTGTACGATTTTCCTTGAAACTCCTCTGCAACTCTGCACGCAATTTGGTGTTTAAAGTGTCCAATTTACAAACGATCTATGGTGCATCCAGACTTTTCTCAGTGCATTTGTGTCCCAGATTGTCAGATCTGCCCTACAGCACGGCAGATCTGACGATGCAATGTGCGACCAGCGGGGACGCGCATCGCATCGTGATCTTGAGAGGGGACTTACGATTTGGGCATATTTTACATGATCTGACGTTCCAATTGGTCGGAATCGGTCAGATCATGTTAAAAATCGGTGAGTGTGTAGGCACCTTTAGACTGCATGGAGATGTAAAATGTAAAACATTTAAATATTAAGAAATAATAATAAGAAAAGGCTTAACAATACATGTTATTTTTTGGAAGATGTTAATTAATGAATATTAATAGGTCACACAGCTGTGCTAACGTGGATACAGCAGAACAGCTGGTGTGTTTTTTTGCACAGGTAATTGAGCAGTGATTGCAGCTGTGATATCGTCCTCATGTGATTGGCCTTCTTTGCGCAGTTACAAGAACAGCAGTTTCTGCCTGTGTCAGACATCAAATCCTCTTCTGACTCTTCTTCTGAGTTCACCTAGTGGTGATATAAATTATGTATGTTAAATGAATCTTCTAAAGTTATCTGAATAGTTATGGCAGTATGACTATTACCAACCAATCTACTAGTTATTTCTCAGAAATTGTACAATAACTAATAGATTCAATGCTTAATTCATTGAGGAAAAAAACAACATTTGCTTTCTAAATGGACTTCATGTTGGTGCACTGAATGTTTTTTATTATACATTGAAGATCAGAAAAAAAGTTTTGTACCATGAGTTACTAGTTTAAAATTCAGGAATTAAATCAGATGGATCTTCCCAACTCATCCCATCAGAAAATTGGTGCTGTTTTGTCTCCCCAGAAAAACATTTGCTTAATTAAATAAACAAAAAATTCACTTAAAAAAGGTGAGGTAAAAAAAATAAACACAAGTCGATCATAAAACAGAGTTGAGCAAAAGGGGTGTAGTAGGTACTACCGCCAGCCGCATGGCTGGCAGAGGTGAAGATTCTGACTGCTAATTAGGTAAGTACCGCTAACCTAATCCCCTACCCTAACCCTCCTTTAGCCTAACCCTAACCCCCCTCCAAGTGTCTAACCCTAACCCCCCTCTGTGCCTAAACCTACCCCCCCTTCCCCGCAGCCTAAACCTAAGTAACCCTAACCTCCCCCCGGGGGTGCCTAACTCTAATCCCTCCTTCCCCTAGCCTCACCCTAACCCTCCCCCCCACAGCTGTCTATGCCCGGCGCCCGGCTTACCTTTGTTCGGTATGCCAGGCGTCGGGCTCCCAGCATAGGTCTAATGACAGACGCCTGTCATTAGTACCTTGCCGGGATTAGACAGTCGGGAAGCCGGAGGTAGCTAAACAGCCAACTAAAGGTGCCCATGTAATTAATACTTGCATACTGTGAAGAAATGTCATTTCCATTACGGCTACTTCGAAAGCCAGCTTCAGTCATTGTGTAACTACCCTTTAACACATACATATGGGTATATAAATACATACTATACAGTACATACATACATATTAGTCAGCCTCCATCACTTTTACGTATTTAAGATTCTCAGAGCCTGGAGTTTTTAGTCTTTAGAATGGCGATTCATTTTTGGGAATTGCACATTACCACTCACAGGGACATAGGCCCTCATTCAGAGTCGATCGCTAGATACAAGCGTTCGCTCTGAATGAGGGCGCCTGCTTGTGGTGTGAAGTGCAGCCTCCTGTGGTTGCTTTAAGACCTATCACCCCAATGTGAACATAAAAAGGAGTCAACTTCAGGGCAAATACTGCATCTGGGAGCCCTGTATAACTCCTTAAACCCCATTTATCATTTTTGACTAGGGTTGCTCTGCAGCAGGGGTGGGAAATTACCAGCTCCTCAGCCACTGCTGAACCACACACCCTGCCACAGTCTTAGCATGCCCTGATAGCAAAACTGAGGCAGGGCATGCTGGGATGCACCATCCCACATCAACTGGAAGGCAGCCTACAGGTCCTGTACAGGCTAACTGGGCAGACTTGTATACCTCATACCTCTGACTTTTAGTGTGAGGTATAAAATTTGGTGTGAGGTTTTACCTGCTAGTGCAGTGGTTCTCAAACTCGGTCCTCAGGACCCCACACAGTTCACGTTTTGCAGGTCACCCAGCAGGTGCACAGGTGTAATCATTACTCAATGACACATTTTAAAAGGTCCACAGGTAGAGCTAATTATTTCATTTGATTCAGTGTGGAGACATGGAAAACATGCACTGTTTGGGGTCCTGAGGACCGAGTTTGAGAACCTGTGTGCTAGTGCAATGCTGGCTATCTGTATGTTGCTATACTTGCCTCTTTGAATAGGCTGAGGACATATACACCACTTGTAACTCACAGTCCACTGAAGAGGGACATGGTGGACATACATACTCAGGAGAGGTTAATAGTGGAACATTGGGTTGGGACCCCTTTTGCCTTAAATGGGTGTCCTAATGGTGCCAGCTTAGGGCAGAGGTACTGTGCCAGCTATGGGCAGGAGAATTGTGTTTGATGCGGACACTGGTGCTTTGCAGCCTCTGGGCAATTTCAGGGAAGAATCCATTTTCCACATAGTATTGGATAGGGTTTTGTGCTTAGCACTGCACCTATATATTGTTAACAAAGGGTTTGTATCTAGTCCAACGCGTTTCGGCCAATCATGGCCTTTGTCATCCTTGGCAAACATAAAACGCATTCTTAACATAAAATAAAACATATTTTGATATAACATTATACTAACTCCTCTGTATTACTTTTTTCCTTAACATGTTACCCAGTACACATATTATATAGGTGTAGCACTAGGTACAAACCCTTTGTTAACAACACATCCAACATATAGTTGTAGCGCTAAGCACAAAACCCTATTCAATACTATGTGCCAAATTGGCGAGAGTGGACAACTCGCTTGCTAAGCTGCTCCCGGTCACACTAGAAATCAGCAGAGCACTACTACGGATACTCTGAATTATATAAGGATCCATTTTTGCCTGAACAGGCATCCCTGTGTGAGTGTTTCTCCACACTTTTGCACCTCATGCCGCCTTGGGACAATGGGCCTGATTCAGACCTGCTCGTAAGCACTTGAGCGCTTGCGAGTGGGTCGATGGTGTGCTCTGCGCACATGCAGCAGCCGCACTGCACGTGCGCAAGCCCCGGAGCAAGAGAGAAATTCTCTCGCTCCGCGGCTCACTACAAAAGGGGCGGCTGTCGATGTTGATCGACAGCTCGCCCCGTTTTGTAGGCATGGCTGGCGGGTGGCTTCACAAATGGAGGCGTTCCCATGCGAACGCCTGCTGTTTGTGGGCTGCCCCACTGACATCACCAGTGATGTCAGTGGGAGAGCTTCCAGCTCTATTAGAGCCAGAAGCTCTCTGGGGCTTGCGGCCACGAGACCCTACCACAAGGATCTCGTAGCAAGCCCCGATGGTCGCAATGGTCGCGATGGACAATCATCCTGGCCGCTCGCGATATAGCTGTGGGTGGTCACCCACAGCTATGCGAGTGGCCAGGAGGCCGCACAAAAGAAAAAAATAATGCCCTGATTCAGAGTGAGCGCTCTTTCAGAGACCTATATCAGGAAAGGATCCATATGTGTCTGAACAGGCATCCCTGTGTGAATTTTCCTCCACATTCACTTTTGCACCTCATGTTTTGCCGCCTTGGGTCAATTTCAGGGAAGGATCCATTTGTTGCAAAAAGAGAAAAAGGGGATTGTTATGTTAGGCGCACAATAATAAATTATTAAAATATCACTTTTATTAATTCATATTAAAAGAACTTTTCCATATCATATTGGTGAAGTCCAATCTACAGTGAAATATATTGATTACACAATAGAAAATAAACAATAACGTCAGTGCTCAAGAAAATAAAGAATGTGTATTAAAAGAAAAAGGAACGCGGTGTCTGTTTTATTGTTCTAATTTCCTTTGTCAAATATATCAATGTAACTGCCCAATAATTATTTGTTTTCCATAGTGCAGTCCACCATTATTACATAACAATAATTTCACAGGTGGACATTAATGCAACAGTGAAAGATAGTACATAGTATTGTCCCAATTACTGCCGTGTATATAACCTGTTAATTCCCTATAGTAGAGTAGGGCAATTTGATCACAAGGGCAGAAATGGCCTATATCACCTAACTGACAATTGAACATATTTAGATCTATATTGATTATGTTCACTATTTGAAAATGGGAATCCCGACACAGGAATTCCAGCAAGCGATTTAACATAGGCGTTGAAATACCGACGTCTATGTTAATCCCGACGCCATAACACCGAGAGGATGCTGACCGATCGTCGTCAGCCGGGGGTAAGTATACACTCAGCCGGGGATGGGGGGGTTAGGTTTAGGGACCCCCGGGGGGACTTTGGGGAAGGTTAGGGTTAGGCTAGGGGAAGGGGGGTTAGGTTTAGGCACTAGGGGGAGGTTAGGGTTAGATTTAGGGTGCGGGGAGGGGTGGTTAGGTTTAGGCACTAGGGGGAGGTTAGGGTTAGATTTAGGGTGCGGGGAGGGGGGGTTAGGTTTAGTCACTAATGGGGGGAGGTTAGGGTTAGGTACTAGGGGGGTGGTTAGGGTTAGGCACCCTTAAGGGAGGGTTAGGGTTGGGGGGGAGAGGGATAGTATACTTACCTGCGCTGTCAGGATTTTGAACCATCGGGCTGCCAGCGGCGGGATTTGAACCGCCGGCCTATAGTCCGGCGGTCATTCATACTGATTCTGTGAAAATAGGTTAATACTTCACAGGTATAATACTGAAACGCTAAGCAGTAGTGGAAAAGAAAAATCTATGAGATCTTAAATTATCTAATCAAAAATGTGTGAGAGTGTATGTAAGACTCCTCTTGCAGTCAATAATACTGTAGGTAATGTAGATTGATGTATCTTAATAGAGTGTATTTTTCACAATACAAATAAAGTGAACATAGATGTATATCTATCTGGGTTAATTCAATGTGATTAGGGGTTCCTTATTTCACATCAAGGGACAAGCTTGATGAGAGATAAAATTGTGAGAGAAAAAGTATTAACCAATCAGCTCTTAACTGTCATTTCTCACACACAGCTTGTAAAATGTAAGCTAGAAGCTGATTGGTTAGTGCTTTATCTCTCACAATTTTCTCTCTTTCCAGTCTTTGATGAATACCCCCCTTAATCTGATCCCCCTTTTCTTCTCTTTTTGCAATTGATCTATTTGGTTGTTCAGGCTGCTTCTTCATACATAATCTTTTTTCTGATCGGATTTATTGGGATATGGACCTGGTATTTATCATCTATTTTCTTATATATGATTTATGTATGCAGATATATAACCCCTTGCTTCCGTTGTTGATGCATTTGTGCCTCAACTGGTGTTCCTGTGTGAATTTATCTCCACATTCACTTTTGCACGTCATGTTTTGCCACCTACGGGCAATTTCAGGGGCTGCTACATTTCTGACTGTCATCCCTGAGTAGTTCATACTTACCGACATTTCTGCAGCGGGCTCTGGGAGGGGGCTGCCAGGTCCGTCCAGCAGGGAGGGTGGGGACAGTTCAAGTAGGCGGAGTGGGGGCATGCAAATGTGATCACATCATAGTGGCCCTGCCCCCTGTTTATAATGCCAATATTACCAGCATTATAAGGCAGAGGGTGGGGCTACGATGACGCGATTCACCGCAAGTCCGTCATCGCACCCCCGGACTGCCCATTTTTGCGGCTGGCGCAGGGGTTTGCAGGGTGCCGGTGGCCATTCCGGGGGACTTGCTTAGTCTTACGTTGTGCCGGGAGAGACACCCGATTAACGGGAGGCTCCCGGCAGTCCAGGAAGAGTAGGCAAGTATGGAGTAGTCTCTGGAGGGAGAGGTGTCTTTTGGCAGTGATTTGTACCTCAGACTCTGATATAAATATATATATTCCACTTGACAGAAAAATATATGTTTTCATCATAATTAACAGCTTGGGCCTATGTATCAAAGCTTGATGGGAGATACAATTGTGAGAGAAAAAGTATTAACCAATCAGCTCCCTACTGTCATTTTTCAAACACAGCTTGTAAAATGCAAGTTAGAAGCTGATTGGTTAGTGCTTTTTCACAATTTTATCTCTCTCCAGTCTATGATACATAAAGAATCACTGCCAGCAGTAATAGGCCACTTTATTTCTATCTCTTGAAAAGAGGAGAGAGATTACTTTTGCCAGTGACTTTCACCGCAGACTGAGGTAGAAAAACAAACATGATATAGAGTCACTGCCAGCACTGTCTAATGGCTCTCCTGTCACATTATGGCAAGGCAATGGAGGACAGCTGTAAGTATTCTGTCAGAGAAACAGACCCAGCTTCCTCCTATGCAGGGCCAGATTAACAATGGGGCGGATGGAGCTACAGCTCCAGGCCTCCAAATAAAAATAGGCCCATCAACATGACAGAATGATTACCAGTTGCCTAACTGCCCATAAATTTTAAGTATTTCAACAGTTTTTCTAGTCCCTCGTCCCCCCCAAAAAACAAAATGAAACAATTTTTCTATTTCTATGTAGTTAGGGAGAAATTGTGGTCATAGTGTAGGGGGTGTATACACCAAGGTGACTCTGACCACAGCCACACAGCACCGATCACAGCTCTTCCCCTTCTCAGTATAGGCCCTTGAACATTTTCAGCTCCAGGCCCATGTGGGCCTTAATCCGGCCCTGCTCCTCTGTCTGTGCTATAGTAAAATCTACCTGTGTAGGGACAAGCTAAGTAAGTTACATTTTTTCCCTTTACCTTGTTCCAGCGGTATTCGGGAGGCTTGCTCATCCACCCACCAGCTGTTGCTATGTGGCAATCCTCCCAACGAACAAGCACAGAATTCCCTAGCACCCTGCAAAGGAGCTAATGAGATTCTCATCCCACATAATAATAGTAATGCAGAGATCTCAGTTACATATATTTGCAAATATATAGTAAGCCACCAAGCAGAGATGAGCAGATCAGTTTTGCAGAAAACCGAACACACCCAAACTTTGTGATTCTGAGTTGAACTGAATCATGACTCGGATCACTTTGGGGTTGCAAGAAGAACCAAGTCCTGACTCAGGTCTTCTTGTCAAATGGAACTTGGATCTAAAAACTGGATCTTGTGTTTTTTTTTATTGCATTTAAGTCCCTCCCTCGTGATTTCAGGTGCTCCACTGTCAGGTTCTCCACTGTTTTATTTATTACACCCTCAGCTCTGTCATTTAGAGGATTTCATTGTGCTTCTGTTTTAATATAAGGGATTTAATAAAGTATGGTAACTTCCACCTTCAGTCACTGTAGTGTACACTTTAATGTAGCTCGCCCCCTCTCCTGAGGCTGTACATCCGCCGTTAACAGCTTCTACCTCAGCCAGCTACCGAGATGATCTCTCCCCAACTGATATTCCTGCTGCGGCTCCGCCCACTCAGCTGTCTGTCAGGGATGACTTATATCAGGGCCACTGCCCGGTTATTTGCTTTAACTGCCGGGCGCTTGCGCCTCTCCTAGAAGCTTCCATGAGCAGCGCACGTGGTCATCCACTGAATCACATCAGAGTACTGCATACAACGGAGCACAAACCTTACATATATGTTCACTTCTTTAATACATGAATTGCCAACCAAATAGACGGCTTCCCTTTCTCCACCTCTAATATATATACTGTATCTTTTAACATACATTAAAAAATGTTATCACCCAAAACATGAATTCTATATTATAATTAATTACCCCCATCCCTTCTTAGAGTACATACTGTACATAGATTATACGCTATAGTAAACACAAAGGGTGTTAAACATATATATATATTCTTATGCTACATGATAATACAGATGTGTCCACATACATCTTGCCTCTGTGCACTACAAGTCATGTTCAATTTGTGAGCATCGTGCAACTCGGTAGCGCTGAGCATCTTTTTGTGCAACTTGTTACCTTCAAATGCGTCTTATTCGCAAAGTGATGTGAATATGAAGCACAAGCAGCTTCTGCTGCATAAAATGATATGCGGAATGCCTATATTCTGTGTGCAACTGCGGGTGTATTAGCAGGCAAAATGCTACGTTACAGTTTTACAGCCACTGGCACTAATGCTGGGTACACACTGACAGATATATTGGCAGATCAATTGATCGGCTAATTTATCTGCAGCACGTTGGCCAGTGTGTACCCGCAATATGTCGGTGAACGTCATCATTCACCAACATATAGCATTGGCTGTGCTGCACAGCCAATGGACATACAGTATACAGTATGTCTGCAGACATACAGTATCTGTCCATCAGCAGGTGTGTACGGGCGGCCGGCAGACCGCCCGTACACACACAGTGGCAGCCGTAAGGAGAGGGGCGGGACACGCCCCCGACCCACCCACCTGAGGGCACAAGCAGTTGATGGCCGTTCAGTGTGTATGAACAACCATCATCTGCAGATATATCTGTCAGGTGTGTACCCACCTTAACAGCATTTCACATGCAGATATGCCCACAGACGCATATGCAGCATGCCTATATTTTGTATGCGACTGCGGGTGTATCTGCATGCGAAATGCTACATTAGTGTCAGTGGCTGTGACAGTGTAACATGGTATTTTGCATGCAGATACAGCCGCAGCATTTTTGCTGAATATGAGCAATTCCATTTAAGGCAAATATATGAATGTGATTTGTGAGCATAGGTTGATATCTCTATGGCCTTAAATCTCGAATGATTCAAGAGTTGCATTAGCTTGCAATTATTCTAGAGACGTTCTCTGTTTACTGTGACACTTTGGGGGCACGACTAGATAATTGTGAAGTGGCTGAAATTAGGCATGATCATATTCTTGATATTAGCCTTACTGATCCACAATTCACATTCATTCTCATTAATCCCCTTATACTGTGGCTAAGATCTATTGACTTCAAACATCCTTTACTTTTGAACGACAACCAGATGTTTTGCATTGCTGTGTTTAAAAATGAAAAAAGTGTCAGTACGTCGGCCCTGGAATGATCTAAAGTAGAAAATAAGAGAAAATTGGAGATACTGTAGGAGCAAATCCAACTAAAAGATGCACATTTGCACCTGGACAAATCATAGGGTCTAATTCAGAGACAGACACAATGGCGATTACATACGCAGATTATGCGATTGTTTCCCCTCACGCATGCATATAAGCCGTACTACACATGTGCAGCGATTGCATTGCGAATACGGACGCACAGAGGAATCCATTGCAAAGTGAGTGACAGGTTGTCAGGGTGGTAACGGGTGGTCAGAAAAATGCAGGCGTGTCTGACAACTTAAACGCCATTACATGGGCATGCATAAATTAGCCCTTGTGATCACCTATGCAGCATGAGAGCCCTCTGCGTGTCAGGAGATCTGCTGAGTCTGCAGCAGGTCAGATCTGCCCCCAGGACATGATGGACGCTCAATGTGCGTCAATGTTACCGATATGTACGCAGGTAAGCGACGTTGTCCGCAGATGAGAAGGCAGCGGTGGGCGTCCCTATGCTCGGGTGATGTTTGCAACCATTAGCATATTTTCACTGCTGCGTTGCGTACAAAATCGCAACTGCAATCGCATTCCCATCCATCTCTGAATCAGGCTCATATTACAATGCAAGGAGTGCAAATGCAGCACAAGGTAAATACCGGCTGCTTTTGCATGTAGAAGATAATATTGAGTAGCTTTATTTTCACAATGCATATGACTACCATGCACAGTTTTGGCTAGGTGATAATGGCACATACTACCTGGATTTATGTCTAATACTAAGGGCTCTATTTATTAACATTATTTTTACTAAAATAAAGTGAAAAGGGTGTTTTCACACCCTTTTCACATTATTTTAGTATCACCTATAGTTATTAAAGGGCAATTGGAGTAGAATTAGTAAAATTCTACTCCAATCCCTAATTATCACTTATGTTTAGTAAAGCAGCTCGCATTTCCCATAATTGTAATGGGAAATGTGATCCGACCATAGTTACTAAAAATAAATTGTAAAAAAATACCGGGGGAAGCCCTGTGATAATAACACCACTTGGAGGTGGCGTTATCCAGGGTCTCCCCCGGTTACCGGGCTCCCACTCTGCTCTAACGGGGAGAGCAGAGGTGGGAGCCGGTACCAGTAATCAGCGGTGTTGTCTAAATAGACCGCAAGCTGATTGCTGTAAAAAAAAGAAAAAAAAAATGAAACATTTTTTTTTTACTTACCTGAATCCAGGGACCGGTGATCGGGCCTCCGGTGATGGCTCCTCTTCGGTCAGCTGGTCTCCCACAGTGCACTGCTGCCCGGTCATCAGGTGATTGGGCCCCAGTGCAGTATGGTTGATCACCTGATCGGGAAGCCCGGAGAAGATCACCGGAGGCCAGGAGGATGCAGGTAAGTGTAATGAAGGGAGGGGGGGTCGCAGGGGGTCCGCGATCGTGGGGGTGGGGCTTAGCTCCGGGGCGGGGCTTAGCGTCGGTGGGGGGTAGCAGCGACGGTGGGTCGGCGCATGCGCGGGCTCTTAGTCACGGTATTTTTTCCGAAAATACCGCGACTAGAGTGCGGATGGGATCCGCAGGGACAGAGCTTTATCGCAATAGTAAATCCCTGTGATATTGCCTGAATTCGCAATGCGAATTCACTCGGTAATATCACACTACAACCCGCATTCAATATGCGGATTGTAGTAAATAGAGCCCTAAATGAGGTGCACAGTGGTCTCCTTCTAAACCTCCAGCTTACGCCACATATACAACTGATTAGTAAAGCATAATTCATACGTTTATGTCTGTAAATGCTACTAAAAACAAAACAATTTTATTCCACATAAAAAGCAACATAAAATGTTGTCACACTATAGTGTAATACATATTATACCAACTATGCTACTCATTTTATTTTACAGTAATTTAAAAAAATCATCAAATACATTTCTAAAATTATAACGATCAAGAGCCAATGCCAAGACTAGAAGAATGAACTCTAAATCATCTCATGCAAGCTCCAGAACAGACTATCCAAGTATCCTAAGAAACACAAGGTCCTACAATATAAAAAAGGTTGAGAGGGACATGTATGAACCAAACCAAATGGTCAGTAGTAGTCAGTGATGGGCTTGGGGTAAAAAGAGGCACCGCCATCATGTGTTCATGGAAAAGCAGAGCGTGGCCTCACATCAAGGGGCATGCCGTTAGTCACGGGAGGCAAAACTGCTCGACCTGGCATCTGCACAGCTGGACAGACCCATCAGGCAATCAGCCCTTCTGGTATTTGCCAGAAGTGCCAGATGGTCAGTCCATCCGTAGTAGTAGTGCATGCAGAAATTTGCAGCATATACTTGTACTGTAAGGAACATGTCACAGAAACACAAAACAAAAATGAAGAGTTAGCAAAGTAATATTTGCAAAATGTTGTATGCCTTCAATGTATGCCCAAAGCTAGGATTTTTGTCACCAGGGGCAAGGCCATAATTTGGCGCCCCCCCAAAAAAATACAACAGAGGACGAAAAGGGTGTGTGGTTTTGTGACACAGTAATGCCCCTTATAACACATTATGTCACACATTATTAATGACCCTTATAATGCATTATGCCATAGTAATGCCCCTTATAACACATTATACTACAGTAATGCCCCTTATACATAAAGCCACAGTAATGCCCCTTATTCATCAAGGGGTCCAAAGCTTGATGAGAGATAAAATTGTGAGAGAAAAAGTATTAACCAATCAGCTCTTAACTGTAATTTGTCACACACAGGAACCTCCTCCTTGTTACATCACTTGGAGTGCACAGATCCAAAAAACCAACTGTGTGCCCTGAGAAATCGAAATCACAAATCCTTGAGGAGAGTGCAAGTGTGTCCGCGGTTGCCATGTGTGAGCCAGACCTAAATACTAGTGTACTGGAGGATCCTCCAAGTTCCAACATTTGTGTGCCCTCTTTAAATGTGGGGAAGGGCAGTCAACATCTTGCAGATGTAGTTATCGAGGATGCTTCTATGGAATTGCACATAGGGGGATATTTTGGTAGTTGAAGGTGCTAAGAATGATGGGGATGTTGATGATGAAGATGTTGGTAATGAGGACGGTGATGCCGAGGATGTCCTTTGTGTAAGTAAGGCAACAGCTGTTGCCCATGGATTGAAAAAGCCAAAGCCCAATGTTGTTATGCCAGGGCAAAAGACAAAAAAATCCACTTCTCACGTGTGGAATTATTTCCACCCCAATCCGGACAACAGTTGTCAAGCCATATGTAACTATTGCCAAGCAAAAGTGAGTAGAGGGAGGAACCTAAACCACCTAGGAACCTCCTCCTTGTTACATCACTTGGAGTGCATTCATCAAATATCACAGTGTATGGGCAGTAATGCCCCTTATACACTTATGCCACAGTAGTGCCCCTTATACACTTATGCCACAGTAAGGCCCCCTTTACATTATGCCACAGTAATGCCCCTTATACATTTATGCCACAGTAATGCCCCATATACATTATGCCACAGTAAGGCCCCCTTTACATTATGCCACAGTAAGGCCCCTTATACATTATGCCACAGTAAGGCTCCTTAAACATTATGCCACAGTAAGGCCCCTTACACATTATGCCACAATAAGGCTCCTTACTAGAGATGAGCGGGTTCGGATCTCAGAGATCCGAACCCACCCGAATTTTGCAGATACGAGTCGGATCAGAGCCGGCCCGGGTTTTCCCGCCTGACTCAGATCTCAAAGCGATGCAAAACCATAGACTAAATTTCGCGGCTCGCAAGCTTTCGTCTCCATATATAAGGGACGCGGCGGCCGCCATTTCACTCCGGCTGTGGAGACTGAACAGGGAGGGTGGGTAGTGTAGGGCTGAGAGGCACTTGCTTACCTGTGCTGCTGGTGCTGTGCTGTCTGCTGTGTCCTGGGCTGGTGCACTGCTGATCCATCTGGTGCTGTCACTGCTGTGCTGTCTGTGTCCATCTGGGCTGGTGCTGTTGCTGATCCATCTGGGCTGGTGCTGTGCTATCTGCTGTGTCCATCTGGGCTGGTGCTGTGCTGTCTGCTGTGTCCATCTGTGCTGGTGCTGATCCATAAGGACTGGTGCTGTGCTGTCTGCTGCGTCCATCTGGGCTGGTGCTGATCCATCTGGAAAAAAAAAAGTGTCTTTTTTTGTCTAATTTTTGTCTGTGTGTCTGTGCGTGTTAGGCTTAGCCGCACAAGATACAGCAAGTCAGCAACGCAACCTAGTGCTGCCCGACTCCAGTCATCATCAATCTGTGCTCTGGGCCCAAGTTCTGGGCTTGAAAAATAATAAAAATAAAGTGTCTTTTTTTGTCTAATATTTGTGTGTGTGTGTGCGTGTTAGGCTTAGCCGCACAAGTACAGCAAGTCAGCAACGCAACCTAGTGCTGCCCGACTCCAGTCGTCATCAATCTGTGCTCTGGGCCCAAGTTCTGGACCTGAAAAAAAAAAAAAAATAAAGTGTCTTTTTTTGTCTAATATTTGTCTATGTGCGCACGACTGCACATGTGTGAATTTTGTAACCGCACCTTGGCTACACTATTGGTGCATGTTAGGCTTAGTCGCACAAGATACAGCAAGTCAGCAACGCAACCTAGTGCTGCCCGACTCCAGTCGTCATCAATCTGTGCTCTGGCCCAAGTTCTGGACCTGAAAAAAAATAAAAATAAAGTGTCTTTTTTTGTCTAATATTTGTCTGTGTGCGCACGACTGCACGTATGTGAATTTTGTAACCGCACATTGGCTACACTATTTGTGCTTCTGACACTGCTTCAAGACTGCAGAAAATATGGAGGGCTGTCACATGACAGGAGAGCAAGGCCAAGAACCACATGTTGTAGCTGCCACCAGCAAGGCCGTCAACTTCCTCGTCCTCTATGAAGGCCCATGCCCCAGGGCTTAAGTCACACCATCGATATGGTAAAGCTATTTTTACTGAAGTTAAGAAAAAAAAATTGAAAGGAAATTTGCCTTTACATAAACAAAAAATTGGCAATATACCATTCACTACACGAAGTGGCAAGGAAAGGATAAGGCCTTGGCCTTTCTTTATGAAGACTGCTGATTCTGATAGCCCTTATGCTTGTAGTAGTAGTGGTGGTACCATTAAAACATTGAAAGTTGTTAAGATGAGTAAGACAGATCCAAAAAAACCAACTGTGTGCCCTGAGAAATCGAAATCACAAATCCTTGAGGAGAGTGCAAGTGTGTACGCGGTTGCCATGTGTGAGCCAGACCTAAATACTAGTGTACTGGAGGATCCTCCAAGTTCCAACATTTGTGTGCCCTCTTTAAATGTGGGGAAGGGCAGTCAACATCTTGCAGATGTAGTTATCGAGGATGCTTCTATGGAATTGCACATAGGGGGATATTTTGGTAGTTGAAGGTGCTAAGAATGATGGGGATGTTGATGTTGATGATGAAGATGTTGGTAATGAGGACGGTGATGCCGAGGATGTCCTTTGTGTAAGTAAGGCAACAGCTGTTGCCCATGGATTGAAAAAGCCAAAGCCCATTGTTGTCATGCCAGGGCAAAAGACAAAAAAATCCACTTCTCACGTGTGGAATTATTTCCACCCCAATCCGGACAACAGTTGTCAAGCCATATGTAACTATTGCCAAGCAAAAATGAGTAGAGGGAGGAACCTAAACCACCTAGGAACCTCCTCCTTGTTACATCACTTGGAGTGCATTCATCAAATATCACAGTGTATGTCGCCAAGTTCCAAAACTCAAAATGTAACAAATCCAGTGTCACCTACCTGCACCCTCTCTGTGGGATCCAAGCGCCTTCAAGCTCCAACACCAACACCTGCATCATCAACATCCTCATTCGTCATCGGGAGTAGGCCTGCTGCATCCAGTATTGTTATTCGAAGCATGAGTGACTCCTCTCCTATCCGTGATTCCTCAGAAGGATCCTTGAAGACTACGCCTGTTGCTGTTGCTGTGAGTGGATCTTCATCCCAGAAGGGGACCAGGAGGAAAACTACTTGGAGCATATCCTCCAAAAAATAATTAACTGTCAAACAATCGTTTGCAAGGGCAAACAAGTATGACAGCAATCACCCAGTTGCACAGCGGATTACTGACGCCATAACAGCTATGCTGGTATTAGATGTGCGTCCAGTATCTGCCATTACTGCAGTGGGTTTTCAACAGTAAATTGAGGTCCTGTGTCCTCGCTACCAGATCCCTTCTAGATTTCACTTCGCTAGAACAGCAATTCCAAGTCTGTACAAAGACATTTAAAAAAACCTTATTAATGTCCTCAGAAATGCCATTGTACCTACTGTCCACTTGACCACTGATATGTGGACAAGTGGGACAGGGCAAACTAAGGATTACATGACTGTGGCAGCCCACTGGGTAGGTGTATTGCCTGCAAAAGCAACAGCAGCAGCAACATCTACCAAAAGACAGCTGAAACAGAGGCAGGCTACTCGTTGTATAACTGGTTTCACTAAGAGGCATACCACTGAGAACCTTTTAGAAAAACTCAGGGAAATCATTGCTAAATGGCTTACCCCACTTAGACTGTCCTTGGGATTTGTGATTTCGGAAAATGCCACCAATATTGTGAGATCATTACATGTGGACGAATTCCAACACGTCCCATGTTTTGCTCACACAATTAATTTGGTGGTGCAACATTTTTGAAAAACGGACACGGTCGTGCAGGAGATGCTCTCGGTGGCCCGCAAAATATCCAGACATTTTAGACATTCGGCAAACGCTTGTCGATGATTTCATGACCAGCAGGTACTGCTAAATTTGCCCTGCCATCAGCTGAAGCAAGAGTTAGTAACTCGGTGGACTTCTACCCTCTATATGCTTCAGCGGATGGAGGAACAGCAAAAGGCCATCCAGGGCTATACAACGGCCTATGACATAGGCCGTGGAGGGGGAATGCACCTTACTCAAGTGCAGTGGAGAGTAATTTCCGTGTTGTGCTAGGTTCTCAAAACCTTTGAACTTGCCACACGTGCAGTTAGTTCAGACACTGCCAGCTTGAGTCAGATCATTCACCTTATCAGACTTTTGCAAAAACAGCTGGAGAAACTGAAGGAGGAGCAGAAACGGAGTGATTTTGCAAAGTATGTCGGACTGGTGGATCAAGCCCTTGATTCACTTCACCAGGATCCAAGAGTCATCAATCTATTGAAATCTAAAAAATATATTTTGGCGACCATTCTGGATCCTAGGTTTAAGTCCTACCTTGTGAGTTTTTTCCAACAGACCAAAATCTAAAATGATGCAAAGAGCTGTTGGTAAAAAAATTGTCAGCTGCAGCCGCACGTGAAATGCCATCATCTCCTCCTTCAGTTTCTACAGCTGCCAGGAAAAAACTAAATTTTCCTTTCAGAATGTCTGCTGGTCATGCAGATCGTTCACTAAAAAATTACATCTGGTTGGGCCTGAGAGAACTGCCTACTAGTGACATGTCTTCTACCATGACTATGTGTGATGCAGTCTCCATTTACAGAATGGTGGAGGACTATTTCAGAGATAACATCCTAATAGACATGTCAGACAGTCCCTTTCAGTACTGGCAGGAAAAAGAGGCAATTTGGAGTCCCATACACAAACTGGCTTTGCATTACTTAAGTTGCCCACCCTCCAGTGTGTACTCCGAAAGAGTTTTCAGTGCAGCTGGCAACCTTGTCAGTGATCGGCGTAGGAGGTTACTTCCTCAACATGTGGAAAAGATGATGTTCATTAAAATGATTTACAAATGCCACGAGGAAGACCTCTACCAAGAATTACATAAAAAAATTACAGAGTCGCCTATGGTGGATTCCATAGGATGTACATACTGATGGGGATGATGAGGACGAGTACGATGACAACTTGTAATGTAAAGCCAGTTTGTATATGGGATCATTTTCATTTCCATGTCCAATGCACATTGGCAGCTTATTTTGTGGGGGTCCAAACAAACCAATCATTTCAGCCACAATTGACAGTCCTTCTCGCTGAAATGATTGGTTTGTTAAACTGTGAATGTCCTGTTTCGCATACAACATAAGGGTGGGTGGGAGGGCCCAAGGACTATTCCATCTTGCACCTTTTTCCTTTCCATTATGTGCTGGTTGGGGCATTGCTGCCTGACATTTTAAATTAATGTTACGGTTGGTTTAGGAACCAATGATTTATTTTAAAATTAATTTATTATCAATTTTACAGCCAGGGGCTGCACCCAATGAATTGTTTTTTTTAATCAATTTATTATCAATTTTACAGCCACAGGCTGCACCAATGAATTTATTTTTATTATTAATTATTCAGCCCGAGGCTGCACCAATTAATTGTTTTTTAAATAATTTATTATCAATTTTACAGCCAGGGGCTGCACCAATGAATTTCTTTTTATTAATTATTCAGCCAGGGGCTGCACCCAATGAATTGTTTTTTACTTTTTTAATTAAATTATGATTAATTATTCTGCCCACGGCAGCACCAATGAATTGTTTTTTAATTAATTTATTATCAATTTTACAGCCAAGGGCTGCACCAACTATCAATTCTTCAATCCCCAAGTGTATCCCAACCATCATCTTTTCACAGTCCTCAACTCTATTAATAATTATATCAAACAGTTTTGAGCCAGCAAGCTGGATGCAACCTTTTGGCCCTTTAACTAGATGAAATTGACTGGAAACGAGTGGAAATAAATGTTATTGAGGTTATTAATACTGTAGGGACAAAAAAGGGCCATTTTATGTGATTTTAGCTGTTTTTTTTAATTTTTTAAGAACAAATCCAGATCCAAAACCAAAACATGAAAACAAAACACGGAGGTGAGGTTTTGGCAAAACCAACCCAGATCCAAAACCAGGGGAGATCCAGATCCAAAACCAAAATACGGGGATCGGTGCACATCTCTTCTCCTTACACATTATGCCACAATAAGGCCTCTTTTATGTTAAGCCACAGTAAGGCCCCATCTCCCTTCTCTTACCTGCCAGGGCTGTGCAGTGGGTGAGCTTGGGGTGGCGCGGGATGGGTCTGCCACATGCTGGGGAATTGTCAGTACTGCTGTCATTGTAATGTGGTGCTGCTCGCGGACCAATTGGAGCTCAGACCTGCAGCCTCTGCTGATTGGCTGCTGATCCGCGAACACTGATTTGCTTGCGACCGGCACCAAATTGGACTGACGGTGTCTCTGTGCCTCTCAAGACTGGGATGCGGCTCCAAACCCACAAGAGCAGCAATCTAGCCTCCCGCAGCCTCTCCCTGGCACCCCCTCAAGTCTGGCACCTGGGTCATGTGCCCCCTTAGCCCCCCCTAGATTCGACACTGTTCAGTCTGACCATGTATCTCTGTGTATCTTGAAATCTCAGTCATTAGAGCCTTTGAGCATGAAAAACAAAAAATTCAAAACATTTCTTGCAAAATCCTTGTCACTTATAAGATACATGCAGCAAATTGTACCTTATGTGTTTTATTAGTGTATAAGGGCATATTTATTAATTATTGGGAATTAGTCCCAATAAATATAATTTCTTATCGCAATAGTAAGAAATGTAGGATCAACTGGATGTAACAAAGGGCCTGATTCAGAGAAGTGCGCTAATATGTTAATGCTGCAGAAGTCATCTTGTGTAAATAGACGCCTCCTGGAGGCTTCTCTGATCCACTGCTGTGTCCAAAGATGCAGCATTGGATCATCTGCCTGAACATCGGTCATCTGAATGGAGAATTCACGCTGCTGAAACATAAGGCGAGTTCAGGGAGGATAGAAACCTCACGTGGAGTAGAAGGGCAAAAGCTTCAGAATGCCCACGAAAAAGGGATGACTCCCTCCATTTCCTAGAATGCTGCCTGTTGCTTCCCCCACCCAACCCCCGAATGTCTTTAGCCTGTTAAACAGTTTGTGGCATCTAGGGCACTGTGAGTGATCTTGCAGAGCGACGTTTGCAGTTGTGCAGTGCAACATATGCGCATGTGCAGATCTCACACCATCGTTGATGTACATATCCTATCGGGTTTGTATAAATCTCTAAATTAGGCCCAAATATAACATCCAAGAACAGGGGCTCTGATAGGCCTGTCCCTGTAATGTGTAAGAAGTAAAATGATCGAGACTTCCAGTGGGCGGGGCACCTGGAGTGGCCGCTTTTTACATGAGCTCCGGACCAGATTTCCAGGCGTGTATGACCGCCTGCAGCCATCTTGGGGCGTGACCATCAGGGAGTACTTGCAGGTCTCTCCTGCTGCACTGCTTTTTATCTTACAGTAATATACACTGCTCGGACTTGCTCTAATGCTGAAACCCTGCTGCTTGTATCCATATTGTTATAGTGCATTCATATTGCTGGATTTTTCTGCCCGAACTCGGTTTCAGTTTACTGCTGGCTACGATTGAGGTGCCTCTTGCATTTCTGTGCTAGTCACTAATATCAACCCTAAGTCTATTAAAAGTGGATACTGAGCTTGTTACTCGCTTGGCGAAGGAACTAGGTGACCTGTTATTATACTACTTGGATGATCGTTTTCACCGCATGTTGTCTCGTTTGGACAGCTTCATGGATTCAACTGCACCTCCATCCCAGGCTACAGATATACCTGTGACTGTGAATCTGTTACCTGCTGAAATGCCTAGACATACGGCTTTATCTCCCCAGCGAGTGGACCACGTGAATCCCCCTACGTTTAATCTCCTTTCATTCCAGGGGAATTCTTGCCTTGACATTTGAATGGACTATGTTTCTCCTCCTAGACAATTGAACAATATGGTGTCTGCTTTTTATTACAGGCTGCACATTACATTGTGGGAATGCCTTTGGGCCTGATTCAGAGATAAAAGCAACTGCAATTTGCACGCAGATCGAGCAATTACTTGCCATTGCACATGCATCGCAGTACACATGTGCAAAGGCAGCAGTGTGTCCGCTGTGCATTCACGCAAACCACGGAGGCCCAATGCAGATTGATTGACAGGAAGTGACCGTTTGGGGATGGAGACACAGGGTGGTTTGCGAAACGCAGATGTACCTGGCCATTTGAACGCCGTTAAGTGGGCGTGTATAAATTAGCCACTACAATTGCATACGCAGCTCTATGTGGCAGAAGAGCTCCCTGGCCTGCGTTTGGTCAGACCTTCCGCAAGGGTAAAATGGCCGCAGATGTACCTCGATGTACCGATATTTAAGTAGGTATGTGTAGTTGTACGCAGGTGAGAAGCCAGTAATGGGCGTCTTTATGCTCGAGTGATCTTTGCTAAAATTAGCATATTTTTGCAACTGCATTGCGTATGGAGACGCAGTTGCGTACATCTCTGAATCAGGCCCTTGGTGCGGTCTTTACAATTGCTGCCTAGGAGATTACTACTTATGTGTCTGTTAGAATTTGCTTTCTGCAGTTCTCAGTCTACCCCACCAAAATATACTTGGTGGTTATTGTTTATGTGGCAATTTATTTTGCCCCACCAAGTTAGTTCTGCTTGTGTTTTGGGGCCTTTTGGGGCAATTACATGAAGATGTGGTTAGTAATTCCTGTCTTCTTGCTTCACTTCTGCTAACCATGTTTTCATAATATACACAATGGACCTCATTTAGAGGCGGTCGTTAGTTGCAAGCGGTCGCACTGAATCAGGGCGGCCATTTGCATCCTGAACGACCGCCTCCTTGTCGATCGCTAAGCTATGGGCTAACACCCACAGCTCTAGCGACCGACATGGGTGATGGTCGTGACCAATCGCGACCATCGGAGCTTACGACCAGACCCTAAGGTTGGGTCTGGGCACTCGTAAGCCCCAGGGAGCTTCCTGCTCTGATTGAGCAGGAAGCTGCCCACTGACATCAGCAGTGATGTCAGTGGGGCCGCCCCCAAACGGCAAGCGTTCCGGTGGGAACGCCTCCGTTTTGGCTGGCATGCCCCCTGCCCGCCTTCCAAACGGGGCGAGCTGTCACTCACCATCGACAGCTCGCCCCGTCTGCTGCGAGACCCCTAGCGACGGAGCGTCCGTCGCTAGCCGGGTCTCGCGCATGCGCACGACGGATCCGGCTCCGTCATGCGGATGCCCAGTGGGGCAACATTGACTCGGTTGCGAGCGCTCAGCACTTGCGACCGACTGAATGACCCCCAATGTCTCTGGTTTATGATTGATCCGCAGCGAGGAGTTTTCATGATTTTTTCTCAGACTTCTCTTTAAGTGAGGGATTGCCTGTGACGCTCTTATCCTTATAGTTTTATTGAGCCATTCTCTATGTTTTTCAATATAAGTTAGTTAATGGTAGGTTATGTTTATGTTTTTGTCCTATTTTTGTCTATGGCCCACTAGGCTTATTAAGTGACTTTCCAGTTTATGCTTGTGTATGCACAGATATTGTACATAATTTAATTTTTATTTTATACTCCCTCTAGCCTTGCTATTTAAATAATGTTTTTCTTAACTTCTGTTCTCACAAATGGGATATCTCTTTTGTTTTATTGCACCTTCAGTTTCATTATCTGAATATCCGTTAACCTCTATTGGTGCATAATCCACACCTTATGGATCATTTAATAATAGTCTACAGTTTACCCTTCATCAAAATACATAGATGGGAATTTTTTTATTATATAGCACCTTCAATTCTTTCAAATCTATTAGCCCCTATTCATGCATAGTTTAAAGCCTATAGATAATTTGACAAGGGTTCGACATTTAATTTTTGCCCATGGGCTGCGGCTGCAGCTCGTGCTCTCCCCATTATGCTTGGGAAATTTAGAAAAAATTGCAGTTTGAGGCATTGCATTATTAAACTAGTTTCCATTGAACATATGTCCTTTACGTGTTATAAATATAAAAATCTGTCTCTCTGTCTCATATGATGTGCCTATTATGATTTGTTTGCTGGTTTGATTTACAAGTTGCACTATAATGTCTATTGTACCCTATTTTCTTTTTTATTTGTGATTTGTAAGCAACTTACTTATTTTTGCTTGTGTAAGCTGTTTTAATGCAATTTCTTCATTAAAAAACTATGTTTAAAAAAAAAGTTAAATGATCACTAATGCCTTCCGATCACTCTCAGAAAAATGTTTGCGAATTGTAGCCCATACACTGAAGATGGCATTAGCTACTGGGGCTCAGGACCATCAAGACCTCTGGCAGGCCCAGACACTGGGGCCAAATCCAGGAGGTTTGGCCATGCCCCATCCAAAAAAACATAAAAACTGCTATGCGCCGTGAGAGGGGGCCTGATGATCAGTGAGATCACCCCCACCCAACACTTCTCCTCTCTACAGCAATCTCTGCTCTCACTGTACAATATGTTGCTGCACTGCTATACAGGCCAGTGGTGGTAGGTAGACCAGTGGGGGCAGTAGCTGATCCGGGCCCCCACTGGGCCCCTCCAATCGACCAGGTTGAGTAATGCTTGCTCCCCTCTCTTATGTGTGACTCACCACTGTACTATACTGAAATCCAGCAGCCACCTATTAAAGTAGCTAGTGCCCAGCCTCTCGTTTAATATCACATCACTGTTTTTTTTTAATTTGAGGTAGTATTCAACTTCTAATACCATTATAGAATCTTTTATATAGAACCTCTTTATCCATAAGGTTCTGAAATACACAGAAAAAATATAAAATTGCTGCATTACGTTGACAATGCCTTACACAGAAATGATTACTGAATGACCTCTGCTGTAAACGCCAATAACAAAAGTATGAAGAGAGAAATATCAGGAATGTAATCTAAGGGCCTATTCATTAACACTAAAATAACGGTTTTAAGGACATTTTCATTAATTTCCCTTTAAGTATACATTAATACACTTAACACAGGAGATATCACCGATATCTCCTGGTTAAGCCCGTCTGCGTTAATTTCCACACTCCCCATACTTTAGTGATACGGAAATGATCAAATATACAATGAAGTCTCCTTGAAGATTTTATTTTTATGTACGCACGTACAGAGCTGGCAGTATATCATTGCAAGCTGCCCATACATTGATTGTACAGACATTATATACCAAAAATGATTTTATATATTATAAACCAATCAAATGATTCAAAAATTGTAATTATTTCACTCCCCTAATATCTAAGCCAATCAGTCATTATTTTACCCCCTAATTGGAAGTAATCCAATCTCATTATTATAGTCACGTAGCCCTAACCACGAGTGTTTGACCCAGACATCAAAACGGACGTTTAACCTTTATATATTTTTCCCCATTGTTCCAATAAATGGCCTACCACAACCTGGTATTTTAAGCCTAGACATAGCATGCAGCTGGGTATACTTCCTTATAGCCTTGCAAATCTTGCAATGGTTGCATTAAGAAATTAAATGTGTGCACATATTAGAAATTTTCATTAAAGGCATAGTTATATAAAAAACAATTAGCAAAGGTTTCATTCAGCCACCATTTTGTCTTCTCGCCGCCATATCAATCCCTTCTCTGCTCATTCATTGAGCATACTACATACACAAACAAGAAGGTTTGTCTCAAATGAATCACTAGGGAGGAGTAGGTAAAGACATACACCATAGGTAAAAGGTAACTTAGATACGGATAGGATTGTATGCTAATGCTCACCGTACCAGACAATGGGGGTCCCTATATTCTAAATGAACCTTCTGGTGTGACTATGAAAGGAATAATATAGCTAGTTGAAGCTAGCTATTAATTCTTGGGTAACATATTCACCATCATTTCTATTACCTCCCTCATCACCTAACTCATATATGAAATTCTCATATACGACAACTTCATCACACAAAGGGGCCTATTCATCAACACCAAAATAACGCTTTTAAGGACATTTTCCTTAATTAACGTTATTTTAGTATTCATGAACACAATTAGCACAGGAGATATCACTGATACCTCCTTGCTAAGTCCCCCTGTGTTAATTATCACACTCCCCATACATGAGTATGGGGATATGGAAATTATGGTATTCATCAAATTCCAAAAATTATGTATTTTCGGAATTTGATGGAGTTACTATCTGCCACTGTGAGGTGGCGAATAGCAGGTGACACTTACCTGTATCCAGCGTGTGCAGGTCCCCCGGCGTCTTCCTCCTGGGAGAACACGTTACAGCACAGCCACTGGAGCCGGAGGTGCTGCAGCGGGCAGGTAAGTGCGGGGACCGGAGGAAGGTGAGGACACAAACTTACCGCCGCTGTAGGCAGTGCTGAGCATGCGCTGGCTTTACGAATGTAACAGCAAATGCACAGAACGGATTCCAGCTGCTGTAAGTTAGTGTAGATAGAGATAACTATCTATTTCCCGAAAATCTGTCATCACAAAAATGACAGCTTTTTGAAATAGATAGTTATGGGGAGGAGGAATGATGAATTCCTCTGGTAATTAGGTAGAACTCCATGCGAGTGCTAAACCTAATTAATTCCAGAGTTTTAAGGTATGATGAATAGGCCCCAAGGTCTGATATGTATCAGCAGGCAGTGGTGTTTGTAAACTTTCATAGGATTGCATCATTTCACTATACAGAACCTGCGATCTCTCCTCTGACAATGGATGTTGACCTAACAGAGTCTCCGCATCTATTACCACAAGTCATCTCATGTTGTGTTTCCATCTTTTTTATCCTTTTACAGCATTGTTCATATATAGTATGCCCACATTTGATACTCAGGTACACTATACCTATCACCATGGTTCCAAACACAATGTACCGTATAATTCCAGCAAAGAGTTTTGTAATGCCTAAACCTAGCCATCCCAAGGGGTCCCAACCATCTTTTCCTCCTAATATCTTCCATAATTCCTTCTGCATCTCTGCCACCTTTGTCAAATATCCAGCAATCACTGCTCTGTTATCATCAATATAGGTGCAACATTCCTGTCCTACAACTGCACATGTACCACCTTCCGCTGGAAACAACTGATCTAATGCCATCCTATTCTGCAAATCTACTTTTCTTATCTGAGCAACTTCTTCCACTGTCTGATTAATAGAATCAATCAATTCCTCCTCCATTTGGTCCATCACATTAAAAATGTCTGAAATAACATTTTCTAAACATATAATAGATAAAGGAAAAATTACCTTAGGTATAGGCAAGCCTGCACTGGTATAAATATAGAAAAGTAGGAAAGTTGCCGCGCGCTGTGGTATAATCGGTGAAATCTAAATACAGCTCACCTAAAAGGGTGGCTAACCCCTAGTAGGAAAAGAAAAGATACAAAGAAAGGGAGCGCAAATAGAATTCATATACATTTAATATAAATATTAAAAATTCATTGAAATAATTACACATATATTGCACATGAAATACACATCAGTTGCACAGTATGATGATTATCTACTACAGACCGATCAGCTACAGTACAAACAGCTAAGTACTATTTGAGTATTTACAATAATGTCACCATGCTCCTCTGGGTTAACTCTTGCTACTAATCAGCCCAATTCTGGACTTATTTACAAATACCACAAGTGCAGGGATATCATACAGGAAAGCACTGGTTTAAGGATTGAACTTTTTTATTCTGGCTGATTCATTTGGAAATCAAATTATCTCCTTCTCCATGTGGTGGATCTTAATATGTTCTACTAAGGACAGTAGTTACAGTGTTAACCTATTTTTACTGTTACATACTTTACTACATTTACTTTATGTTACTGTCCTCATCTATTGCATTTATTTGAGGTCAAGGTGATCCTTTTCTTCATACAGTGCAACCGATGTGTATTTCATGTGCAATATATGTGTAATAATTTCAATGAATTTTGAATTTTTATATAAAATGTATATGAATTCTATTTGCGCTCCCTTTCTTTGTATCTGGTAAAAATATATCCCATATATGCCAGCAAGTAAGTTGTGTTAATTCCTGCAGCATCCATACAAGTTGCATTGTCAAAAGTACAAATTTCCTTTTTAACTGAACTGAAATCTGATCCTTCATTAAAAACATTTGTTATTACTGTAATACCAACTAGAACTCGTAAAGCAGGCATGATTAGCACAGCTATATTTTCCTCTGTGATGCTTATGATAAGACCATTTAACATACATGTATAAGCTGTGCTAATGAAGTGTGCTAGCATAGGTATGCCTGACTCTACATTCATAGACAAGTGTGTGCAAACCCAACAATTGGTCTCATTAACATTATTTTTACTAAAATAAAGTGAAAAAGGGTGTTTTCACACCCTTTTCACATTATTTTAGTATCACCTAAAGTTACTACAGGGAAATTGGAGTAGAATTCGTAAAATTCTACTCCAAGCCCTAATTGTCACTTATTTTTAGTAAGCAGATCGCATTTCCCATCATTGTAATGGAAATGTGATCTGGCCAAAGTTACATAAAATGTAAAATGTCATAAAATGTGAGAAAATACCGGGGAAAGCCCTGTGATAATAATGCCACCTGGGTGGCGTTATCCAGGGTCTCCCCCAGTTACCGGACTGCCCTAACAGGTAGAGCAGAGCCCAAAGCCGGCCCCAGTGATCAGCTGTGTGATCTAAACAGACCACACGCTGATCTCTGCTAAAAAAAAGAAAAAAAAATAGTAAAAAAAAAAAAACTTACCTGAGTCCAGGGACCGGTGATTGGGGCTCCCGTGATGTCCTCCCTCTGGTCAGCTGGTCTCCCAGCCTACACTGGAGCCCGGTCGTCACCTGACCGAGTCCCAGTGCAGTATGGGATGTCAGCTGACCAGAGCCACGGAGGACATCATCGGAGCACCGATGACTGCAGGTAAGTGTAAATAAGGAAGGGGGGGTCGCGGGGGTCCGCGATCATGGGGCGGGGCTTAGTGACGGTCGATCGGCGCATGCATCAACACTTGTCATTGTATTTTTTGCAAAAATACCGTGATAAGTGTGCGGAGGGGATTCGCAGGGAGAGAGCTTTATTGCAAGCTCTGTCCCTGCAAGTGATTTGTAGTAAATCCCTGTGATATTGCCTGAATTTGCAATGCGAATTCAGTCGGTAATATCACACTACAATCTTCATTACAAATGCAGATTGTAGTAAATAGAGCCCAAAGTGTGTGAGCAATTCTCCTATGCATTTCTATCATTGAATTTCCCCCAAAAAAGCATTTCTGTGATCCTTCTTTTGTAAAGCTTAGAGAGCACGCTTATTATTTCACATACCACTACTGAGTGACTAGAAAGTGTCAATCGTGTTTCCCTTTGACATATTAAATGGACTATTTGTGTCATTCTTCACATTATCAGTTAATAATGAAATGTATAAAGTAAATTCAATTAAAGCAAAAGTCATTACAATCAGAGTTCCCCAGTAGAGAACGCACCCCCAAAGTCTCGAATCTGGCCTTGGGCCTAACAGCATTGCTCTGTTCAGCATGGTCTGGATCTTCACAGTACTCTTTAGAGTTGCGTATCTCTTCAGAGTTACTGCGCTGGAAAGTGGCCCAGGGTTTATTGTGCCCGTAAGAACCACTCACTTGTTGCTTTAACTGGCGAAGTGTTGAGGCTGTGTCTTGGAGGATCTCCTCTACTTGGGCTGTCTAAGGAGGCGTGACTCTTTTACAGTGCGTAGCATGGATCCATGCAGTCTTCTCCTTTATCTTAACAGCCGTTGAAGTTGTCAGCAAGACTTGATAAGGTCCTTCCCACCGGTCTGTCAACGAACCTGATCTCAGGAAATTCCGGACCATTACCTCATCACCAGGTTTTAGTTCATGACAAGCACCTTCCACAGGAGCTGGTTGTGTGCCTATCACAGATCTCTATCTCTTTAGCTGATTACTTAATGAAATAAGATAATTCACAGTTAAGTAATTTTTCTTACTTAGTTCATATGCGGGTGCAAAATAATACTGGGTTGCTTCCAAACAATATCTCATAAGGGGAATTGTTCAGTTCTCCTTTAAGGGTGACTCTGAGTGAATGTAATAATATCAAAGCTTCCAGCCCCTGCAAACCAGTCTCTTTACATATCTTAGAAAGTTGTTTTTTATTCATTAATACCTTGGATTTCTCTTTTTAATTGAAGTACATACCTGTAGTGAATTTGGCACAAAAATTAATGTGTGTCTTGTCAGACAATATTATTTAAAGTGTACTGTATACTTAAATAAAAATTTTAGCAATTTCTTTGGCATTAATTTTTATGCTATCTAAACACGTCTAAACATGACTACATATAACAAAGCATACTGAAACATAATACCCTTTTAGAAGCTGAATGAAACATTAAATCAATCTATGACTATATAACTTTTAAAGGACTTGATGTGTTTTTGGGAAGACATGAAGGTATTTTCTTAACTGATCACCCTGCATTTTTCTGTAAACAGATAATACAAGAGTTGCAATATCTGGCTGCTTCCGATGCAAAATCTGGAGCATACCAGTAAGTCTGAATTAGACTTATCATGGCCATCTTACCTGCATGGATCAGTCCATGGGTCAGTCCATGGGACATCTGTGCCAATGCCTGCTAGAGTAATTTTGGGGTGACAGGCTTACCTTCAGAGCTTCGCCACAAGCCTTCATTCTGTGTATACTTTACATCTTCCCACTTGGTCCCTTTCCATAAATCACAATTTTTCATATTGATTAATATTTGTTCACTTGGTATACATATACTGTATATACTTTTTTATTGTTTTTATTATGCTACAATGCTACTATTAACTACATATTAAACTGTGATACTTTTCTTGTCCTCCCTTCTCTGAAACTCAATAGTTTCATTAATCTGTAACAAGATAGTGGGTTTAAAATGTCACATTTGACTAGATTAATATCTACATTGCAATCCATAAAATAGAAACAAAATAAGATAATGCAAATTCCTTAGAGCTTTAAATAACACCTGCAATACCTCCCCTACAGCAGGCAAGCGTCAACTTCACTGCCTACTTTCAGCAAGACAGGAATTTCCCGTTCATGCCAAGACATCTGTCATTCCATTCAACAGTGAAATTTTTCTTACCCAGAAAGGTTGTAAATAACATAATTTCTTTATGGCAATATATCTCTAACAGAATATTTTTCTACAAATGAGGTATATGGTAATTTGTCTTAGTGTTAAAAAAAATTAAAGCTAAAGGGTTTTCTATGTGAGCCACTCCAGCTCCTGATCATTTAAATAATAACTTGTAAATATAAAATTGCATAAGGTTGTTAAATGCATTAATTATGAGAGGTACCTCTTACTTAATTAATTAATCATATTATATTATACTGTACTTCGGAGTTTTACTGTTATACTAAATATACCAAAAACAATAAACCACATAAGTAAATATATACTTAGCATATAGCACATAAAACAACCCCTTAAAAGTATTCAGAAATAAAACAATATCAAAATATTTCAAAAAAAATTTGTAATTATAACAAAGTGATTGCAGAAGAAAAACTGAATTCATTAATCACAATTTGCACTGTGCTGTGGAAAGCTTTGACAAGGGTTAACATCAGAAATTGGACTCCTTTCAAAATAATCCGGTATGTCCTTGAAGAATTCCTTTGAACTTCCATTTTTTATTACCCACTGATTTAAAGTGTAACATTTAGTTGGATACTGTGAGTTATGGCTGCTGTCCATAGTCGATGCAGACCTTTTGAAATAATTTCTTACCAAATTTTGATTTGTTTGTCTAGTTCTAAAACATTTCTGGGAGTCAATTTTCTGTGGGAATAAAATAATTAATTGAGAACCAATGTTATTAATATTCATGATGTTACGCATGATAGTTACAGAGTGATCTGTGTTAATACCCATTGCTGCACAGGTGGCAACTCGATTAATGTCACCTGGCAGTGCTGCTCCTAGAAAAGATCTCCACTCATGATTAGTTGGTTCATAAATGTTTCCTATTGTCTCAATGTATTTACAGCAAGCTACAATATTCATTCTAGGATTTGGAAAGCCTTCAACAAAAGCACCATCCAACATGGGTGCAAACGCCCTGTGTTCAAAAAAATCTAATCAACTCCTCCGTAATTTTGAACTTCAGTTTTGAACCTATACCAATATTCCCTAACTGCTTCTGTAGGACTTTGTTTAATCATCATGATTTTTCCCCAGTTAGGCTGGCATGGAAATTGCTCTGTAAATGCCATCATCAAATTCTTCCATTCCTTATCTAATGCTTGTCTATCAGTGTCTAAAGCAGGTTTAAAAGCCATAGCATCCCAACTTGCCTCTTTAGTTACTGCAGTAAACTCCTGGTCTTTTAATAAGGCAATAAACAACTGTGCCATATCTTTATGCATAGGTGCATATGTTTTGTACAACCTCTCAAGTTTAATCTTAACTTCTGCTGGCTTTTTCCTATACTCTGCACATTCAATATAAATCTGATTCAATTCTGCCCTTGTCCAAGACACATGTGTAGACCATGATTTGTCTTCATCAGTGTTACTAATCTCAATGGAGCTTGCATAACTATTTGCTTTTGGGGATCTCGACTTCATGTCCCAGCAGTAATTATATTATCTTAATGTACTTTTGCATATTGAGCTCCTATCTTTCTGCTGTCTGTTTTTTTACATCTAGTTTATCCTCATCCATTTCAGGAGCAGATGCAGTAGCAGTGCTCTTTTGCTTTGCCAGTGCGATTACTGCTGGTAGGACATGTTCTAATGGATTTGACTGCTCTGGTTCAATTGTTCTAACAGGCATAGTTTGTACTAACAAAAGGGAAATTATTCTGCAATATCGACAGCCGCCCCATTTTGCTGCGAGCCCCGGAGCGAGTGATTTCTCTCTCGCTCTGGGGCTCACGCATGCGCACTGCCCAGCCATCGTCCCGCTTGTGAGCACTATGCTCTTGTGAGCAGGTCTGAATCAGGCCCAGTGTCCAATACAATGGTAACAGGGTCGCTCCCCTATTTAATGAAAATTACTCAACTTATTTGGAAACCTCGTTATCTCATCAGATAAACGGCTCTGAACAGGCAATGTGTTACACACACTATTAAACTCGGCTTTATAGTGTATACAGTGTTTTCACAATAGGGAATTGTCCCTTAACTATTCAGCATGTCGGTGGTTAACCGTAGCTGCCCCCCTCACTCTAGTCCATGTCCAGACTCTGCCGGCGTAAAGCCTCGGCTAAGCACACTCACAATCTTACAGCAATTCACTTCCTTATTTAGCAAGATATGGCAGGCAAAATACAAAATGCAAACATGTCTTTCTTCAAACAAAAGAAACTGCAATTTCCTTACAGCACATATCTTATCACATCTGAAAATTATACAAAACTGGTTCCATACTTACAGTCTTCAACAAGACTTCAATAAGACGCAAACCAGCAATGACACACAAAGGAAGCTGACCCGAGACAGAAAATTTAGAGCAGAAGCAAGAAAACGCGTTCTTACCTTTGACCACAGTTGGTCCAAATCTCCTAGCCCCGTGCCTGCCTTCCTTCTTCGTGTGTCAATGTTGGTTTCATCTCGGTGATTCTTCCAAAATTGATACGGAAATTATCAAATATACGATGAAGTCTCCTTGAAGATTTTATTGAAGTACGCACGTACAGAGCTGGCAGTACATCATTGCAAGCTGCCCATACATTGATTGTACAGACATTATATACCAAAAATGATTTTACATATAAACCAATCAAATGATTCAAACAACTGTCATTATTTCACTCCCCTAAGGTCTAAGCCAATCAGTAATTATTTTACCCCCTAATTGGAAGTAATCCAATCTCATTATTATAGTCACGTAGCCCTAATCACGAGTGTATGACCCAGACATCAAAACGGACATTTAACCTTTATACATACTTATCATTTTCCCATGATTCCAATAAATGGCCTACCACAACCTGGTATTTTTAAGCCTAGAAAATAGCATGCAGCTGGGTATACTTCCTTATAGCATTGCAAATCTTGCAATGGTTGATTTAAGAAATGAAATGTGTGCACATATTAGAAATTTTCATTAAAGGCATAGTTATATAAAAAACAATTAGCAATGGTTTCATTCAGCCACCACTTTGTCTTCTCGCCGCCATATCATTAGTATGGGAATGTAGAAATTAAGATTAGGAGGAAAGGGGATAACCTTGTCTGCGCAATCCCAATATGAATTTCAACTTAATTCAAAGTATACCATAAAGCACTGACAAAATTAAGGAAAAGACACAAACCAGCGGCACTACATACTAAAAGACCAATACATCCCTTAGTCCGTTGTATATGTAAAGGTGCCTTGATGTTAGACGAGTGAGTTATGCCTCCTTTTATGGAAAATCCTTGAATGGTATTTGCTCAGTTGACATATATAAAAATATATAAAGAAAACAGAACAAAATAATAACATAAAAATACTTAATAAAAATATATAAAACAAGAATTGTATATGTAGAATGTAAAATATCCAAAATTGCAAAAGAAGGCCACTCACACCCCTTGTGTGTCAACGCGTTTCGGTCTCCAGGACCTTTTCAAGAAATGCCAGGTGGTTTGAGGAGCTCAGTATTTATGGAGTGATGGGGCACAGGAAGTTGTCATTCATCAACTATCCAATCAAACTTATTTAGAATAAAACATGCTGTTCCGAGCAATAAAATGTACACAAAAATCCATATTATCCTATAAGAAGATACAACCTATCGTTAATATAGTGTGAGGAAATCTCATTATAATATACAATACAAATTTAAAACAAAGGCGCCGACCGGAAGTGGATTTCTCCCGATGCATTCTTGGGGCTGTAGTTTCATTATGTCTGTCTCCGTAGTTTCTAATACAGCATCCCTGGAATCCGTGGCGGATGCCGGAAGTGATGTCTCAATAGAAAGGACTGCCGGGAAATGTAGTTCAGCTTAGCGCTGCAAAATGTCATCAGTGCTGTGCTGGTGGTAATAGTTCAATCATTGGAAGCAGTTTCAAGTACACACCCCAAATGTAGCCATGGTAACTATAAACAATAGAGACCTGCCGTAGCAGCACTCGTTAGTATACATAGATTTAGACTTTATAATCCATAATCATAATAGTCTAAACGAGTCAGCAAAAAACTATCAACAGTAAGATTTCCATAATCTTACAATATTACATAGGATCTACAAAAAAAAAAAAATGACTGAATGCATATAGACATATCCAAATATAACTGTCCAACTGCAGCTATCTCCCCTCTAATGTAGTAACATCAATGATTTCAGAAACATCATATATTCATACCCTAAATACTAGAATATAATTAATCAAACAATGAATTCTATAATGGGAAAAAAATCTGCTGATGGAGACCAGAATAAACAAATACTCAATGGGTTCTAAAACTCTTTTTTACAATGGTTCCTAATTTATATTAACCATTTCAGTTCGAAGTCTCTGCTGAGACCATTAGGACCCAAAGTTTTATATTGGCTTTGGCCAACTGTGAAGCCAAATCCTTACATCTTTGACTCCCTTTTATATGTTTAATTCCATAGAAACCAATTGAACAATTATGTTTAAGTTTAAAATGTGCCGACAGAGAATGTGTGTCGAGACCCTTCTTGGCGTTTCTTATCTGTTGACCAATACGAATTTTCAACATCCTAGACGTACGTCCAATATAAAATAAACCACAAGTGCATCTGATGGCATAAACTACATTTTTTGTGTGACAGGTAATAAAATCCTTTATTATCACCTTGTTCCCATTGATGGTAATATGGTTGATTTTGCCATGGATTTCACTTTTTATATTCCTACATCCTGCACAACTGCCACATCTATAAAAATCCTTTTGAGGTGATTGTCGATTTCATGGGATTAGATGAAAGGGTACTTGAAACCAATTTCTCAAATTTGAATGGGTCTCTCAGGAACGAGAGCAGCTATTACGGGGTCTTTTTTGAGGAGTCCCCAATGTTTCCTTATGACTTTTTCAATCGATCTATATTGGTTAATATATCTCAAAACCAGCATTTTTCTTAGTTTCCTGTTTCTTATTGAATAGGTCCTTTGCTACTTCTGAGATGGATTTTTCAACTTTCTCTTTATTGTAACCACTACAGAGGAATTTGTTGGTCATTTCCTCTGCTTGCGTACAAAAAACACTTTCCTCCATACAGTTCCATTTTAATCTTTTTAGTTGAACAATAGGAATTGAATTCAACCAATTTTGATGATGGCAGCTTGACGCTGTAATATAAAACCCTGAATCGGTTGGTTTAGTGTAATTTTTCGTATGGATCTCTCCATCCTGGATATAAATGGAGATATCAAGGAAATTGATGGTACTTCTATTGATTTCATATGTGAGGGCTGTATTTCTATCATTAAATTAGCATAACTTGGAGTGAACTTTGTGCCCATCGCAGTCCCTGTTTTTTAATGAAAAAATCAACGCTGAATATGAAAAAATTATTGCTCAGGATAAATTCTATACCCTCCAATATCAGATCCTGAAGGTCCTTAGTTACATCAGATCTCGATAAAAAAAAATGAACAACCTCCAAACCTAATTTACGCTCGATAATAGTATAAAGCGAACTTACATTCACAGTCACTAATATATGGTCATCCTCCCATGTTATTGTATCCAATTTAAGTAGAAAATCCTTAGTGTCCTTTAGATGAGATTTGTTCAATAACACCAGTGGTTGCAGTGTATAGTCAATGAACTGTGACAAATTTGAAGTAATCGAATCTACACCCGATATGATCGGTCTCCCCGGAGGGTTTATCAGACTTTTATGGATCTTTGGGAGTATATATACTGTAGACAAGGGACTTTTGAGGTATCCAAAATAATTAACTTAGCTTCCTTACAGGAGATAATACATTTCTTCTCATATTTATCCACTAATGTTTTTAATTTAGTACTTTCTGTAGGGTCAAGAAAGATACCTTGATGTGATAACCAACATTTCTGAAAGTGTGAGTTGTGGTATGCAATTTATGAAAATATTGAGAGTATTAATGCCACATTTATCTCCATTTTGAAAAGATACCTTTATGGGAGAAATCACTTTATATCAAGTATGAGTTTGGGTATGCCACCACAGAAAATATAGAGATACCTTTATAGGAGTGTTCTTTACTTTCTTGCTGTGAGTTTGGGGTATGCCTACTGAGAAGACTGTTTGACATCTACACCTTCTGTTAAAGATACCTTTATATACTATATTTACCCACTACCTTTATGAGTGGGTTATGCTATTTTCTAGAGATTCTGATTTAAAGTCTCCTTTTAGACTGGTGGGCTGTTGAATGGTTATGTGAACATATTACACATTGTTCTGTTTTCTTTACATATGTCGACTGAGCAAATACCATTCAAGGATTTTCCATAAAAGGAGGCCTAACTCACTCGTCTAACATCGAGACACGTCTACATATACAACGGACTAAGGGATGTATTGGTCTTTTAGTATGTAACGCCGCTGGATGTAGAATTAGGCTATTCATCAAATTATAAAAATGACGTATTTTAGGAATTTGATGGTGTTACACTATACACCACTCTCAAATGGCGTATAAAGAGTTATACTTATCTGCTTTCAGTGTGAGCAGGTCCTCCTTGGCTCCTTCCGTTGCTACCTGGTCCCTCCTCCGGCTTCGGCTGCTGCTCTGTGTGTTCTCCCAGTAAAATACAGTAAAGTTTTAAAAAAAAAAATCTTCAGCCCGCCCCCTCTGCCTGGCCGTACTGTGTGCTGCAGACCAGGGCCTCGTGGGAGGTCGGCCAGGTAGGTGGAGTAAGTTAGAGCAGATAGGGAAAAGTGTCTATTTTCTGAAAAGCTGTCATCGCAAAACTGACATCTTTTCGGAATAGATACTTATGGAGAGGAGGAACGATGAATTCTTCCGGTAATTAGGTAGAAGTCCATGCGAGTTATAAACCTAATTACCTCCATCGATTTTTTTAGTTATGATGAGTAGGCCCCTTAGTATTATATTAGACAAGGTGCTCTTTGACCACACGACCACATGAAAAAGCCTTATCCAGAAAACCCTAAGTTCTAACTATAACAAATCACAGAGTTCGGTATATAATGTCTGCTTTGACCATGTCAACATTCATAATGTCAACATGGTGTCAAAGAACATGTAGACATATTCATCATGTCAACATTCAGCATGTTGACACTAAAGAAATGTCGGCATGCTCAGAATATCGATGTTTTTTTCAGGTAATTCTAACCCTAATGCTAATCCTAAACCCTAACACTAACCCTAAAGCTAATGTCATCATTCTCTCCATGGGCTCTATTTGTTAACAGTATTTTGACTAAAATAAAGTGAAAAAGGGTGTTTTAGTATCACCTATAGTTATTACAGGGCAATTGGAGTAGAATTCGTAAAAGTCTACTCCAACCCCTAAGTATCACTTATTTTTAGTAAAGCACATCGCATTTCCCATAACTGTAATGGGAAATGTGATCCGACCAGAGTTACTAAAAATAAAAGGTGAAAAAATATCGGGGAAATGCCCTGTGATAATAACGCCACCTGGAGGTGGTGTTATCCTGGTTACCGGACTCCTGCCCTGCTCTAATGGGCAGAGCAGAGCCGGGAGTCGGTCCCAGTAATCAGCTGTGTGGTCTAAACAGACCGCAAGCTGATTACTGTAAAAAAAAAAAAAAAAAAAAAACAATAAAAATAAAATTTACTTACCTGACTCCAGGGACCGGTGATCGGGCCTCCAGTGATGACTCCCCTCTGGTCAGCTGGTCTCCCATAGTGCACTGCTGCCCGGTCAACAGGTAATCGGGCCCCAGTGCAGTATGGGAGATCACCTGACCGGAGGAATGGAGAACATCACTGGAGTCCCGGAGCATGCAGGTAAGTGTAATTAAGGAAGAGGGGGGTCATGGGGAGGGTTGGGGGGGGGAGGGGGGGTCACGGGGGTCCGTGATCATAGGGGGTGGGGCCTAGCGCTGGGGCACAGGGCTTAGCGCCAGGGGGTAGCAGCAGCAACCAGTCGGCGCATGCGCGGACACTTAATCACGGTATTTTTTGCGAAAATACCGTGATAAGGCTCCGAAGGGGATTCGCAGGGACAGAGCTTTATCACAAGCTCTGTCCCTGCAAGGGAGTTTAGTCGTTAATATCACACTACAATCTGCATTCAATATGCGGATTGTAGTAAATAGAGCCCCATGTCTGCATTTTCCAGAAGACAACATTTTGATGTGGACATTACTGTATGAATCTTGATGTGGTGATTGTGGACTTAGTGACTGCATACCCAAATCACATACGAGTTTCACCCCTGCTTCTGATAATTTCTAACTTAATGTTAGAAATTAACACTGTACAAATCAGATCCACTGATATTGACCCAGTAGTCCTGCAGTTATAGTTGGCAACATCTTTCATCCACATGCGCTGTAATCTATGGGCATAACTAGATCTTTGTGGGCCCCATAGCATAATTTGTAAGGTGTCTGCCCTCAATGCTTCTAGAGACACCTCTCTCTGTAGCACTCAATGCCTGATCAACCATTAAGCAGATTAGGCTACTTTCTTTGACTATGGGCACAACTCATCTATCCTATTGGGACACAGTAATGGTCCAAATGAATTAGATGTGCCCGACTCCCTGCACCTTTCGAGTAGCAGGTGTCTTTTTTTATTGATGCCGCAATGCTATCACAGTGCGCCAAGGTAAGGAAAGGAACAGTCAGGACTACATAGCATATCTGAGAGTGCATGGGAGTATACTAAATTAGTTTTGTGAGCATGGTTGGTGTGTGTGAATTTTGTGAATTACATGTGTTGACATGTTGATTTGTAATTCATAATTAGTTTTCATAGCAAATGAAGAGATGTAGCAAGTTAGATTGGCATGTCTGATGATTGGCTAGTAAAGCCGCGTATCCACTTGCCGATTAAACAGAGCAATGGAACGATTACGACATCGTAATCATCTACTCGCTCATTAATAGTTCATAAATCGGCCAGTATAATGTCGGAAACGACCAGCGATTGTCATTTCCGACATCAATCATCGCATGAACATGACGGTCAATCTGCCTATAACGACAGATTGACCATGTTCAGGAATGATGAATGGTGCCTGCACTGAATGACATATCGTTCAGTGTAGACACTACAGGGGATGAGGAACAACTGTACGATGGTAATGTTGTAATCATACTGTCGTTCCAAGATCTACAAGTGGATATGCACCTTAAGATTCTAAAGACTTGTCTTGAGCTAGCAATTACAAGTTGGAAGTTTGGCAATTGATGTAATAAACGTAAAAAGGAAAATTATATTAAAATGAAAGGTGAGCAATTAGAGAGGAGGATTGCAGTAGGTCATGATTAGAGGGATGAATATAAATAAATAAGTACATGTCTGGATCTCATGCAACAACATCATCCTCACATGCTGGCTGCACATCTGAGGTGAGTGCAAATCTGATTTGTGATGTTTTTTAATAGGGTGGCTGGTCTCTGGAGAGGGGATAGCTATGTTGAAAACAGCATTGTAGCAACCCCAAACAGTCAGACTCTTCCAGAGTCCCAGCAGGGTCTGGTGATGTTAGTTAAATAGGTATGGGGAGGGGCGAGCACCAGATGTGATTTGGTCCTCATATTAATGGCATCCCTTGCACTTACTGTAGTTAAACCCCTGCTTCCCACTCCTTAAAATAACAAGTTAGGACGGTTTCACACATTCAGGACATACACTCCACTACAAATCCCACAATTCTCTTCAGAGGGTGTTACACGTTACAGTACAAAATATTTTATTTGGCAGTTTGAATTTGTTAATCTAAGTAATATTTTACCCCTAATAAATTTTCAGATTTATTCTTTCAGACAGCCGTTGATGCACCTTATAATGTTCCAGTGTCCACTTAGAGGCCCTGATTTAGAGCCGGACGCTCTGACAGAGCGCTCGCTCTGAATCAGGGCCATCCCTCTGAATTTTAGAGCGGCCTCCCGGCCGCTCGCATAGCTGTGGGTGACCACCCACAGCTATAGCAAGCGGCCAAAAAGATGGTCGCAATGGTCAAGACCATCGTGACCATCGGGCTTGCGATGAGACCCTTGTGGTAGGGTCTCATCTGCCGCAAGCCCAAGCACTCCCACTGACATCACTAGTCAGTGATGTCAGTGGGGCCGGCCCCAGACGGTAGGCGTTCTCATGGGAACGCCTCCGTCTGGCCAGCCACGCCCCTGGCACGCCCACCAAAGGGGGCGTGCCGACAATCACCAATGACAGCACGCCCCCTTTGTAGCAGGACCCATAGTGACGGCTTGCCCGTCGCTATCCGGGTCTCGCACATGCGCACGATGCGTATCACTATACACCAGCATCCCACATCAACAGGGGTTGCAGAGTGTCAAATATTTTCTTGAAAATAACAGTGATTATTCCGGTCCTCACATTCCATTTTTCTTGAACCTCTTAGAAAAAACATTGACCAGGAACTTTTTCATGTTTGATAACCAGTTTTTTCTTCAATTACGTGGATGTGCAATGGGGTCACACGTGGCCCCCTCCTTTGCTAACATCTACATGTTTAATGTGGAGAACTATTTATTTTTTGACAAGTCTTTTTTTCAACATGTCAAATTTTTCATTATGTACATAGATGACATATTTGTCTTATGGTCAGGATCACAGGAGGAATTTGTGTCAGGCATGACACAGATCAATTCTATGCACGACTTTATTAAATTCACTTTTGAATGCAGTTCTATCTCTGTGCATTTTCTGGATGTATTAATTGAGTGGAAAGGAGACAGATTTGACACCAGAGTCTACCATAAACCTACTGATTGCAACACTCTGTTACATGCCCAGAGCCACCATCTGGTCTCTCTGAAGAAGGGATTACCATTTTCGCAGTTTCTACGCATCAGAAGAATCACCACAGATAAGAATGTAGCTGAATTTGAAATTGATCAGCTGATACAAAAATTTATCAACAGGGGATACACTGCAAAAGAATTGGAAGGTTCAAAAACTAAAGTGATGAATATGACTCAAGAACAGATCTGTACTCAGAAAAATAAAACAAATGATAATAAAAAAATTATGTTTTTTTGTAATACTCAACACTATGAGTCGCTACATCAATACCACTACTAAAGATCTATGGCCGATTATTAACACGGATACCAACATCAAATCTTTGAATGATTCATCTGTCATGATGTGCAATAGGAGGGCTAAGAACCTTAAGGACTGGTTGGTGCACAATGACGATTCTCAATCACTTCCTTCCTAGGATACCCACTTTTTAACTAAAAAACCAGTCTGTTATAAATGTACAGGATGTACTACCTGCAGTTATATGGATCCCGGGAATTACATCACACATCCTCATTCTGGCAAACGGTTCCCCATCAGACATATTTTGACTTACACGAGTAGATACGTGGTATATATGATCAAATGTCCATGTAGTCTGGTGTATATTGGGAAAACAACCAGGCTATTCAAAGAAAGAATGGCTCAACATCGTACAGCCATTCGACAAGCTTTGTCGGGAAAAGAAGTGGACCAGCCGGTCGCTCGTCATTTCAAGCAGAACAGACATTCTTTAGCAACCTTATCCTATAGGGACGGATACAAAAATATAATATCCTCTTGTCTATCACTGTGTAGCCCTGGGGGAGATGTTGTATTTTGTTACAACCATACCACACTGGTCTTGCCCAATCTCAGCTGAACTAGGAAGCCAAGCAGTGTTGGGCCTGACTAGTACTTGAATGGGAGACCTTCAGGGAAGATCCGATGTTGTAAGTACTACTTAGAAGTCTCCTATATACCCAGGTAGCACACAGGAGAGTGATATTATATGTCACAGATGTTCGCTTTGAATTCTGGCTGATCTCCTGGTTAGGCCATTTCCTTGTTTGGACATTTGTACACATCTGGAGTTATAAGAGTATTCAACTTTTTAAATTTTTTGGAGCTTTTTAATAACATATTTTGTGTACAATATTTTTTTGTAAAAAAAAATTTTCTAATTGATTTTTTCTATTGATTTTTTTCTATCATGTTTTTCCAATACTGTTGAGTCATCTGTATGTTCTCTTGGTGGTCCAAGTTATCTTTGCATTTATGCACATGTTCATGTTTTGTCATATTTGTGATTACCTGAGCACCTTTTTGGGTTTAGCTCTGCTGGGTCTTCCTGTGTTCCATGTGCTTTTTTTCTCATAGCCTCATGGTTGTCATATTTGTATACCATGGATTAGTCTTCACCACAGACTATATTGCTTTAAGTCTTCTTTTGTGATTCTTTCGCTACATTTCTTTATTAGGATGTATTCTATAGTCATTCATTTCCTTACATTTCTGTGGCACACATGTATATATTTTTTGTCGTTTTATCTCATATACCTATTCTGATGCACATGTTTTGGTAGATGTATTCACCAATATATTCTTTTTAGGATCCTTTCGATGGTACAGTTGCCGTTTATATAACGGTATGGTTACATACTTAGTTTTTTTATCTATATCTTCTTCATTTTTTATTATCTTTTGTATATGTATTATTATTCTTATTTGTTTTCCACTTGGAATAATAGTTTTACATTTTCACTTTATTCACATTCACTATTAAGGAACACAGTGGTGTGGAATTTTTATGTTCCTTCTTTTTATAGGAGCGAATTTGTATTTTGTTACTTTGTTTCTTCAATTTTTTGATGTGTGGGCATTGACCCACACCTTGCAAATTGCATTATATATGGTGACATGATGTTGACATTTCATCATGTTTAGCACTGCATGTCACTATCTATTTACACATATCCACGATGTACAGTGGATAACATTTTTCCTCCTATCCACCGGGGGCGTCAGACTACTTTATCCTGTGTGATGCCTGAGTGTCTGACGCCCAGTGATAATGTCAGACTCTGGCCCCCGGCAGCATGGAGCATTACACTGCACCAATCACCTTGGACATTCCACTATAAAGGTATGTGTATTTGTTTTTTTCATTGTGTTCTTGATAAAAGTCATGTGAGACTGAAATGTTGAATAAGGCAGACACAGTTGTCAAGTTTGATACTTTAATTTCATCAGACCTGTGAGTGCCGCCTTTCCCTTTCTACATATATATATAATATATATATATATATATATGTCAATCAACTGTGCTAACGTTGGATACAACAAAACAGCTGGCTAGTTTTTTTGCGCAGGTAATTGATCAAAGATTGCAGCCGTGATGTTTGTGACTGGTCCTCTTTGTGCAAATGCAAGAACAGCAATTTCTGCTAGCCTCAGACAAAGAATCTTCTTCTTCAGACTCTTCTTCAAGCACTTCTTCAGGCACTTCTTCAGGCACTTCTTCAGCCTCTTCGACGGGCCCTTCTTCAGAGTTCACCTGGTGATTATATAAATAATATATGTTAAAGGTGTCTTCTACAGTGATATGAATACTTATGGCATTATGACTGCTACCAAACAATCTACTAGTTACTGCTACCAAACAATCTACTATAGAAATTATACAATAACAAGTAGATACCATGCTTAATTCATTGAAGAAAAAAACTATCCTTTGCATTTCTAAATGGACTTCATGTTGGCACACTGAATGCTTTTTATGAGACATTATTAGACATTTAAAATTTGGGAATTAAATTAGATGTATCCTCCCAACTCACCTCCATCAGAACATAGTCACTGTTTTGGACTCAAAAAAACATTTGCTTAATTAAATAAATACTGCTTTAACTTAAAAAAGTCATGTGAGGTAAAAAAAAATACCATTTGCACAACACTGGTCAATCATGAACCAGAGGTGAGCACATGGCAGTACATAACAGCTAAACAGCCATCTAGAAGTGCCCATGTAATAATACTTGCATACTTACAGTATATACTGTACAGCACTGGCGGATCCAGGGAGGGCGATTATGGCGATCGCCCCCCCTAAAAGTCAGACTCCGCTGCCGCAGGACAACACTCCGCATCCCCATTCCCCAAAGCATCCAGCAGCCAGTCATGTGTGTCAGGAACTAGACTGTGACTTGATGTAGTAACAGGTGTCCTCGAGCCCTGGTTGTGTCTGTGTGCAAGATATAAGGAGCGACGGCCAATGTTCCCGAGAACCAGCCCCCATCAGGCTAGCATGCTCAGCTCACGATTCCCGCATGCCAAATCAACCAACTCCCCCTCCTTCCTCCATCTCTGCTATAAGTTAGGTCCAGGAGCTATGGGGAGCAAGGAACTGGTGATACTGGAAGAGCGGACTGATGGGGGAGAGTGACGGGGTGGAGACAAGCAGAGTGCAGGCTGTAGATGTAGTAAAGAACATCACAGGACAGCACCCAGCTCAGGCATGAAGTGGTACCATAACAAGGTAATACCAGCATAGTTGCCGACATTCAGCTCCCTCCTTCCGGGAGGGAGCTGAATGCCTGCACACACTGGGGGGCTTGGCCGGCACTGACTCTGCATGGAGGCGGGGCCAGGGGCGTGACAGCACGATCGTGTCATCGTGGCTCCGCCCCCTCTTCACATTGCCTAAAATAAAGGCATTGTGAAGCAGGGGGCGGAGCCACGATGACACGATTTAGCGCAAATCGTGTCATTGGGACCCCCGCTGCGGGGAGGTTTCTAGTTGTAGTCGGGGGGCAGGCGGCAGCCGGAAAGCTTGCCGGCCCTTCCAGGGGGTTGGGAGCTTCACCCGATATTCGGGAGGCTCCCGACCAAATCGGGAGGGTAGGCAAGCCTGAATAACAGGACATATGTTCCTTATATTTAAGTATTTGTATATATGTGGCTATCTGTGTGTGTATATGTGGCTGTGTGTGTATATGTGGCTGTGTGTGTATATGTGGCTATCTGTGTGCATGTGTGTATATGTGGTTATCTGTGTGTGCATATTTGGCTGTGTGCGCATATGTGGCTGTGTGTATATATGTGTCTATGTGTATATATGTGGCTGTGTGTGCATATGTGTGTATATATGTGGCTATCTGTGTGTGCATATATGTGTGTGTGTGTGCGTGCATATGTGACTGTGTGTGAATAGGTGGTTATCTGTGTGTGTGTATATGTGGTTATCTGTGTGTGCATTTGTGTGTGTGTATATGTGGTTGTGTGCGCGTGCATATGTGGCTGTATGTATATGTGGTTATCTGTGTGTGCATGTGTGTATATGTGGCAATGTGTGTGTGCGTGCTTATGTGGCTGTGTGTGAATATGTGTGCATGTGCATATGTGGCTGTGTGTGAATATGTGTGCATGTGTTCATATGTGGCTGTGTGTGCATATATATGTGTGTGTGTGTGTATATGTGTATGTGTGCATGCATATGTGGCTATGTGTGTTTGTGTGTGTGTGCATATGTGGCTGTGTGTGTATATGTGTGTGTGCTCGTGCATATGTGGCTGTGTGTGTGTGCATATGTGGCTGTGTGTGCATATATGTGTGTGTGCGTGTATATGTGGCTGTGTTTGTATATGTGGTTATCTGTGCGTGCATGTGTGTGTGTGTATATGTGGTTATCTGTGTGTGCATATGTGGGTGTGGGTGTATATATGTGGTTATCTGTGTGTGTATATGTGGGTGTATGTGTATATATGTGGCTATCTGTGTGTGCATATATGGCTGTGTGTATATATTTGGCTATCTGTATGCATATATGTGGCTCTCTGTGTATATGTGTTGTTATCTGTTTCAGCATGTGTGTGTGTGTGTGTATGCTTTGACAAAGTCTTATTATATGTCCGGTTTGTAATATATAAAGGTTTGTTGGACATGGTTAATATAGCTTTCTCATGGCTTCAAGCTAGGGCCCAGATATATCGGGCACTGTACCACTATCACACCCACCTCATTGGCTGGCAAGGCAAGGTGTTATTTAAATTAATTGGAGGGGGAGGAGTCGGGACTGGAAAGGGGAGGATTCTATGCTAAACAGTAAATCGCCCCCCCTAAAAGAAAAGCCTAGATCCACCACTGCTGTACATACATATTAGTCATCCTCCTTCACCTTTACATATTTAAGAATTTTGCAGCCTGGTGTTTTTAATTTTTAAAATGGAGATTATTATTTGGAATTACACATTAATACTCACGAATATGTACAGTGAGTATACCTGATGTACCCTGCATAGTGCCTCAGTAATCAGCCGTGTACTTGTTTGGCCAGTACCAACTTTCAACACTCAGCAAATGCTTCTGCAATTTTAGCAACACTTAGTTGTGTGATCGCACCCTCTCAGTCTCACCTCCCAGATGCCTGCAGCACTTATTTCCTTAAGTAAAAAAAACACACAAATACTGCATTGTTTACTCTAACTAATGGCTTAAATAATTGGTTCTCAAACTCTGCGCTGCAGCTCTCTGGGGTGTCGCAACACCGTCACCGAGGCACCACGGCGGCCGCAGGCCTAAAAAGGCTGGACAGTGTATTTTATGGTGTAAAATATTTTTTTCTTGTGCACAGGTGGGAGAGGGGTTGGCAGCGCGAGTACAGTGGAGTTGCAGTGCGGTTGTGATGAGCAGGAGGAGAACTGTAACTGCAAAGCAACAGGCAGTATCAGTGTCGGACTGGGCCATGAAGGGCCCACCCAGTGGTGTAAGTTCATACCAGACGCCCGGAGGCAAGTTATAAATTGGTGCCCCCCCCGTCACAGTGTTCAACTGACACTGTGAAATTTGCATGCAGAGAGGCCACAGATAGATGAAGGCAGCAGCTGATGGTCTGACATGGAGCTCTCCACTAGTGTATGGTGGCTTCTTAGGAGCTGGGAAGGGGTGCTTTGTATTAGGTGGCCATGACATTACACTCTGGGTGCACAGTTACAGCCCTAAGTGGGGAGAATATGTTGTGGACAATGGAGAAGGTGCCCCCTTCAGAGCTGGAGCCCGGCGGCAGGCGCCTCTGTTGTCTCCCATAGTTCTGCCCCTGGCCCACCGGTGAATGCAGTGGTAGGGGCCAATGCAGAAAGAGTGTGGTCAGCCACCACACATGTTTGGTTAACCAATGGGCAAATCTTGGTGTAGTTGCTATAGAAGGGAACCAATCCCCCATGCCGATCAGTACTCCTTGTAACTGACCATCTAATAGAGTAACAATCTATAATTTGAGGTCTGGAACCTGACATCTAGAGAAGGGGGTGGGCCCACAAGCAGTGGGACCCACCGGGGATTTCCCCTGTACTCCTGTGGGCCAGTCCAACTCTGGGCAGTATATCCTGAGGCTAGCTGTTGCTGAATGGGGTCCTACACCGAGGAGCATTGTGGGAGATCAGACAGGAAGCCTCTGATCTGATCTGAGGAGTGATCCTGCAGAACGACGCTGACTATCACAACTAAAGGTAAGGGGGAGGTCATTGAGAGAGGCAAAGAGAGAGATGGTGGAGACAATGGGAGGCAGACAGAATGGGCAATGGGAGAGAGACAGAGTGGGCAATAGGAGAGAGATGGAGGGGGCAATGGGAAAGAGACGGAGGGGGCAATGGGTAAGAATAGCACAGTTTTTCTCTTTCTTTTTTAAATACTTATTATGTTATTTTGACCCAACTACTTAAAAAATTACACTGCTCTGTAATTATTTTGGTTTAGGTTGTGCTTTGAAAAAATGATGGAAACCCTAAGTGTGCCTCGAACTGAGAAAGTTTGGGGACATCTGGCTTAAATTAATCTTTAGAGTAGTGCAGATCAGGCATATGATTGTTACCTGTTTCATTTTGCCTGTGCAAAGCCATTAATTACATAATTCAGAGTGATCTTTTATTGATTCTAATGCGGGGGAACACTACACATTTTTCCCTGTATTTTTGGAACCAGGACTGGTTGAGGCGCCCAGGGCTGGTTATGCATTTTTGGGGGGGATCCTATGTCATTTTTCTTTAACATTTAACCCATTTTTTACATTAAAAACACACAAGAAGCCGGAGTCGCCAGCCAATCAGCGGCCGCTTTACAGTTAGCGTCCATGTAGGATGTGCAGTCAGTAGCCGGGTAGCGATGTATGTGGTCACACATACATCACTGCAGTACGAACTGGTCCGGGTGTCGGTTTTTTTATTTTGCCAAGAGCCATGGATGCTACGGAGACCAGCGCAAGGACTTAGGTGAGTATAGGATTTGTTTTTTAACAGGTAACCCATTGGAATTCTACTTGGAGAAGGGGACCGAACATCTGGCAGCAGGTAAGTATGTGTGAGTGTGGTACAGTAGGTATGTAATAAAATTTTACTTACTATGGTGGGTTTGTCTTGTGGTATTTTTAACTATTTTTTTTACAGCGGGGGTACGGGTGCCAGCTGCATGCTGGCACTTGTAGTTCCACAAGTGCCAAAGGGCAGGCACACTGGCACCTCTAGTTCCACTGTAAAAAGCAATAGTTTCATTCTATATTCCCACACTATTACTCCTGCACCCAATGGCCAGGGTTGCAGGGAAGAGACCCAGGCTTCTGCTTAAGTCTGGGGTGTTCGGGAGAGGGGGGACCCTTTTATTGGGGGGGTCCCAAACTCCCCTGATATCCCTGGCTTGGGCTGACCGGCTTGGAGTGATAATGCTTTGGCTAGGGTGACCCGGTGGAAGGGTCCCCTGGCTGTGGCATTACACCCCGGCCGCATTTGAGCCCAGTGCTAGTTTTAGAACTAGGGGGAGCGCTGGGCAAATTTTTTCCCCCTATTTTTAAAACCAGGACTGGCTCAGCAGCCCAGTGCTGGTTCCTAAAATACAGGGGAACGCTACGCGATTTTTGGAGCCAGGACTGGCTGAGGCGCCCGGATCTGGTTATGCTTTTTGGGGGGGACCTTATGTCATTTAAACAAAAAAAAATACTTTAGGTAGTTTACATGCAGAAACATACACAAATCACACTGATCTGTGTATGTTTTTGCCAAACTCGCAGCTCAGGAGGTGGACTATTTGAAACTTCTATTTAGGTAAGAGTTTGCTACAATTACACCCGTGATTGTAATCACGATTCTTGGTAAATTCCCGAGTTGTATCTTTTTCACTGAAAGTACTTTTGAGTTTGGTCGATAGTGTATTCAATAGAGTTTGCATTCTCACCTGAGTTTTTCAGTGTAAATAGAGAAATTTCTCCTGAGTTTGTCTTCAGTAAATTTGCGAGTTGAAAAAAATGCCCGAGATTGCAATTTCAACCAAACACAAATCTTAGTAAATTTACCCCCTGGAAATGGTTTGGACTCCAGCGCTCTCTGGCCCTGATTCAGAGCCAGACGCTCTGACAGAGCGCTCGCTCTGAATCAGGGCCGGCCTTGTTTTTTAGAGTGGTCTTACAGCCGCTCGCGTAGCTGTGGGTGACCACCCACAGCTATAGCGAGCAGCCAGGAAGATGGTCGTGATGGTCAAGACCATCGCGACCATCGGGCTTGCGACGAGACCCTTGTGGTAGGGTCTCGTTGCCGCAAGCCCCAGAGCGATTTTGGCTCTCACAGAGCCAAAATCTCTCCCACTGACATCACTCGTGATGTCAGTGGGGCTGCTCCCAAATGGAGGCGTTCACATGGGAACGCCTCCGTTTGGGCAGCCACTCCCCACCAAAGGGGGGCGTGCTGTCACTCAACATCGACAGCACGGCCCCTTTGGTACGAGACCCGAAGTGACAGTTTGCCCGTCGCTATCCGGGTCTCGCGCATGCGTACAACGGAGCCAGCTCCGTTGTGCGCATGCGCACTGGGCCACCATCGACCCGCTTGCAAGCACATAGCGCTCGTGAGCAGGTCTGAATCAGGCCCTCTTTTCCTTGCTCTTTTACAATCTAGATTTTCATAGGGGGGAGGGGGTGCGACAAGGCCCCTTTAGGAGAGCAGCAATGATCTAAACTCTATATTTCTTAGATCACTTTTAGTGACATTTAAGTCTTAGCGCCCTTTTGGTTTCTGCTTCATCTTAGAGCCTAGAGAGGTTTTATAATGTGGTAGGAGGAGAGAATCATCTTTCCAGTAAAATACTATGTGGATTACTGAATGTGGTGTGAGAAAAAATGAGAGTTATGGTAAGAACTTACCTTTGTTAACTCTCTTTCTTCGAAGTCCATAGGCTCCACAGGGAGACCTTGGGGTGTAGGCGATGGGAACCAATCCAGGCACTACCCAGTTAAAGTTTTCAGCTCCTAGGATACATTAGGTCCACTCTCCCTATACCCTGAGCCAGAGGCACCTCAGTTTCATTGGTGCCCGGCTGGAGTCGGGTCACCATTTTGCAGGGGGGCTGTTCAACAGTCCCTAAAGCTTATTTTCTTTATTTTACTTTTACAAAGACTAGAGCGCGCAGCAGCAGACTGTCCATGGGATGTCTGCGCTGCCGCTCTGTCACCCCTCTGGTACCGCGATGCCAGTACTGATCTGGGGATCCCAGTGCTAGCCAGGGCCCCCGTAGAGGACCCAGACTGCACCCGGACATCAGGGGACAGGTAAGGTGGGTCGCCGCTCACGGTGACCCGCGCATTATGGCAGTCGATTCCTCCTGTCTCAGGGGACAGACAGTGGGGCCAAGCAATGCAGCTCCATTGGAGACATTTTCATTGTATAATAATAATAATAATAATAATAATAATAATAACAAAGGTGATTAGCAATCCATGTAGAAGTTGATCAACATCGAGACCATTGTTGATATGTAACCAACTTGCAGTTAGGTGTACGGTGTAACTAACTGCTGTCACATTAAACAATGATTCAATGCCTGAGTCCTGAATGCTGCTCATACTCCATGTGTCCTGTTCTGGATCCTGTAATGTACAGATCAACAAACTAATGAGATCTTAAATGGGCTGCAATGTAATCATAGTTACGATGTTCTGTGCACAAATGTTAGAAACTTGTTTTGCAGTCTCTCTCTACCTCACATTGGATAGTAAGCACATTATATTTTTTCTTTATCCCTAATGCCTTACAAGTTTCTTTTCATAACCTGGCCAGTAGGGTAGATGTCTCTATCTGAATTGATGATCATATAATCAAACCCTAGTTGCCTACTGTCCAGAAATGGCCGGGAGCCTTCCAAAAATTAAGTGGCACTCCCAGTCACCTGGAAGAGTGGGCATGTCTCCCACCCACCATCTGTCTGTGGCCGCTCACTTACCGAGTGAAGTGGGCGGTACAGGAGGCAGATAACACAATTTGTATTGATTCGCATAATTATGGCCCCCTCCCCCCGCTTCACAATGCTGGTAATAGTGGCATTGTCTAGCGGGGGTGGAGCCTTGATGACACAATTGCAACATCATGCCCACAGCACCATCTACCTCTGCCAAGATACACCACCCACAATGCCAAACTGGCTGCCACTTCCAGGAGGGTGCAGCCCAAAAATCATCAAGTATGGACCAAACACTTGGAATAAAACCTTGAAGTAACTTTCTACTGACAGATACTGTATCTGCTTCTGTACATAAGTAAGGTTCCATTATTATTAATATTATTATTATTTATATGGCGCCACAATGGTTCTGCAGCGTCTTTCAAAGCACATAAACAAGTTGTAGACAAGCGACTTACAGAACAATACAATACAGGACCAGGACATGGATAATATATATTGCTACATTAGTGACCATAACACCCAGATAAGTAACAGAGCATAAGCAGCCAAGTGTTAGGTGCCCTAGTGGTGAGTAAGAAGTAGATGAAACTAAAGTAGGGAGAAGTACAAGAGGTTAGAAGGCCCTGCTCATAAGAGCTTACATTCTAAAAGGGGAGGGGAAGACAAACGGGGTGACACAGATGGGGAGGAAGGTGTATGTATCAGGGAGTTAGAATGACAGCTGGAAGGCTTCGGTGAAATAATGGGTCACGAGAGCCCGTTTGAAGGATTGCAAAGAGGTGGAGAGTCTGATGGGGAGTGGGAGAGAGTTCCAGAGGTTGGGAGCAGTGCGGGCGAAATCTTGGAGGCGGGAGGAAGTAATCAGCTGGCATGAAAGGCGGCGTGCATTAGTTGAACGAAGAGAGCGGAGAGGAGAGTACATGCCAACAATTACAGGTACTTGCTTAATATATTCAACCTTTCTTTAATTAAGTAAGATTAACTTGAACATTTAAAAAAAAGTTCCCCAAGGTGAAGATTGTGCTACTTAATGTTAATATCACCGTTGCTCACATTATAAGCATGACAAATAGGGTATGCATGATAATACTGTTAAACAGCAGATATAAAGTTTGGGACAAACCAATCCTGGTTCACTGACAAAGTCATCCCCTCTCTGCTTAGATAGGTGGCCTTCCAGTGCATGCAGGCACGATATGGCAGTGGTACCTTTGATAGCACTAAGGCCCTCATTCAGAGGCGGTCGGAGGATGCAAGCGGTCGCTCAGAAACTGGGCGGCCACTTGCATCCTGACCGGTCGCCTCTGTTTCGGTCGTTAGGCTGTGGGTTTACACCCACAGCTCTAACGACCGTTAGGGTGATGGTCGCGATGGTCATAGACCATCGCGACCATTGGGGCTTACGACGAGACCCTAGGGTAGGGTCTCACTTGTCGTAAGCCCTGGAGAGCTTCTGGCTCTGTCACTAGTGATGTCAGTGGGGCCTCCCCCAAATGGCAGGCGTTCCCATGGGAACGCCTCTGTTTGGGCTGCCACCCCCCCGGCCCACCTTCCAAACGGGGTGAGCTGTCAATTAACATCGACAGCTCGCCCCCTTTGGAAAGAGACCCGCTACGACTGGCGCTGTCGGTCGTAGCGGGTCTCACGCATGCGCACGAAGGAGCCAGCTCCCTCGTGCGCATGCGCACTGGACAAACATCGAGGTGGCCGTGCGGTCTGAATGAAGCCTTAAGCGCCCATCAGGAGAATGCTACAGATGATCAGACTATAATATGCATCCATTACACCTCCATGTAGCCTTATCAGAAACATGAGCTTCATCATGAAGCCTAGCAAGGTCCTCTCTAGGTTGATATATAGCCAACCTACAGTTAGTAATACGGTGTAACTTACTGATGCCACATTATCTGCAGTTACATTGATGGAATCCTGACTGCTGATCTGGCTGATTGTTTCCTGTTGTGGATCCTGTAATGTAAAAAAAAGAATTACAGTAATAGGACTCCTAACACTATTACATTGTGTTTAAATATGTGTTAGACACTACTCTCCATAATACTGGTAGGGAAAACAGGACAGCTACAGCTAGAGAGTAGGTCCAGTGTCTGCCCTCTCTTTGGGAATATAAATGTGAATAGAGTTTATCTTTTATAGAAAAACCCACTGGCAGGACTGCCTTCAGTCACCTGACAAAATAGGCAGGGCCCCTAGGCCCCCCCTCCCTCTACTGCTAAGCCTAATTAATTGACTTACCTTATCGCCATATGCTTCTTCCCCGGCTCATCTGACCTCTCCTTTCCTGTGGTATGAAGTCATGCACCCCAACGCCAAAGGGAAAAAAAAGCTATGGAGCAAGTGCAGGGGCAAATGCAGGATTCTCTGAGGGGGAGGGGGGGTTCTAATAAAATATATATATGTTGTTACTTTGTTAAAAACACCCATATAATATACATACAGCATATAACACACATGTATATGTTTTATATAACACATATATACACCTATATCCACGCTAACATATGTACATACACATACATCCACACCAAAACATACATACACATATATATTGTGAGAGAAGCACTGGTAAAGTGGTCAATGGCAGATACATTTGTCCTAGATTTTTGGCCTATGTGTTCTAAAACCCTCAGGAGAAGTCTGTTTTGCTAACAGACCAGAGTGTTGGCTTTTCATAAATGCCGGATTGGGTCCTGGGGGTGTGAAGGTGAGGAGAGGGAGGGCTCCATCCACAGGCCACTCCAGGTGTTGGGTCTTTCAGCCTGACAGCAGGCTCCTAAGGGCTTGCACCTGGAAATGGCTAATATAAGCTGGGTTTGTTTGTGGCTGAGTGTCTCACACCTGGGGAAGTAGGCATGTAGGCTAGCATGCCAAGAGACACTGTATGATAACCCTGTAAGTACTGTGCATGTGCTGTTATTGATGGTGAGGGCAGTAGGCCCTACCGTTCTGGTAGTGAGGGTACCTACTGTTTAGTTAGTGCCCAGACGGGCTAGGGTTTTGGTTTATGTTTTGTTATATTTATCTAGCACAATAAAGACTGGCTCCGACCAGCTTACATGAGAACCCCGGACTGTTTTACTGTTTTCCCGGCTGCTGTGTGTGTAGAGAGGGAGTCCGTCTACCCCAGGAGAGGGACCCCTATCCCGACCTTATCACAATATACACTAACATACATACACATATATACACTCTAACACATACAGACATACATACCCATATATACACAATAACATACATACAAATATATACACTCTAACACATACTAACACATACAGACATATACATACACATATATACACACACACTAACAATTCATACATACACATATATACACACTAACATACATACAAATATATACACTCTAAAACATAGACATATACATACACAGTAACTCATACAAACATACATACATACAGACATACATACCCATATACACACACTAACACAAACATATACAGTATGTACACACACTAACACATAGACATACATAAACATATATACACACTAACACAAACATACTTATTATTACTTACACTTCTGCACACCAGCTGGTTGCTAATGGGTGGCAGGCACCTTGCATTATTAGGCCCCGCCCCTAAGGAATGACGCGATTCGCGGGTGAGCTGGGGGCGGGGATTGATGCAGTGGCTCCACCCCCATTACAAGCCGACCAAAGAGGGGAATAGTAGAATCAGGAAGGAAAGGGGAGGGAGGGGTTGCATCAGGTCTATTTAATCTAGTGCATGCTGGCAGGCGGTAGCAGCACCCCACTCCCTTTTCACTCAAGGGGGTAGTGCAGGGTACAGCAGTTGTAGGAGCAGGCCCGGGCCCCCTCCCGTTCCACCAGTTTCCGGGCCCGGGACTTGAGTACCAGCAGTCCCCCCCTGATGGCGGCCCTACCCACTTATAATGCAGAAAACACTGTGCATTGTGCAATACAGGTTCATTGTGCAAGCGCAATGGATTTGGCAGGCGCACAAACACTGGCTTCTAGGGAATCCATCGGCTGCAGCTCCTAGGAGCCACCTAGGGCTCATGGAAAGGTAGGGAGTGGCTTCATATTGCCAGCACTCTCTCTGCTAATCGTGGTCTGGACAGGAAGTCCCAGGGGGAGAAAACACCTCCCCCTGGGTTTGCCTGTCGGGCGGTTGATAAGCAGGTAGCGCTTGACTAGGAGTAGCAGAGTATATGGGGGAGGGGGGCTGCAGCCGCTAGGTTAAGTCTGCCACTGCACCATATTATAGTATTCCTTTCTGCACACAGGAGCAATTTAAAATGTATACATATACATGTTGAGTCTCCCATATCCAAATATTCCGAAATATGGATTATTCCGAAATACAGAATCTTTTTGGCATGACTCAGATAATGACACCTTTGATTTTTGATGGTTCAATGTACACAACTTTGTCTAAGGCACAAATTATTAAAAATATTGCATAAAATTACCTTCAGGCTGTGTGTATAAGGTGTATATGAAACATAACTGAATTTCATGTATGTACACAAACTTTGTTTGAGCCACAAAATTATTGAAAATATTGTATAAAATTACCTGCAGGCTGTGTGTATGTAACCCCCCTTTTATCACTAAAGGGTCACCAGGTTACTAACTCCTTTGTTACTCCTAATGTACCCACCCTTACCCTCTATTGGTGGTGTACGTCCTCATTGTCAGTGCCTCCACCCAGGTTAATTATTTTGAATGTCAAAAGGGCTCACCTGGGAAAACCCAGTGATAGAATATATAGTGTGGTGTATAGATAATGTGTAATCACATACAATACTGTATCATTTCACTTCACATTTACCACCAATGTCTTCTCCTTCCACAGATTCCGCAGTAATGGATCTCCCACCGTAATCAGTCCAGGTAAGTAAACACACAGTAGTTAAAAAACATTAAAGTTACTTTTATAAGGAATATAAGTAAAGGATCTTCACTTGTACTTTGCATATAAACTGCTGTTAATATACAGAGGATAAACACAACTCCATGTATTACATCAATACATTGCTTAATATACAAAACCCTTAAACGTAAACAATGTTATAACATTAGTTAGGAGACTATATTTATAAATAGTTCCAATCCAGAGTTTATAGTCCCGGACAGTTTCTGAAGTGTAGATATTGGCCCTCATTCAGAGCCGCTCGCAATTAGCGCTCGCTCGTTCATAAAAAGGGGGTGGCTATTCAAATGAACCGTTCGCTCTTTGCGGTCTTTTGCCGCCTCCATGTCTGAACGAGCGAGCAAAACACACGCTCGTTTATTTGATAAAAATGCCCCCTGGCCGCTCGCATCATACGTCATGTCCGCTATTTATTAGATTAATCGAGTACATCGAACAGCGTATGAACTGCTCGCTATTCTTGTGGTTGGTTTTTTCAACCACAATATTGCGAGCAGTTCTGACTATAAAATAACCCAGTGACGTGGTGAATGACGCTGCTGTATTAATTATGCATACCCATAAAACGCCCGCTTTGACCTTTAAGCACGCCTGCGTTCTGATCTCCACTCCCCCTTTTCAAGCACCTTCCCCTGTTACCACCCACATACGCCTCATTCTGTCACTCAAATTAGCAGGCACTCGCTATATAGCGAACAAACGATTTTCGGCCGCACTGACTGGTTCGCGCATGCGTACTAAAAACCGTACGCATGCGCAGATGTGCAAATATCGCTCGGAATGAGCGTACTGCCGCTTACGAGCGGCTCTGAATGAGGGCCATTGTCTTTGTTAATTATCCTTATGGGGCTTTTCCTCTAGCAAGCCTTCACTTTTCCTTGGTCGTATTATAGACTTTGTCATGCCATAGATTAGTATAACTGGACTCCCCTCCACAATATATCTAAATCCATATAATGTGCTTATGCTGGTACCTTGGTAAGTAAATAAGCCTTGCAATATCAACAAATATAGTCCTGTGGGGTTATTCCATCACAGTCACAATGAACATAACTATTCATACTCCAAAATAATTATATTTATACAGCAGTCCTGCCAATGCAACAACCCGAGTTTGGTGCTGTGTGCTGTGGATTATAAGTGTAACTGGCACTATGTTAGATAGTACAGTAGATGCATACACCAACTCCCCTGACTTACATCTGCCTCAGGCTGCAAATTCTTCCTGTATTCCCTGAGGGAATAGCTTTTTTTCCCTAAGTCCCAGTCTCTTATAGATATTGAGTTATCTATCCCTTTTGGTCCCTCCTCTTTGCTGCCTCAGCTTGCTAGTAAGTCGGTTATATGATTAGGCAGAAATTAAGCCTTTGAGTAACGTTTGAAGGGCAGCTGGTGATTATTGTGAGTGTGGTGCTTGTATTTGTACACACACCCCTGCAGTATAGAGATACAGCCTCCGGGCTGTCCTTTGTAGTGGGAGCTGCTGCTTGCTTCAGCCTCTGCAGTCAGCCTGAATTCAGGCTGATTTGCCTGCCCAGGACCCGCCTCTCAGACCTCCATCACAAGGGGACTCCCGACAGCCACCTCCTGGCCAACTGTAGCCGGCGCCTGCTCCATGACGCTGGCAGTCCCACTGCGACCATTGGCCTGCTGTCTGAGTCAGCCGCCTCCTCTCACCCGGGATCACCCAGATCGGTGCGGGTCCACCTCCCGCGACACCGCCTCTCTGGCATCATCGGCAAGACAGGGTGGGTGCCACTGTCCCACCTTCTTCCCCAGCTCCGGCTGGGCTCCCTCTCCGGCTCTGCCCCCCTGCGCCCGGCAGCTCATAGCTGCTCACTGGCTGCCCGGGTCACAGGAGGGCAGGCACTGGAGGGAGGAATCAGGAGACTGCCTCTCAGCTGCTACTAACAGCTGTTATATGTTCTCCCTCTCACCGGATCCTATTTTCCTGACAGGAACCAATTCACTCCCATCTATATTACTCCGCCCCCTTCTGCAACTATCACCAATGTCTGTGAAATGTATATCTGCAGCATGAAGCACCAAAGTCCACTGGCATCATAGATATCTAACATGCACAGGGTACATACATTTCCACATATTTACTTACATTTACATCACATCACATCTATCCCTACAGTATATTTAACATTTACCTCATAAATTGCATTTTGCTGTAAATAGATGAATGAAAATATCTACCTGTTTCAATTGCACATATGAATTATCTCTGTAACCCTAACCAGGGTTACATGTATAAGGTGTATATAACACATAAATGCATTCTGTGTTTATATTTGGGTCCCATTCCCAAGATATTTCATTATAATATTCAAATATTCCAAAATAAGAAATATTCCATATCCAAAATACCCCTGGTCCCAAGCATTTTGGATATCGGAGACTCAACCTGTATATATATATTTTCTCAAACATATGGTAAGCCATCAAGTAGACATGAGCGGTTTTGCAGAAAATTTTACATATCTGAACTTTGGGTTTCCAAGTCAAACCGAATCCTGGTTTGGATCACTTTGGTATTTCAAGAAGAACCAAGTTCCAAACTTGGGTCTTCTCATAAAGTTCAGAACTCGGATCTAAAAAAAGTTTCTCACGTGTTTTGTATTGCATTAAAGCTTTGTAATTTCAGGTTCTGTGAGGTGGTTAAAATTGATTGGTAATGACCAGAAATTAATGTTATTAATGTTAATTTTACTATAGAAACAAAAACAAGTCTGTTTTTTTACATTTTTAAAGTAATCCAAAACCAAAACCGAACCAAAACACTTGAGGGCGACTTTGCCAAAACCAAAAGCCGACGATGATTTGGAACCAAAAAACAGCAGTCTGCACACATCTCTACCGCCAAGCCACACCAAGGCAACTCTGTTTTGGTGGTCCTAACGCTACATGATAATAGCACCCACTTTAGATCATACATTTATGCATTTTCTTATGCTACATGATAATAGCACATACATTTATATATTTCTAAATTGAAAGATAATTCAACTGGAGGCATCCCAGGATCCTACATGGCACTACAAGGATCAGCACCTGTGCAGCACTTGCCGCCACGGCTCGTATATTTTTTAGGGGCTGTGGCCAATTTGGTCATGCCCCCTCCAATACATGGGCCCTCCCCAAATCTCAATGGCCTGTATGGCCCCTAAATCTTTCTACTCTATTTGAAAATATGCTTGGCTACATATACCAGCCAAATGCTTATATAAAAAATATTTTTTTCTGAAAGTGAGCAATTTCATTCAAGGCAAATATATGAAAGTGATTTGTAATCATACTGTAGGTTGATGTCTCTATGGCCTTGAATCTCGAGTAATTTAAGAGTTGCATTAGCTTGCAATTATTCTAGAGATGCTCTCTGTTGTTTACTGTGACATTTTGGGGGCACGACTAGATAATTGTAAAGTAGCTGAAATTAGGCATGATCATATTCTTGATATTAGTCACAAAGCCTTAGTGCTCCACAATTCACATTCATTCTCAATAATCCCCTTATACTGTGGCTGAGATCTCTTGACTTCAAAAATGCTTTACTTCTGAAGGACAACCAGATGTTTTACATTGCCGTGTTTAGAAAATGAACGGCGTCCCTGGAATGATCTAAAGTAGAAAATAAGAGATAGCAGGCCTCATTTAGAAATAGGAGCAAATCCAGCTAAAATATGCAAATTTGCACCTGGACAATATTATAATGAAAGGAGTGCAAATGCAGCACAAGGAAAATACCGGCAACTTTTGCATGTAGGAGATAATACTGGCTAGCTTTTTTTCACAATGCATATGACTACCTTGCACAGTTCTGGCTAGGTGAAAATGGTACCTACTAGCTGGATTTACTTTATAATATTAAAGGAGATGCAAGTGGTCTCCTTCTAAACCTCCAGCTTGAACCACATACAAAAAATGATATTCTAGTAAGACATACATTAATTAAATGAATACATTTATGTCTGTAAAAGCTACTAAAAATAACACAGTTGTATTCCAAATAAAAAGCAACATACCATTTTGTCACATTGCAGTGTAATATATAATATATCAACTATGATAATCATTTTATTTTACAGTAATTAAAAAATTCATCAAATAAATTTCTAAAATTATTACGATCAAGAGCCAGTGCCAAGGATAGAAGATTGAACTCTAAATCATCTCATGTAAGCTCCAGTAGAGACTATCCAAGTATCCTAAGGATCACGATTTCCTATAATATAAGAAAAAGTTGAGAGGGACATGTAGGAACCAAACATCACAACCAAATGATCAGTAGTAGTCAGTGATGGACTTAGGGCAAAAAGAGGTCCCACCATCATGTGTGCGCTGCAGAGACATGTGTGCATGGGAAAGTGGAACGTGGCCTCACATTAAGGGGCATGCCATGTGTCCAAGAGAGGTGGCCTCATGGCATGCCCCTTAATGCAGAGTGCTGGGAGGTGAAACTGCTCGGCCTGGCATCTGATCGACTGGACCGGCCCATCAGGCAATCAGCCCTTCTGGTATTTGCCATAAGTGCCATATGGCCAGTCCATCCATAGTAGTAGTGCATGCAGAAATTTGCATCATATACTTGTACTGTAAGGAACATGTCACAGAAACACAAAACAAAGAGAAAAGGCTTAGTGCAATACAACCATAATGATCCATACTAATGAAGAGTTAGCAAAGTACTGTAATATGTGCAAAATGTTGTATGCCTTCAATCTCGCCATGTATCTCTTTGTATGTTGAAATCTCAGTCAATAGAGCCTTTGAGCATGAAAAACAAAAAATTGCAAAGATTTCTTGCAAAATCCTTGTCACTTATAAGATAAATGCAGCAAATTGTACCTTATGTGTTTTATTAGTGTATAGGGACATATTTATTAATTATTGGGAATTAGGGCCTGATTCAGAGCCGGACGCAATTAGCGCTCGCTCGTCCAGAAAATAGGGGTGGCTATTCAAATGAACCGTTCGCTCTTTGCGGTCTGTTCACGCCTCTAGGTCTGAACGAGCGAACAAAACTTGCGGTCGTTTTTTGGAAACTACGCCCCCTGGCCGCTCGCATCCTACATCCTACGCTATTTATTAGATTAATCGAGTACATCGACCAGCATATGAACTGCTCGCTATTCTTGTGGTTGGTTTTTGCTACCACAATCTTGCGAGCAGTTCTGGCTATAAAACAACCCAGTGACGTGGTCAATGACGCTGCTGTTTTAATTATGCACACCCATAAAACACCCATTTTGACCTTTAAGCACGCCTGCGTTCTGATCTCCACTCCCCGTTTTCAAGCACCTTCCCCTGTTACCACCCACATACGCCTCTTTCTGTCACTCAAATTATCAGGCATTCGCTATTTTGCGAGCACATGAATTTCGACCGCACTGACTGGTTCACGCATGCGTATAACGATCCGTACGCATGCGCAGTTGGGCAAACATTGCTCGGAGCGAACGAGAGGCCGCTTACGAGCGGCTCTGAATCAGGCCCTTAGTCCCAATAAATATAATTTCTTATTGCAATAGTAAGAAGTTAAGGATCAACTAACCAAAGGGCCTGAATCAGAGAAGTGCGCTAATTACACAGGCTGTGTGATAATATGTAAATGCTGCAGGAGGTATCTTGTGTAATAGACGCCTCCTGGCGGCTTCTCTGATCCACTGTTCTGTCTAAAGATGCAGCATTGGATCATCTGCATGGACATCAGTCAACTAAGTAACCCTCAGGTTACCAAGATGATTGGGGAATTCACGCTGCTGAAGCACAGCCATTGCCACTGGCTACAGCACGCCTACAAAAAAGGAATGGCACCCTGCCACCCCCCTGGTTTCTACAATGCTGTCTGCTACTTCCCCCACTCCACCTGGAAACGTCTTTAGCCTATCAATCAGTCTGTGGTGTCCAGGGAACTGCGAGTGATCTTGTAGAACGAGATAGGCACATATGCAGATCTCACACCATCGAGGATGTACATAACCCATCTGGTTTGCATACATCTCTGAATTAGGCCCAAATATAACATCCAGGGACAAGGGCTCTGATAGGAGCCTGTCTTTGTGATGTGTAAGAAGTAATCAGTTTGAATCCCTTTCACAGAAATGTAGCCCATACACTGGCATTAGCTACTGGGGCTCAGGGCCATTGAGAGCTCTGATGGGCCTGGATACTGGAAGGAGGCGTGATGAAATCCAGGAGGTGTGGCCACCCTCCAATAAAAAAACTTAAATTGCTATGCACCGTGGGAGTGGGGGGCTCTGACGATCAGTGAAATCACCCCCATCTGTAACACTTCTCCTCTCTGCACCAGTCTCCACTCTCACTGCACGATGTGTCGCTGCACTGCTATACAGGCGTGGCCAGTGATAGTGGGCACAGAAGTGAGGGCGGTAGCTGACCCAGGCACCCACTGGGCACCTTCAATCAGCCCAGGTAAGTAGTACTTGCTCCCCTCTCATATGTGTGTCTCACCACTGCATCATCTTGTTTAATATTACATCACAGTTTTTTTCTTTGAGGTTCAGCTTCTAAGCAACAGGTTTATCTACTTTGTAAATAAATATACAGTAAAAAGATATATATACAGGGGCATTTCTAGAGTGGAGGGGCCCGTGTGCAGTCTCCATCACGGGGCCCTCTCCTCTCAGTCTGGCGGCCGGCAGCTGTACTGAGCACAGCGCTGCACTGATAGACTCTGGGCACTAGTGTGTGCCCAAAGTCCATAGCGCATGCGCAGGTCACCGGGAAAATCACCTCGGTGGCCATTTTTCCTGTACCGTGCAACGCGCAAAATTACAGGAAAATGTCCCTGATGGCCATTTTCCAGATGTTTTTACAGCGCTGACACCAGCACCAACATGGGACTCCGAAGAGGTAAGTATAATATGGGTGCAAGGTGTGCGGTGCGGGCCCCCTCTGGACCCAGGGGCCCGTGTGCACCGCATACCTGCACCCATTATAAATACGCCCCTGGATATATAGATAGATCAATCCGACACCTGTCAGAATCCCATTACCAGCAACTCCACCACCGTCAACTCGAACGCAAGTAGTGGGGTTATGGGAAGGGTTAGGCACTAGGGGTAGAGTTAGGGTTAAACACTAACGGGGAGGGTTATGTTTATGGTGCAGGGAGGAGAGGGTGAGGTTAGGCTTAGGCCAGGGCTTGATAAATCCTGGGGGCCAGGTCGCCATGGCGACCAGATCATACTTGCCTACCCTACCGATTTGGTCGGGAGCCTCCCGAAAATCAAATGCCGCTCCCGACCACCCGGAAGGCAAGGCAAGTCTCCCGGAACCAGCCGCAGCCATCCCACACCCCCCGTTGCTGGCCACTTAATATGCAGTCCGGGGATCAGATGACGCGATTCGCGTTAAATCGAGTCATCGAAGCCCCGCCCCCCGCAGTACAGTGCCTGTATTACGGGCTCTGAACAGCGGGGGGCGGGGCCACGATGACGTGTTGAGCCGCCACGCCCCCCCGCTCCGCCCACCTGCTGTGAGAGGAGTGTCGTCCAGTCTGTCCCCTCCCGGAATGGACAGCCTAAAGGTAGGCAAGTCTGGACCAGATTTTGCTGCCTGGCTACCAGCAAGGAGGGCGGAAGCAGACCCTCGTCAGCCCCAATGCAGATTAGTGTCTGTAGTATTGCAGTGGTCATTTCATTCACAGGAGTGCATGTGCTGATAGTCGCCTGCGGTGACTGCTGTGTCTGTCCATCCTGGCCTGCGCTGGCTTCTCCTGTACGTCCCATCCAGCACTGACTCCTCCTCTCTGTCACGGGCCTGTGTTGACTCATCCTCTCCATCCCGGGCCTGCTGTGACTCCTGCTGTCTGTCCCAGTCTGTGCTTATCCACCTGTATGTCCTGGCTGTCTGCTGTATCCTAACTGTGGCTGCATAGAGCTCTCCGGGTCTATGTGTGGCCAAGGATTGCGGAGCGGCTTCAGAGGGATAGTGGTGTGACCACGATGTGGGCGGCATGGCGGAGGAGGAGTGGTTTGCCGGTGGGTGCCCCCCTAGTTGTGTGGCCATTGGAGGGGCTAGCTGCTCAGTAATGTGACTGCGGTGGGGGGGGGGAGGGAGTTGTTTGCCCGGGGGGAAGCTGCACAGCAATGTCGCTGCAGAGAAGTGGTTTGTCTGGTGGTACCCCCTCAGTAGTGTGGCTGTGGGGGTTGGTTGCCTGAGGGGTAGGTGCTCAGGAATGTGGCCCCGGGGGAGCTGCGCAGAGCAGTGAGGGGGCCACCATTTTACTATATGCATTCAACTGCGTACATTTTGTGGACTAGTATAGTGTGTATAACAGTTGCATAACACACAGAGCTGTGCTCCTCACTCACTCCTGTAATTTTTTTGGGGGGACAGCGGTCTGGCTCCTACATTTTGAGCTTCATGGCAAAGGCTGTGATTACTTATGTACATGTGATTTGTTAGATTTTTTTTTTTATTAAATTTGCAAAAATTACAAAAAACTTTTTACACGTTGTCATTATGGGGTATTGTGTGTAGAATTTTGAGGACAAAAATGAATTTATTCCATTTTGGAATAAGGCTGTAACAACAAAATGTGGAAAAAAGAGAAGCGTTGTGAATACTTTCCGGATTCACTGTATATGGTAGTTTCTCTGCAATAGGGAACCTCTAAGGAAGTTGTTCACCCCTGGGCAGACAGTGTTTCTGTTGGTACTCACTCTTCATGTAGGATATCACATGGTCCGGAAGATGCCTGTTTGTGTATGAATGTAACCAATGTCAGCATCATACAACAGCCCCATCACACTAGCGCCCTTCCTCTTCAGCCCCTTCACACCATGGTTGTATATAGATCCCCTTCAGTTAATGTACCTGGCCATGAGGAGTGAGGGCAGAAGTGCGGTTCCCTTAAAACGATGTTACTTTAGAAACGTATACCCTCGTGGGCTTGCTTCGTCGACACAATTCGGGCATGGGTAAGTTACTATTCCCAATCAAAATCCACATGGATAGTAACTGATTATGTCAGGGTACATTTACTGAGGGGGCTCTATTCCCAACCATCTCACTAGCCCCTTGCCACATTAAGTATACTTATTCTCCCCCTAACCCTCCCTTCTTGTAGCCTAACCCTAACACTCCCCATTAGTGCCTAAACCTAAGTCTCCCTCCTTCGTGCCTAAACCAAACCCTCCCCCCTTAATGCCTAACCCTAACCCCTGCCTAACCTGGCTCGGGCTGGCGTCTGTCTGTGTTCCAAGCATTGGGTTTAAGATAGGCGTCGGTATTTCGACGTCTGTCTTAAGTCCCGTGTCGGATTTCCAGCGTCGGGATTCAGACCGCGGCATGCTGTCCGCCAGTCTGCTAACTACATTCCTACATATATACATACAGGGTCACACTTACATACATACATACATATATACACACATACAGGCAGGGTCACACATACATACATACATACAGGGGTCAGATGAGCGTGTGCTGAGCTCCACTAATCAGGGTTCAGCACAAGCTCCTCTGACATGGAGTCTCTCAGCAGGAAGGTAGGACTGGAGCTGCAGCTCTGTAACCACACGTCCACAGCACCTGGCAGGCTGGACACAGACCCAGCAGGCTGTCAGCTATTTGACAGCTGCTTCCAGAGTCCGACTTCAGGGCGCCCTCTGGCAACTTCGGCACCTGGAGCTTGCGCTCCGGTGGAACTGCCCTCTCTACGCCCCTGCACATGCACATTATGAATAAATGCATTTTCCAGGGGAGAACACCACAAATGCTTTTTACATCTAACTTTAAATAAGTCCCATTATAGTATAATTGGAAATAGATAATTTAAATTAACACATAGCATTGCTAAATAGCATGTCTTGTATAGTACAGACTGTCCTACTTTTGCTGTGTGGTCATACTTAGGATAACAATTCTGCATACAGTGAACCTGATCATTTACTTAGTGACTTTTGTCTAGAGTTCTGGTTTGCTTTAAGTTATCGTGTTACTTACAGCTATAAGAAAATTAGTTTTATTGCAACAAATTGTGCTCAGTTTTCTTCTGATACTAGAATTATACTTCTCCATTGAAAGTTGTTTGTCATATGAGGCCTTTTTCTCCTGTGCTACTATAGAAATTGGATAAAACGCCTTTCAGACTACCATGCATCCACTCCCTATGGCCCATTCATCCTTCAATAAGAAACATCTGCTACAGATACTGTACACGTAATTCAAGTACACAGCTACAGTAGTAAGGTAGATCTAGAGCCAAGTTAAAGTTTCAACAGAAAGTAACCAAACTAAAAACATGGCCTTGTATTCTGTGAATGTCCCACAGTGTGTATTTCTATGAAATTGAATATATATTTCAATGTATTTTTGTATGTATATGATCTTAAGGTACAGTATTTGTGAATACCAACATTTTAGGCATTAGCGTATACTTTGGAATTATGCAGTAAATATATAGCAATTTTCTAGTATAGCATCTTGTTTAATACAAAAGCAGCAGGGAGCACAACCATCGATTGCATATCTAAGACTGCATGTCGAGAAATTTCCTTGGCAAATATCTACATTAATTCACAGCAGGGGGCATTGGCACAGCGATTGAAATAGACTGTCACTCTGAAGAATACTTGTTTGATGGACAGCAAAGTTTTCATGCATCTGTTTTGGTCTCTGCTAGATGCCTTGCTGACATCACTCTTTACTGTGAGACAAATAAAAGACTGTGTAGCAGAACTGCAGGGTGCCATCTGTTAAATTATTGAACGTCCACCAGCTAATGCTGAGAGAAGCATTACATTGACTTCAAAATATAAACACGTCAAATCTTTTATTATATGTACAAGTTCACTTTTTTTAGCAATCAGTAAAGGTTCTCTTTGGGGATACTAACAGAGCTGTGTATCGCAAGGCCATAGAAGAAATTAAGGGAGGGCCTGGCGATGCTACTCTAGACCCCTGGACCCCAGATTTGCTAATTCCACAGCAGAGATGGGGGCAATTTGGAGGGAGCAGGAGGAGAGTTGCCTACCCTCCCAATTTTAACATGGGGCTCCCAGTTTTTAATGAAGCCTCCCGCTCCTGTGCAAAGTTTACTTCAACTCCCGGTTTTTGGAAGCTATGCAAGCTGAGCCTCACTGGCTCTGAAAAAAGGTATGCTCCATTTGTGAGTACCACATAGAATTCAGAGTTTTGCTCCAGGATGTATATATATATATATTAGCAAGGTCGGGGAACTTTTACCATCTCCTGGGGTAGATGGCACTGTGCAGCAGCTGAGAAATCACACAAAGTCCACTGGTCTGGTGCAACTGGCCTCCGCCAGTTTTATTAGGCAATGCAAACGAAAAATAAACAGAAATAAACACCTTGCCGTCTGGCACTAGCTATACTGAAGTGATCCTAGCTCACTAATAAAGTATAAAAAGGTTTTTCCATGTTTATTTTACCTGCTTTCTATCAACCTGATTCTCTCACAGAGACACGAAAGGTTGTCCTCTCCCCAGGTAGTGTCTCTCTGTAATGATCAGCCTCGCAGCACTAAAAAACAGCCACACAGCTGAAAATCCTAATTAGTCTCCTGTGAAGCTAATAACCCAAAAAACTCCAAACACAAACACTTTCCTGAGGTTTCAAAAGACATAGGTCAGGAATCTAGGACAAATATACCTGCCTTCCACTATGATGCCAGTGACCTCGTCACTATATATACATCAGAGTTGCCTACCTTTGAAGATCTCTTCCCGGGAGAAGCCCGGGTAAGAGAAGCAGGAGGGAGGCAATGGGGGGTGGGGCCTGACGATTCACATCATTAAGCCCCGCCCCTCGTGGTAAAATTGCCACGATTGGCTAAAATTTGCATAGGGGTTGGGGCCAAATGACGTGATTCATGTAGAATCACGTTTTAAGCCCCGCCCCCTACACAGAGACCCGCGATCGGGTATTCTCCTCACTCTGCCCACTTCATGAGGCTCCCGCGAAAAACCGGGAGGGTAGGCATGTATGATATACATACACATATACATATAATATAGTGCACTACATACTGTATTTTATATATATTTATATATATATATATATATATATATTGGATGGGATGATATTCCAAGACTTTAAGAATCAACTATTTATTTTTAATAGTCTTACATAGCAAAAAATCACTCTGTTTTGGTGTATTCAAATACTGTCATCAAACATGGATAATAAACTGCAACTGCGTGCATCAATTCCCAAACTTTGTTGAATCATGCCTCGCTTTACTGACATCCATTTTAATGAGGCATGATCCGTTACGGGCTTAAACCGTCTGCTCAAGAGGTAATGCCTCAAAGTGTCCAACGCCCACTTAATGGCCAGCACCTCTTTTTCAACAACAGCATTCATTTTTTCATGGTCATTGAGTTTTCTGCTCAGATAAACAATGGGGTGCTCCTCCCCATACCTACTTTGGGACAACACTGCTCCTACGCCTACCTCTGAGGCATCCGTCTGAATCACAATCTCTTGAGAAAAGTCTGGTGTTATCAACACCGGTTGTGAAAACAAAGCCACTTTCAATGTCTGAAACGCTTTTTCAGCCTCAGGGCCCCATTTCACCAAGTTAGACTGTTTCCCTATTGTAAGGTCTGTTAGTGGCACTGCTGTGGTGGCAAAATTTGGGATAAACCATCTGTAGTACCCAGTGATCCCTAAAAAAGCTATAACTTGTTTTTTGTTTACGGGACGAGGCCAGTTTTGTATGGCTTCCATTTTGTTTGACTGGGGCTTAATCAAGCCTCTCCCTATGGTGTACCCCAAGTATTGAACCTCTTCCATTGCAAGGTAACATTTCTTAGGGTTAACTGTTAGGCCGGCCTTCCTAATTGAGTCTAATACCGCCTGTACTCTGACTAAGTGAGATTCCCTGTCTGGACTGTGGATTACCACATCGTCCAGATAGGCCGCTGCATACTGTCTGTGGGGTTTCAAAATTCTATCCATTGTATGTTGGAAGGTTGCTGGGGCCCCATGCAACCCAAAAGGCAACATCCTATACTGCAATAGCCCTTCTGGAACAGAAAATACTTTTTTATTTCACCCTATTAGTTAATGGTAAATGGTATATGCAAATAAACCTTTGCAAGGTCCAGTGTGGTGAGATATCTGGCTGTCCCCAGCCTCTCTATCAACTCATCCACATATGGCATTGGATACGCATCAAATTTGGAAACTGCATTTAACTTACGAAAATCGTTACAGAAGCGTAGGCTGCCATCAGGCTTCGGAATCAGAACTAAGGGACTGGACCACTCACTATTAGACACCTCGATGATACCAAGTTCTAGCATATTCTTAACCTCTTTAGAGACAGCCTCACGCTGTGCTTCTGGAATTCTATATGACTTTACATTGACCTTAACTCCTGGCTCTGTAATGATATCATGCTTTATAATGGCCGTGTGGCCGGGCAGTGCTGAAAACAAATCTCTGTTCCTAATAAGCAACTCTTTAGCCTCATTCCTTAGAGCGGCTGACAGGGTTTCGGACACTTTTACTTCTGGAACCAAAGGGACTGACGCTACTGATGTGCTTGGTTCAGCTAACAGACCTAACCTATCTTTCCAGGGTTTGATAAGGTTAACATGGTAAATTTGTTCAGGCTTTCTCTTGCCTGTTGGTATGCTTTATAGTTAAAAAATAGGGGATCCACTTCTCAAGCGCAATGACAGCAGCCAATATCAACAAAAACTTCTGGTGTCCACCCAACACCAAATACAATATAGTAACAAAAAAGTGAAGTTCTCAGATGTAGGCGCTCTAAAAAATAATAAACAAATCAGAAACAAATATAAAAAGGATAAAGAATAATAAATTAAAAAAAAACAAATAATCCTGGGTTTTAGCCTCCGATTATGTCCCAATCCTGCGTCTTCTCTCTATCACTCGACAATTCCGAGAAGTACATAAAAAGAGAGAGAGAGGGAAGCAATCGGTCGGTAGTTCTTTAACCCAATATTAAAATTTCTCAATTTTGACAGACGGGGAAGGAATGTTCCTAGTACGCACCCTACTCACATATATATATATGAGAGGTTAAACGTATAAGGGGTATCTTTGATCTTCCAACTTTAACCACTGTCTGACCATACTATGTAACATTTAGTAATTAAGTGTTGGTGAGCATACCATACTCACGTGGAATTCTGGATGTTCTTTCCCATAGGGGTATCTTTTGATCAATCATATAGCTAGATCAGAGTCAGATTAAATCTTTTTAATTCCCAAATGGGTATATAAAAGACTAAACAGCCTCACAGTGGGTCCTATATAGTCAAAACAATAAAACAATAAAAACTGCCAACGCGTTTCAACCCGCAGGTCTTTTTCAAGGCATCACACATCTACAACTCTGATCCAGCTTAAATACCCTCCCCTCCATCTCCATTGGATGGGGCAGGGTCCTAATCAATTAAGATATAAAGACAATAATTGCAGTACAACATAATAACAAACAAACATCTCGATTGATACTGATCTAATTTTAAACATTACAGAAGTGTATATTCATGACATCACATAATGTAATCCCCCATAAATACTGAATTTTAAAATTACCACGCTGCGTTCCACGGCTTGGAACGCATCCTTTCCGCCGGAAGTACAGGTCCATATTATTACTAGAGGCCAAATGACTTCCTTACAGTACTCACTAATGAAAGCGGGTTCATCCGGCAGGAGTCTGTGCTCCGTCTACTTCCGCGTTCCCCTAAGGGAGCGCTCGAGGTACGGCCGCTCGCTAGAGGATAAAATTTACCCCTCCAGTGTCGGGGTGAGGACATCAGACCAATCCAGCCGGCATCCTCCTCCCGTCTGCTTCCACATTGTTCTTTTGACACGCACGCTCAGGACGTGCATCACGTGGTATCCCCGGCGTGCGTCCCACGGCAATGGGAATAGATCTCATTTCCGCGTTCCACTCCTGGAACGCAAATGGAATATCTATATAAAGTGCATTGTGCCTATATAATGAAACTCTGCTTGTAGAATATCACGTATTGCTCACCAATAGTGGCTATATCTAAAATGATAATAATCCATATCAGTCCATAAATTCCTCCCTTTGGCTCAAATCAAAAACCATTTTAATTCAAAATCAGAGTTGAGCCCCTTGGGTGCAAGGGTTCCCAGCTCAAAAATGGCACGCATTTCTGCCCTGGCCAACCTCTCCTCATCATCACTCTTTCTCCACATACTCGGTACATGTATAATACCACAAACAAAGGTTAAATGGGCTGGATTCCGGCCTTGTACGCTATCAAAATGTGCCGACACACTATGTGTCGGCAAACCTTTTTTGATATTGTGTACATGTTCTGCTAAACGTTCCTTCAGCTTCCGTGTGGTTCTTCCCACATACTGTATATTGCAGGAACATTGTAATAAATAAACCACATTTTTACTATTACAGGTAATAAATCTATTAATTTTTCGTATAGATTTATTAGAACTAGATGTATACTCGGTAATCTTTGTTTGTTCCATTTTACAATGCTTGCACATAGAACAGTCTCCACATCTGTAGAAGCCTTTTGAGGTCACCAGACTTCTCGTCAATCTAGGTGGAATTGGTAAAGCACTCTTGACTATCTTCTGTTGGATGTTGTCTGCTCTTCGATAAACAAATTTGGGTCTTTCTGTAATAAATTTATTAATTTCCTTATCTCTACTCAAAATATTCCAATATTTATTAATTATTTTTTCCAGACTTTTATGTTGTCCGTTAAATTTGGTTATAAATGGGATTATATTGTCATCCCTCTGATCTTTTCTACCTTCTTTGTTTAATAAGGAAGATCTATCTACACTAGCATATTTGTTATAGGATTTTTCCACCTGATCCTTATTATAACCTCTTTTAATAAATTTATCCTTCATATTTGAACCCTGGGTCTCATAATCTTCATGTTTGGTACAGTTCCTACGAACATGTTGGAACTGACTATTTGGTATAGCTGCTAACCAATTAATATGATGGTTGCTTGTAAAATCAATGAAAGAGTTACTATCAGTAGGTTTCGAAAAAACTCTTGTGCAAATGTTACCATCCTCAATGAACACCGCTAGGTCCAAAAAATTTACCGATTCTTTACTCTTAGTATAAGTTAATCTGATGTTTTTAGTATTAGAGTTCAAATACTCACAAAAACTATCCAACATCTCACCATCACCTCTCCATATGAATAAGATATCATCTATATATCTCATCCAGGATACCAGGCTCGCACCGCATTCATGGCCCTCATGGACAGATGTTTTTTCCCAGAAGGCCATGAATAAGTTAGCATAACTCGGTGCAAACCTGGTGCCCATCGCAGTTCCTTTGTTCTGTAAATAAAAATTTTCCTGAAACCAAAAAAAGTTGTTTGTCAATATGAACTCAATACTATCCAATATAAAGTTCATCTGATCAGATTCAAAATCTTCCTGTTCCAAAAAGTATCTGATAGCTTCTATACCATGAACATGTTCGATAATGGTGTATAACGAGGTGACATCTGCTGTCACCAAAAACATATCTTTGTCCCATTTAATTTCTTCTAACTTTTTAATAACTTGGAGGGAGTCTTTCAAGTACGAAGGAGTCTTAACCACTAATGGTTGTAATTTATGATCAATAAATTGAGACAAATTTGAAGAGATAGAGTCCACACCTGCTACGATAGGTCTGCCCGGGGGATGATCTTGATCTTTGTGTATTTTTGGTAATGTATATAACACAGGGATGGATGGGTGTGTCACTTTAATAAACTTACATTCTTTGTCTGTTAGTACCATTTTTTCTCTGTATTTTAATAACAGATTATCTAGTATCTTACTAATACTAGATGAAGGGTTACCTCTCAATCTTTTATAGGTGTCTACATTAGACAACTGATTTTCAATTTCATGAATATAGTCATAAGTGTTTTGTATTACAACACCTCCTCCCTTATCAGCCGGTTTGACCACTATTTTTTCATTGGAATTTAAATTCTCCAATGCTTCTCTTTCTAATTTACTAATATTTCCTCTACCAGGTTTAAAGATTGTATTCTCAATCTCCTCCCTTACCAACTTCTCAAACGTTTCAATATAACAGCCCTTTTTAAAAGTGGGGAAAAAAATAGATCTAGGTTTAAAAATTGAAGTATTATCCGTTCCTTCATTATTATCCTTATCATTAAAAAAAAAATTAAAAGTAAGTTTACGTATAAATCGTTGGAGGTCTATGTAGGCTTGAAATTTGTCCATTTTACTCGATGGTGCAAACTTCAAACCTTTTTGCAGGACTGTCCTTTCAGGATCTGTTAATATGTGATCGCTTAAATTATAGATCTTTGTAAATACCTCATCCTGGACTACACTATTAGTAAATTCACTTTCGGTAATATTACTAATTATCCTTTTATGTTTACGTTTCAATTTACGCTTGCCCCCCCTTTTCCCCCTATGTGTATATTTATGGTGGATTACTTCCACCTCTGATCTAAAAAATCATTTTCATTGACATTGTCCAATGCTGAAAAACGATTTGAAAGTAAACTCTGGGACATTGAGGAAAGTACCGATGGAGAATCCGAAAAACGTGTTCTTAATATCTGATTTCTTTTGTCTGTACATCTGGGTTGGTTCTGAATCCTAGGTTTATAACGGGAACTGTCTAGTCTCGTATCTACCTCAGTATTCCTTAATGTCTCCTTTATATAATGGGGGATGACATTTCTTTGGTGTTCCCTCTCATATTCCCCCATAGTATGGTCAGACGGTGGTTAAAGTTGGAAGATCAAAGATACCCCTTATACGTTTAACCTCTCATATATATATGTGAGTAGGGTGCGTACTAGGAACATTCCTTCCCCGTCTGTCAAAATTGAGAAATTTTAATATTGGGTTAAAGAACTACCGACCGATTGCTTCCCTCTCTCTCTCTTTTTATGTACTTCTCGGAATTGTCGAGTGATAGAGAGAAGACGCAGGATTGGGACATAATCGGAGGCTAAAACCCAGGATTATTTGGTTTTTTTTTATTTATTATTCTTTATCCTTTTTATATTTGTTTCTGATTTGTTTATTATTTTTTAGAGCGCCTACATCTGAGAACTTCACTTTTTTGTTACTATATTGTATTTGGTGTTGGGTGGACACCAGAAGTTTTTGTTGATATTGGCTGCTGTCATTGCGCTTGAGAAGTGGATCCCCTATTTTTTACTGTAATTTGTTTGTACACCTAGATCCCCTACTTAGCTGCATTAGTAAATGTTTTCACATAGGGAAACCAGGAGAGAGAAATTTGAAGAATTATTTTCTAATGATGACGACTCAGTAAGTTTAGCAGATGATGATGTGGAGAGCATTATGAAAAAGTTGGAACTAGCCCTCATCAAAGAGAGTAAAATCTGGTGGGAATTGGTCTCACTGGAAAAATATGTAGCAGATGAGATGATCCCCAGAGGCTTAAGATTGGATAAAATCCCCTCATTTAGTAACTCTGCTACTTTTGAAAAAGAGTGGTGTAGAATTTTAGATTCATGTTCTATGTCTTTGATGCGTTTGATTATAAAAGAAAGAACACGGGAACTTAAGGAATTAGAGAAGGAAATTGATATGCTTAAGAGCTTAGTTGAGCCCATTTCAAACTCATCAGAGTATAGAGAACTAGAATCAGCCATATCAGGTAAAATACAAAGAATTGAAAATGACCTAATGGTGAAAAAACGAAAAAAATTTAGAAGGGACCAAACAGATTACAAAGAAGGTAATCAACATCTGATTATGAGAAAAAAAAGAAATTTCTTTGGCAGAAATAGTTCTCAGATTCTAACAAATTATAATAATAGAGACAGTCGTCCTAGGTATGGCCCTAAGAGGGAATATGAGAGGGAATGCCAAAGAAATGTCATCCCCCATTATAGAAAGGAGACATTAAGGAATACTGAGGTAGATACGAGACTAGACAGATCCCGTTATAAATCTAGGATTCAGAACCAACCCAGACGTACAGACAAAAGAAATCAGATATTAAGAACACGTTTTTCGGATTCTCCATCGGTACTTTCCCCAATGTCCCAGAGTTTACTTTCAAATCGTTTTTCAGCATTGGACAATGTCAATGAAAATGATTTTTTAGATCAGAGGTGGAAGTAATCCACCATAAATATACACATAGGGGGAAAAGGGGGGGCAAGCGTAAATTGAAACGTAAACATAAAAGGATAATTAGTAATATTACCGAAAGTGAATTTACTAATAGTGTAGTCCAGGATGAGGTATTTACAAAGATCTATAATTTAAGCGATCACATATTAACAGATCCTGAAAGGACAGTCCTGCAAAAAGGTTTGAAGTTTGCACCATCGAGTAAAATGGACAAATTTCAAGCCTACATAGACCTCCAACGATTTATACGTAAACTTACTTTGAAAAAATGTTTTAATGATAAGGATAATAATGAAGGAACGGATAATACTTCAATTTTTAAACCTAGATCTATTTTTTTCCCCACTTTTAAAAAGGGCTGTTATATTGAAATGTTTGAGAAGTTGGTAAGGGAGGAGATTGAGAATACAATCTTTAAACCTGGGAGAGGAAATATTAGTAAATTAGAAAGAGAAGCATTGGAGAATTTAAATTCCAATGAAAAAATAGTGGTCAAACCGGCTGATAAGGGAGGAGGTGTTGTAATACAAACCACTTATAATAATATAGACACCTATAAAAGATTGAGAGGTAACCCTTCATCTAGTATTAGTAAGATACTAGATAATCTGTTATTAAAATACAGAGAAAAAATGGTACTAACAGACAAAGAATGTAAGTTTATTAAAGTGACACACCCATCCATCCCTGTGTTATATACATTACCAAAAATACACAAAGATCAAGATCATCCCCCGGGCAGACCTATCGTAGCAGGTGTGGACTCTATCTCTTCAAATTTGTCTCAATTTATTGATCATAAATTACAACCATTAGTGGTTAAGACTCCTTCGTACTTGAAAGACTCCCTCCAAGTTATTAAAAAGTTAGAAGAAATTAAATGGGACAAAGATATGTTTTTGGTGACAGCAGATGTCACCTCGTTATACACCATTATCGAACATGTTCATGGTATAGAAGCTATCAGATACTTTTTGGAACAGGAAGATTTTGAATCTGATCAGATGAACTTTATATTGGATAGTATTGAGTTCATATTGACAAACAACTTTTTTTGGTTTCAGGAAAATTTTTATTTACAGACCAAATGAACTGCGATGGGCACCAGGTTTGCACCGAGTTATGCTAACTTATTCATGGCCTTCTGGGAAAAAACATCTGTCCATGAGGGCCATGAATGCGGTGCGAGCCTGGTGTCCTGGATGAGATATATAGATGATATCTTATTCATATGGAGAGGTGATGGTGAGATGTTGGATAGTTTTTGTGAGTACTTGAACTCTAATACTAAAAACATCAGATTAACTTATACTAAGAGTAAAGAATCGGTAAATTTTTTGGACCTAGCGGTGTTCATTGAGGATGGTAACATTTGCACAAGAGTTTTTTCGAAACCTACTGATAGTAACTCTTTCATTGATTTTACAAGCAACCATCATATTAATTGGTTAGCAGCTATACCAAATAGTCAGTTCCAACGTGTTCGTAGGAACTGTACCAAACATGAAGATTATGAGACCCAGGGTTCAAATATGAAGGATAAATTTATTAAAAGAGGTTATAATAAGGATCAGGTGGAAAAATCCTATAACAAATATGCTAGTGTAGATAGATCTTCCTTATTAAACAAAGAAGGTAGAAAAGATCAGAGGGATGACAATATAATCCCATTTATAACCAAATTTAACGGACAACATAAAAGTCTGGAAAAAATAATTAATAAATATTGGAATATTTTGAGTAGAGATAAGGAAATTAATAAATTTATTACAGAAAGACCCAAATTTGTTTATCGAAGAGCAGACAACATCCAACAGAAGATAGTCAAGAGTGCTTTACCAATTCCACCTAGATTGACGAGAAGTCTGGTGACCTCAAAAGGCTTCTACAGATGTGGAGACTGTTCTATGTGCAAGCATTGTAAAATGGAACAAACAAAGATTACCGAGTATACATCTAGTTCTAATAAATCTATACGAAAAATTAATAGATTTATTACCTGTAATAGTAAAAATGTGGTTTATTTATTACAATGTTCCTGCAATATACAGTATGTGGGAAGAACCACGCGGAAGCTGAAGGAACGTTTAGCGGAACATGTACGCAATATCAAAAAAGGTTTGCCGACACATAGTGTGTCTGCACATTTTGATAGCGTACATGGCTGGAATCCAGCCCATTTAACCTATGTTTGTGGTATTATACATGTACCGAGTATGTGGAGAAAGAGTGATGATGAGGAGAGGTTGGCCAGGGCAGAAATGCGTGCCATTTTCGAGCTGGGAACCCTTGCACCCAAGGGGCTCAACTCTGATTTTGAATTAAAATGGTTTTTGATTTGAGCCAAAGGGAGGAATTTATGGACTGATATGGATTATTATCATTTTAGATATAGCCACTATTGGTGAGCAATACGTGATATTCTACAAGCAGAGTTTCATTATATAGGCACAATGCACTTTATATAGATATTCCATTTGCATTCCAGGAGTGGAACGCGGAAATGAGATCTATTCCCATTGCCGTGGGACGCACGCCGGGGATACCACGTGATGCACGTCCTGAGCATGCGTGTCAACAGAACAATGTGGAAGCAGACGGGAGGAGGATGCCGGCCGGATTGGTCTGATGTCCTCACCCCGACACTGGAGGGGTACATTTTTTCCTCTAGCGAGCGGCCGTACCTCGAGCGCTCCCTTAGGGGAACGCGGAAGTAGACGGAGCACAGACTCCTGCCGGATGAACCCGCTTTCATTAGTGGGTACTGTAAGGAAGTCATTTGGCCTCTAGTAATAATATGGACCTGTACTTCCGGCGGAAGGATATACACTTCTGTAATGTTTAAAATTAGATCAGTATCAATCGAGATGTTTGTTTGTTATTATGTTGTACCGCAATTATTGTCTTTATATCTTAATTGATTAGGACCCTGCCCCATCCAATGGAGATGGAGGGGAGGGTATTTAAGCTGGATCAGAGTTGTAGATGTGTGATGCCTTGAAAAAGACCTGCGGGTTGAAACGCGTTGGCAGTTTTTATTGTTTTATTGTTTTGACTATATAGGACCCACTGTGAGGCTGTTTAGTCTTTTATATACCCATTTGGGAATTAAAAAGATTTAATCTGACTCTAATCTAGCTGTATGATTGATCAAAAGATACCCCTATGGGAAAGAACATCCAGAATTCCACGTGAGTATGGTATGCTCACCAACACTTAATTACTAAATGTTACATAGTATGGTCAGACGGTGGTTAAAGTTGGAAGATCAAAGATACCCCTTATACGTTTAACCTCTCATATATATATGTGAGTAGGGTGCGTACTAGGAACATTCCTTCCCCGTCTGTCAACATTGAGAAATTTTAATATTGGGTTAAAGAACTACCGACTGATTGCTTCCCTCTCTCTCTTTTTATGTACTTCTCGGAATTGTCGAGTGATAGAGAGAAGATGCAGGATTGGGACATAATCGGAGGCTAAAACCCAGGATTATTTATTTTTTTTTTATTTATTATTCTTTATCCTTTTTATATTTGTTTCTGATTTGTTTATTATTTTTTAGAGCGCCTACATCTGAGAACTTCACTTTTTTGTTGCTTTATAGTTAACCTCACCCACTTTCTCCCTGCTTTCATACGGACCTTGCCATTAAGCCAAAAACTTGCTTTCCACTGTGGGTATCAAAACAAAACCTCTGTCCCCAGGTGAAAATGTACGTACCCGGGCATTCTGGTTATACACTCTCTATTGGGCTTGTTGGGCCTGCTCCATATGTTCTATGACAATGGGCACCATGGCCGCAATCCTGTCTTGCATCTGAGAAACATGTTCAATTACACTTTTATAGGGTGTGGGTTGTCCTTCCCATGACTACTTAGCAACATCTAGCAACCCTCTGGGATGTCTTCCATACAACAGATCAAAACGAGAGAATCCTGTGGAAGACTGTGGTACTTCTCTAACAGACATCATCAAATATGGCAACAAATAATCCCAGTTCTTACCATCCTTGTCAACAACATTTTTTAGCATATTTTTAAAAGTTTTATTGAATCTCTTGACCAATCCATCCATTTGAGGATGGTAAACGGAGGTTCTCAATTGAGTAACTTTCAACAATTTGCACAATTCCTTCATAATTCTAGACATAATGGGGGTACCTTGGTCAGTTAAAATTTCTTTTGGTATTCTCACCCTGCTGAAAACATACACCAGCTCTCTAGCAATATCCTTGGTTGACATATTATGCAAAGGGATTGCCTCAGGATATCGAGTAGCATAATCCACTATTACAAGGATATACTGATGTCCCCGAGTAGACTTTAACAAGGGCCCAACCAAATCCATGGCTATCCGTTCAAATGGGACCTCTATAACAGGCATGGACACTAGAGGACTTGAAATGAGGTCTAGGTGCATGATACTGGCACTCAGGACAAGAAGAACAGAATTCAGACACATCTTTATACAACTCAGGCCAAAAGAACCGCTGCAAAACCCTTTCAAGGGTCTTTTCAGCCCCTAGGTATCCTGCGGTGATATGACCATGAGCAAGGTTCAGTACAGTTCATCTATATGTCTGGGGAACAACAAGCTGTTCTACCACATCCACTCCCCTTTTTGTCACTTGATACAAGAGCTCATTGTTAAGGGCCATGTGTGGAAACGTAAGCCTGCTATCTGGGTCTAACGGGTTCCCATTAACAACTTTCACATTTTCTCTGGCTCTTATCAAGGTCGAGTCCTTTAACTGTAGAGACGCAAACAAAACCTTTCTCACTTTAAGGGGAGTTATGCTTTCCACCCTGTCTATCACCTCTGCATCCTCTGGAGGAGGTACCTCACTTTGTTCCTCATCATCTACCACTTCCCCGGCCATACTAGCAACAGGGCAAGCATCTGAGGGTTCCGGGGTCACACCTGTGGCCAGCATATCACCAGGATGGTCTACTGGCTCTACACTGTTCGCCTCTGCAACCACATGGGACTTCCACAATTTCCAAAAGTGGGGAAAGTCTCTACCCATTATTACATCATGTACCAAGGAAGGGACCATTCCCACATTAACCACAGCTGAACCACAAGGGTTCTCAATAGTCACTTCAGCAGTATTATAATAATGGGTGTCACAATGTATGCAAGTTACACCAACAGTTGTTCGTTGGCCCTTTAAAGCATTTGCTAACCCAGCTTTCACAAGGGTGATTACACTTCCCGAGTCCAACAATACCTTTACCCGGTTACCTCCCATAACCACCTCACACATTTGTTTTTCAGACTCAATTGAAGGTGTACAAAAATTATATTGAAGTAACAATGCGCTTCAATATAGGATGCAGCTAGACCGATAAATAGAGGTCACAAAACTCTATAATCAAAGACATAAACAGAAACAATAAAGTCCCGGCGCTTCCTCCTAGGTCAATATAAAATGTTATTCCCTCCTGTAGGTCCTTTAGAATAAAAGTTCTTTATAAATGATTCTTCTTCCTTGTTCCACAATAATTGCCGCCAGGCATATATTTCGGATGTATATAAAAGAGAAAAATAAAAATTTGCCACATATAGTTAAGTACAATCTATTTATTTGAAAAACAATTTTAAAACGTATTATCCTCCAGCACTTGGGGGTTTGGGTAACGTACCAGATGGAGAGGTGTATATGTACACCGGCAAACACATGTGAGTCAAGAAGCAATCCCGGACAAAGCCCTTGTCTTCACGATCCCTGATGTAAACAGTCCACTCCTCACATCTGCATCTGTTCCATCCCCATAAACACCAACGCGTTTCAACAATTCAAGTCTTTGTCAAGGTGTGCTGGTGTGGTGAATATCCCACCCTAATATACCCCACCTTACCCTCTCATTGGTTACCAACAGGAAGTGGAAAAAACTTTGTAAATTTTATACATAAACATTATTCTCTCTCATAAGCACATTCCACTTTCATATGTAATATCAATTTTATTCAAAATCCGTAAAATATATAATATCCATTTGGAACTGGTTTCCAGCAAAAAAGGAATAACTGGCCCTTTAACTGTACCAGATTCCACAACTCTGCAGGCAAAGCACCACATGGACTTGCTTCTATGTGTGAGGCACCACAACTCCCAGCAGGTTCCACTGTGCAAAAGCCTCTGCAGAGTATCACACCTGCAGTTTTACTCTATGCCACATTTAATTTCAGTCCAGACAGACACAGACCTGCTTTCTGCAGAACTCTCAAAGCTGCTGCTGTCTTTACTTATGCGCAGACCACTGTGCCCGCATTCTCCACCACATGTAGCAAGGTCGGGGAACTGGTACCATCTCCTGGGGTAGACGGCACTGTGCAGCAGCTGAGAAATCACACAAAGTGCACTGGTCTGGTGCAACTGGCCTCCGCCAGTTTTATTAGGCAATACAAACAAAAAATAAACAGAAATAAACACCTTGCCGTCTGGGACTATCTATACAGAAGTGATCCTAGCAAACTAATAAACAAAGTATAAGAATATTTTTCCAGGTTTAATTTACCTGATTTTTATCAACCCGATTCTCTCACAGAGACACAAAAGGCTGTCCTCTCCCCAGGCAATGTCTCTCTGTATTGATCAGCCTCACAGCACCAGAAAACAGCCACACAGCTAAAAACCCTAATTAGCTAATAACCCAAAAAACTCTTAACACAAACACCTTCCTGAGGTTTCCGAAGACATAGATCAGGACTCTAGGGCAAATATACCTGCCTTCCACTATGATGCCAGTGACCTTGTCTGTGTGTATATATATATATATATATATATATATTCGTATACTGTATACAGTATATATATATACTGTTTATGTATATATATATATATATGTATATATATAAAATATAGTATGCAGTGCACTATATATATATATATATATACATATATATATAGTGCACTGCATACTGTATTTTATTTATATATATATATATATATATATATATATATATATATACACAGTATATATATATATATATATACACAGTATATACTGTATATATATATATATATATATATACACCGTATATACTCGAGTATAAGCCGAGTTTTTCAGCACATTTTTTGTGCTGAAAAAGTACCCCCTCAGCTTATACTCGAGTGAAGTGAACTCCGTCCGGTCAGTGCTACACAGCACAAACACACAGCTGCCGAAGCTGGCAGCTGTGTGTTTGCTGTAATCAGCAGCCACTGAGAGTCTGTCAGACTCTCAGCGGCTGCTGCTGCTCCCACTGCGGGAGCCATCTTCCAGCTCCCGCAGTGGGTAATGGGAGAGACGTCATGAGTAATGACGTCTCTCTCATGCAAAGCCGCCGGAGGAGCTGTAAGCGGCGGGACCAGGAGCGGGAGTTTCAGGTAAGTGATTTTTTTTTTATTCTTATTATGTCTCTCTCTACTGGGGGGGGATTACTGGGGGCACTACCAGGGGGCAATTACTACAGGGGGCACTACCAGGGGGCGATTACTACAGGGGGCACTAAAAGGGTGGATTACCACTGGGGGAACTATCAGGGGGGATTACTACAGGGGGCACTAAAAGGGGAGATTACCACGGGGGGTAATACCAGGGGGGGATTACTACAGGGGGCACTAAAAGGGGGGATTACCACTGGGGGTACTACCAGGGGGGATTACTAATGGGGGCACTAAAAGGGAGGGATTACCACTGGGGGCACTACCAGGGGGGGATTACTACTGGAGGCACTGAAAGGGGGGATTACCACTGGGGGCACTACCAGGAGGGATTACTACTGGGGGCACAACCAGGGGGGATTACTACTGGGGGCACAACCAGGGGGGATTACTACTGGGGGCACTACCAGGGGGGATTACTACTGGGGGCACAACCAGGGGGGATTACTACTGGGGGCACTACCAGCTGCTGCCATTTCCCACCCTAGGCTTACATTCGAGTCAATAAGTTTTCCCAGTTTTTTGTGGTAAAAGTAGGTACCTCGGCTTATATTCGGGTCGACTTATACTCGAGTATATACGGTATATATATATATATAATATATATATACATATGTATATATCAGATGGGACAACATTCCATGACTTTAAGAATCAAATATTTCTTTTTTATAGTCTTACATAGCAAAAAATCACTCCGTTTTGGTGTATTGAAACACTGTCATCAAACATTGATAATAAACTGCAACTGCGTGCATCAATTCCCAAACTTTTTGAATCACGGCACCCAAGTGTATCAACATTGTTTTCACGGCACCCCTAAGCCAAAAGTTTGTTATTGAGAAATTCAGTAAAAAATGTAGTAAAGTAGTAAAGCGAAGTAAATTGTGCTTACCTGCCATCCTTAGATTCAGTTATGTGATGGGGCCAGATTGCGCTTCTGTTTGTCCACATATTTACATTACTTTAACCATAAAGAATTATATTTGGTGCTGGACCACCAACCTGAGGCACCCCTGCAAGTGTCCCAAGGAACCCCAGGGTGCTGCAGCGCACAGTTTGAGAACTACTGCTATAGTGCATGGAACGCTCATCTGAACATCTGAATATTCTTGGTCAATCGATTGAATTATCGAAAGAATGATTTTGTGAATGTTTTGTAACTGTTTTATTGTTTATACACACAATACAATAAATCAGGCCACTTACTCGATTATTGGCAAATTTACCCAATAATTCTATAGTGCGTAGCTAGCTTTAGCATCACATCAACTCATTCGTCTGTATCTCCTTTCCCTTTATGCAGAGTCTTCAGTTTAGCAAGAGACCGCGAGTCCAATTTGGACATGTTACGCTAATGCCACCGCAGCTGTAAATTTGCACATGTCACATAATATGCTAATGTCACAGACGCCGGGTTTTGTAATGAGACACCAACAGATGGCATCACAAATCCAAGTGACTGCGTACAAAGACGCTCTGATAATCGACCATCTGAGTATCCCTATGATTGCGCACAATGGCCACATGTACTGAGACGTCGGACCCATTTATATGTCGTACGGAATCAGAGGCGCAGGCTGTGACCAGCCCCCGAAAACAGTCATGTGTGTAATTATAAATAAATTTAAAAAAAGCAATGAAATTCCATAGACAAAAATCCTTACGGTTTCACATGTCCCATTAAGGCTTCTTAGACAAGAAGTGAAATTTCCCAAAATGTACTCAATTTCAGCCACTCAAACTAAAAAAAGTAATGAATTCTGATCATTAAGGCTGACGTATTAATGGATGTGTTCCTTGCGCTATACAGATATGGTATGCCATCACACCCTGTGGTTAACTGCAGATTCAGCACTCTCACAGAGTGAGATTGCTGTCACTCACAAAATGGTGGAACTGCTAATTCACAGAATTGTGTGCTCATTGGAATACACACATGCAGTCTATGCAACTAAACTCTGAACAGAAGATATAGCAGCACAGATGGATAAAACAGATTGGTGTGGATGAGGGAATACAGAGTAGCACAAATGGAAGAGCACACAAAAGTAGGGGTTTCAGAAGACAGATTGGTGCGGTTGGGAGGGGAGACAGAGTGTTGCTGGTGGGAAGGGAAGACACAGTGGTGTCACAACTAGGGGTTCCTAACTGGTAAGTCCGCAGTCTTTGCCCATTAGGGCGCTATGGCGTGGGCCTTCCGGTGGCGGTGCTGGAGTATGGAGACTGGCATGGGGTGCATCTGGTGGTTCCTTGTTGGTAGGCCGTGCCAGCATGGGAGTGTTGCACAGCATTCCCAAGCTGCAGCTCTATGGGCAGCACCATCTTGCATTGGGCCATGTGACCTAGGGAATCAATTTCCTGACCTCCCAGACGGCTGATCAACTTCAGGTACCCTGTGAGAATTTAAGTCTTCCCATCACTTTGACCTCCATCGATGGGGGACCCATTTCTAATAGAGAGAATCTCTGCTTGTATTGTGGAGAAGCAGGACATCTTGTGGCTTCTTGTACCCGGAGGCCGGAAAACTCCCGCTCCTAACTAACTCCGGGGACACCCAGTTAGGAGTAATACTTCCATCCCCTAAAAAAATAAAAGACTCTGAGCTATCCTTAGCCATAGACTTTAAACATGGTCCCATTTTTGTGTCAGCTCTTCTGGATTCTGGTGCCGCAGAAAATTTCCTGACCTCCCAGATGGCTGATCAACTTCAGGTACCCTGTGAGAATTTAAGTCTTCCCATCACTTTGACCTCCATCGATGGGGGATCCATTTCTAATAGAATTTTGACCAGGAAGTCTCTACCTCTAGTGGTTCGGATTGGAGCCTTACACTCTGAGAAAATCCGCTTCCTGATTATACCCAAAGCATCTCATGATGTTATACTTGGCTTTCCTTGGCTTCACAAACATAACCCAAGGATCGATTGGAATACCATGCAAGTAATGTCCTGGAGTGAGGAGTGTCAGAGGTCTTCCCTATCCAAGATTCGTGAGAGAGATAAATATCTCTGAAGAGTCACAGATTTCTGTGGGTTATCGATCCTTCATGAATGTGTTCTCTGAGAGAAAGGCCAATATTTTGCCTCCACATCGGGACTGGGACTGTCCTATTGAGTTAATTCCGGGTAAAACTCCTCCACGAGGGTGAACCTATCCCTTATCGGTACCAGAGACCAGTACCAGAGAATACATTTTATAAAACTTGAGAAAAGGCTTTATAAGACCTTCTACATCACCTGCCGCCGCGGGATTCTTTTTTGTTTCTAAGAAGGATGGGTCTGTGAGACCTTGCATTGACTATAGAGGACTGAATGACGTTACAATTAAGAACAGATATCCTCTAGCTCTCATTACTGAGCTCTTTGATAGAGTTAAAGGGTCCACCATTCTTCTAAATTAGGCTTGAGAGGAGCCTACAATCTTTTTAGAATCCAGGCCGGAGACGAATGGAAAACCACGTTCAATATGCGTGATGGGAACTTCAAATACCTAGTTATGCCCTTCGGGCTTTGCAATGCACCTGCCATTTTCCAAGGGTTCGTGAACAAGATTTTTAAAGTTCTGTTGTATGTTTCGGTGGTGGTTTATCTGGATGACATTTAAATGTTTGCATCCTCTCTTCAAGAACATCACAGTTATGTCAAAGAAGTCTTGTGGCGACTGAGACAGAATCATCTTTACTGTAAACTTGAGAAGTGTGTCTTTAGTGTATCCAGTATTTCTTTCTTGGGATACATTATTTCCAGTTCTGGTTTGGAGATGGACCCTCAGAAGGTCCAGGCAAACCTGGATTGGTTCCGACCTACCTCCTTGAAAGCCATCCAGAGACTCCTCGGGTTTGCCAACTATTACCAATGCTTCATCAAGGGATTCTAATTCACAGAATTGTGTGCTCATTGGAATACACACATGCAGTCTATGCAACTGAACTCTGAACAGAAGATAGAGCAGCACAGATGGGTAAAACAGATTGGTGTGGATGAGTGAATACAGAGTAGCACAAATGGAAGAGCACGCAAAAGTAGGGGTTTCGGAAGACAGATTGGTGCGGTTGGGAGGGGAGACAGAGTGGTGCTGGTGGGAAGGGAAGACACAGTGGTGTCACAACTAGGGGTTCCTAACTGGTAAGTCCGCAGTTGTTGCCCATTACGGCGCTCTGGCGTGGGCCTTCCGGTGGCGATGCTGGAGTATGGAGACTGGCATGGGGTGCATCTGGCGGTTCCTTGTTGGTAGGCCGTGCCAGCATGGGAGTGTTGCACAGCATTCCCAAGCTGCAGCTCTATGGGCAGCACCATCTTGCATTGGGCCATGTGACCTAGGGAATCAGTCCCCTAAAGTTCAGCTGTTCTGTCCGGCCAATCAGTTTCCTTACTTTGCCAGTACAACGTGTATCAGCCGTGTGTGGTCACATTTATCTGAGCTCCTCTATGCAGCTGACTTCGGTTCTGCCTAGCTCTGTGCCGGTTTCACGTAGCCACAAGATTCCCAGCACCTACCAGCAAATCCTCCTCCCACTAATGTTGTAATCCCACTCACCAGCCAGACTACCTTCTTACAGTATCGACCCCTGTTTACAGTTTGTTTCCCTCTGGACATACCTAAACATTATCGCTCCACTCCTGTTACCTTCATTCCAGATTTTATTATTTGCTGCTGGACTTATTATTTGACTCTGACCCAGCTCCACTTTTGCCCTGAACTAGATTCTTTCATGTCTACCATTCCATTCATTAAACAGCCCAAGTTTTTCTACAGTTCTGTTTCTGGGTCCACAAAAATACCAACCCCTGACAGTTTGCACTGGCCTAATGGATTACGCCAATGGACAGGAGTCCAGTACAGTTCTGCTTCAGGACATAGCTACCAACTGGGTAACATGAAGACATTACAGCAGCAAATGGCCCAGTTACTACAGGAAGTAGCCCCCTGGCAAGATACCCTGCAGGCCTCACTGACCTCCACTAGATCCCTTATGGTTACATCTGTATCCACATCAGTGGTTTCAGCTTCAGGAGCAGTTCCTCATCTACATCCAGCTACCCCAAGTAGATTCGATGGGAACACTAAGCTATGCCATGGATTTATCAATCAGTGTGATGTACATTTCAACCTACAGCCCTCCAACTTCCCTACCTCTAAAACTAAAGTGGCATATATTGTGTCTTTGTTATCAGGCCCAGCCTTGGACTGGGTTTCCCCTCTCTGGGAATGCTCTGACCCCATTCTGGACGACTATTCAGTGTTTCTGACCTCTTTTAGGAGGATATTTGATGAACCAGGGAGAACTACTTCTGCAGCATCTGCTATTATGCACTTGAATCAAGGTACTTGTCCTGTCAGCCAGTACGTCATTCAATTTTAAACATTAGCATCCAAGCTAATGTGGAATGAGGAGGCCCTAACATCAGCCTTCTGGCACAGACTTTCTGATTGTATTATAGACGACCTTGCTACTCGAGACTGCCCTACCAATTTAAATGATCTTATCTCCCTGTGTAACAAAGTAGATCTTCGTTTTAGGGAACGTCAAGCAGAGAAGCTCAAAACCGACTGTCCTAGGTCTTACCCGGCGACCCCATCTGCTCCTATCCCTCCTGCACCTACCAATGAAGAGCCTATGCAGGTTAACCGTACCCGTCTCTCCAGAGAAGAATGCCTAAGGCGTCACAGAGAGAATCTCTGCTTGTATTGTGGAGAAGCAGGACATCTTGTGGCTTCTTGTACCCGGAGGCCGGAAAACTCCCGCTCCTAACTAACTCCGGGGACACCCAGTTAGGAGTAATACTTCCATCCCCTAAAAAAATAAAAGACTCTGAGCTATCCTTAGCCATAGACTTTAAACATGGTCCCATTTTTGTGTCAGCTCTTCTGGATTCTGGTGCCGCAGAAAATTTCCTGACCTCCCAGACGGCTGATCAACTTCAGGTACCCTGTGAGAATTTAAGTCTTCCCATCACTTTGACCTCCATCGATGGGGGATCCATTTCTAGTAGAATTTTGACCAGGAAGTCTCTACCTCTAGTGGTTCGGATTGGAGCCTTACACTCTGAGAAAATCCGCTTCCTGATTATACCCAAAGCATCTCATGATGTTATACTTTGCTTTCCCTGGCTTCACAAACATAACCCAAGGATTGATTGGAATACCATGCAAGTAATGTCCTGGAGTGAGGAGTGTCGGAGGTCTTCCCTATCCAAGATTCGTGAGAGAGATAAATATCTCTGAAGAGTCACAGATTCCTGTGGGTTATCGATCCTTCATGAATGTGTTCTCTGAGAGATAGGCCAATATTTTGCCTCCACATCGGGACTGGGACTGTCCTATTGAGTTCATTCCGGGTAAAACTCCTCCACGAGGGTGAACCTATCCCTTATCGGTACCAGAGACCAGTACCAGAGAATACATTTTATAAAACTTGAGAAAAGGCTTTATAAGAACTTCTACATCACCTGCCGCCGTGGGATTCTTTTTTGTTTCTAAGAAGGATGGGTCTGTGAGACCTTGCATTGACTATAGAGGACTGAATGATGTTACAATTAAGAACAGGTATCCTCTAGCTCTCATTACTGAGCTCTTTGATAGAGTTAAAGGGTCCACCATTTTTCTAAATTAGGCTTGAGAGGAGCCTACAATCTTTTTAAAATCCAGGCCGGAGACGAATGGAAAACCACGTTCAATATGCGTGATGGGAACTTCAAATACCTAGTTATGCCCTTCGGGCTTTGCAATGCACCTGCCATTTTCCAAGGGTTCGTGAACAAGATTTTTAAAGTTCTGTTGTATGTTTCGGTGGTGGTTTATCTGGATGACATTTAAATGTTTGCATCCTCTCTTCAAGAACATCACAGTTATGTCAAAGAAGTCTTGTGGCGACTGAGACAGAATCATCTTTACTGTAAACTTGAGAAGTGTGTCTTTAGTGTATCCAGTATTTCTTTCTTGGGATACATTATTTCCAGTTCTGGTTTGGAGATGGACCCTCAGAAGGTCCAGGCAAACCTGGATTGGTTCCGACCTACCTCCTTGAAAGCCATCCAGAAACTCCTCGGGTTTGCCAACTATTACCAATGCTTCATCAAGGGATTCTCCTCATTGGTTGCCCCGATAACTGCTTTGACAAGCAAAGGTGCTGATCCATCCCGAAGGCCTGCCGAGGCTGAGTCTGCCTTCCAGCTTCTGAAACAAGCCTTTAAATCCACTTCTGTTTTGAGACAACCTGACATAGACAGACCATTTCTTTTGTAGGTTGATGCTTCATCAGAGGCCGTTGGTGCTGTTCTCTCCCAGAGATTAGAAGATGGTAAAATCCACCCATGTGGGTTTTTCTCAAAGAAATTTTCACCTGCAGAGAGAAACTACGTCATCGGCGAGCAATAGTTGCAGGTGGTCAAATTGGCACTTGAGGAGTGGCGATACTTATTAGAAGGTGCCAAACATCCCTTCATTGTCTTCATGGACAATCCGAATCTACTCTTCCTGAAGAACATACAGTGCGTTAGCCCTCGCTGGGCTCGTTGGGCAATCTTCTTTGCCCACTTCAAGTTTACCCTTACCTATCATTCTGGATCCCTCAACCAGAAAGCAGATGCACTCTCCCATTCCTTTTCTATGGACAATAATCCGGATCTACTCCTGGAGACCCCCATTCTGAATTCTAAAGTTTTTGCCACAATTAAATTGTAGCCTCCTACCGGGAAAACATATGTAGCTCCTGAGTTGCGAAAACAGCTTCTAACCTGGGCACATTCATCTCGCTTTGCCAGACATTCGAGTACTCATAAGACCCCAGAGTTCTTGCAACATTCCTACTGGTGGCCTTCTATGAGATCTGAAGTGGCAGAGTTCATCGCTTCATGTACCCAGTGTGCCCAGCACAAGACTCCTTGTCAAGCACCTGCTGGAGAATTGATACCTCTTCCAGTTCCTTCCCGTCCTTGGTCTCACCTATCCATGGTATTTGTGATGGACTTGCCTCCTTCCAATGGGTATACCACCATCTGGGGGCGACAGAGTGTTGCAGATGGAGGAAAGAAAAGTGGCATGGAATACAGAGTGGTGTGGCTGGGAGGAAGGCACTGGTGCAGATGAGAGGAAACAGAGTGGCATGGATGCAGGAACACAGGGCGGCGTGGATGAGGATAGACAGATTGGTGCAGATGAGGGAATACAGACTAACACAGTTGGGAGACCACACAGCTGTAGGGATTGGGGAAGATAGAGCAGCATGGAGGTGTACAGGGGAAAAAAGTGTACATGCATAGACAGAGTATGATAGCTTTAGAAGTTAGGCAGCTGAATCTGTATTCTGAATGAGATCGATGTTTGGAGTGAGAAGGATTTTGGAAACCAGTGGGATTGTTGTGGTGACCGAATGGGAAGATTGTGGGCACTGAATGGGATGTGTGTGGCATATAACTGCTCAGAGCTCAGTTGCATAGACTGCATGTGTGTATTCCAATGAGCACACAATTCTGTGAATTAGCAGCTCCACCATCTTGTGAGTGACTGCAATCTCACTCTGTGAGAGTTCTGAATCTGCAGTTAACCACAGGGTGTGATGGCATACCATACCTGTATTGAGCAATGAACACGTTCATTAATGATCAGAATTTCATTGCTTTTTTTAGTTTGAGTGGCTGAAATTGAGCAGGTTTTGTGAAATTTCAGATAATGTCTAAGAAGCCTTAATGGAACATGTGAAACCATAAGGTTTTTGGTCTATGGAATAAATATACATATATATGGATCTTGCTTGGGTGCCTTCCTGGGGATAACACGCCCCTGATGCAGCAAACAAGAAGGAGGCACTCCAAGTCTGGTAACTCTGGGAAGCAAATGGTGCTTTATTGCAATGTTTCGGGGTCCAGCACCCCTTCGTGTGTGTCCTGATGAAGGGGTGCTGGACCCCGAAACGTTGCAATAAAGCACAATTAGCTTCACAAAGTTACCAGTCTTGGAGTGCCACCTTCTTCTTCTTGTTTGCTATATATATATATATATATATATGTCTAAAAAGGTCAATCTGCACTCCTGATATTATGCAAAAAGTAAACATTTATACGTGAAAGAAAGGTATTCTCAATATATGTATTCCAGCAGCCATTGAATTGAAGGCAGCAAAAAAGTTAATCAGTGCTTAAAAGTGTATATCAATAGGGTTCAGAGTACTTATCATCCCAAACATGTTCACAGAGAGAGGCAGATCAATGGCAGAGGACCGGCAGTGAACTCCCGACAGCCGTTTCAGTGCTGATATTCTTCCAGGGGCAGTGCTCCAAAACTAAAACCCATAAGGGTTCTAAAACCTGACCAATGAACTGCCACCTCCCCCACAAAATTCCACCCACCAATCACCGTGTCCTCACCAGTGGCATCACTAGGGGGGTGCGGCCCGCACCGGGTGTCACCCATCAAGAGGGTGACACCAAAAAGAGCAGCACACACACACATGCGGGCCGCACCCCATCCACAGACACGTCCGCTGCCCGCACTCCCCCTTCCTCGGCACCACCACACCCCCTGCCGACCCCAAATTGACTGGCCCTGCCAGTCAGTTAATTCTCTCACCGCGGCACGGCTGGCGTTCAGAGCCACACACAGGCACAGAGCATCTCTCTGTGCCTGCGTGTGGCTCTGGACGCTGGACGCGGTGACGTCATCAGGCACGCGGCATGCCGGCTGAAGGGGAAATATACCTTTCCTTTCTGGGAAGGAGAAGAAGGAAGTGCATGCCCGCCGCCCAGACAAGCCAGCCTGGACTAAGTAAAGGAAGGTAAGTAGTACTGCACAGGGGTGGGGGCACAGCATAAGCAGCGTTAATGGGGCCACTGCATATTGGTGCTACTGGGGATAGTGTATAGGGGGCACAGTATAAGGGCACTACTGGGGGCACAGCATAAGGCGCATTACTGTCTGGGGACACTGCATAAGGGGAGCTCCTGGGGGTATTGTATAAGGGGTGCTACTGGGGTACTATATAAGGGGCATTGCATAAGGGGCGCTACTGGGACCACTGTGTAAGGGGGCACAGTATATGGAGGTCTAATACAGGAGGCATTGCATGATGGGCTTTAATACAGGAGGCATTGCATAAAGGGCTATAATACAGGGGGCATTGCATATTGGGCACAGCTGCAGGGTACATTGCATAAAGTGGCACTACTTAAGGGGGAACTGCTTAAATGGGCACAGCTACAGGGGGCATTGTATAAGGGGCACTACTACTGGGGGTATTGCATAAGGGGCACTACTATTAAGGGCATTGTGCATAAGGGTCACTAATGTGGGCATTATGTAAAAAGGGCACTACTGTGGGCATTGTGTAAAAGGGGCACTACTGTGTGTGTCGTAACATAAATAAGGGACACTAATTTATGGTGTATTGTGAATAAGGGGCACTATGTGCGGTGTAATGTGAATAAGATTGTGCTACTGTGCGGTGTAATTTGAATTGGGGATAGTATTGTATGAACATGCCATTTTCTTTCAAGATCACGCCCCTTTTTTGCACCACGTGCCTTAGGCGCATGCTGTCCTTTTATTGATAAATCGCTGAGGAAGGGGCGGTCGTTCCACCACGTCTCTAGGACCACTTTAAGCACTGCTACCCAGAATACCGGCCGTGGCATCATTACGCCCGCCATCCTGGGAGGAGCACAGTGTGAATGCTGGACAGGTAAGGGAGTGCGGCGCTGCGCATCTTGGTCTCGATTTTTTTTTTTTGGGTGGAGGGGGGTGTCACCATGCATTACAGCACCAGGTGACACCAACCCTAGTGACGCCTCTGGTCCTCACCTGAACATAAGGAAAATGCAAATCACTGCATAATTTCCTCTTGCGCTCACCTTATCTGTTTCACATACTCGTGGAGCTGGAAACAGCGTGCGTCTATTACTTATTATTATCCATTTAACGGAAGTGTCTCCTTCACAGTGGAACGCAATGGTCAAACTCACGATGGTTGCAATGTATCAATTAGTACCCGCACTGTTTATTCAAACAATGTATAACCATCTATATTAAAACCACATCTGTTTGTTTTAAATGAGCTTAAATAATTTTCAGAAATGATGCCAAAAATCCCATAGATAATCAACTATACTGATGTGCCAGTGATCGAGGTGAATATGGAAGAGTGCGGTACATAACCAGGTTCAACAAATACATACAATAATATTATACGCTATATACAAAAAATGGATACAAGATCCAAAGTCACATCAATTCATGTAAGAACTGCTAACTCAAAGGAAGCATGCCAAGTTTAGTTCTTCATTCAAGCCCATTGGAGAGACAGTTTGCAGATTGTAAATCCACCTGCTTTCACGTTGTAGCAGCATCTTATTGCGATCACCCCCTCGTTTAAGAGGCAAAATTTGATCAATCGGCATCACTTTAAAGTCCAGGAGGCTATGCCCCAATTCCACATAGTCCTTAGCAACAGGTGGCGTGTTGCCCATGTGAGCAACATATAGGTAAAACTATCCGCATGCTCAAGGAGCGGATAGCTCTTCACCGCTCCTCTAGTAAAAAAGCCTTTGTAAATTTGATGGCAACAATCCACCTGTTGGAGGGAGGGAGGGAGGGAGATTGAGGTTTTTGAGAGAAGGCTTTAGGCACATACCCTGTGCAGACAACGGAATCAGTTTGATTTACCGCCGGCCGATAGCGGAAGCACAAGTGCCTAACCCTAACCCCCCCTTCCCTGCAGCCTAAACCTAAGTCTCCTAGGGGGGGTGCCTAACCCTTACCTCTCCCCCGGGGGTTCAAACCCTAATCCCCCCCTTCCCCTAGCCTAGCCCTAACCCTCCCAGGGGGCTGCCTAACCCTAAGTCCCCCCAGCGAGCCCCTTACCTAAACCCCCCCCCCCCCGGGGCTGTCCGCACCCAGCTTACCTTCAATCGGGATGCCAGGTGTCGGGCTCCCGGCATAGGTAAAATGACAGGCGTCGGGATTTCGACGCCTGTCATTAGACCCTTGCCGGGATTAGACAATCGGGCTGCCGACGGTCGGCATCTAGACCATCGGCATCCCGACTGCATACCGCAGACAACACCCCCCACAACCCTGGGCACATACCCCACACCCCCTTGCGGCGCTGGTCACATCCCCTGAGGCAGCACACAATAGGTCTTTTTAAATGTCAGCTCCAGGCCCATGTGGACCTTAATCTGCCTAGATACGCCACTGTCAACAAGATTTTGTTTTCCATTATATAATTTACATTATTATCCAAAAAGTTCCCCTGTTGTGGAATATTTCATTGAAGTTATTCAGCTTGCTTGAACCACTTTTAATGAATGAATTGCATGATTTTTTACAACATGGATTGACATTTCCTGTATCATACAATTAAATAGATTTAGGGGTGCAACTACGATGGTGTGTATGCTTCCTGTGTAAGCTTAAGTTTCTTTTCTATTTTTGTGGCCTAAATTATTTCTATCATCTCTGGTAATGATGACAGAGCATACAGAGCAAGGCCAACAAAAAGTAGTGAGGGTTAGCACACCATTAGACTTAGACATACAAAAGTATGCAAGGCTGGTAATGGAGTGGCAGCAGGAACAGATGGAGCAGGAGGTAGACCGAGGTGAACTGGCATATGGGTACCTTTTCTACTTAATAAATAATGGTGGTTTTTTACATATTAATATAAATATGTCAATGTTTATTATCACCAATATTTGTTGTGAGATGTGACCAACAATGCTTTTTGTTTTCGAATACATTTTACGTTTGTGATTAGTTTAAAATTGTGCCCATCTAAAGAGCTGCACGGGTCTCACATAAACATAAATTAAAATAAACATAAATCAATCTAAAACAAAATGGCAGCTAGGCTAAGCTAGTTTCACTTTGCAAGAGGCACAACGGATAAAGGGGTAGCAATACCCACCAACTGCAACCAGTGCTCCATGATTTTATTACTGTATATGGAGGTTCTGGGGGCATCTGAGAACCAGTAAGTGTGAGTTACTTCATGGGAAATGCAGCTACTAACAGTAAAATATAAATATACAGATGTGAATACATTCCTTGGTTTCCTACAAAGAGCTGATGTGACTTGTGAAAAGCTCCAGTTTTGACTCACATGTAGAAAGGACACTCTCCCAGAAGCATTGTGACTTGTCAGTATGCATTTTAGCAAATTCCAGTATGACTTTTTTATGTTTCAGAAGTGGAGTCCTCCTGGGTCTTCTTCTAAGGCACCTACTGTTACTCAAAAAGCAGCTGACACTGCAGTACCTTGACCTTGGAGTTCAGCCATTCTGATAATTCTTCTGATAATCTGGGGTCCATTTTCCTAATGAGGCTACATATAGGGAGGTTGGCTAAAGTCCCATGGACTATAAACTTCTTAGTAATATGTATAACTGTAGTCACAGGAACATCCAGCTGCTTGGTGATGGTCTTATAGCCTTTACCTTTAACATGCTCGCCTATAATTTTCTGATCTTCTCAGACAATTCTCTCCTTTGCTTTCTCTGTGTCACGCTTGCCACTGAGGGATTGAAAGCAGAGGTCCGAAGTTTGGGGAGAAATCGGAGGCGAGGGGCCTGAATGTATGATCTCCTCATCCACAGAGTTTGGACATTAACGAGACCTATCAATGGTGAGGAGTCTAACCTGCAGGGAGGTATTCACCAGTGACCCCTACTAATCGGGATATGGGTTTTAGCTGCACCCAGCAAGCAGGTCGCGGTCCTTTGATCTGGTATACAAACCCCATGGGAATAGAGATACAGACAGACGCTGGTCCGTGGAATATGCCTCCCAGGAGGCACAGCTACACCAGGAAATGGTACTTGAGGTACCCACAGGTAGAGGTGTTTAGAGGCACTATTGTGCTGAAAGATGGTTCCTTGGTATTGAACACAGGCAGAGGTGATAAGATGCTCCGGAAGGTAACGCTAAATTGCACACAGGCTGAGGTAGTATGACGCACTGCTGTTCCAGAGGACAAAACTAAGTTGCAAACAGGCTGGTTACCTCTGGGACTTCTACTGCAGGTTAATTTTGAAAATCTGGGATTCGAGGATGTCTACTGAAGACCGTGAAAATGGAGTTGTTTGGGAAGAAGAATGATACCTATAATTATGTGAAAATTCCGCCCATGGTAAGAGGTCCACCCAGTCATCCTGGGAAGAGGAAACAAAGAGCCTAATGAAGGTCTCCAGCTCCTGGTTCACCCTTTCGGTTTGACCATTTGTTTGGGGGTGGTAAGCCAAGGGGAATTTTAATTTGATTCCACAAGTACTGCATAAAGCTCTCCAAAATTTGGCCACAAATTGAACACCCCAGTCAGAGACAATTTCCTTCGGTAGACCATGTAGCCTGAAGATGTCTCGAATAAAGATCTTTGCCAGCTGAGGGGCAGATGGAAGTCCTACCAGCGGAATAAAGTGAGCCATTTTAGAGAAGCGATCTACTCCAACCCACACTGTGTTATGTCCCTTGGATCTGGGTAATTCTGAAATAAAGTCCATGGAGAGTTGGGTCCATGGAGCAACTGGTACCGGTAAGACCAACAGCTTTCTTGTGAGACACTTTGTGTTGGGCACACTTCACACAAGACAAAACAAAATTCCGGATGTCTTCCTTCATAGTGGGCCACCAGTATTAATGTTACAGAAACTTGTAAGTCTTAAATATTCCAGAATGACCAGTGAAGAGGGAAGTGTGAGCCCATGTTAATAGATTTCTCCGCAGATGAAAAGCTACAAAAAATGTTCCAGGTGGTGGAGATAGAACTTGAGTAGGAGTAAACAGAATGGGGTCCAAGATTTGACGAAGTTGGCGTTGCTCCTCTTCCTCCCGTGTAGATATAAATGAGTGAGAAAGTGCATCAGTTTTTTTTGTTTAATATGTCGGAATAGCATTGGAGTTTAAGGTCAAATCTGGAAAAAAAAAAGAAACCAGCTGGCCTGCCTGGCATTCTTGATGCAGGCATCCTATTCTGAGAAACACTGGGTGGGACATGAAAGAAATAGATTATCCTAGAATGGTGTTGCCATCTACTCCAGAGAATAACAATTTGTTGGGTAATGAGATAACTGGAATGTCCAGGGATTGAACTAGGGTTTCAGAAATAAAATTTCCGGCGGCTCCTGAATCCACCAAAGCCTTTACTTTCTTTGTCCTAGACTTGTGGGAAAGGGATATATGTAAGAGACTATCCATTAATTGGGAAGATTTAAACACAACTCCCAACTGAATGCTCCCGACTTCAGTTAGGATCTCGCATTTCCCGAAAGGAGAGGACAATTTTTGAGTAATTGCTCAAGCACGGCACAATACAGACAGAGTTTATTCTGAAAGGGCCGATTACATTCAGCTGTGGTCAACCTGGACTTGTTAACCTGATTCAACCTGGACTTGTTAACATAGATTCATCTCTGCAGGCAGATGGAGACGAGGAACGGCCACTCAGAGATGGTCGGTCTTGGAGGTGTTCACCTCGCCCTGTACGCTCCCTATGATGTAGGTCAATTTTAATACACAAAGAATAACATTAGCGAAGGATGCAGGAATATCCCGAGAGGCCAGTTCATCCTTCTTTCTCTCGGAAAGCCCATGAAGGAAGGCAGCTTTAAGGGCTTCCTCATTCCACTTTAGTTCAGAGGAGAGGGTCTGAAACTGGACCATGCACTGTCCACGTGTGAGTCCCTTGTTGGACACTAAGTAAATCCAAAGAGGTTGAGGCAGAGTGGCTTGGCTCATCAAAAATTCTTTTGAACGACAAACTAAATTCTTCATAGGTAGACACCAAAGGATCAGGTCATTCCCATAGCGGGGAGACCCAGTCCAACACAGCTCCGGTTAACAGGAAAATTACGTATGTCACTTTAGATCGAGAAGTAGGGAAATTCTGGGGTAAGCACTCAAATTGTATCTCACATTGGTTAATGAACCCTCGACACCGTTGAGGATTACCATCAAATCGTTCAGGAGTCGCCAACTGGAGACGAGATTTTTGAGATGTAGCCCCCTGAGGCGGGACTGGAGGGGCTGACGCTGCATGAGCGGGAAGTATAGATGCCAGTGTAGTCTGGATAGATAATAGCTGTTACGAAAGCTCCTGTAAGTACTGAGCCACTTGGTGTTGCTTATCCATACGAGATGTGAGGACTTGTAATGCCACTGCATCCTGGGCTTCATTGGGCCTGAACAAACTGTTACGCTTGCCACTGAGGGGTTGAAAGCAGAGGTCCAAGGTTGGGGGAGCATTCGGAGGCGAGGGGCCTGAATGTATGATCTCCTCCTTGTACGTTAACGAGACCTATCAATGATGCGGAGTCTAACCTGCTGGGAGGTATTCCCCAATGACCCCTACCAATCGTGATATGGGTTTTAGCTGCACCCAGCAAGCAGGTACGGTCCTTTGATCTGGTATCCAAACCCCATGTAAATAGAGATACACACAGATGGTGGCCCGAGGAATATGCCTCCCAGGAGGCACAGCTACACCAGGAAATGGTACTTGAGGTACCCACAGGTAGAGGTGTTTAGAGGCACTATTGTGCTGAAAGATGGTTCCTTGCACTAAAGGTAGCACAGAGTTTGCACACAGGCTGAGATGTTGTAACGCACTTTTGCACTGAAGGTAGCACGGAGTTGGCAAACTGGCAGAGATGGTAATTCTGAGTTGCACACAGGCTGAGATGAAAGTACGCACTGTTGCACTGAAGATAGCACAGGGTAAACACTCCGACAGAGATGGTCAGACACACTAGAGAAGACACGGAAGTAATCTCAGAGGAACCTGGAACGAGGACACAGGTAGCATACACTGGAAATGACAAATGTTGTTCAGGCAACTTCCTGGAGTCCTGGAGCCGATTATATACCCAGGGATAGCAGCTGATAGGAGAACAGCGTCAGCTGACCGAGACCATGCTACCATTGGTTGGAGATACTGTCACATGAGAAGGACTGTCATGGCGGCGCCCATGACGGGAAACACGATTCCCAAGACAGAAGACCAGCCATGGAAGTCCGCAAGCGCCTAAGGCAGAATACTCAGTGCATCACCCGCCGCCGCACCATACGTCTGACTGCAGAAGAAGTCAGGGGATGCCGGCGCGTAGGTAAGAGATGGCCGATCCTCGGCTGAACCCTGACACTCTGGTCCATGTTCAGAGTGGTGTACACGATGATACCAAGCAGCAGAGTGACTACTTTTATCCATTTAAATAGGCTGAATGAATGATTAGACGATTGAAGACATGTGTGATGCTTATTCAAGGCAGCAATTAGTTTGAAAAATTACTATACTCCAATTATTTATTCACTTTTTCTAAAGCTTGGTACACACCTAACAGATATACATGCAGATCGAGTGATTTGGAAATATTTCTGCAGATGATGATCGTTTATACACACTGAACAACCATCATCTGTCTTCTGGCAGCAGGTCCTCCCTGTGGCCTCTGCTGCAAATGTACGGGCGTTCGGCAGACATATTGGGCATCGGCTGTGCAGCTAAGCCGGTGTGATATATCTGTGAACAATGTTGTTCAGACGTATCACTGGTACACACTGGCCGACGGGCATCTGATATATTGGCCGATCAATTGATTGGCCAATATATCTGTCACTGTGTACCCAGCATTACGGGTACCAACAATCCTGGCCAGGCCATCTTTAGAGGAAAAGTAATAATTGATCTCTTTTCATAGTTACTTTTTTGTATCCTATGACATAGCAAAAGCATGTAGGTACAGTATATATGAGGCAATAGCTGTTAATCAAATCACTTTTCAGAAGGAATGAAGCATTGTTTCAATGAGCTGTGAGGATACCAACAAATGTGTCCACTTTGGTATATGCACTAAACAAGAGCATAATAGTTAACTATCATATCAACTCTGATTCATATTTGCTGACATTCAGCTCCCTCTTTCTGGGAGGGAGCTGAATGCCTGCAAACATTGGGGGGCGTGGCCGGGCAATGGGTCCGTGTTTGGGGCCAGGGGTGGAGCCGCACTATCGTGTCATCGTGGCCCCGCCCCCTCCGAAAATAAAGGCATTGTGAAGCAGGGTCGGAGCCATGATGACACAATTCAGTGCAAATCGCGTCATCGGGCACCCCCCGCTGTGGGGGTTTCTAGTAGGTAGTCGGGTGGGCAGGTGGCAGCCGGGAGGCTTGTCTGCCTTTCTGGGGGGGGGTCAGGAGTGGCACCTGATATTCGGAAGGCTCCCGACCAAATCGGGAGGGTAGGCAAGCCTGCTCTGATTCCACCTCAAGCCTTGCACCCACAATATGTGTTGTAAGCATTTCCATGTAGCATTATATTGTATATGGAGCGTTTTAATAATGAGGATGTTTTCTGTTAAACTGTTAATGATATAGCACATATTTGTAATATTATACACACATGAGCTTTCTTTAATAGCATAGTAAATATCTATATACATCAATTTTTTTAATTTATTTTTTTCAACAAAGGCGTTATTGAACATCTGAAACTGTATTGCTTCTGTATACACTTGAAATAATTGAAAGCATTTAGGCAGACTAAGGTGTAAATTCAATTAGTTGCAGTAATTTACGGCACGCTAAATGACCCCCCAGGGCTATCCAATTAGCCCCAAAGTGCGGCTGCCTGCAGCTAATATTAGGGATTTTATTTTTTGGGACATCAGCAGGCTACAAAAATAATCCCTGATAATTATACCATTTTTGCAGATCGGGCAGTGAAAACACATAGGTCCGTGAAGTCAGGGTCGGTGCAAGCTCCCTCCAATACTATTCCACACATTAGTGATGTCAATTTATAATATGCCACACAGCAGTGTTCCAAATTCAAAATATACTATATAGAAATACCCCAACTAATATGCCACACAGCAGAGAACCAAAATCATAATGTACCTCATAACATTGCCCCCAATTCATAATGTGTCATACATCTGTGCCACAAATTCATATATGCCACACATCTGTTTCCACAATTCATAATTATGCTACAAATCAATGTCTCCAATGCATATTATGCTACACATTTGTGCCTCCAATACATAATATACCACACAGCTGTGCACAAAATGTATTGTATGCCACATAGACATTAATTATGCTATACAATGCCCCTAATACATATGCCTCACATATGCCCCAAATTCTTACACATACACACATAGCCGGGACTGAAAGAGACATCCTTGCTTTTTTTTGTGGATTCAACAGTGCCCTCCAGTGGGCGGCGCCCCTAGGCAGCTGTCTAATAGTACCACCGGCCCTGAGTTAAGTCATCAAAGGCTCTAATTGAATTGCTTAAAGGTAAAAAAAGCAAAAAAATCCCTATTTTTTTGCGCCCAAAAAATAATCAAGGCTATTTCAATTCCCCCTGCTGATAAAGATATTTTCTAAACTGATGAAATTAAAATAAAATAGTTTCCACTAAAATAATTACCCAAAAATATTTTTTTCTATTTCTAACAATATCTGCTGCATTCCACAACTTATACAGTAGTACATACGTATGTATTCCTGCATATTTAATATGCTGTAACTGTGGAAAACCAATATTCAGAAGGCATTTCTTTTTAGAACCAAAGGGATTCCTGGCTTTAACTCAGATGAAGGAGATCAGCATGGATATAAATTTCACAATGTGTTGAACTATGGAGAGATTTCAAGAGATATAATTTTCCCATTAACGGTCTACTGGTAATCCTACAAAATGCCGACAAGGGATTTATTTAAGTCTGATAGCAACTTGAAATTAATTTTAGCCTGATATACATTTTAATTCTCATTTTAAGACAGTTATTCTTTTTATACTGATAATTTTATATTTTTTTTATAAAAGACAAAAGTGTGAAGTACCAAGATAATGGGTAAAAATGAGAATAACAACAGGAACTTTAAAAAAAAATTAATGAATTTTAAAATAAAATTAATAAAACGTATAACTGGGAGAGAAATTAAAACTCAATCTTTTCTGTCCACACTTGTCTGACCCAAGCAATAATTTTTAATTTATACTTTCTAATAATCTTTTAAGTAATTTATATTAAATACTTATGAATGATAGTATAATGTGAGGGTGAAGTATACAGTAGTATGTATTCTTAAATGAAGTCTGACTTTTCTAGGGTTGCGTGTTAGTTTCCATATGTAACTAGAAACAGATAGCAGGAAATTACAGTTTTCAGATAAAAAAAAAATTGTTGGTCTTGCAGAGATGAGCATAAACGCATTTTGCAGGGTTTTCTGTACTGCAAAAATGTCTCTTCTTGCACTGTGCATACATACCAAATCTAGCACGTATGACCATGAAGGTGGCTAAGACAGGGATGGAAGGTGGGATGTAGATGCGTTTAAAATACAGACATTCATCACTTAACGACCTACTTGTTTAGCGACCGTTCGGACTTACGACCGGCGCTCCGACCAGCTAACTGTGGCTTGCACTGATTAAAAAAAAAAACTATCCGAGAGGGGGCCGTGGCTGTGGCGTGGGACACACAGGAGACATTGCCTCCCATGAGGGAAAGGACAGACAGGGATGTGGCGCACTCTCGGAGGAGGTGGGGCACGCACAGTTATGTGTCACCCTCAGCCTGGGTCCTGCTGCTTCCCGGTTACTATATGTCTTCGCTTAACGACCGATTTGTTTAACGACCGAGTCATAAGAACGGAACTCGGTCGTTAAGTGAGGAATGTCTGTACAGTACTGGTATGTTCACTTAAACTGTGTACTGTGCTGAGTACCAAAAAGATGCTTATGCATCTATTCAGAAGTAAATCACTTGCAGATGCCCTATGCATGGTGCAAGATCCATGCTGCAAATGATGGTCATTTGTACGGATCTTGCATTATTAGCGAAAAAAATTAGCGCTGCTATTGATAAAGGCCTCCCTGCTATCTTTCTCCTCCCCTACCCTCCCATTCCATGCTATTTATGTCCCATCCTCCTTGCTAATCTTGTACCTCCCTCTGTGCTCCCTTATATCCATCTGCCAGTCCCCTGTTCTCCCTGCTATACATTTTCCAGGAATCGGTATGTAATGCCAGCTGCTGAATAGCCACTGGATCAAATACAGACAGCGGAAGACCAACGGTTCAAAATCCCGATGGGGTGTGGTAAGTACCCTAACCCTACCCTCTCCCTACCCTAAACGTCCCTTAGTGGTGCCTCACCCTAACCTCCCCCCTTAGTGTCTAACCCTAACCTCCCCCTGTTGGTGCCTGAAACTAACCCCCCTAAATCTCGCACCCTACACCTAACCCTCCTGGGGGGTGCCTAACCTTAACCTCCTCTCGGGAATGCCTAACCCTAACCCTCCCTTCCCCGAGCCTAACCCTAACCCTCCCTGTGGGGTGCCTAGCCCTAAGTCCCCCCAGGAGTCCCTAAAGCTAACCCTCCCCCCAGCGGCTAGAATCTAAGATACCCGGCATACCTTCGTTCGTTATACCGGGAGTTGGTATTTCGACACCTATCTTTGTGTTCCATGTCGGGCTTTTAGCGTCGGGATTTCTGGTTTCCTGACTACATCCCCATTTTCCCTCCTTGTTCTCACTACTGTCCATCCCACCTCCACCTTACTATCTTTCTCTCTCCCCCTGTTTTCCTTGCTATCCATTTTACCCTCTCCTGTCCTCCATGCTTCCCATCCCCCAATGTGTCCTAACACAGCATGGCTCCAGCCTATCAGTGACTGAAAGTCATTGAATCATGTGGTCTGCTATGGGTCTCCGGCTTTCTAGAGACCAGACAAAACTATGCCAATAAGAATGGAAGCAGCTGGTCCCTGAGGGCAGTGCCAGATTAAGGTCCACAAGGCGATCAGGTGACCAAGCCTGTAGAGGCAAAATGCGCATCCACCCGGGGGACTGTTTGTCTTAAAACAGTCCAGCTGATACACCACTGGCAGCTGCACTCTTGCTCTCACTCCCAAATGAGGTATCTTTTTCTCTCTATCACTCTAATGCTCTCATCCAAGCCGGAGTGAAACTCTCCCTCTGCTATGCTTTTTCAGTAACAGAGGGGAGACACTGTCAGGAGCGGGGACAGCAGCAGCATTTTATCTGTTGTTTCTCCAGGGATTATGTTCACTTCTCTCTCATCCCTTGTTCGACACATTTAGACAAGGGAAAGCAGAATTAGTGTAATATATTTTATCTCTGGACTTTTCTTGAAGTCTTTTACTTATTGATTTAGCTCTGTGATGTTAACCCTAACATTAAGTGGATACAATTACTATTCATAACACAGTATCTAATCATCTAAGTATATATTTGTCAAATCCTGTAATGATACACAGAAGAATATAAGCTACTTCTGAGTATATTTACAGTTGGGTATTTCTATACGCTTACTTTGCCTAAGAATATATTTGAAGAATATACATCAATTTCATCTAGGTCATTAGTATGCATATTAATTAGCACAATCTATTGCTTTAATATATCATATGTTGTCCTTACAAGTCATCAATTGAAAGTGTATTTAAACAGGCTCATATTGTGCTTCTTTCTCTAATATGATCATATACATTTGCGCATTTATTTATCCATACCTGTATTGGGATTTATGAAGCTCGCATTCTATCAATAACCCCTTGGAGAGTGATCAGCTAGGTTTGATGCTAATTGGCACAGAACAAGACAAATGATAAATTGTGTCTCTTATTTATTTATGTTTCAAGTTCTGTAGTGCTTAATTATATAGACAATTGCTATATGAAGCTGCTTTAATTCTGATGTGCCAAATCTGATTTTAGTGAATTTATGAAAGTATTCATGTATCGCATGTCATAATTAGGTGGGTATCAACTCTATTTCCCCATTAATAACGTTACCAAAAGTAATTTATTATTCACATAGGGAATTTAGCTTCAGAGTGAGAAATTTTTGCCAAAATAAACAATTGTAGTATTATTGTTGATATAACTATTATGAATATGTATATCCTTTTTTGTGATCCCAGACATTAAGAAGTGTATTTCCATACACTCTTTTTATTAATGTATTAATTAAAGGTTAAGTATCTTTTACTGATCATTTTCTGTAGCTAAATAAGGGCCTGATTCAGAGGTGCTTGCAAAAAGCGAGCGCTCGCTCTGAATCAGGGCGGCGGCTTTTATTTAAAATACCGGCCTCTTGGCCGCTTGCTTAGCTGTGGGTGACCACCCACAGCTTTTGCGAGCGGCCAGGTGATGGTCGTGATGGTCGCAAACATCGGGCTTGCGACGAGACCCTTGTGGTAGGGTCTCATACATACAAGCCCCAGTGAGCTTCCTGCTCTAATAGAGCAGGAAGCTTCACTACTGACATCACTCGTGATGTCAGTAGGGCTGCCCACAAATGGCAGGTGTCCCTTTAGGAACACCTCCGTTTGACCAGCCACCCCCCATCCCCGCCTACAAAACGTTTGTAGCGAGCCCTGGAGTGAGTGAATTTCTCACTCGCTCTGGGGCTTGCGCACGCGCATTGCGCACGCCACACTTGTGCAGTGCCCGACCATCGACCTGCTTGCGAGCGCAAAGCGCTTGCGAGCCGGTCTGAATCAGGCCCTAAGAGTGCACCAGTAAGACTGAGATGACATTTAAAAAGGCCTATTGTGTGCCAGCTTAGGGGATGTGACCAGCGCCGCTGGACAACTCTTCTGATAAATGTTTTCACTCCTCCTGGTCGTGGCCGGTTTATGGTGAAATTATGTTCACTCCACCTGGTCGTGGCCGGTTTATGGTGTATTATGTTCTTTCTACTTCCGGATCATGACCTAACAGTGCTCACTGGAACATTCAGAAGTTTAGAAATCCATCTGTAACCAATGCCATCAGTATGTTTTGCAACAATAAGGTTGCGAAGGTCTGTCATGTGATGTTTCTTGTGTGACATCTTGGTAATGAGACACCTTTTTATAGGTCATCAGTTGGGACTGTTTCAGTTTATATTAATTTGCACTGACAAGGGCCAGGAATGCTTTCTAATTACTGATAGATTTCAGCTGGTGTCTTGGCTTTTCATGCCTTTTTGCATCTCCCTTTCTTCATGTGTTCAATACTTTTTCCCTGTGTTATTCCACATTATTACACATAACTTCATTTATGGACATCTATGGTTTGATTTCTCTGCATGTGTGGGTTGCATGGGCTGTTGCTGACATTTGGTGAAAAATTCATTACAATAGCCCTATTACAAATATATTTGCTGAGAAAAATGTTAATGTGTTAATGTGTTTAATACTTATTTTACCTGCTATATTATAAGGGCACAGTCATTACCATTACATTTTTAAAATCATTGCACACAATATGGCTTTCACATACAATTTTCTGAACTCCTATTACAATCACGGATACTGAATCCCACAATAAATACTAACACTATAACAGACTAATAATGTGAAAATCCTCAAGGCTTAAAAGAAATATAGGAAAAGGCCATATAAGATCAATTTAGAAAAAGCAAGAAGAAGACAGCATCTCATTTAAACCAAATGGATGAACTGTATTTAATGTTTATATTCATCTTGTTTGTTTTTGTAACAAGATTCGGGCTCTGTCTCCCCCTATGATGCTTGGTGGAACCCAGTCAATCATTTTGTATCTTAATGTTGAAAGACCATGTTTGTGGTCTCTGAACTGTCTTGCCACTGGTTGACATTCTTTGCTCTGAGGTTGGATCGATGTAGAGCCATTCGTTATTTTAGTTGCTCAGTGGTTTTTCCTATATATAGTAAACTGCATTGGAATCCAATGCAATAAACAACAAATCTATTCGAGCAAGTGAGGGTAAATCTGATATAATTTTTTTTCCCTGTATGAGGATGTGCAAAAGAGTCTCCTCTTTCCAAAAAAACCACATGTCATACACCCCATGCATCTGAAATTGCCCGTTTTCCTGGTAAGAAAATGCTTTGGTCTTGCTGGTCTATATGATGTGATGTCATTATGTATGACATAATGATGGTAAAATCATAGTATTTTTCAAAGCTGGAAGAGATTCATCTGTTGCAATCATGGGTCATAATCCTTGGGCTGCTTTTATCAAATCCTTGCTGATAAGCGATAAGGTCTTAAATTTGGCAGCCTTAAGAGCTTTGAGATGATACCCTCTTGCTAACAATGTATCCGTCATTTTTCCATCTCGTTCATAGCGACCTCCCGGCTGCTACATATCAATATCCTTACATATTGTGAATATGGTAGCCCACGTTTGGAAGCAGGGGGATGATGACTGTCCGCTCTAAGGTACGTATTTCTATCCCTGTTTTTAACTTAAATAGAAGTCTCACGGGCCAATTCATCAACACTAAAATAACGGTTTTAAGGACATTTTCCTTAATTACCATTTTTTTTAGTATTCATTAACACACTTAACACAGGAGATTTCACTAATATCTCCTGGTTAAGTCCATCTGCGTTAATTTCCACACTCCCCATACATTAGTATGGGGATATGGAAATTAGGCTAGTCATCAAATTCTGAAAATTATGTATTTTTGGAATTTGATAGTGTTACTATACACCATTCTCAGATGGCATATAGCGAGTTATACTTACCTGCTTTCAGTGTGAGCAGGTCCTACTCCGGCTCCGGCTGCTGCTGCTGCTTTGTGTGTTCTCCTGGCAGAACACAGTATAGTTTCAAAAAATACTGTCCGCTGCAGGGAGGTCGGGGTCCGTGGCTGTAGCCTTTGACAGGCGGCCAAGTAAGGGGGGGGGGGCAGACATACACAGAATTACAGCAGCTGTATATAGTGCTGCATATGCGCCGCTTTTGTGAACGCAACGGCGCACGCGCAGCACTGATTACAGCTGCGGTAAGTTAGTGTAGATAGGGATAACTATCTATTTTCTGAATAGCTGGGGTCTGTGAGAAAAAGGTCCCTTTCCATCTGGACCATGATCAAATTGGCGAATAAAGGGGCTGCGCAGAAACCCATTGCGCAGCCTGAATGTTGTCTGTAAAATTTCCCATCAAAGATAAAATATTTTCTGGTTAATGTCAACCGTAATAGGGTCATAAAGAACTCCAGGTCTGGCCCTCTGTACACCAGATAAGCCCCTATTGAGTGGAATGTTGGTGTGCAGACTAACCACATCAATGGTACACATTAAACATTTTTTGGTAAAGGTGCTAATTGTTGCAATTTAAGGAGAACATTTGTTGTATCCTTTAAACAACCACTGGTTGTAAGAAAAAATCCAAGTATTCTGCTATTATGTAATATAATGAATCTCTAGCTGCGATTATAAGTCTTACTGGGGGTCAAACCTCTGAAACATTGAAACCTATGACCAAAGTGCTATCTGCGCCATTACACAATATCTATAAATATATATATTTAGGGCCTCATACCACTATGCTGCTATATTGGTTCACGATGCACAGTTACTAATAAGTACTCTGCTTGTTGACATGCACTTTTTTAGCACTTTTGCACTTTAGTGAACTGATATTATGTAAAATTTATCAAATTCATCCCGTAGTTTATGCGTGACAGACAGACAAACAAAACATTTTTGCCTCCATAATTCTCACACAGTTCCAAAGAGTACATTGAGTACATTTCTGCAAAAAAAAGTTCTATGTACAGACACAACCATTACAACTTTATATAACAATAAACAACAATCTTAACAAAACAATAATGCTAATGTTTGCGGTATACATATCGCCCATTTGTAAGGTGTTAATTTTACATTTATAATGTTATGAGAACAAACTCATTATTCTTTTTAAATGGAGAAGGAAAGTCATTTTAATCAGTAAAATGCTTGGCATTTTCTTTTACACGCCACATTCTAAATTGCTCTCTTAAATGCAGTGATAAAATTGTGAACGGATGGCTTTTGGAGCAGCACACTGAATAGAGCAATTAACAGCAAGTTAAAATGCAATCATTGACATATATTTATTATCTTTAATTAAAGTAACTGTAGCCAATTAAAAAACAGTGATTAATATTTCATAAAGCAGTATTATTTAAAGATGTATAAACTATGCAACAACATTTGGACAATCCTTAATCAAAATATTTTAAATTGTAGAAAAAAATTAAATGCTCTTGGTGATTTCCACACAAAATAAGTGCTGTTAGATAAAACTGTTCCCTACAATTTTATAGTTACAGTATTTGAATGGCTGCTCTAATTCCCAATGGATAGGTCTGGTCTTTGCGTCTTCTCCTTGGGGCCACATTTTGCTCAAAAAAGATTAGAGATAAAAGAGTACCAATGTCTCTCAAGTATTAGGTTCAAATGGGCATCATTACTGTTACTTCTTGGATAACTGTTGTACCTTCCTGGAATTAACAATCTGTTGTATTTTCTAGAGATGTGCGCTGATCCGCATGTGTTGGTTTTGGATCTGGATTAACTTTCGTGTTTTGGTTTTGCAAAACCACCCTCACGTGTTTTGGTTTTGGGTCTGTATTTAATATAATCACATAAGTTGGGCTTTTTTTGTCCCTACAGTATTATTAACTTCAATAACATTAATCTTCACTCTTTTCCTGTAAATTTTGACCACCTCACAGCTCACAATATTGTTTTCATCTAGGGGTGTGCACTAGCCACTTTTCGTGTTTTGTGTTTTGGTTTTGGATCTGGATCTTTCTTCGTATTTTGGATCTGGATTGGTTTTGCCAAAACCACCCTTTCCGTGTTTTGGGTTCTGGGTTTTGTGTTTTGGATCTGTATTTTTTTTTAAAAAAGCATAAAACAGCTAAAATCACAGAATTTGTGGGTTTTTCTGCTCCTATGCTATTATTAACCTCCATAACCTGAATTTCCACTCATTTTCAGTCTATTATGAACACCTCACACCTCACAATAGTGTTTTTATGTCCAAAAGGTTGCACCGAGGTAGCTGGATGACTATGCTAAGCGACACGAGTGGGCGGCACAAACACGTGGCCCATCTAGGAGTGACACTGCAGTAGCAGACAGGATGGCAGTTTGAAAAACTAGGCCCCAAACAGTACATAATGCAAAGAAAAAAAAGAGGTGCAAGATGGAATTGTCCTTGGGCCCTCCCACCCACCCTTATGTTGTATAAACAGGACATGCACACTTTAACAAACCAATCATTTCAGCGCCAGGGTCTGCCACATGACTGTGGCTGAAATGACTGGTTCGTTTGGGCCCCCACAAAACAAGCTGGCAATTAATCTGTCCCTGAACAAACTGGCTCTACGGAGGCAAGATGTCGCGCTCACCCTCCTCATCCACCAATTCCTCACCCTCTTCAGTGTTGTGTACATTAATTCGTCCCCGCTGGAATCCACCACCACAGGTCCCTCTGTACGTTCTGGAGGCTGGTCTCCCTGGAAGAGTTGATAATTCATTTTTATGAACATCATCTTCTCCACATTTTGTGGAAGCAACCTCCTACGCCTTTCGCTGACAAGGTTCCCGGCTGCACTAAACACTCTTTCGGAGTACACACTGGAGGGGGTGCAACTCAGGTAAAATAGAGCCAGTTTGTATAGGGGCCTCCAAATTGCCTCTTTTTCCTGCCAGTACAGGTACGGACTGTCTGACATGCCTACTCGGATGCTGTCACCGATGTAATCCTCCACCATTCTGTCAATGGTGACAGTATCATATGCAGTGACAGTAGACTTGTCAGAAATTGTTGGCACGTCCTTCAGTCTGGACCAGATGTCCAAACCGGCCCTTGACTTATGACACAGGCACACGCTTGGCACTGCTGCTGTGTTGATGCACGTGCGGCTACTGCGCACACATTTCGCACACAAACACAGAAAAAAAAGAATTGTTTATTTTTTGTGGAGTGCACTTTGGGGGTTACACCACCCTTTAACAGACTTATGGAACACAGGCGCACGCTTGGCGCTGCTCCTTTGTTGATGCACGTACAGTGCATACAATTCACAAAAACAGAAGAAAATGTTTTATTTTTGTTGGAGTGCACTTTGAGGATGCAGGTGCGGCTACAGCCCACACAATTCACACACAAACACAGAAAAAAAGTAGATTATCTAATTTTGGTTGGAGCGCACTTTGGGGGTTACACCACCCTTTAACAGACAGATGCACGCTTGTCGCTGCTGCTTTGAGGATGCATGTGCAGCTACTGCGCATACATTTCACACACAAACACAGAAAAAAAGAAGATTATTTTATTTTGGTTGGAGCGCACTTTGGAGGTTACACCACCCTTTAACAGCAAGATGCACGCTTGTCGCTGCTGCTTTGAGGATACAGATGCGGCTACAGCCCACACAATTCACAAAGACAGAAAAAAAAAGAACTTTTTATTTTTTTTGGAGTGCACTTTGGGGGTTAAAGCACCCTTTAACGGACAAGCCAGCCGGCCCTTTACTTATGACACAGGCGCACGCTTGGCGCTGCTCCTTTGTTGATGCACGTGCAGCAACAGTGCACACAATTCACAAACACAGAAAATAATCCCTCCACCATTCTGTCAGTGGTGACAGTATCATATGCAGTGACAGTAGACATGTCAGAAATTGTTGGCACGTCCTTCAGTCCGGACCAGATGTCCAAACCGGCCTTGACTTATGACACAGGCACACGCTTGGCGCTGCTGCTGTGTTGATGCACGTGCGGCTACTGCGCATACATTTCGCACACAAACACAGAAAAAAAAGAATTGTTTATTTTTTGTGGAGTGCACTTTGGGGGTTACACCACCCTTTAACAGACTTATGGGACACAGGCGCACGCTTAGCGCTGCTCCTTTCTTGATGCACGTGCAGCCACAGTGCACACAATTCACAAACACAGAAAATTATTTTTTATTTTGTTTGGAGTGCACTTTGGGGGTTACACCACCCTTTAACAGAGGAGCCAGCCGGCCCTTTACTTATGACACAGGCGCACGCGCGGTGCTGCTCCTTTGTTGATGCACGTGCAGCCACAGTGCACACAATTCACAAACACAGAAAATAATGTTTTATTTTGTTTGGAGTGCACTTTGGGGGTTACAGCACCCTTTAACGGTCAAGCCAGCTGGCCCTTTACTTTTGACACAGGAGCACGCTTGGCGTTACTTTGTTGATGCACGTGCGGCTACTGCACACACAATTCACAAACACAGAAAAAAAAATGAATTTTTTTGGAGTGCACTTTGGGGGAGCACCCCTGATGCACAGATCACCCCCTGGACAACACTACAGCACCCCTCTAGGACTACAGCCTTTATGGGACACTGCACAACACAGTCCAGCCAGCCCCTATAGACTTTGGAGTGGACACAGCCCCTATGGACAACTGACTGCACAACACAGCCCAGCCAGCCGCTATGACAGCAGCACAACACAGCCCAGCCAGCCCCTATGGACAACAGCAGCACAACACAGCCCAGTCAGCCCCTATGGACAACAGCAGCACAGCACAGCCCAGCCAGCCCCTATGGGCAACAGCAACACAACACAGCCCAGTCAGCCCCTGTGGACTGAGTGGTCACAGCCCCTATGGACAACAGCAGCACAACACAGCCCAGCCAGCCCTAGCTGCCACCCTCCCTCTTCACTGTCCACAGCTGGAATGAGAAATGGCGCCGACGCGGGGACCTTTTATAGAATCCAAAACCCGCGAGATCCGGAAGACGGGATGATGACGTTTTGCCTCGATTTCAGATCTGAGTCAGGCGGGAAAAGTCGAGCCTGACTCAGATATGACTCGGATCGGGGGGACTCAGGGGGGTTCGGATTTCAGAAATCCGAACCCGCTCATCCCTATTTTCATCAAGTTTAGACCAAAAAGTTACATCAAGCTAGTTGGCTGACTAAGCTAAGCTGCAGCAGTGGGCAGCAAAAACATGTGGCAGTTCAACCTTCAACATGGCACATCAGGAAACAAATGTTTTCATTAATCAAGACGCCTGAGGGAGTTGCAGTATGTATGTAGTTGAAGGCAGGGAAAGGAAGGGTTGATTCATAGTAAATTTAATTAAAGTTTTGGATTCGGTAGCAAATTTATGAGGGAGGAGGGAAGGCATTTAGAAAAAATATTTTAATCATTTACATCAGTCCTTGCCACAGTTGAGCTCTTTGGTGGTTCCACATTTTTTTTTTAAGTGAAAGGGGAATGCAGGAGATGCTGTCTGTGGCCATAAAAAATTATGGACATCTTTGGCATTCAGCAACCGCATGTCGAAGATTTCAGCGGCTGTGGCAGTTCAATTACAAACATGGCACGTTTAGGAAAGAGAATGGCACTGCGGTGGCAGACAGGATGGCAGGTTAATAAAGTATAACAATATTGTTTTTCATCTACACAAAAAGACAGTCTGCAATGCGCCAAACAGTGCATAATGCAAAGAAAAGAGATACGAAATGGAATTGTCCTTGGGCCCTTCCACCGACGGGAGTAATGCTGGTGTCGCACCTGCCCATTTTGATTCTTGAACTGGTGGATGAACTATTAATGTGGCAGCACTCAAAATGGAAGCCCTGAACAGGAAGGGGGCAGAGGAATTAAAAGTCTGGTACTAAACATCTCTTATCATTGTGCTTCTGGAACTATGTATGGGAAGGCTGGGAGGGGAGGAGGGAGAACATCTCCAGATACCATCACAAAATAGCCGCCTCTCCATTGAGTTGCATCTGACCAAACATTATGATCAAGGAAAGCCAAGCCCAGCAGGTTGGTACAGTATCTACAAATCAAGGTTGAAAAATGGCATAAGAGTATTTTGCAAGTATACTGTACCTATTTGTGATTTTAGTTTAAATAAATACAGTATGACACTAAAAAAAGAAAAGTAAGCGTCAGAGCAGCGGCACAAATGCACAGTGCTTATATGGATACCCTGGGGTACGGCCTGCAGCGCCACATTGCTTATATGGGTACACTGGGGTACAACCTGCAGCGCCACATTGCTTATATGGGTACACTGGGGTACAGAAACATACACTGGGGTACGACCTGCAGCATCACAGTGCTTGTATGAATACATTGGGGTACAGAAACGTACACTGGGGTATGTCCTGTAGTGTCACAGTGCTTATATGGATACACTGGAGTGTGGCCTGCAGCCAACAGTGCTTATATGGATACACTGGTGTATGGAAGCATACATTGGGGTACAACCTGCAGTGTCACAGTGCTTATATGGATACACTGGAGTATGGAAGCATACATTGGGGTACAACCTGCAGCGTCACAGTGCTTATATGGATACACTGGGGTACTGAAGCATACACTGGGGAATGGCCGCCAGCATCACAGTGCTTATATGGATACACTGCATTAAGGAAGCATACACTGTGGTACGGCCTGCAGCGTCATAGTGCTTATATGGATACACTGGGGTACGGCCTGCAGTGTCACAGTGCTTATATGGATGCACTGGGGTACTGAAGCATACACTGGGGAATGGCCTGCAGCATCACAGTGCTTATATGGATACACTGCATCAAGGAAGCATACACTGGGATACGGCCTGCAGCATCACAGTGCTTATATGGATACACTGCATCAAGGAAGCATACACTGGGGTACGGCCTGCAGCGTCACAGTGCTTATATGGATACGCTGGGGTACGGCCTGCAGCGTCACAGTGCTTATATGGATATGCTGGGATACGGCCTGCAGCATCACAGTGCTTATATGGATACACTGCATCAAGGAAGCATACACTGGGGTACGGCCTGCAGCGTCACAGTGCTTATATGTATACGCTGGGGTACGGCCTGCAGCGTCACAGTGCTTATATGGATACGCTGGGGTACGGCCTGCAGCTTCACAGTGCTTATATGGATACACTGGAGTATGGAAGCATACACTGGGGAACGGCCTGCAGCATCACAGTGCTTATATGGATGCACTGGGAAGGGGGGGGGGGGGACGGCCTGCAGCATCAGAGTGCTGTTATGGATACACTGGGATAAGCACAAAGAAAATTCTACTTTTTATCTTTTTTTTAACATTACATTTTTACATTTTTGAACAACTTTTCTTGACTTTTATTTACAGCGCCTGGATGGACATCACACCCCTGGATGGACATCACACCCCTGGATGGACAGCACACCCCTGGATGGACAGCACAGCACACCCCTCTGGATGGACAGCACACCCCTGGATGGACAGCACACCCCTGGATTGACAGCACACCTCTGGATGAACAGCTCAGCACATCCCTGGATGGACAGCACACCCCTGGATGGAAAGCACACTGGATGGACAGCACATCCCTGGATGGACAGCACACCCCTGGATGGAAAGCACAGTGGATGGACAGCACAGCACACCCCTGGATGGACAGCACACTGGATGGACAGCACATCACTGGATGGACAGCATACCCCTGGATGGACAGCACAGCACCCCCTGGATGGCAGCACACAGGATGGACAGCACACTTCTGTATGGAGAGCACAGCACACACAGCCCGCCCTCCCTGCACCGAGACTCAGTAGCAAATGGCGCTGATCACCACGGGGTGGGACTTACATACAATTCAAATCCCTCGAGAATCCGACGTGGGATTGATGATGTTTTGCCTTGTTTTGGATTCAGAGACAGGTGGGAAAACACGAGCCTGACTCGGATCCTCCTCGGATTCACTATGTTCGGGCTAGTCCGGTTCTCTGAGAACCGGACCCACTCATCTCTAGTATTTTCACCATCAGCCTCATTCCAGCTATTAGGCACTTCCTGCAAGGTGAAATTCAGTGTGATTGAAGGAATAATCTCCTCAGTACATACAAATTCCACAACATATAGCACCTACATAGCAATGTTTAATAAACTTGGGAAGGTGCCACTGGCATTCTTCCAAAACAGAAGAGAGTTTACAATTATTGCTATTTTCCAGTACTATCAGGTAGGATTCAGGATTGATTTTAGTCTTTCTGCTGCCTAAGGTGAATGGTGAAATTGTGCCTTCACTGTGCCTTTCACTATGACCACCTCTTAACAATGTGTCTTTCACTATGACCACCTCTGAACATGTTATATAATGCACAAAAAAAATTCTGCTATAAGCATACTGTCACGACCAGAGTTTTTGTACCTAGTGAGTCGCGGTCTCTGCCTGTGCGGGTGCTTTGGCGCAGTCCTACCGGTGGGGGTGCTGGTGTCTGGAGGTTGGTGCGAGGTGCACGTGGATGTCTGAGGGGTACAAGCCATGTGGTGACAGGTAAGACTGGCAGCGCTCTCACGCTGGGGATTGCTGGGCGCCACCATCTTGGTTTTGGGCATTTAACCTGAATGGGCCAATCAGGTTGAAGCATCTTGTGTTTACTCTCAGCAGCCTATCATGCACTTTACCATGGTACTTAAGGGTGCTCAGCATGCCCTCTAGTTGCCAGTGCAATGTATACACAGCACAAGCTGTGTGAGAGTCCTCTGTGCTCCTTAGCTCGGTGTGATATTTGCAGTCGCAGCAGTGCTCCATTTCCTGCTCTGTCTCCATCACAGGCTGTTCTCAGATACCCACATCTATCATTCTATATCCCGTTACTCACCCCACGGTTTGCGAACCCTCATTCAGAGCCGCTCGTAAGCGGCCGCTCGTTCGTTCCGAGCGATGTTCGCACATCTGCGCATGCGTATGGGTTGTAAAGCGCATGCGCGAACCAGTCAGTGCGGTTGGAAATCGTGTGTTCGCAAAATAGCGAATGCCTGCTATGTTGAGTGACAGGATGAGGCATTTGTGGCTGGTAACAGGGGAAGGTGCTTGAAAACGGGGAGTGGAGATCCGAACGCAGGCGTGCTAAACGGTCAAAACGGGCGTTTTAAGGGTGTGCATAATTAACAAAGCAGCGTCATCGACCACGTCACTTGGTTGTCTTTTAGCCTGAACTGCTCGCATGATTGCGGTAGGAAAATCCAACCACAAGCACTGCGAGCAGTTCATACGCCGTTCGATGTACTCGATTAATCTAATAAATAGCGGAGATGACGTATGATGCGAGCGGCCAGGGGGCGTTTTTTTCTAAATAGCGAGTGCATGTTTCGTTCGCTCGCTCAGACATAGAGGCGTCAACAGACCGCAAAGAGCGAACGGTTAATTTAAATAGCCACCCCCTTTTTCTGAACGAGCGAGCGCAAATAGCGTCCGGCTCTGAATCAGACCCTCTGTTCCTCAGTCACACCTCCATTGGACTTTGTTTTCTGTGTCTGACACCTGTTTCCCATCCTCACTAATTGGACTTTCTTTTCAGCCACACATCACTTGGACTTGTTTATTTCTGCCAGTTAATTTATTTATCACCATTTCATTACTTATAATACTCATATTAAACCTGCTGCATTTCAAAACTGCAAACTCGTTCCAGTTTCTTCTCCTGTATCCACTCCGGGTTCAAAAAATAATCCAAACCTGACACATACAATACAATTGTCATTCTAGTAACTATTACACATTAGCCCATTCTGGTGGTCTGTCCAATATATTAAGACTATTCTAGCTGTAAACATTTAATAAATAATACCATACCCAGTAGTAGTGTTTATACCAAGCATATGACTAGCAATTGTAATTGTATGCCCAGTAATATTCCTAATGATAGTAAGGCCCAGTAACATGCTCAGGATGACTAAATAACAATGTACCATAACTGGCTGTAACTATTATTTTATTCATTGCTCACTGGACTTTCAAGGGCACTTTAAAGGTGGAGTTTAGACATGGTGGAGTTTTAAAAAATACAATCCCTTTTTTCACCACTTAAATAGAAAATATTTTCATCCTTGATTTAATGCACTTTTTTACCCTGGAGTAGATTAATTTGAAATAAAATAATAATAATAAAAAATATTAGATGATGATAAATATAGCCCCAATATGAAATAACATTGAAATAAATGTATCTGGATGAGCCATTACTAGCCAGCCAATCACAGGTTGTTTCCCCCTTGCTAGCTGTTTGTAATAGGCTAAGGAGCAAACAATGTAAATTCGATGTAATTCGGAAAACTTGACCCTGGGAAAAAGTGGATTATGCATCTTTGCTTATAATGTAAAACTAGCCGCACTCACTGTAGTTTCGTTTTTGCATTGGGAACGATCTGTTTCTCTCTCTTTTTTTTTCCATTTATGGATTACAAGATTGGGGAATAAATATATTTATTCTTTATGGGGGCAGCATTTAGTTATTATGAGGCCAATGTTTATTAATTTATTAAAGGGCAAAAATACTCAATTATGGGGGTATTTGAGACAGTACAAGTATGCTTATATACTTATGAACATTTTCCTGCCAACATTTCTAGTTCTACAAGTAAGAAAACATGCAATAACACTTGTGGGCTGTCTGGGCACACTGGTACTTTTAGTACAACAGGTGGTTGCACTATATGAGGGCGGATCCAAAAGTTGGTGTCCTGACCATGAACAACAGAGAAATTTAAGTTCAAATTACATTTATTTTTTGACAAAGTCACCATTTACTTCAATACACTTCTCCCATCAATGCTTCGACCTCTTGATTCTGTTCAGGAAAAAGTCCAGTGATTGGTCCTCAAACCAGTCCTGTACAGCAGTCATGTCATCGTCATCAGATGCAAAAATCATGATATATATTATATGAACAAGGGCCCTAGACTGCACACCCTGAGTACAAATAATGAGAGATGCTACCTGTTGAGACTAATGTTGCAGACACAAAAGAAAAATTACAAGTGCACAACTGTAACATTAGTATTTACATATATAATACATTTTGCAATAACATTTTTGCAATAAATAGATGTTTTAGCATAATAATGGGCAAGGTTATGGGCCTACCCACCACATCCTTTAACCTCAGTATGTTAGGGACCTACCCTAAGAGGTTACCTGGATGTGGTGGGTAGGCCCATAACCTTGGCCATGATTATGTAAGTAATGTTACAGTTGTGCATTTGTATTTTTCCTTTTGTGTCTGCAATATTGACATTTTTATCCTGCTGCAGTAATAGGTACCACGGGAGCCCACTGATATTCAATATTGGGCTGATATTTTCTAAATGAGGGCATACCACTTCTCACCAAAATAGGACCACACCCAATGTTGAGTAGGTAGGGTCATTAGGGAATGTCAGGAAGGGTACTTTTTTCCTTTATTAATTGTAGCCTCTGCTCCTCTGACTGCCATCCTGTACTTGACGGGGCAGTAAATCTCACAATTAGACTTGCATCACCTTTCCAGGTTTTACTCTACAGGTTGTTGTTAATTGCAGGGTCCATCAGGGGTTGACTCAGGAAACTGCAACTTAACCCCCGAGAACTCACTTGCAAGATGCACACTCACAGATACAGCAGATACGCCACTTGTCATATTTCTTAGGATACATACCTGGCAACCTATGTCTTTCACTTCACCTGTAATGCGCAGTTATTGTAAATGATGTCCAAAAGGTGTAGAGTAGTATTACCATGAAGCTTTAAAGGTAAATTGTTTCAAACACAAACATGTTACAGGGTCCCTTGCTGTCAGTGGTGGTTCCAGGGGAAGAGTCAGGTGATTTCAGCGATCACCCTCCCTAACAAGGGCACCATGTGCGTGCACACAATAAAGTAGTGTCTGCGGGCGAGAGGTATAGAGAGGATCCTGCCAAGTTGCTCTGATTGAACCCATTGGAGCGGCCAAACAGCATCTTTTGCTTGCGTCTCAGTCACAGCCATTCAGAGTTTGGCCACAGTTGCACACTGATTGGTGGATGACACTGGTCTATGCTAACAACCCTTCTAACAGTTAACCCATCTGGATCCACCACTGCTTGCTATGTGTTTCTCTTCTTTGTGCAGGCTCAGCAGACATGCAAACACTGGTATTTGATAGCAGATGTCTCCACCAGGGCTGCCATCAAAAATTGTTGGGCCTGGCACTGACAAAATAGGCAAGCTGGATATGGGGCAGCGGTGGGCGGAGCTACACCAGGGGGTGGGACATCAATTCATGCATAAACCAGTTTAAAAATTCTCAAAGTTTGGGCTGTGGTTGTTATTATAACATGTCAATCTATCATATAATATATGAAAGTATATGAGGGAAAACTGCTGTAAATTCACATACACAAACCCAGAATCTATACTAAATACATAGGGAAAGCATTGTTGAAGCTAATAAAATATCCACACAATATGCATTGAAAGAGTCATACCAACATAAAAAGCCAGGAAAGGCTAGCTGGACTAGGGGGAAGACACAGGACAGAGAAGGCTGGCTAGATTGTTGGGGGAACAACCAGGGCAGGGCAGGGTGGCTGGACAGGCGGTTGGGTCCCGACAGTGCAGAGAAGACTGGCTGGACTGGGGGACAGGACAGGGAAATCTGGCTGTACTAGGAGGGGAGGCACAGGGCAGAGAAGGCTGGTTGGACTGAGGGGGGCAGGACAAGAAAGGCTCACTGGACTAGGAAGGAGACTGATGGTGGCCTTGGTCACCATTGGGAATGGCTCCCAAAATAGCTGTGAACGTGAATACATTCTGCTCTGCATATATCTTTCTCTTCCTGTTTTCTGGCCCCTAAATCCTATTATCTTCCTGCCTGGGAATGCTGAAGACTGTAGTTAGTGCCAGAATCCCGACTACCATGTCAATCAACATCTCTTACAAATGCTGGGTCTTGTTGATCCTTTTTTTGCCTTTCTGACAGACGAAATAGCTAAAACAGCATGCACTCTGAGTGATCTTGCCTATTACAAGCACATATTTACTATTCAGCAGCAGTCTGCCATGCACTTTGAAAAACCACCTATTGACAATTGAGACACTTTGTATTCCAGCAAGGTCTTCACTAAAAGTACTTGTTAACTAATGGTTGCTACCATATTGTCTGACTCAGCTGTTCAATCAGTCAGACACAAACACTTACCTAGAAACAAATGTATTATAAGTCAATAAAATTTTTCCCTCAATTTAGATTGTAATTCTTTAATGTTGAAAAGTGCATACAAACACTACTTTGAAACATTACTTCTATACAAGCGATCTGATGCAGAAGTGGTCGCAAAATAGGCGTTAGTTGCTCTTAAAAAAAGTTCACATAAAACATAATGTTTCCGAAAATACACTGAGCTTGAGATTAAGGAGCTCACAAGATGCGATCACTCGCTGGCAAAAAGGGGCCGGATATTTAAATTAAGCGCTCGCAGTTTGTCACGTAAGGACGCCCACTGTGTGTTAGCGAGCTACGGCAAATTGCACTCGCAAGTGTCTGAAGACGCCCCCTTGCCACTTGCAAGACACGTCATCTCCGGGAAATGTATGATTAATCGGGACCATCATGAGCCATCGGAGCTGCTCACAGCCCTTGGGGTTGCCTTTCCCCGCCGCAAGCACTGCGATCAGTGCGGCCTGAAATACATGCAGGTGACGTGTACAATGACGCTACTTTGCTAATTATGCATGCCCTTTAAACACCGGTTTGGCGGTCAGACACGCCTGCGTTCGCAACACCACTGCCCCGTTCACATGCAACTTCCCGTTACCACCCACAAACGGGACTTTCACTGAAAGCAGGGACCTGATAGTGGCTTACGAGCTACATAAAGCAGATCACAATGAATGGCTTGCACACGCGCACTGCAAATTATACACATGCACAGATGGGCGAAAATCGCTCAGAGCGAGCGATCGCGCCTTAGCGAGCGGTTCTGAATCAGGTCCTAAGAGCAACAAGGTCATCTGGTTTATGCCAGACACAAGTCACTAACACTTATATCTATTGCTGAAGTAGGGCTCTGTGCCCCCTGTGTTGCCCCCCCGCCACTGAATATGGGACAGCTTCATCACACTGAGGGGGTGGGGCCACAGGCACCAGGAAGTACAGCACTGCCTGGAGTGTCCTTAGTACTTTGTGGGCAGCTCTACAGGCTGCATTGTGCTTCCAAAGGGCAGCTCTACAGGCTGCATGGTGCTTCCAAAGGGTGACTCTACAGGCTGCATGGTGCTTCCAAAGGGCGACTCTACAGGCTTCATTGTGCTTCCAAAGGGTGACTCTACAGGCTGCATGGTGCTTCCAAAGGGCGACTCTACAGGATGCATTGTGCTTCCAAAGGGCGACTCTACAGGCTGCATTGTGCTTCCAAAGGGCAGCTCTACAGGCTGCATTGTGCTTCCAAAGGGTGGCTCTACAGGCTGCATGGTGCTTCCAAAGGGTGACTCTACAGGCTGCATGGTGCTTCCAAAGGGCAGCTCTACAGGCTGCATTGTGCTTCCAAAGGGCGGCTCTACAGGCTGCATTGTGCTTCCAAAGGGCAGCTCTACAGGCTGCATTGTGCTTCTAAAGGGCGGCTCTACAGGCTGCATTGTGCTTCCAAAGGGCGACTCTACAGGCGCCATCTGAGGTAGGAGATCTTGATGTATGAACGTGTAGAAAACAGCGGCACTCACAGGACTTGGTAAATAAGACTAAGGTACACAAGAGGTGTATAGGATTCGACGTTTCAGTCGGTGAGCACTTTTATCAAGAATACAGCAGTGATACAAAGTACATACCTTTATAGGACTGTGTAACAGTGGTAAAGTGCTGTCCGCGCCCATCCTGATAGTCGCCGGGTGAATGACATCATCAGCGTGCGGCCGGACTGTCACGATGCACGTGACATCGGGCGTGTGACGCTGGGGAAGATGACGCACACCCACTGGCTTCCACTACAGGGCAGGAGGCGGAGTATATGTAAATGGTTACCAAGGAGACAGTGTATAACATCAGCATGATGAACAAGTGAAGTCCAGCAATGTAATAAGTGCATCAAGGTACACAGGATGCCAACAGGTGTTAGGAATAAATCTACATATCATGAGTGCTAAACAAAACATAACTTATACGACATATAATATATAGACTGCAATGATCATCGTATGGTACATAATACAGAAAGAATTAAGCAGCACTGTTTCAGATGATGCAATAAATAACAGGACTAAAAAGACCAATGATCCCACAACAAAGGCTGGATCTGCTCAATAAAGCATAGGGGTGAAAAGAGAAATCGTTGCTGTACAATGTACAGGTAGCACAGGACTGAGAGGGTGCGTCTGAAAAACCTGCACATATAAATAAATAAGTACAAATATGGAATTAAATGATGAGACAATACTGCAGCAATATAAAGGAAATAGCCTGTGATGAACTGAGGACCACACCACGTAAAGTGTGGAAATGATCTAAATGACCGAAAGAGGTAGGGAGAGGCAAAAGTTGGAAAAAGTTCAAAACTGTGTATGATTTACAAAATCTGGTATTCCAAGGGAGTCGCCCACCCTAGTACTGACCAGGCCAGACACTGATTCGCTTCCAAGATCGGACGGGATTGGGCTTATCCAGTGTAAGTATGTTAGTAAACCTAGAAAGAATAACCAACAGCCTCTCCAACAATCATAACCTCTAAAATAGGTCATAGATCACACACATAGGGTGGAATCTTGGTCCAAGGACAAAATAGGCTTAGAACCAATCAACCACAGTGGTTAAAGCAAGAAATACTCATATCCAACGACATAAAGCTGTATAGTGCTCAAATTCAAAATCGGGCACGGCATCAGAAAAAATTAATAATCAAGTGACTAGACATATATTGCGTCTAATAAGAAAATGGTGTTAAAAACATGAAGATATATAAGCAACCAATTGAGAACACCAGGAAAATTAGGCATTATTCACAGAAAGCAGGCAAAAGATAATGTCTCATTGAGCCCCAGAGGTGCAACCGTATTCATGTTGTGTATCCACCGTGCTTCTAACTGCAATAAGCATTTATCTCTATCACCGCCTCTCTTAGTAGTCGGCACGTGATCGATAACCTTGTGTCTCAAAGTGGCTAATGAATGTTTAAATTCTTTAAAATGTCTTGCCACAGGCTGATCGTTGTCTTTTCCTTCAAGTGCTTGTCTAATGGCCATGCGATGCTGCGCCATCCTGATTCTCATCGTGCACGATGTTTTGCCTATATAAGCCAAGCCACACGGACACCAGATGATATAAATAACAAATTTGCTCATGCAATTCAGGACATGCCTGATAGGAATACGTCTTCCTGAATGCGGATGGACAACATGGGAGCCAGTTTCCATGTGTCTGCATGTAGTACAGTCGATACATTTATAGCAGCCAGGCTTGCGAGTTAGAAAATTGATACCCTGTGGGTCTTCAAAAGTAGAAATGTCATTATGTACCAGCTATTCTTTCAAATTTTTACCTCTCCTGTAGCCCATCATAATTCTGGAAGAGTATAATGGTTTGAGGTTACTGTCAGTGTTAACTACTGGCCAAAGTTTTTTGACAGTAGAATTAATAAAGTTACTCGTGGTGTTATACAGAGAAATGAACATGGTAGGTGGTTTATGAAGACTGTTGGATGGTCGTTCGTTGTGACTGTCATTACATTTCATAAGAGCTCTAGATTTAGCTTTAAGAAGTTCCACTTCATTATAACCACGATTCAGGAACGACCAGCTGATGTTGACGTCCAAATAATGTACATTCTGTGTGCTGCATTCATAAGTGAATTTGATGTGTTCATGCATTAAATTGATTTGTTGCATCGCTGTAGAAAATTGTAAAGAGGTCCCAGACCAAATAACAAAAATATCATTTATGTATCTGATGAAATATACAAGATGTTTGTTAAATTCCGGGTTTGATAGAAATAACATTTGTTCAATTCTGAACATGTAAACATTGGCGAATGAAGGTGCTACATGGGACCCCATTGCACATCCTTTCTTCTGTAGGTAGAAACCATTGTCAAAGAAAAAATAGTTCCTAGTAAGGGTTTTCTCTAAGAGTAAAATGAATAACTCAATATTGGGTCCAGTGTACTCATGTTTGGACTCCAAAAAGGTTTTCATATATTCCAATCCCTGCGAATGAGGGATACTGGTGTACAATGCCACCACATCAATGGTACAAAGTAAAAGTTGTGCTGGTAGATCCTGTAGTTGAAGTAATTTGTCAATAAAGGAATTGGTGTCTTTCAAAAATGTGGGTTCACTTGTGAGCAAAGGCTGTACATAAAAGTCCAAAAATTTAGATACTACACTAAATAAAGATCCTCTGGCAGATATAATGGGTCATCCTGGCGGGGAAATAAGGGATTTATGTATTTTAGGTAACGTATATATCAAGGGTACAGTGGGTTTGGCAGTTTTAAGATTCTGGCCCAACTAATTGTCAAGCCAATTTTTACAAATGGCATCATCCAGAATTTCATCAAGCTCTAGTTTGTAGAGATTGGTGGGATCACTTTCCAATTTCATATAGACTTGTAGATCGGACAGTTGTCTATAAATCTCATTTTTGTAAGAGCTAGTGTCTTGCAAGACTACTGCTCCGCCCTTATCGGCAAAACAAATCACAATGTTCTTATCATTACTTAGTGTACGTAAGGCGTTATATTCATCTTTGCTAAGGTTGAAGTGTGATTTGGGACTATTCTTAGTCTCTAAAGTGACATGGTGGTCTACCAACCTTATAAAGCTCTTGATGGAGGCGTTAAATGATTGGGGTTCAAAGGTGGATTTGCTCTCAACCGGACCTTTAGAGTAAGACAACATATCAGAATCTTTGGTTGCATAGAATTCTTTGAGTTTCAGGTTACGGTGAAGTTTCCACAAATCTTGTTTCCAAAGGAAACTCTCAAATTTGCATGTGGGCACAAAGGATAACCCTCTGTTTAAAAGACTCATTTCAGCATCTGTTATAATTTTACTGGGAAGATTAACAATTATGTTCTCTTTTTGTAAGGTCTTTTTCCTCGATCTCCTCCCCTGCCCTCCACGTCACATGCCCTCCTCCTCTTTGTGCACGCGTGGATACCCCTAAAGGGGGTTTCTGGGACGCTGGAGTGGGAATGCTATCTGTGTCACTATGGGACGAATTTGTAGCACTAGAGTAATCAGTGTCAGCGGTAGGTCTGCGTTTGGAAAATTTAGCTTTATAAGGTCATGTTGAAAGAGCTCTACCAGTTGCCCATGTGTATACACGTTGTTCCTGGTAGTCAAGGTTAACTTTAGCTAATTTTTCTTTTCTATATTTAATTAGATCACGTTTGTAGTCGTTGATCTGTGCATTCAATTTAGTCATCCAATCCGTTGAAGTATCACTGGACAAGGATGACAAATGTGAAATTTCAAATGACTTAATTCTGTCCCTTATATCATTAAGTTCCCTGCCTGATTCTTCAATGACAAGAAGTATCAGGTCCAGGGAACATTTGTTTAGAACTGCCACCCATTTCCTGCAGAACTCAACATTGTTTCTCCCTATTGTAGGGATATTTTTAATGCGAAACCATCTGGGTATTTTTCTTTCCCTGTGGTAGTCTGATAGCGTGACCCCGTGAAGGTAGTAATCTACCTCTTTCTTTTTAAGTTTTAATAATGAGTGATACAGTTCATCAGCTGAATCTGATCCTGCAGACTGTAGAAAGGAATCTTTAAAATATAAGTGTTCTGCCTCAGATTCACTAAAGCTTAGAATATCACCAATGGGAAGTTGAAGATTAAGGAATCCACTGCCGTCAGCAGGGGTGCTAAGGTTGCTAGGATTATTACTGTTGGTCTGTGTCATGATACAATCAGTAAGCAAATAAATCAGTGCCAGAGAACTATAGAAAAGATTAAATAATCATCTTAATGTGCTGCAGAAAAATTCAACAAAAATATTAATGGTAATGGTATACTGAAAAATCCACAAAACAATTGAAAAGACCAGTCATGATTGCAGTAAACTAAAATGGAGAAAAAAGGGGGGAGAAAAAATTCCACAAAGACAGTCCAGATAAAGTCAGATAAAAAAATGGAGGGGTGCCATGCAGGCCAATCTTCTTAGCAAAATGCAAAAAAAACCTGGAAAAACAAAGTCACTGGAGCCGGCACTCCACAGTATCAACCAATACTTGCCCAGGTGCCATCTGAGGTAGGAGAACCTGATGTATGAACATGTAGAAAACAGCGGCACTCACAGGACTTGGTAAATAAGACTCAGGTACACAAGAGGTGTATAGGATTCGACGTTTCAGTCGGTGAGGACTTTTATCAAGAATACAGCAGTGATACAAAGTACATACCTTTATAGGACTGTGTAACAGTGGTAAAGTGCTGTCCGCGCCCATCCTTGACTACCAGGAACAACGTGTATGCACATGGGCAACTGGTAGAGCTCTTTCAACACGACCTTATAAAGCTAAATTTTCCAAATGCAGACCTACCGCTGACACTGATTACTCTAGTGCTGCAAATTCGTCCCATAGTGACATAGATAGCATTCCCACTCCAGCGTCCCAGAAACCCCCTTTAGGGGTATCCACGCGTGCACAAAGAGGAGGAGGGCCCGCATGCGACGTGGAGGGCAGGGGAGGAGATCGAGGAAAAAGACCTTACAAAAAGAGAACATAATTGTTAATCTTCCCAGTAAAATTATAACAGATGCTGAAATGAGTCTTTTAAACAGAGGGTTATCCTTTGTGCCCACATGCAAATTTGATAGTTTCCTTTGGAAACAAGATTTGTGGAAATTTCACCGTAACCTGAAACTCAAAGAATTCTATGCAACCAAAGATTCTGATATGTTGTCTTACTCTAAAGGTCCGGTTGAGAGCAAATCCACCTTTGAACCCCAATCATTTAACGCCTCCATCAAGAGCTTTATAAGGTTGGTAGACCACCATGTCACTTTAGAGACTAAGAATAGTCCCAAATCACACTTCAACCTTAGCAAAGACGAATATAACGCCTTACGTACACTAAGTAATGATAAGAACATTGTGATTCGTTCTGCCGATAAGGGCGGAGCAGTAGTCTTGCAAGACACTAGCTCTTAATGAGATTTATAGACAACTGTCCGATCTACAAGTCTATATGAAATTGGAAAGTGATCCCACCAATCTCTACAAACTAGAGCTTGATGAAATTCTGGATGATGCCATTTCTAATAATTGGCTTGACAATTAGTTGGGCCAGAATCTTAAAACTGCCAAACCCACTGTACCCTTGATATATACGTTACCTAAAATACATAAATCCCTTATTTCCCCGCCAGGACGACCCATTATATCTGCCAGAGGATCTTTATTTAGTGTACTATCTAAATTTTTGGACTTTTATGTACAGCCTTTGCTCACAAGTGAACCCACATTTTTGAAAGACACCAATTCCTTTATTGACAAATTACTTCAGCTACAGGATCTACCAGCACAACTTTTACTTTGTACCATTGATGTGGTGGCATTGTACACCAGTATCCCTCATTCGCAGGGATTGGAATATATGAAAACCTTTTTGGAGTCCAAACATGAGTACACTGGACCCAATATTGAGTTATTCATTTTACTCTTAGAGAAAACCCTTACTAGGAACTATTTTTTCTTTGACAATGGTTTCTACCTACAGAAGAAAGGATGCGCAATGGGGTCCCATGTAGCACCTTCATTCGCCAATGTTTACATGTTCAGAATTGAACAAATGTTATTTCTATCAAACCCGGAATTTAACAAACATCTTGTATATTTCATCAGATACATAGATGATATTTTTGTTATTTGGTCTGGGACCTCTTTACAATTTTCTACAGCGATGCAACAAATCAATTTAATGCATGAACACATCAAATTCACTTATGAATGCAGCACACAGAATGTACATTATTTGGACGTCAACATCAGCTAGTCGGGCTCAGCTTTTATCACCAATCTATACACGAAACCAACTGACTGCAATACTTTGCTGCACGCTGAGAGTCATCACCCAGTACCGCTCAAGAAGAGTTTACCATACTCTCAATTCCTGCGCATCAAGCGAATCACTAGTGACATTAAGATGGCTAGCGATCAAATGGAGTGCATGATGAAAAAGTTCCTGAATCGTGGTTATAATGAACTTCTTAAAGCTAAATCTATAGCTCTTATGAAATGTAATGACAGTCACAACGAACGACCATCAAACAGTCTTCATAAACCACCTACCATGTTCATTTCTCAGTATAACACCATGAGTAACTTTATTAATTCTACTGTCAAAAAACTTTGGCCAGTAGTTAACACTGACAGTAACCTCAAACCATTATACTCTTCCAGAATTATGATGGGCTACAGGAGAGGTAAAAATTTGAAAGAATGGCTGGTACATAATGACATTTCTACTTTTGAAGACCCACAGGGTATCAATTTTCTAACTCGCAAGCCTGGCTGCTATAAATGTATCGACTGTACTACATGCAGACACATGGAAACTGGCTCCCATGTTGTCCATTCGCTTTCAGGAAGACGTATTCCTATCAGGCATGTCCTGAATTACATGAGCAAATTTGTTATTTATATCATCTGGTGTCCGTGTGGCTTGGCTTATATAGGCAAAACATCGTGCACGATGAGAATCAGGATGGCGCAGCATCGCACGGCCATTAGACAAGCACTTGAAGGAAAAGACAACGATCAGCCTGTGGCAAGACATTTTAAAGAATTTAAACATTCATTAGCCACTTTGAGACACAAGGTTATCGATCACGTGCCGACTACTAAGAGAGGCGGTGATAGAGATAAACGCTTATTGCAGTTAGAAGCACGGTGGATACACAACATGAATACGGTTGCACCTTTGGGGCTCAATGAGACATTATCTTTTGCCTGTTTTCTGTGAATCATGTCTATTTTTCCTGGTGTTCTCAATTGGTTGCTTATATATCTTCATGTTTTTAACACCATTTTCTTATTAGACCCAATATATGTCTAGTCACTTGATTATTAATTTTTTCTGATGCCGTGCCCGATTTTGAATTTGAGCACTATACAGCTTTATGTCGTTGGATATGAGTATTTCTTGCTTTAACCACTGTGGTTGATTGGTTCTAAGCCTATTCTGTCCTTGGACTAAGGTTCCACCCTATGTGTGTGATCTATGACCCATTTTAGAGGTTATGATTGTTGGAGAGGCTGTTGGTTATTCTTTCTAGGTTTACTAACATACTTACACTGGATAAGCCCGATCCCGTCCGACCTTGGAAGCGAATCAGTGTCTGGCCTGGTCAGTACTAGGGTGGGCGACTCCCTTGGAATACCAGATTTTGTAAATCATACACAGTTTTGAACTTTTTCCAACTTTTGCCTCTCCCTACCTCTTTCGGTCATTTAGGTCATTTCCACACTTTACGTGGTGTGGTCCTCAGTTCATCACAGGCTATTTCCTTTATATTGCTGCAGTATTGTCTCATCATTTAATTCCATATTTGTACTTATTTATTTATATGTGCAGGTTTTTCAGACGCACCCTCTCAGTCACGCTGATGACGTCATTCACCCGGCGACTATCAGGATGGGCGCAGACAGCACTTTACCACTGTTACACAGTCCTATAAAGGCATGTACTTTGTATCACTGCTGTATTCTTGATAAAAGTGCTCACCGACTGAAACGTCGAATCCTATACACCTCTTGTGTACCTGAGTCTTATTTACCAAGTCCTGTGAGTGCCGCTGTTTTCTACACATATATATATATATTCATACTGTATATATACTGTATATATAAATTTACATATATATATATACAGACAGTATGTGTGTATGTATACATATATATATACAATATATATATATATACACATACATACACACATATACATACACAGTATAAATGTATGTGTATATATATATATATATATATACACACGGTATACATACACACATACTGTCTGCATATAATTATATATATATATATAGATATATATATAGATATATATTTATATATATATATATATATTACGCGTATATGATATATTAATGATACTAATGTGTGCGGTGTTGGGACAGCGGACTACCTTTCTTTCAGCCCTCATCACCACGGCCCGCCGCCCGGGGAAATGGTTCCTTGAGTGCCTGACTCAGCTGCTATACCCCGCACACACTGCAGGGCAGGCAGCCTGGGCTCTTCTCTCTGAGACCAGCCACAGTCTCGCGAGATTTGACATAATCTCACGAGACTGTTACTGTAGTGAGTCTACTGTTCCCTGCTGCTGTCCGCAGCAGCTGAGCTGTTCCCTTACAGCGGCTGCCGAGAATAGCAGCAGAGAACAGTTAATGTTAGTAGAAGCGGCTGGGGATCGGGGACAGTGTGCGGGGTCCCCCTATGTGTGGGGGCCCCGGGACAACCGCCCCTGTCGCCCTGCCTTTAATCCGGCCCTGTGCACGGGTCTCACTGATCCGTGCATACATCTGTGTCAAGTGACGTCTGCATCGTAGAGGTCGAAACGACATATCGACATAAACACTGAACGATATGTCACAGATCATGTACGAGATTGCCAGATCTTACCTGCAGTAGGTATGATCTGAGGATTTCGACGGATGACCTGTGAGTACACACATCGGCATCGTTATCGTTAATGTACACTGCACAATTTGCATATACAGTATTTGCACGATTTGTTATTCCAATGTGTCTGGATTGGCCAAAGCATGCATAATATCATCTGGTGTGTACGCACCTTGAGGCAGTGCTCCGAATTCAGTGTGATAGATAGGCATGTACAGCTTGTGTTCACTGCTGCGTGCAGTGTGAGAGTGCACAGTATGTCAGGTAATGTGCACTCTCTTGTTGCACAGTGCAGAGGCTAGGCCTATCTATCACCTTGGATTTGGAGTTCTTCCTCACACAGTTACTCTCAGCACCACATCCGCACGTCACCAGTACAATTTTACACGTCTCTACTCCACAAGTGAGAGATGTGTAAAATGTGGGGGCGAGCTGTGGAGTGGGTGGAGGTGGAGCATCAGCGGCTGTGGATGGAGATCTAAGCGGCGGAAGTGGTGGAGTGGGTATACACCCCATCTGTGGGGCATGGGTGTTGAGAGGGGGGGGTAGAATGTACTATTTACTCTGGGCCAGGCTTGGTGGAGTGGCCCAGAGAGGGCCTGTTCAGTTGCTGTGGGGGACATTGTCCTCTTTGCAGCACTTCTGAAGGGGCAACTGTCCCCTTTCACAAAATGCACACCCCCTTTGCAGCCCGCTGTGCCCCTCTTTGTAGCACACAACAAATGTGGTAACCCTAAACTCAGTTTCAAATACTTTACAGTCTGGCAACTTTAAATAAACAGGAAAGTTTAATTTAATAATGCAAAAACATTTCCCTTACAAAAATGTTGTATACAATTTTTCCCTTTTTTTTAATACCCAGACAACGGTGCTATTGCTGTGTATGTCTCATTTTTACTTCCAGTATTTCCATTATGTATCTCAGCAATCAAGGAGAATGTTTAGAGAGGGTAGGAAGGGGAATTTGCTGGGAGCCAATCTTTCCGTGGACCAGTTATTCCTGTCCTTCTGAGAGACAGGCCAACAATTGACCACTAAAGGGTATACTGTATGAATTACTCTGCTACAGGGCCGGATTAAAGTTTTTGGTCAACTAATATGTGGGGTTCCTATCAATAAAATTGTCACTATGATATGCTGGCAATGTTATTAAAAAAGTATTATGTGTAAATACTAGAGATGAGTGGTTCAATTTTGCAGAAGACTGAACACAACCGAACTTGGGGTTTTCCCGTCAAGTTTAGATCTCAAAACGAGGCAAAACATAATTTTCCTGGAAATCTCAGATTTTTCATATTTTGGATTTTATATATATTTTAACAGGTTCTTTTATTTTTATTAGAAGTGATCCAGAAGTGAGATGCATTTACTTACAATTGTTTTTCCACAAGGATTTCTATCTAAAACTGCAGTATATGTTGTCACTTGTGTATGAGGGCAGAGACAGTGTGATTTTAGGCTTAGCTGTCCAAAAATGAAAATACTGTGCTATGTTTGAGTGAGTTGCACCCCAAAGAAGACATATTTTTCTGTTTAAAAAAATCAGTTGAAATGATATATCAATGGAATATTGTGCGTTTTTAAGAGGCAGCGTATATTCCAGAAATTACTGGATGTGGTGCCCTGTAAGCTCCGCCCCAAAATTTATCCAAGTCCAAAAAAGAAATTTTCTTCTGGTATCAAAAAATTTATGAAGTCTTTAAATAAAATTGCATGGTAAAGGTAACTGTCCCTCATTTCCCTATCTCATTGTACTTTCACTTGTGCGCATGCAGTTTAGTTCAAATATACTAGCTTTACTCCTGTCCTGGTATAAAAATGGATCATGGAATAGTTGATAGAAGAACAAGAGCCACCCAGTACTAGTGCTGGAAGTCATACTGTAGTACTTTTTCAACATCTACTTTCAACAAAATTCAAGGGATAAGAGGAAGGTGTAAGAAAGGACACTCTAAACCTAAGCAATGTTTGACAATCTTTAAGCAAATATCACCTCTAACTAGGTTAAAGTTAATGCTGAAAAACTTAAACTGCCAACATGCCATTCACCACTTGTCAAGGAAAGACTCAGACTATGGCCTTTCTTTGCGAGTTGTGGTCCTGATACTGCTGTTTCATGCCTATTGCGAAAGCCAGGGCCGAACACAGTCAGGCACCTTCTGTAACATCGCACCACCTCTCGCTAGGAATCTAAAGAGTCTATTCATCATCACTTAATTTATACTAAAGCAAGTGAAAATTAAAATTTTTACTTACTTTTATATAAATTAAATATCTGGACCATTCATTATAAAGGTAACACATATAACAGGTCTGCCGCCCCGATATACTAAATTCATTAAGCTAGATTAATGAATGGGAACTTACATCACCTTCAGATGGCATTTGTTCCCGGACCTCAACTCTTTCTTATGGGAAGAATGCCCGGGGTTCAGAAGAGGGATCCATTTCAGTTATATTCATCATTACTGGTGGTAAGGGGCTAATTTGTTCTGGAAAATAAGCAAAACCGTCAAACATTTGAATTTCTAAAGCTGGATTTACCAACAGAAAATACATGACTATGACATGACTTATTGAAGTTGTGGATAACACTGCTGATACATGCAAGCAGATTTTGTTGCTATGGGTGGTATTCAAGAATTAACAGTTTGAAACTGGAGTAAACCAACATTCAAAATGAGTGTATTTGGCAATATAAATCCTTCTGGAGTAATTCATGTTAGTTTGGATGAGAATACAATGTGCCATATGTACTATATAGTATCATAGTAATTGTCTCCTGCAAAATAATGAATAATAATATATATCGCTCTCTTGTATTATTATATACATGTCTGCAGAGAACGTAAATTATATATCTTGGACAGATTATCTGAATACTGATCCAACTACTACAGCACATATGGTTTTATTTACACCATGACCCATGATCTAACTATAAAAACAGCTTATTTAATAATATTGCATAGAAAGACATTTGCTATAAATACTCAAAGACAAGTTAGATTAAACAATCAATTAATATCATCCATTGATATTTGGCATACAGGCTGCTTTTTGTGTAAACAACTTCATTCTCGAACAGAAACAAGCAAAATAAGTATTTAAAATAAGTTGCTTTAATAAAACCACAATATAACTTGATGGCTTATTTTAATTATAATGTAAAAAAAAAAAAATCTTCGCCATTCTATTATTTGTTTCCATCAGAAAATGCTCCACTGTCAGACTAGGTCAGGGGTTCCCAACCACGGTCCTCAAAGCATACTAACAGTCCAGGTTTTAAGAATAGTCATACTTGAGCAGTTATTTTGATTTAACCATCTGTGCTCAAACATAGATATCACTAAAACCAGGACTGTTAGTGTGCCTTGAGGACTGAGGTCCAGGTCATTCCTCCTTGTAGGACTCTTCAGCTGAGGAATATTCTTAGGTATTCTTGCTTGCACTTAATGTTTGAGATCTACCCAAAGATTTCCAATAGTATTCAGGTCTGGGGAGTGTGATGGCCAATCCAAACCTTAAACTTTCCTTCCTGTAAATCCTTCATCTTTAATAATAAAATATGTTTTTGACATGTTGTCTAGCTGATCTATCCCAACTCTCTTTAGCTCCACTTTCATCAATGATTGTTAGATAGTAGCTTGTAGAATTAATATTTTGTGGCATACATCCTGTTCTGCCTCCCTTTGCCATTCATTTCAGTGTCTTCCTGTATCATTCAGAATAAAATTCAAACTCTCACTCACCTTCAAAGCCCTAAACCACTCTTCTTATTCCTGCATCTCCAACCTCATTTCCACACACCCCGTACCACCCTCTACTCTGCCAGTGACTGCTGCGTAACCTCCTGCCTGAGCACCTCTACTCACTCCCACCTTTAGGATTTCTCTCCTACTGCTAGTAGCCTCTGGAATGGCCTCCTAAACCCCATTAGACTTGCACCTACCTGCTATCCTTTAAATATGCACTAAACTCATCTCTTCTCATGATCTTAGAGAAGGCGTGGGCAATAAGCAACCCCCTCCCCCCCCAGATGTTGTAGAACTACACATCCCAGCATGCCCTGCCACAGTTTTGATATTTGGCTATGCTTAAACTGTTGCAAAAGATGCTGGGATTTGTAGATGAACAACAGCTCCAGGGCCACTTATTGCCTACCCCTGCCTTAGAGCATCCCTGATAACCCTCCAGCATCTACTTGTCCCGGCTCTGCCCCCTCTCCCTCTTGTGTCCCCTCATAAACCCTCTATGATATAAGCTCTTGCAAGCAGGGCCATCTTTATTTTCCAAATGTAATTTGCAGGATATAATTACGTTGATATGTCTGTAGTATTTTGTGATGTACACAGGTGATAAATAGTATACACCAGTGGATAGAAGTATTTAAGGCACACCAGGTTGATAGTCATATAGTTAACTAACTATTTTGGTCTCTTGTATCTATGTCATTTAGTTGTGCGTTCTACCCTATATATGGTGCTCGGGAACCCTCTTGGTGCCCTAAAAATATAAGATAATAATAATAATCCTTACTTCAACACAACAATATTATGGCATTATTGTGGCATTGGCTGCCACACAAACTCAAAGCATACCACATCCACCCCAATGCTGAACAGTTGGCAAAGTATTCTTTTCTTCAAATGCTTTATCTACTTCTTCTTGAATTGTATCCAGTTTTACGGTTGAAAAGTAATATTTTTTATTTCATCCGTCCACAGTACTTTGTTCCATAATTTTTCTGTCATATTTGGAAATTGCTTTATATAATAAAACAAACAATTTTTTAATGAAGTCATAGGAACAGTTTCCTTCTAAGAATATTACCATTCAGATCATCATTGTGTGTGCAACACTGTATTGTGGACATGTGGACCACTACTCTAATGTCAGCTAGCCCTACAGCGATATGATACTAGGGTCTTCCAGAGCTTGGATTAGCAGGTAAGTATTGTTTATAGAAAATGTGTGTTCTTGTAAATGCAGAGCTGAATCAGACCTGTACAGAGTAGGGGTGAGCGGGTTCGGATTTCTGAAATCCGAACCCCCCCGAGCCCCCCCGATCCGAGTCCGATCCGAGTCAGGCTCGACTTTTCCCGCCTGACTCGGATCTGAAATCGAGGCAAAACGTCATCATCCCGCCTTCCGAGTCTCGCGGGTTTTGGATCCTATATAAGGTACCCGCGTCGGCGCCATTTTCTCACTCGGCTGTGGACAGTGAAGAGGGAGGGTGGGAGTTAGGGCTGTGTAGTGTAGTGTAGTGTAGTGTAGTGTAGTGCTGCTGTTGTCCACTACTTCAAAGTCCATAGGGGCTGGCTGTGTTGTGCTGTGCTGCTGTTGTTAATAGGGGCTGTGTCCACTACTTCAAAGTCCATAGGGGCTGGCTGGACTGTGTTGTGCAGTCAGTTCTCCATAGGGGCTGTGTCCACTCCAAAGTCCTGTGCAGTGTTCCAGTCCTAAAGGAGTGCTGTAGTGTTGTCCAGGGGGTGCTCTGTCCATCAGGGGTGCTCCCCCCAAGTGCTAAAAAAATAATATATTTTCTGTGTTTGTGAATTGTGTGCGCAGTAGCCGCACGTGCATCAACAAAGTAGTGCCAAGCGTGCGCCTGTGTCATAAGTAAAGGGCCGGCTGGCTTGACCGTTAAAGGGTGCTGTAACCCCCGAAAGTACACTCCAGTCCAAACCAAAAAAAAATTATTTTCTGTGTTTGTGAATTGTGTGCGCAGTAGCCGCACGTGCATCAACAAAGTAGTGCCAAGCGTGCGCCTGTGTCATAAGTAAAGGGCCGGCTGGCTTGACCGTTAAAGGGTGCTGTAACCCCCGAAAGTACACTCCAGTCCAAACCAAAAAAAAATTATTTTCTGTGTTTGTGAATTGTGTGCGCAGTAGCCGCACGTGCATCAACAAAGTAGTGCCAAGCGTGCGCCTGTGTCATAAGTAAAGGGCCGGCTGGCTTGACCGTTAAAGGGTGCTGTAACCCCCGAAAGTACACTCCAGTCCAAACCAAAAAAAAATTATTTTCTGTGTTTGTGAATTGTGTGCGCAGTAGCCGCACGTGCATCAACAAAGTAGTGCCAAGCGTGCGCCTGTGTCATAAGTAAAGGGCCGGCTGGCTTGACCGTTAAAGGGTGCTGTAACCCCCGAAAGTACACTCCAGTCCAAACCAAAAAAAAATTATTTTCTGTGTTTGTGAATTGTGTGCGCAGTAGCCGCACGTGCATCAACAAAGTAGTGCCAAGCGTGCGCCTGTGTCATAAGTAAAGGGCCGGCTGGCTTGACCGTTAAAGGGTTCTGTAACCCCCAAAGTACACTCCAAAACAAAAAAATATATATTTTCTGTGTTTGTGACTTGTGTGCACTGTGGCTGCACGTGCATCAACAAAGGAGCAGCGCCAAGCATGCGCCTGTGTCCCATAAGTAAAGAGACGGCTGGCTCATTTCTTAAAGGGTGGTGTAACCCACAAAGTGCACTACTCTCCAGCAAAAATAAAAAAATATTTTCTGTGTTTGTGTGCGCTTTAGCCGCACGTATATATCAATATAACATAAATGGAGGACCAAACTTTCTCCGATAAAAATAAAATAGGGAAAGATCAAGAACCACTTCCTCCTAGTGCTGTTGCTGCTGCTGGGAGTTGTTCATCATCCCAGAGAGGAAGTAGGAACATCACTACTTTTACTAAACAATTGACCCTCCAACAGTCCCTAGTGATGAGGATGAAGTACGACAGCAGTCATCCTGAAGCAAAACGTATAACTGAGGCCTTGACTGCTATGTTGGTGTTAGACGTGCGTCCGGTATCCGCCATTAGTGCAGTGGGATTTAGACAATTGATGGAGGTAGTGTGTCCTCGGTTCCAAATCCCGTCTAGATTCCACCTGCATCCTCAAAGCAGCAGCGACAAGCGTGCGTCTGTCTGTTAAAGGGTGGTGACACCCTCAAAGTGTGCTACACAAACAATTAAAATATTGTTCTTTTTTTTTCTGTCTTTGTGAAATGTGTGGGCTGTAGCCGCACCTGCATCCTTAAAGCAGCAGCGACAAGCGTGCATCTGTCTGTTAAAGGGTGGTGACACCCTCAAAGTGTGCTACACAAACAATTAAAATATTGTTCTTTTTTTTTCTGTCTTTGTGAATTGTGTGGGCTGTAGCCGCACTTGCATCCTCAAAGCAGCAGCGACAAGTGTGCGTCTGTCTGTTAAAGGGTGGTGTAACCCTCAAAGTGCTCCAAAAAATAAAACATTTTTTTTAAGGTGTTTGTGACTTGTGTGCGATGTAGCCGCACTTGCATCCTCAAAGCAGCAGCGACAAGCGTGCGTCTGACTGTTAAAGGGTGGTGACACCCTCAAAGTGTGCTACACAAACAATAAAAATATTCTTCTTCTTTTTTCTGTCTTTGTGAATTGTGTGGGCTGTAGCCGCACCTGCATCCTTAAAGCAGCAGCGACAAGCGTGCGTCTGTCTGTTAAAGGGTGGTGACACCCTCAAAGTGTGCTACACAAACAATTAAAATATTGTTCTTTTTTTTCGGTCTTTGTGAAATGTGTGGGCTGTAGCCGCACCTGCATCCTTAAAGCAGCAGCGACAAGCGTGCGTCTGTCTGTTAAAGGGTGGTGTAACTCTCAAAGTGCTCCAAAAAATAAAAAACTATTTTTTTAATGTGTTTGTGACTTGTGTGCGATGTAGCCGCACTTGCATCCTCAAAGCAGCAGCGACAAGCGTGCGTCTGTCTGTTAAAGGGTGGTGATACCCTCAAAGTGTGCTACACAAACAATAAAAATATTCTTCTTTTTTCTGTCTTTGTGAATTGTGTGGGCTGTAGCCGCACCTGCATCCTTAAAGCAGCAGCGACAAGCGTGCGTCTGTCTGTTAAAGGGTGGTGACACCCTCAAAGTGTGCTACACAAACAATTAAAATATTGTTCTTTTTTTTTCAGTCTTTGTGAAATGTGTGGGCTGTAGCCGCACCTGCATCCTTAAAGCAGCAGCGACAAGCGTGCGTCTGTCTGTTAAAGGGTGGTGACACCCTCAAAGTGTGCTACACAAACAATAAAAATATTCTTCTTCTTTTTTCTGTCTTTGTGAATTGTGTGGGCTGTAGCCGCACTTGCATCCTCAAAGCAGCAGCGACAAGCGTGCGTCTGTCTGTTAAAGGATTATATCAGTGACAGCATCCAAGTAGGCATGTCAGACAGTCCGTACCTGTACTGGCAGGAAAAAGAAGCAATTTGGAGGTCCCTGTACAAACTGGCTCTATTTTACCTGAGTTGCCCCCCCTCCAGTGTGTACTCCGAAAGAGTGTTTAGTGCAGCCGGGAACCTTGTCAGCGAAAGGCGTAGGAGGTTGCTTCCACAAAATGTGGAGAAGATGATGTTCATAAAATGAATTATCAACTCTTCCAGGGAGACCAGCCTCCTGAACATACAGAGGGACCTGTGGTTCCAGCAGGGACGAATTAATACTCTGTGAGGATGAGGATGTACACACTGAAGAGGGTGAGGAATCGGTGGATGAGGAGGATGAGGATGACATCTTGCCTCCGTAGAGCCAGTTTGTGCAGGGACAGATTAATTGCCAGCTTGTTTTGTGGGGGCCCAAACGAACCAATCATTTCAGCCACAGTTGTGTGGCAGACCCTGGCGCTGAAATGATTGGTTTGTTAAAGTGTGCATGTCCTGTTTATACAACATAAGGGTGGGTGGGAGGGCCCAAGGACAATTCCATCTTGCACCTCTTTTTTTTCTTTGCATTATGTACAGTTTGGGGCCTAGTTTTTCAAACTGCAATCCTGTCTGCCACTGCAGTTTCACGCCTAGATGGGTCACGTGTTTGTGCCACCCACTCGTGTCGCTTAGCATAGTCATCCAGCTACCTCGGTGCAACCTTTTGGACATAAAAACACTATTGTGAGGTGTGAGGTGTTCAGAATAGACTGGAAATGAGTGGAAATTAAGGTTATTGAGGTTAATAATAGCATAGGAGCAGAAAAACCTACAAATTCTGTGATTTTAGCTGTTTTTATGCTTTTTTTCAAAAAAATACAGATCCAAAACACAAAACCCAGAACCCAAAACACGGAAGGGTGGTTTTGGCAAAACCAATCCAGATCCAAAACACGAAGAAAGATCCAGATCCAAAACCAAAACACAAAACACGAAAAGTGGCCGGTGCACACCCCTAGTACAGAGTAGTATATATGCCTATCACGAGCTGTGGGCTGATTCAGCTTCAGATGGAATTACAAAGCTGCTCGCAAGCAGCTTTGCATATCCGTCTGTGTTGATATGGTAATGCAGCAGGAGGTATCACGCCTCCTGCTGCATTACGTATCCAAGCTGCATTGTCCAACGCAGCATCGTATATACTCTGCGGAACATTGGCCAGCTAAGGAGACATATGGGGTCACACAGCCGGCCGCCGCAGGTGAGAGAAGGAGGCCAGGAATCTTAGTCAGCCGACGGAGATCCTGGTTTCTTCCTTCCCCCCCAACGGCGGCAACATGCCTCCATTTCGGGAAATGGAGGCCATCGTCGACCCCCTCCTCGCCCACAATGGCAGCAGGCCATCAATCACTGACAGTCTGCTGCCAGTCTCCGTGCGGACTGCAGACCCATTCTGCACATGCGCAGAATGGGTCATGCGCCTGTGCAGATTCCTGATCATCGGTAATCTGCGTTCAGCACTTCTGAATAAGGCCCTCTATTTATTAGCACTGGTGCTACAATACATGCTAATGATGATCCATCGGAAAACATGAGTAATTACTTGTAAGCACAACTCTGCATAATCTGCAATTCCGTCAACACACTCTCTAAGAGCTCTGCCTACATGAGAACCAGTTACTCACCATTTGCAAATAGAGATGCGTTCCGTTTGTGAATTCCACTTTGCCTGCAGTTGCATATGCTTGATTCTGGTGCATGTGCAATATATGCTCCAGTTCAACTTTTCATCAATCCTATTGACATCACAAAAAATAAGTTTATTTAAAAAAAGACCTCCATAACCCACCTTCATTCACCAACTTATTGCTCACAGACATTTAGGAGGAGTTGCTTATTTTTTCTTCTTTGTAATCCATTGGGTACAACACAAAAACTCTCTTGATGTTTTGCAAGAGTCCTTGCATGAAGAACTAAACTTTTATTGTTATACTCTAATTCTGAGACTAGGGATGACAACTGTACAACATATTCACCTACAGTCATGGTGTCTGGTGCGAGACATGAGGGCCAAATGCAGAGAAAAATTGGTGATCTCCAAAGACCCTGCAAAAGGCAGAGCTAAAGACAGAATGGTTCAGTAAATGACACAAGGTCACTCTTTTCTCATAACGGGAAACCAAGCAAGAGCCTGACTGAAGAATATGGACCTTATGCTACATAGGATATCTCTTTTTCTATTTCCTTATCTGTCTGTGTACACACATTTCAGCTTCTAGCTCTGCTATTTGTACTATACTGTACGGGCTACACTGTACTGACTATGGGGCAGATGTATCCAACCTTCCACAGAGATAAAATGGAGAAGTTGCTAGATAAATAATAGCTAGAAGATGATTGGTTGCTATAGGGAACTTCTCCACTTCGTCTGTCTCCAAGATTTGATCCATCTCCCCCTTATATGTGTGGAGCATAGACAGTTTGTGTTGTACAGTACTCTTTTGAGATACAGTACAAATTAGATAGTCTGTCTAGTACTTTTCACCCTGAACAAAATCTAGAACCATCTACAAATAAAAGCTACAGCAATCAGTTTTCTACATTTGCTTCTATCCTAAAAAGGCAGAAGGAGAAACAGTTATGCTACCAATTCAGGTGTTTTCCTTCACGTACATCAGTTGCACAGATTTAGCCTTGTGATCAACTTCAGTTTGTTTGGGTAACCAGGAAAACATATCCACTGTGATATACCCGGGTACTAAAAAGAACAAAACAATAAAATAAAAAGAGGTTGGCATAGTTTCTCCATGCTGGAGAGCAGTGGCGTCACAAGGAGGTGCGGGCCGCACATGGGTGTCACCCGCTGAGTGGTGACACCAAGGTGCAGACTCCCCCTCAGTGACAGGAGCCGGGTGCTGCATTGTATAATTAAGTGCAGCACTCGGCTCCTGACAACTGTGAGGGAACCGGCCGGCACTGCACACAGGGCAGTCCGCACCTCCGGCACCCCCCCTGCCCCTCAGTAACAACGGAAGTGGACCACGGGGTTCAGCGGCAAGGCCACGCTCCCTCCCCACTAGGCAATGTCCCCTTTATCGTCCTCCCCGCACAGGCTGACACACCGCTGGAAGGGACGCCACTGCTGGAGAGAGGGTATGGGAAGAGCGAGGACTGCATTTACATTGATTACATTGATATTTTATCTAAAATATTTTATAAAAACCTTGCTAATATACTACTACTAAACTTTCTACTTTTTTTGTGAGAAAACTGACAATAGAATATAAAGCCTTTATTAAGATAACTTGGGAGCTGCGGCTCTGACTATGGGGCAGATGTACTAAGCCTTGGAGAGAGATAAAGGGCCTGAGATTTCGTATGGAATGCAACAGCGAAAAATACAGTATGCTAATGCATGCCATAGCTCAGCCGGCATATAGACGCCCACTGCTGCTTTCTCATATCTGTCCAACCTCGCACTCCTGCGTATACATTGGTACCATCGATGCACATCAGCCCATCACGCAGCATTTACACCAGGTCTGACCAGCCGCAAACACTGCAAGTCTCATCGCTTGCAGTGATTACTCAAGCTGCGTATGCAATCGCAGTGGCTAATTCATGCACACCCATGAAACGGTGTTCCAACGGACAGGCTCGCCTGCTTTTCTCCAACCCCCAAACACTCACAGCCTGTCACTCACTCTGCGATGGATTCCTCAGTGCGTCCGTAATCGCAGTGTGATCGCAACGTGCAGTGCGGTGCATGCGCAGTGGTTAACAATCACTCGATCTGCATACGTAATTACAATTGCATACCCTGCTAAATCAGGCCCAAAGTGCAGAGAGAGAAGAACCAACCAATCCATATGAGAGAGCAGACATTTACTGTCTCATGCCTCATGACAAGTCACTCTGCTGTCTGAGCACTAGGGCTACTGATTTAGATGTATTAGATACATTGTCCTCTGGAGGGCTCTAACTTATCATACCACTCATCTTTGATATAGCTACTGTAGTTTCATTTGCACAGTGTTTATCGCTTCATACTTCAGCGGTCCTCATTGCCCCTTACCATCTGACAAGCTCGAAGTATCAAAATTGCTAGTACTAGAAACAGAAGCATAAAAATCAGTTCAGTAAACCTCTTAAAGTAATTTATCAAAAGCCTTTATGTAGTATTACAACTCTGCCTCCACTTTCCTAATGAGGAGAACTGTCACTTTATAACCCAGGATCTCTCCGGTTCAGTTTTTAAGTGGGTCCTCATTAATGACAGTCACTACAGCCATCTAAACGAAGAATCAGTGTATTACATTGGATGTATTACCTTCAGGAATCACATGACATATTTTATACTATAACAGTGTTAACCTTGTTTAATATTGTTTCTATTTCATTCAGTTTATTTTTCAAAATCCCTTTAACCCAGAGTTTTCCAAACTCTGCCATTACAGTCCAGCTTTTAAGGATATCCATGCTTGAGTCCTGATGGTTAAATCAAATTGACTGAGGTACTAATTAAGTCACCTGTGGTCAAGCATGGATGTCCTTAAAACCTGGACTGTAATGCCGGAGTTTGGAAACCTTCACTTTACCCCACTGTACAGTGGATCACATCATCAGAAAACAGTGAAGTTAATGGCCATAATGGCCAGAACTCACAAGCACAAGGCATGGAGAACGTCAGCTTTATGCAGGTGTAATGCCCGTCTCTGAAAGGAGTCAATGTACATCGCAATATACAGTAGGAGACTGCCACCAGATGGAGCCGTTTTGTGCCAAAACTGAGACTAGCCAGCAACAGGAACGTGTGTTTGTCATTGCACATGCGCAGTTGAGACCAGTAGATGCAGAGGAGCGGAGTGCAGAGCGGGAGAGACAAGAAAATAGACAAAGCATTAGCGCTGAAGTGGTGAGGTGACAGAAGCCACTGAATACCTGCTGATGGTGTGGCTGAGTGACCGCTGCAGAAGCACCAGCTAAGACTGAGGCAGTGGGTGAGATGCAGGAAGGGGAGAAATTTGGTCAAACCCCCAAAATGGGGGTTTGACCGCATTTCTCATATGCACTTAGTTGCAGTGGGTAACACCATCTTGCTGATGGCATTACCGACAGAAGCCTATGGGCTTCTCTCCGCAGAGTGCAGATAGAGGGAACCAATCAGATCCCTCCAAGCAATGCCCGCGGCGTGTGCATCCTTCTGTGCATGTGCTAAAGGATGCTGAAGGGACTTCTGGGACATAGACCCGGAAGTGTGTTATAACACAAAGTGTAATTTATGTAACAGTTAAAAAACAGTTGAACAAACATTGAACAACATCTACAACAAGGTAATTCCAATATCATTCCTTAACAGTAGTTTGTGTGTTGTATATTTTTGAATGTTTTGAAAAAATGTATCAAAAACTTCTATTAGTGATCTCACTCCATGGAATCATCTCTAAAACTACTACATCCTTTACTCTCCCTACAGCCCATCCTTCTGTACATATTGCTGCCTCATTAATTTTCTCTCCTCTTACAAACACACACGAGCTCTTAAATGATCTATACACATTGACAATAACATCCACAACCTCGCCATAAAAATCACTCAGACAAATCCCACAAATATATTTATATCTCTCTCCTGTTGCTTCTATTAGCTGGTGACATAACACCAAATCCAGGGCCGACCCACATGCCACACCCACAGCAAACTATAAATCCAGCTAACCTTATAAACATTGCGTGCCTCCCTTCACCCTCCAAGTCACTAAAATGTGCCTTATGGAATGCACGCTCTGTCTGCAACAAACTAACATCCATCCATGATCTCTTTATTTCAACTAACCTCAACCTTCTGGCAATAACAGAAACATGGCTCACACAATCAGACACTGCCTCCCCTGCTGCACTTTCACATGGTAACCTATACTTCTCACACACCTCCAGGCCTGGTAATTGTAAAGGAGGTGGGGTAGGAATATTACTCTCCCAATTTTTCACATTCACAGTTCTCCCACAGGTACCTTCACTTACATTTACATCATTTGAAGTACATTCTATCAGGACTTTTAACCCTTTCTCTCTGCGAGTTGCTGTTATCTATCACCCGCCTGGGCCACCTCAACAATTTCTGGAACATTTTTCAGCCTGGCTCGCTCACTTCGTATCCTCAGTCACCTCCACCATCATGATGGGTGATTTCAATATCCCCATTGACAGTCCACAATCCTCACATGCCTCCAAACTACTCTCTCTAACCTCCTCTCTTGGCCTCTCCCAATGGACTGACTCCTCTACTCATCAGGAGGGCCACTGCCTTGATCTTGTATTTACCAGACTATGCTCAGTTTCTGATTTCACTAATGCTCCTTTCCCTCTCTCAGATCACAACCTTATCATCTGCACACTTTCCTCCATTACATCAACCTCAATGTCAGTGAAATCAACCAAACCTCCTAAAACCCGCATAAATATTAATGCTATTAACTTTCAACAACTATCTACAACAGCGACTCTCACCAATTTCTACATTCACTTCTCCTGAGACTGCTGCATCTCACCTAAATCAGATTCTAGAAAAAGTCCTCGATGAAGTAGCTCCAGCTACCCATCACACACCACATAGACTTAGACATCAACCATGGCATTCTAACTTAACAAGGCATCTACAAAAACTCTCACGTAAAGTAGAACGTCAGTGGCGAAAGTCTCTTATTCCATGTGACTTCCTCACATATAAGACTATCTATAACTCTTATCGTACTGCTCTGGACATTGCCAAACAAACATATTTCCAGTCTCTTATCTCTGCTCAAGCCTCTAACCCCAAGTGACTTTTTAAATCATTTAAACTGCTTCTTACCCCTCCCTCACCCAACCCACCTGCTACTATATGTGCACATGATCTTTCTTCCTATTTTAAGGACAAGATTGATAATATCCGAAATTAAATGGTATGTTTTTCCTCAGCTAGTGACCTGCTCAATTCCCTACCTGAACCCTCTGGCACATTCTCTTCATTTGACCTCACAAACGAAGATGAAGTATCTACACTCTTCTCATTCTCCTACTCTATTACCTCTCCTCTAGATCCTATACCCTCACAAATCAGTAAAACTCTGTCTCCTGTGCTCATCCCAACCCTAACTAAAATCTGTAATCTCTCTCTCTCTGCTGGCAACTTTCCATCACTGTTCAAGCATGCAGTGATTACTCCCATTCTGAAAACACTAAATTCTGACCCTAACACTCTCTCAAATTACAGTCCTATCTCCAAGCTCCCATGCCCCTCTAAGCTACTAGAGAGATTTGTCTACACTTGCCTCACACACTTTATTAACTCCCACAACTTATTGGACCCACTTCAGTTTTGCTTTCGTTCCCAGCACTCCACAGAGACAGCACTGACTAAGGCAGTAAATGATCTGGTCACTGCCAAGGCTAAAGTCCATTACTCACTCCTAATTCTTCTAGATTTCTCTGCTGCTTTTGACACTGTTGACCACCCTCTTCTCATACAAACATTATAATCCCTAGGTCTTAAGGACACAGCTCTTTCTTGGCTCTCTTCCTACCTATCTGATCGCTCTTTTTCTGTTAGTTTTTCGGATTCTGCCTCCTCTTCGCTACCTTTATCAGTTGGACTACTGCAAGGCTCTGTCTTAGGCCCTTTGCTATTCTCAATCTATACCACCTCTCTTGGCAAACTAATCCACTCTTTTGAATTTCAGTATCATCTGTATGCGGATGATACTCAAATCTACCTATCCTCTCCCGATTTATCACCATCTGTATTGGTCCATGTCACTGAATGTATTTCTGCCATTTCATCTTGGATGTCATCTCGCCACCTAAAACTTAATATTTCTAAAACAGAATTAATTATATTTCTACCAGCCAATAACAGTTACCAACCTGATCTCTTTATCACTGTTGATAACTCAACAATCCACTCCGCCCCACAAGCTCGCTGCCTTGGTGTCATCCTTGACTCTGAGCTGTCCTTTGTTCCCCTCATTCAATCTGTCTCAAAATCATGTTACATACATCTAAAAAACATATCCAAAATTCGACCATATCTCACACAAGATACTGCAAAAACTTGAATCCATGCACTCATTATTTCCCGCATTGACTATTGCAATAGTCTTCTTACTGATCTTCCCAAAAACAGGCTATCGCCATTACAATCCATTATGAATGCAGCTGCGGGGCTTGTCTTCCTTGCCAAACATTCATCATCTGCTGCCCCGCTCTGTTAGTCCCTCCATTGGTTGCCGGTTTTCTACCGTATTCAATGCAAAATACTGTTACTTACACATAAGGCCATTAACCAAACCACACCAACATACATCTCTTCACTCATCTCAAAATATCTACCAACCCGAACTCTCCGCTCAGCACAAGATCTGCGTCTCTCATCCCCATGCATTACTTGCTCCCATTCACGTTTACAGGACTTTCTTCGGGCTGCACCCACTCTATGGAATGCCTTACCATGCACAATAAGACTTACCTCTAGTCTTCAATCCTTCAAGCGTTCCCTGAAAACTCACCTCTTCAGACAAGCTTATCAGATTCCAGAACCGACCACATAAGTTTCACAGCTTCCATGTCTTATTACATCCCCTATCACAGTCCACACCTAACCTCACATATTGTCTTTCTTTCACATACCCCTGACATTTAGCCGACATTCCTGTGTGACTGGATCATGCATCCCACCAAGAAACTCTGCATTCTGGCTGGACCAAATTGCAATATATAACACCTACTGTATCCTTGTGTATCAATGCCTATTTCCCTATAGATTGTAAGTTTGCGAACAGTGACTTCCTACCTATATATCTGTCTGTTATTACCCTGTTTTGTTCTATAAATGTTTCCAATTGTAAAGCACAATGGAATATGCTGCGCTATATAAGAAACTGTTAATAAATAAAATAAATAAGTCCCTCCATCACAAACAGACAGAGCGGTCCTTTGCAGTGATCAAAATGCATACCGGCATTACAAACACCGTCATGCATGCAAAGACCGGCAGAATGAATTGCATCTTGAGTGCAATGTGTCATGCATCCCGCCCAGTGTGTCAGCACTATGAGACACATTTGGAATCCGTGGAGGCTGTGAGTGAGTAAAAGAGCTTTAAAGGAAGACATCCCTACTGAGCTGCAGCACTACTGAGAATTGTTTAGAAACTATTGAGAACTGTTTGATAGCAACTGAAAATTATTATTGAGCTGTTATAAAAGTGTATGAGAGCTACTGAGAATTATTGACAGATTATGGAAATTGCATACATTTACTGAGATCTAGACAAAGGAACAAATATGGAAGCGCAGGGTCAAGAGACATGAATGAATAAATACATGAATAAATAAATAAATAAGTAAATTAATGCATTCAAAAATTAATGAATGAAAAGTATAGCAAACAATTATTTAATTGATACAATGAAAAAACATCACAGGCATGTAGGCTGATATTATACAGTGAGGCTGAGAGTCAACCCAGCATGAGGAAGTGACAGCTTTGAAAAAATGGCGATTGCCGAGAAACGCATCAGCGACACACCCCCTGTGATTCTAGAGACTCCAGCCGCACCACTCTAAAGGCTACATTATTCCTACACCAAGTGCCATACACCGCTGGTGGATTTCTGCCGGATGCACGGACCTCAGGCTCCAGTTTCATATTGCGGTGGCTGCTTCCTGCAGTGTGAGCGCGCCCAGCCCGCTCACCAACAGCACGCCCCGCTAGGTATAACTGCCTAACGCTGATACTCAAAGGTCCTACACGTATACTGGAGATCCATGACCTAGGTTCGTCAAACCTGGAAGTCTGGTTGCTGCATACCGTCTGCTCTCAGGTACCTGATTTTACACATTTTTTCTAAGGAGTACATACCGGCTAAACTCCGGGACTTTCCCATAACATTTTGAGCAGTCCCACCGTCACCAACGGTGAGTACTACCTATATTTAATTCCACCTCAAATTTTGGGACTTCCTAACTGTCAGTCAATTGTGAGACTGATTCATACCCAGGTGACTTATTGCGGTGATTTATGGTTATTCCTACTGACAAGGACATTTTGAGATTTATCCAGTATTTCAATACTGGCGATATTCTATAGGTTTTTCATACCAGGATCCTACTCAGAGACAATTCAGAGCCATCATCACATTTTTTTGCCAGTATTTTATTGTTACACCTCAAGTTACATTCGCTACAAACTGTTCTACTTTTCAATCAGGCTCTCAAACACGTGGTTTATCTTGGTTTCTAGGAGGTTCATTTATCTATTGAATATTTACATTTATTGAAGTGGGCGGCAAGTCAATTTGACTTCCATTATTGGTTTATATTTTATATATTTATATATACATTCAATATGATTGCAACCATTTATCGATTGTTTATTATTTTTCTTATCTCTGATTTTATGTTTTTTCATTGTATCAATTAAATAATTGTTTGTTATACTTTTCATTTATTAATTTTTTAATGCATTAATTTATTTATTCATGTATTTATTCATTCATGTCTCTTGACCCTGCGCTTCCATATTTGTTCCTTTGTCTAAATTCCTATGAGAATAAGCTCCTCATTGGTAGCAGTGGGACTTTAGACATTATTCAGATTCTTTTGTGAACACATATTTATCACATATCCATTCACATCTATTTTGTTTTATCGCCTCAGTATTTTTGTTTTTTCCTTGATTATTTCATTTACTGAAATCTGCTTTATTTCAAGTAATGTGTAATTCTGACTTGTGCAAGACACTGAGTTTGAATAAACAGTCTTATATTCTTCTTATTTGAGCTACTAGAGAAACAGTGCCTGAGTTTGTCAGTGGCTAATTAAATCCAGCCCTTAGAGCACTTTGGGACTGAGCTATTGCTACTGTGCAGTGCTGAATATAATTTGGATATAATGGAAGTGGAAATGTGTTTATTGTGCCCTATCATTTGAAAGTCAAATCTATTGCTCTCTGGAATCAGGAAAGAACAGCATTAGATGCTCAGCATATTGCTATTACTAATTGGGAATTACAAATACATGCATATTATAGGTCAGTGGTCATCCAGCAACAGAGTACACCAACAACAGAACATTGTGTGCACTTTAGAGTAAAATAAACAGTTTTGAGGTTTTTGCTAAATCTGCTAAGTAATAATATGTGCTGCTATTACTGTATATTTATGTTTAGCAAAGGTTATTGTGTTTAGTATATTGAGACAACTGAAAAATTGCCTTTTTCCTAGTTATAGCCAAAGATGTGCAATAGCAAAGATAAAGAAACCTATTTAACCACTTGCCTGGTATGGTCGTAGTTTCTGACCACACCAGGCAGTTCTTTATCTGCTCTGGTTGCAAAATTTTGACCAGTCAGATAAACATGAGGGTGGTTACAGGAAGAGAATCTTCTCGCAGCTGCTGCTCTCTGAGGGACCTTCCGGTCCCTCTGCTTGCCTGTACCCTCTCCCCCTCTGTCTGCTGTGCTGCTAATCACTGCTAATCGGTCAGCAAAGCAGGAATCCCCACCCAGCAGCTGCAAAGATTAGCAGCCACTGGGAAAAAGTAAATTAACCTCCACCCTCACCCCCTTAGTGTACCTGGTGCCTATAACGGTGTCAAATTTAAAGTTGCAATGGTCGCTATGTTTCTGATGGTAGTTCCGATGTTCCGAAGTTTGAAAAAACTATATATATTTTTTACAAATCTTGGAAAAAAAAAAAAAAATTATTTTTAAATTAAATCATTTTGTATAAGTTGAAATAGATGTTCCTCACCTAATTCACTCATTAAAAAAAAAAAAAAAACAATTTCAGAGCGGTTTTTAGAAAAATAAAAAACGTCAGTTACAGTAAGTGGTTAACTATTGGAAAAAGTTATTGTCCATTGCTATTCACTACTACATTGCTAGCTAATGTGTTTAAATTGCTATTTCTGCTGCAATTTCCTGTTATATGTATGGTGATCATTATTTGCATAAAGTGACCTTCCCTGGATCTATGTCCTCCTATCCACCCTTAATAAATCTACTTGATTATTCTATTTACCAAGGCTGTCATTTTACTGTGTGTACTCTCTGCTACAGCCTGAGGTGCATAAAGCTCGTGGAGTCATTGCCAAAGTAGAAGAAAGATCCATTGGAGCTGCCATTTCAGCTGTAAGGTACCATCTCTTAAAACTTATCTGTGCCCACTACAACACTTGGGCTACCACACATGTATTAGAAGATATTAAAAACGACTTTACACTAGGGGTGAGCGGGTTCGGATTTCTGAAATCCGAACCCCCCCGAGCCCCCCCGATCCGAGGCCGATCCGAGTCAGGCTCGACTTTTCCCGCCTGACTCGGATCTGAAATCGAGGCAAAACGTCATCATCCCGCCTTCCGGGTCTCGCGGGTTTTGGATCCTATATAAGGTACCCACGTCGGCGCCATTTTCTCACTCGGCTGTGGACAGTGAAGAGGGAGGGTGGGAGTTAGGGCTGGCTGGGCTGTGCAGTGTAGTGTATTGTAGTGCAGAGTAGTGTTGTGCTGTGCTGTGCTGCGCTGTGCTGCTGTTGTCCATAGGGGCTGTGTCCACTACTTCAGTCCATAGGGGCTGGCTGTGTTGTGCTGTGCTGCTGTTGTCCATAGGGGCTGTGTCCACTACTTCAAAGTCCATAGGGGCTGGCTGGACTGTGTTGTGCAGTCAGTTGTCCATAGGGGCTGTGTCCACTCCAAAGTCCTGTGCAGTGTCCCAGTCCTAAAGGGGTGCTGTAGTGTTGTCCAGGGGGTGCTCTGTCCATCAGGGGTGCTCCCCCCAAGTGCTAAAAAAAATATATTTTTTCTGTGTTTGTGAATTGTGTCCGCAGTAGCTGCACGTGCATCAACAAAGTAGTGCCAAGCGTGCGCCTGTGTCATAAGTAAAGGGCCGGCTGGCTTGACCGTTAAAGGGTGCTGTAACCCCCAAAGTACACTCCAAACCAAATAAAAAAATATTTTCTGTGTTTGTGAATTGTGTGCACTGTGGCTGCACGTGCATCAACAAAGGAGCAGCGCCAAGCGTGCGCCTGTGTCCCATAAGTAAAGAGCCGGCTGGCTCATTTCTTAAAGGGTGGTGTAACCCACAAAGTGCACTACTCTCCAGCAAAAATAAAAAAATATTTTCTGTGTTTGTGTGCGCCTTAGCCGCACGTATATATCAATATAACATAAATGGAGGACCAAACTTTCTCCGATAAAAATAAAATAGGGAAAGATCAAGAACCACTTCCTCCTAGTGCTGAAGCTGCTGCCACTAGTCATGACATAGACGATAACATGCCATCAACGTCGTCTGCCAACGCCGATGCCCAATGTCATAGTAGAGGGCACATACAATCCCAAATGACAAAGTTCAGGAAAATGACCTTGAAAAAAACATTTAAATCATCTGAAGAGAGACGTAAACTTGCCAATAAGCCATTTACGACACGGAGTGGCAAGGAACGGCTAAGGTGTTTCCCTATGTTCATGACTAGTGGTTCAGCTTCACATGACGATGGAAGCCCTCCTCCCGCTAAAAAAATCAAACGAGTTAAGCTGGCAAAAGCACAGCGAAGAACTGTGCGTTCTAAGAAGGTATCACAAATCCCCAAGGAGAGTCCAAGTGTGGTGGCGGTTGCGATGCCTGACCTTCCCAGCACTGGACGGGAAGAGGTGGCTCTTTCCACCATTTGCACGCCCCCTGCAAGTGCTGAAAGGAGCACCCACAGTCCACTTGCTGATATGCAAATTGAAGATGTCACTGTTGAAGTACAACAGGATGAGGATACTGGTGTAGCTGGCACTGAGGAGGAAGTTGGCGAGGAGGATTCTGATGGTGATGTGGTTTGTTTAAATCAGGCTCCGGGGGAGACAGTTGTTGTCCGTGGGATGAAAATGCCCATCACGGTCATGCCTGGGCAGAAGACCAAACATTCCACCTCTTTGGTCTGGCAATATTTCTATCCAAATCCGGACGAGAACTGTCTTGCCATATGTACCATATGTAAAGATGAAATAAGTAGGGGTAGGGACGTTAACCACCTAGGAACATCCTCCCTTATATGGCACCTGCAGCGCGTTCATAAAAAGTTACTGTCAAGTTCAGAAACTTTGGCTAAGACCGTAAGCAGTCCAGGGACACCTAAATCCCTTCTTCCTGTTTTATCCAAGGAATCGGTGGATGAGGAGGATGAGGACGACATCTTGCCTCCGTAGAGCCAATTTGTGCAGGGACACATTTATTGTCAGCTTGTTTTGTGGGGGCCCAAACGAACCAATCATTTCAGCCACAGTCATGTGGCAGACCCTGGCGCTGAAATGATTGGTTTGTTAAAGTGTGCATGTCCTATTTATACAACATAAGGGTGGGTGGGAGGGCCCAAGGACAAATCCATCTTGCACCTCTTTTTTTTCTTTGCAGTATGTACTGTTTGGGGCCTAGTTTTTCAAACTGCCATCCTGTCTGCCACTGCAGTGTCACCCCTAGATGGGCCACGTGTTTGTGCCGCCCACTCGTGTCGCTTAGCATAGTCATCCAGCTACCTTGGTGCAATCTTTTGCCCATAAAAACAATATTGTGAGGTGTGAGGTGTTCAGAATAGACTGGAAATTAGTGGAAATGAAGGTTATTGAGGTTAATAATTGCATAGGAGCAGAAAAACCCACAAATTCTGTGATTTAAGCTGTTTTTATGCTTTTTTTCAAAAAAATACAGATCCAAAACACAACACCCAGAACCCAAAACACGGAAGGGTGGTTTTGGCAAAACCAATCCAGATCCAAAACACGAAGAAAGATCCAGATCCAAAACCAAAACACAAAAAGTGGCCGGTGCACACCCCTACTTTATACAGTATTCATTAGATCACAACACCAGAAACCATAACAGTATACTTCCCATCAGAGCTGACAAGCACACAGGACAGCAGCTATAAACAACTATTAGACACTGCCTATCTTGGGTCTATGTTGAACTTCATATGGCAAGGAATCCTGCATTGCTGTCATATTTATTAGAGGATAATGCTGCTGTATGCTGGCCTGCAGTGGGAGACTGCTCGTGGCTGCTGAGACACAGTCTCTTATGCCTGTGGGGCTTTGCACCAGGCTGAGGGACCCCCCCTCCCCAGCGCGCAGCTACACGGTGCTGGAAAATTATTTTTTTTATCCTAATTGTCAGGACCTGGACTGTCAGACTGCGGCTGAGGTCCCGGGCGACTGTGTTCCACATGTCGAGATTCAGGTGTCCTCTCTGGCATGCCCGCTCTCCCCGCGGCCATGTGCAGTGTCGGCCATGTGAAGTCATCTAAACACTGCCTGAGTGCCTAAATGTCCACTCCTGCTACCCAGTGCTTCTTACATGCATGGCGATATTCTGTGGTGTCCACGACCACCTCTCCGGTCCATGGGTGCAGCCATCTTGGTTTGTTCATGTGATCCTACAGTTACCAATCCTAAGTCTCTCCTGGGATCAGCTGTTCGTATGTGGCCAACCAGCAGCAGACACTGGGTATATAAGTCCATCCTGGACGGGAAGGCTGAATGGCACTGAGAGGCTGACTGCAGAATCAAGTCAGGTCAGTCTCCTGTTAGCGTTGGCTGGTTAGGTGGTATGTGTGTGCTGTATCTGTGTGATGTGTGTGTGACATTGAAGTCCTGGGGGGAGGGTGTTTGTGATGTGTGTGTTTGAAGTCCCAGGGAGGAAGGGGATAGAGTGTTTGTGATGTATGTGTGTTAAACATAGGAGTCCCAGTGAAAGGGGGGGGGCTGTTTGGGACCATGGTTTTATAAAATAATAGTGTCAGTGTGGTCCAATTGGCCAGGTGCTGGAGCATCTGCATTGGGAATGTCCTGGGAGGGTAGGAGGGTGGGATATAGTAATGTAAAATACTAACTACTCTGGAGGGTTTTTTTTCTTTGTAAAACAACTCTATCACCATTTCCCTATTTATTTATTTATTTAATGTGAATATTAATTGGTGAAAAATTACGGGGGAAGGGAGGATCATCACTGTCACCGGGCAGCTGTAGCCCGGCAAATAGGGTGTGTGAAAGTATGCAATGTGTGTGTGTTTGTAAGTAATATGTTGTGTGTGTATGTTATGTGTGTATGCTGCGTGTGCCTATATATATATATATATATATATATATATATAATATATATTATGGAAACCCCCCCTAAAAATCCTGCGTTTGCCCCTGGGCCAGGAGGCCATTTTAAAAAAAAAAAGCCCGGCCCTGATTCAGAGCGAGCGCTCTATCAGAGCGACCGTGTCTGAATCAGGCCCACAGTTAAGCACCTGGCTCCAAGTACTCTTGTTATTACTGAGCATAGCTCAGCACTTTGCTCCTAGAGCTCTGTCTTTTACCTGGGCTCAACCCAGTGCTTCAGCATATGGTCTTCAGTCATACACGGATCGTTTCAAGCATCTGTCTAGTGGTATATTATTATGTATTACCGGGATTGGTTCTGTGCTTATACCACTATTCTCTCCAACCAATCTTGTCATCATTAAAGTTCTATTTTTCTGATCTACTCGTGTCTTGTGCCGTGATATGAGGAAAACATAACGTATCTAAGACCACCTCAGTTTGTGCTGCCAGGCCTGCAAAGCCTGTTCCATCATTGGAGGCCAATTTCCCCAGAGTCACGACTCTAATGGGGTGTGGCCACACCTCCAGCGATTAGGCCACTTCTCCTTCCCTCGGGTCCGGCATGGCTCTCAAAGCCCCTGTGTTAACCCAGCCTAAAGTAAAGTGATCGCATTAAGGGGCACATTTGTACTGTGTTATGGCCATGCCAAATGCTGTCTGACAGGTCCCACAGTAGCACATTAGAAAGTCTTCATGCTGCTAGCCTGTGGCATCCCTCCCCGCATTGTCACCTGGTGCGGGGAGGGACGGCGTGACCTCTCGGGAAGGAGGCATGGCCTCACGGGAAGGGACGTGGCCTCGCAGCCCGAATCCCGTTGTCCCGTGCTTTTTACTGGGGGTCCGAGCGAGGGGTGCAGGAGGTGTGGACTGCCCTGTCCTGTGTGCAGTGGCGGCTCCCTCACAGTGTCAGGAGCCGACTCCTGCACTTAATACTACAGAGCAATACCCGACTCCTGTCTCTGAGGGGGAGTCTGCACCATGGTGTCATGTCACCCCTCGGTGGGTGACACCCGGGTGCAGCCCGCACCCCCCTTGTGACGCCCGCACCCCCCTTGTGACGCCACTGCTGCTAGCTCACATATTTACATTAAATCTTTTTTTTTTTAAGTCAATTCAGGACACTAGAAAAAAAGGTTATAGAGGTGCCTGTAGTTTGGGTACTTTAAGAAAACAATGAATAACTTTCAAACTCCATTTTCTCCATATACCCCGGCCAGGAAGGCTGCAGTTATTTTATTAACACAACCACATAACAGGTGGACTAAGTGAAAGGGAGGAGAGCACAAAAACATAGAATGTTCAAAACAAGAACATGTCCAATAAAAACAACAGAGAGCCTAAAAGGAGGGTGTTCAGTGTCCTCAAAGGAAATGTGATTCTCTTACATCCACTGGGGCACTGGAACAATGGGGCACATTCACTATAGTACAGGTACTCAAACTCGGTTCTCAGGACCCCAAACAGTGCATGTTTTCCAGGTCTCCTCACAGAATCACAAGTGAAATAAATTAGTTCCACCTGTGGATCTTTTAAAATGTGTCAGTGAGCAATGAATACACCTGTGCACCTGCTGAGTGACCTGGAAAACATGAACTGTGTGTGGTCCTGAGGACCGTGTTTGAGAACCACTGTCCTATAGGGATTACGGGTTCTAAACTGTAGATAGACAGTAATTAGACAGACAAAAGTTTGTCAGGGACAAAAGTTCGACAGGGACATAAGGACGACACACAAAGGGGTAAATTTACTAAAGTGAGAGTTTTTAGAAGTGGAGATGTAACCCATAGCAACCAATCAGATTCTAGCTATTATCTTCTATAAGGTGCTAACTAGATGTTAAGTAGAGTCTGATTGGTTGCTATGGGCAACATCTCCACTTCTAAAAACTCTCACTTTAGTAAATTTACCCCAGAAGGTCAACATGTAAGAATGTCGACAGGTACAAATGGTCAACAGGGTCAAAAGGTTGATACAAAAATGGTCCACACAAAAACGGTCGACACATGATTTTTTTGTTTTTTAAGGTTAGGGTTAGGCACTTACAAGGGGGTTAGGCACTAGAAGGGATGGTTAGGGTTAGGCACCATGGGGAGGGTTAGGGTGAAGATTAGGGTTAGAAAACAAAAAGTGTTGACAATTTTTGTGTCGACATTTTGACCATGTTGACCTTCTTACATGTCGACCTTTTCGTGTGTCGACATTTTGTCCCTGTCAAAGTTTTGTTCCTGTCGACCTATTGTCTGTCTAGCATCTGTTGTCTACCTAGACTGTCTATCTAATTACTGTCTATCTCTTATACCATACCAAGTCCCATCCCTGTGAATAACGATATAAGTGGAAAAAAAAATAAGAGTGAGCCCCTTCTGGCAGTTGAAAATGCTAAACAATAAAAAATAAAATGTTTTCTCCAAGAAAGAAAATTAAGATCTACAGGTTGTAAAGTTTTACACACAGGGCGGGATGTACTGAGGGCTGAAATGCCGTCAGAATGCTGTTTTCGGGCTTCTGACCGCATTTGTCATACTGTATGTACTAACTAAGCTGCTTCGACCCGGTGGGTAACACCATCTTTTTATGGCGTTACCCAGTAGAAGCTTATGGGCTTTTTTCCACGTCTTGCAAGTTGCACTGAGAGGGATCAACACGGATTCTTTGTACATATGGGGTATGCGGTAACCCCCCCGAAAACTGCATTTTTGGGGGGTTTACCGCATTTAATCCCTTTGGTACATCCCACCCTCAGCACACACAGATATACAAATGTCACATATCAAATTTATCAGCACAGTCTCCTAGTGCGTCCTAGTCGCATTGCATTGCAACTTATACACATTTTCTGCAAAAAAAGGACACAAAAAAGATGCCCACCACTTGTAGAGTCTCATAGGACCAGCCACGTTGAGAGGGACTGTTTGGTACGAGGACACATCTGTACATCCTCATCTTCTCCTCTTTATGATGGCTCAGAAAAAAATATATTTGGAGTTTATACTATCTATGCTCTGTGGCCCTGATTCAGAGCCGGACGCTCTGAAAGAACGCTCACTCTGAATCAGGGTGTTTTTTTCTTTGGAGCGGCCTCCTGACCGCTCGCATAGCTGTGTGTGACTACCTACAGCTATTGCGAGCGGCCAGGATGATGGTCGCGGTGGTCAAGTCCATCGCGACCATCAGGCTTGCGATAAGACCCTTGTGGTAGGGTCTCGTGGCCGCAAGCCCCAGAGAGCTTCTGGGTCTAATAGACACTGCCTCCCCTGCTGCACTTTCACATGGTAACCTATACTTCTCACACACCTCCAGGCCTGGTAATTGTAAAGGAGGTGGGGTAGGAATATTACTCTCCCAATTTTTCACATTCACAGTTCTCCCACAGGTACCTTCACTTACATTTACATCATTTGAAGTACATTCTATCAGGACTTTTAACCCTTTCTCTCTGCGAGTTGCTGTTATCTATCACCTGCCTGGGCCACCTCAACAATTTCTGGAACATTTTTCAGCCTGGCTCGCTCACTTCGTATCCTCAGTCACCTCCACCATCATGATGGGTGATTTCAATATCCCCATTGACAGTCCACAATCCTCACATGCCTCCAAACTACTCTCTCTAACCTCCTCTCTTGGCCTCTCCCAATGGACTGACTCCTCTACTCATCAGGAGGGCCACTGCCTTGATCTTGTATTTACCAGACTATGCTCAGTTTCTGATTTCACTAATGCTCCTTTCCCTCTCTCAGATCACAACCTTATCATCTGCACACTTTCCTCCATTACATCAACCTCAATGTCAGTGAAATCAACCAAACCTCCTAAAACCCGCATAAATATTAATGCTATTAACTTTCAACAACTATCTACAACAGCGACTCTCACCAATTTCTACATTCACTTCTCCTGAGACTGCTGCATCTCACCTAAATCAGATTCTAGAAAAAGTCCTCGATGAAGTAGCTCCAGCTACCCATCACACACCACATAGACTTAGACGTCAACCATGGCATTCTAACTTAACAAGGCATCTACAAAAACTCTCACGTAAAGTAGAACGTCAGTGGCGAAAGTCTCTTATTCCATGTGACTTCCTCACATATAAGACTATCTATAACTCTTATCGTACTGCTCTGGACATTGCCAAACAAACATATTTCCAGTCTCTTATCTCTGCTCAAGCCTCTAACCCCAAGTGACTTTTTAAATCATTTAAACTGCTTCTTACCCCTCCCTCACCCAACCCACCTGCTACTATATGTGCACATGATCTTGCTTCCTATTTTAAGGACAAGATTGATAATATCCGAAATTAAATGGTATGTTTTTCCTCAGCTAGTGACCTGCTCAATTCCCTACCTGAACCCTCTGGCACATTCTCTTCATTTGACCTCACAAACGAAGATGAAGTATCTACACTCTTCTCATTCTCCTACTCTATTACCTCTCCTCTAGATCCTATACCCTCACAAATCAGTAAAACTCTGTCTCCTGTGCTCATCCCAACCCTAACTAAAATCTGTAATCTCTCTCTCTCTACTGGCAACTTTCCATCACTGTTCAAGCATGCAGTGATTACTCCCATTCTGAAAACACTAAATTCTGACCCTAACACTCTCTCAAATTACAGTCCTATCTCCAAGCTCCCATGCCCCTCTAAGCTACTAGAGAGATTTGTCTACACTTGCCTCACACACTTTATTAACTCCCACAACTTATTGGACCCACTTCAGTCTTGCTTTCGTTCCCAGCACTCCACAGAGACAGCACTGACTAAGGCAGTAAATGATCTGGTCACTGCCAAGGCTAAAGTCCATTACTCACTCCTAATTCTTCTAGATTTCTCTGCTGCTTTTGACACTGTTGACCACCCTCTTCTCATACAAACATTATAATCCCTAGGTCTTAAGGACACAGCTCTTTCTTGGCTCTCTTCCTACCTATCTGATCGCTCTTTTTCTGTTAGTTTTTCGGATTCTGCCTCCTCTTCGCTACCTTTATCAGTTGGACTACTGCAAGGCTCTGTCTTAGGCCCTTTGCTATTCTCAATCTATACCACCTCTCTTGGCAAACTAATCCACTCTTTTGAATTTCAGTATCATCTGTATGCGGATGATACTCAAATCTACCTATCCTCTCCCGATTTATCACCATCTGTATTGGTCCATGTCACTGAATGTATTTCTGCCATTTCATCTTGGATGTCATCTCGCCACCTAAAACTTAATATTTCTAAAACAGAATTAATTATATTTCTACCAGCCAATAACAGTTACCAACCTGATCTCTTTATCACTGTTGATAACTCAACAATCCACTCCGCCCCACAAGCTCGCTGCCTTGGTGTCATCCTTGACTCTGAGCTGTCCTTTGTTCCCCTCATTCAATCTGTCTCAAAATCATGTTACATACATCTAAAAAACATATCCAAAATTCGACCATATCTCACACAAGATACTGCAAAAACTTGAATCCATGCACTCATTATTTCCCGCATTGACTATTGCAATAGTCTTCTTACTGATCTTCCCAAAAACAGGCTATCGCCATTACAATCCATTATGAATGCAGCTGCGAGGCTTGTCTTCCTTGCCAAACATTCATCATCTGCTGCCCCGCTCTGTTAGTCCCTCCATTGGTTGCCGGTTTTCTACCGTATTCAATGCAAAATACTGTTACTTACACATAAGGCCATTAACCAAACCACACCAACATACATCTCTTCACTCATCTCAAAATATCTACCAACCCGAACTCTCCGCTCAGCACAAGATCTGCGTCTCTCATCCCCATGCATTACTTGCTCCCATTCACGTTTACAGGACTTTCTTCGGGCTGCACCCACTCTATGGAATGCCTTACCATGCACAATAAGACTTACCTCTAGTCTTCAATCCTTCAAGCGTTCCCTGAAAACTCACCTCTTCAGACAAGCTTATCAGATTCCAGAACCGACCACATAAGTTTCACAGCTTCCATGTCTTATTACATCCCCTATCACAGTCCACACCTAACCTCACATATTGTCTTTCTTTCACATACCCCTGACATTTAGCCGACATTCCTGTGTGACTGGATCATGCATCCCACCAAGAAACTCTGCATTCTGGCTGGACCAAATTGCAATATATAACACCTACTGTATCCTTGTGTATCAATGCCTATTTCCCTATAGATTGTAAGTTTGCGAACAGTGACTTCCTACCTATATATCTGTCTGTTATTACCCTGTTTTGTTCTATAAATGTTTCCAATTGTAAAGCACAATGGAATATGCTGCGCTATATAAGAAACTGTTAATAAATAAAATAAATAAGTCCCTCCATCACAAACAGACAGAGCGGTCCTTTGCAGTGATCAAAATGCATACCGGCATTACAAACACCGTCATGCATGCAAAGACCGGCAGAATGAATTGCATCTTGAGTGCAATGTGTCATGCATCCCGCCCAGTGTGTCAGCACTATGAGACACATTTGGAATCCGTGGAGGCTGTGAGTGAGTAAAAGAGCTTTAAAGGAAGACATCCCTACTGAGCTGCAGCACTACTGAGAATTGTTTAGAAACTATTGAGAACTGTTTGATAGCAACAAAATTATTATTGAGCTGTTATAAAAGTGTATGAGAGCTACTGAGAATTATTGACAGATTATGGAAATTGCATACATTTACTGAGATCTAGACAAAGGAACAAATATGGAAGCGCAGGGTCAAGAGACATGAATGAATAAATACATGAATAAATAAATAAGTAAATTAATGCATTCAAAAATTAATGAATGAAAAGTATAGCAAACAATTATTTAATTGATACAATGAAAAAACATCACAGGCATGTAGGCTGATATTATACAGTGAGGCTGAGAGTCAACCCAGCATGAGGAAGTGACAGCTTTGAAAAAATGGCGATTGCCGAGAAACGCATCAGCGACACACCCCCTGTGATTCTAGAGACTCCAGCCGCACCACTCTAAAGGCTACATTATTCCTACACCAAGTGCCATACACCGCTGGTGGATTTCTGCCGGATGCACGGACCTCAGGCTCCAGTTTCATATTGCGGTGGCTGCTTCCTGCAGTGTGAGCGCGCCCAGCCCGCTCACCAACAGCACGCCCCGCTAGGTATAACTGCCTAACGCTGATACTCAAAGGTCCTACACGTATACTGGAGATCCATGACCTAGGTTCGTCAAACCTGGAAGTCTGGTTGCTGCATACCGTCTGCTCTCAGGTACCTGATTTTACACATTTTTTCTAAGGAGTACATACCGGCTAAACTCCGGGACTTTCCCATAACATTTTGAGCAGTCCCACCGTCACCAACGGTGAGTACTACCTATATTTAATTCCACCTCAAATTTTGGGACTTCCTAACTGTCAGTCAATTGTGAGACTGATTCATACCCAGGTGACTTATTGCGGTGATTTATGGTTATTCCTACTGACAAGGACATTTTGAGATTTATCCAGTATTTCAATACTGGCGATATTCTATAGGTTTTTCATACCAGGATCCTACTCAGAGACAATTCAGAGCCATCATCACATTTTTTTGCCAGTATTTTATTGTTACACCTCAAGTTACATTCGCTACAAACTGTTCTACTTTTCAATCAGGCTCTCAAACACGTGGTTTATCTTGGTTTCTAGGAGGTTCATTTATCTCTTGAATATTTACATTTATTGAAGTGGGCGGCAAGTCAATTTGACTTCCATTATTGGTTTATATTTTATATATTTATATATACATTCAATATGATTGCAACCATTTATCGATTGTTTATTATTTTTCTTATCTCTGATTTTATGTTTTTTCATTGTATCAATTAAATAATTGTTTGTTATACTTTTCATTTATTAATTTTTTAATGCATTAATTTATTTATTTATTCATGTATTTATTCATTCATGTCTCTTGACCCTGCGCTTCCATATTTGTTCCTTTGTCTAAATTCCTATGAGAATCAGCTCCTCATTGGTAGCAGTGGGACTTTAGACATTATTCAGATTCTTTTGTGAACACATATTTATCACATATCCATTCACATCTATTTTGTTTTATCGCCTCAGTATTTTAGTTTTTTCCTTGATTATTTCATTTACTGAAATCTGCTTTATTTCAAGTAATGTGTAATTCTGACTTGTGCAAGACACTGAGTTTGAATAAACAGTCTTATATTCTTCTTATTTGAGCTACTAGAGAAACAGTGCCTGAGTTTGTCAATATAAAGAGTGACCATTTTGTATGAATACTGAACAGAGAATTACGTAGGAACCAACTTAATTAGCCACAAAATTTACCTCACAAGGAAGAGTTCTAGTAACCTTCCAAATTAATAGCCTGCCACTGCATTAGTCAAGAGTTATTTACAGTGGCTAATTAAATCCAGCCCTTAGAGCACTTTGGGACTGAGCTATTGCTACTGTGCAGTGCTGAATATAATTTGGATATAATGGAAGTGGAAATGTGTTTATTGTGCCCTATCATTTGAAAGTCAAATCTATTGCTCTCTGGAATCAGGAAAGAACAGCATTAGATGCTCAGCATATTGCTATTACTAATTGGGAATTACAAATACATGCATATTATAGGTCAGTGGTCATCCAGCAACAGAGTACACCAACAACAGAACATTGTGTGCACTTTAGAGTAAAATAAACAGTTTTGAGGTTTTTGCTAAATCTGCTAAGTAATAATATGTGCTGCTATTACTGTATATTTATGTTTAGCAAAGGTTATTGTGTTTAGTATATTGAGACAACTGAAAAATTGCCTTTTTCCTAGTTATAGCCAAAGATGTGCAATAGCAAAGATAAAGAAACCTATTTAACCACTTGCCTGGTATGGTCGTAGTTTCCGACCACACCAGGCAGTTCTTTATCTGCTCTGGTTGCAAAATTTTGACCAGTCAGATAAACATGAGGGTGGTTACAGGAAGAGAATCTTCTCGCAGCTGCTGCTCTCTGAGGGACCTTCCGGTCCCTCTGCTTGCCTGTACCCTCTCCCCCTCTGTCTGCTGTGCTGCTAATCACTGCTAATCGGTCAGCAAAGCAGGAATCCCCACCCAGCAGCTGCAAAGATTAGCAGCCACTGGGAAAAAGTAAATTAACCTCCACCCTCACCCCCTTAGTATACCTGGTGCCTATAACGGTGTCAAATTTAAAGTTGCAATGGTCGCTATGTTTCTGATGGTAGTTCCGATGTTCCGAAGTTTGAAAAAACGATATATATTTTTTACAAATCTTGGAAAAAAAAAAAAAATTATTTTTAAATTAAATCATTTTGTATAAGTTGAAATAGATGTTCCTCACCTAATTCACTCATTAAAAAAAAACAAAAAACAATTTCAGAGCGGTTTTTAGAAAAATAAAAAACGTCAGTTACAGTAAGTGGTTAACTATTGGAAAAAGTTATTGTCCATTGCTATTCACTACTACACTGCTAGCTAATGTGTTTAAATTGCTATTTCTGCTGCAATTTCCTGTTATATGTATGGTGATCATTATTTGCATAAAGTGACCTTCCCTGGATCTATGTCCTCCTATCCACCCTTAATAAATCTACTTGATTATTCTATTTACCAAGGCTGTCATTTTACTGTGTGTACTCTCTGCTACAGCCTGAGGTGCATAAAGCTCGTGGAGTCATTGCCAAAGTAGAAGAAAGATCCATTGGAGCTGCCATTTCAGCTGTAAGGTACCATCTCTTAAAACTTATCTGTGCCCACTACAACACTTGGGCTACCACACATGTATTAGAAGATATTAAAAACGACTTTACACTAGGGGTGAGCGGGTTCGGATTTCTGAAATCCGAACCCCCCCGAGCCCCCCCGATCCGAGGCCGATCCGAGTCAGGCTCGACTTTTCCCGCCTGACTCGGATCTGAAATCGAGGCAAAACGTTATCATCCCGCCTTCCGGGTCTCGCGGGTTTTGGATCCTATATAAGGTACCCACGTCGGCGCCATTTTCTCACTCGGCTGTGGACAGTGAAGAGGGAGGGTGGGAGTTAGGGCTGGCTGGGCTGTGCAGTGTAGTGTATTGTAGTGCAGAGTAGTGTTGTGCTTTGCTGTGCTGCGCTGTGCTGCTGTTGTCCATAGGGGCTGTGTCCACTACTTCAGTCCATAGGGGCTGGCTGTGTTGTGCTGTGCTGCTGTTGTCCATAGGGGCTGTGTCCACTACTTCAAAGTCCATAGGGGCTGGCTGGACTGTGTTGTGCAGTCAGTTGTCCATAGGGGCTGTGTCCACTCCAAAGTCCTGTGCAGTGTCCCAGTCCTAAAGGGGTGCTGTAGTGTTGTCCAGGGGGTGCTCTGTCCATCAGGGGTGCTCCCCCCAAGTGCTAAAAAAAATATATTTTTTCTGTGTTTGTGAATTGTGTCCGCAGTAGCTGCACGTGCATCAACAAAGTAGTGCCAATGGTGCGCCTGTGTCATAAGTAAAGGGTCGGCTGGCTTGACCGTTAAAGGGTGCTGTAACCCCCAAAGTACACTCCAAACCAAATAAAAAAATATTTTCTGTGTTTGTGAATTGTGTGCGCAGTAGCCGCACGTGCATCAACAAAGTAGTGCCAAGCGTGCGCCTGTGTCATAAGTAAAGGGCCGGCTGGCTTGACCGTTAAAGGGTGCTGTAACCCCCAAAGTACACTCCAAACAAAATAAAAAAATATTTTCTGTGTTTGTGAATTGTGTGCACTGTGGCTGCACGTGCATCAACAAAGGAGCAGCGCCAAGCGTGCGCCTGTGTCCCATAAGTAAAGAGCCGGCTGGCTCATTTCTTAAAGGGTGGTGTAACCCACAAAGTGCACTACTCTCCAGCAAAAATAAAAAAATATTTTCTGTGTTTGTGTGCGCCTTAGCCGCACGTATATATCAATATAACATAAATGGAGGACCAAACTTTCTCCGATAAAAATAAAATAGGGAAAGATCAAGAACCACTTCCTCCTAGTGCTGAAGCTGCTGCCACTAGTCATGACATAGACGATAACATGCCATCAACGTCGTCTGCCAAGGCCGATGCCCAATGTCATAGTAGAGGGCACATACAATCCCAAATGACAAAGTTCAGGAAAATGACCTTGAAAAAAACATTTAAATCATCTGAAGAGAAACGTAAACTTGCCAATAAGCCATTTACGACACGGAGTGGCAAGGAACGGCTAAGGTGTTTCCCTATGTTCATGACTAGTGGTTCAGCTTCACATGACGATGGAAGCCCTCCTCCCGCTAAAAAAATCAAACGAGTTAAGCTGGCAAAAGCACAGCGAAGAACTGTGCGTTCTAAGAAGGTATCACAAATCCCCAAGGAGAGTCCAAGTGTGGTGGCGGTTGCGATGCCTGACCTTCCCAGCACTGGACGGGAAGAGGTGGCTCTTTCCACCATTTGCACGCCCCCTGCAAGTGCTGAAAGGAGCACCCACAGTCCACTTGCTGATATGCAAATTGAAGATGTCACTGTTGAAGTACAACAGGATGAGGATACTGGTGTAGCTGGCACTGAGGAGGAAGTTGGCGAGGAGGATTCTGATGGTGATGTGGTTTGTTTAAATCAGGCTCCGGGGGAGACAGTTGTTGTCCGTGGGATGAAAATGCCCATCACGGTCATGCCTGGGCAGAAGACCAAACATTCCACCTCTTTGGTCTGGCAATATTTCTATCCAAATCCGGACGACAACTGTCTTGCCATATGTACCATATGTAAAGGTGAAATAAGTAGGGGTAGGGACGTTAACCACCTAGGAACATCCTCCCTTATACGGCACCTGCAGCGCGTTCATAAAAAGTTACTGTCAAGTTCAGAAACTTTGGCTAAGACCGTAAGCAGTCCAGGGACACCTAAATCCCTTCTTCCTGTTTTATCCAAGGAATCGGTGGATGAGGAGGATGAGGACGACATCTTGCCTCCGTAGAGCCAATTTGTGCAGGGACACATTAATTGTCAGCTTGTTTTGTGGGGGCCCAAACGAACCAATCATTTCAGCCACAGTCATGTGGCAGACCCTGGCGCTGAAATGATTGGTTTGTTAAAGTGTGCATGTCCTATTTATACAACATAAGGGTGGGTGGGAGGGCCCAAGGACAAATCCATCTTGCACCTCTTTTTTTTCTTTGCAGTATGTACTGTTTGGGGCCTAGTTTTTCAAACTGCCATCCTGTCTGCCACTGCAGTGTCACTCCTAGATGGGCCACGTGTTTGTGCCGCCCACTCGTGTCGCTTAGCATAGTCATCCAGCTACCTTGGTGCAATCTTTTGGCCATAAAAACAATATTGTGAGGTGTGAGGTGTTCAGAATAGACTGGAAATTAGTGGAAATGAAGGTTATTAAGGTTAATAATTGCATAGGAGCAGAAAAACCCACAAATTCTGTGATTTAAGCTGTTTTTATGCTTTTTTTCAAAAAAATACAGATCCAAAACACAACACCCAGAACCCAAAACACGGAAGGGTGGTTTTGGCAAAACCAATCCAGATCCAAAACACGAAGAAAGATCCAGATCCAAAACCAAAACACAAAAAGTGGCCGGTGCACACCCCTACTTTATACAGTATTCATTAGATCACAACACCAGAAACCATAACAGTATACTTCCCATCAGAGCTGACAAGCACACAGGACAGCAGCTATAAACAACTATTAGACACTGCCTATCTTGGGTCTATGTTGAACTTCATATGGCAAGGAATCCTGCATTGCTGTCATATTTATTAGAGGATAATGCTGCTGTATGCTGGCCTGCAGTGGGAGACTGCTCGTGGCTGCTGAGACACAGTCTCTTATGCCTGTGGGGCTTTGCACCAGGCTGAGGGACCCCCCCTCCCCAGCGCGCAGCTACACGGTGCTGGAAAATTATTTTTTTTATCCTAATTGTCAGGACCTGGACTGTCAGACTGCGGCTGAGGTCCCGGGCGACTGTGTTCCACATGTCGAGATTCAGGTGTCCTCTCTGGCATGCCCGCTCTCCCCGCGGCCATGTGCAGTGTCGGCCATGTGAAGTCATCTAAACACTGCCTGAGTGCCTAAATGTCCACTCCTGCTACCCAGTGCTTCTTACATGCATGGCGATATTCTGTGGTGTCCACGACCACCTCTCCGGTCCATGGGTGCAGCCATCTTGGTTTGTTCATGTGATCCTACAGTTACCAATCCTAAGTCTCTCCTGGGATCAGCTGTTCGTATGTGGCCAACCAGCAGCAGACACTGGGTATATAAGTCCATCCTGGACGGGAAGGCTGAATGGCACTGAGAGGCTGACTGCAGAATCAAGTCAGGTCAGTCTCCTGTTAGCGTTGGCTGGTTAGGTGGTATGTGTGTGCTGTATCTGTGTGATGTGTGTGTGACATTGAAGTCCTGGGGGGAGGGTGTTTGTGATGTGTGTGTTTGAAGTCCCAGGGAGGAAGGGGATAGAGTGTTTGTGATGTATGTGTGTTAAACATAGGAGTCCCAGTGAAAGGGGGGGGGCTGTTTGGGACCATGGTTTTATAAAATAATAGTGTCAGTGTGGTCCAATTGGCCAGGTGCTGGAGCATCTGCATTGGGAATGTCCTGGGAGGGTAGGAGGGTGGGATATAGTAATGTAAAATACTAACTACTCTGGAGGGTTTTTTTTCTTTGTAAAACAACTCTATCACCATTTCCCTATTTATTTATTTATTTAATGTGAATATTAATTGGTGAAAAATTACGGGGGAAGGGGGGCAATGTCTAGTTATGGCACTGAAAAAGAGGGAGGATCATCACGGCCACCCGGCAGCAGTAGCCCGGCAAATAGGGTGTGTGAAAGTATGCAATGTGTGTGTGTTTGTAAGTAATATGTTGTGTGTGTATGTTATGTGTGTATGCTGCGTGTGCCTATATATATATATATATATATATATATAATATATATTATGGAAACCCCCCCTAAAAATCCTGCGTTTGCCCCTGGGCCAGGAGGCCATTTTAAAAAAAAAAAGCCCGGCCCTGATTCAGAGCGAGCGCTCTATCAGAGCGACCGTGTCTGAATCAGGCCCACAGTTAAGCACCTGGCTCCAAGTACTCTTGTTATTACTGAGCATAGCTCAGCACTTTGCTCCTAGAGCTCTGTCTTTTACCTGGGCTCAACCCAGTGCTTCAGCATATGGTCTTCAGTCATACACGGATCGTTTCAAGCATCTGTCTAGTGGTATATTATTATGTATTACCGGGATTGGTTCTGTGCTTATACCACTATTCTCTCCAACCATTCTTGTCATCATTAAAGTTCTATTTTTCTGATCTACTCGTGTCTTGTGCCGTGATATGAGGAAAACATACTGTATCTAAGACCTCCTCAGTTTGTGCTGCCAGGCCTGCAAAGCCTGTTCCATCATTGGAGGCCAATTTCCCCAGAGTCACGACTCTAATGGGGTGTGGCCACACCTCCAGCGATTAGGCCACTTCTCCTTCCCTCGGGTCCGGCATGGCTCTCAAAGCCCCTGTGTTAACCCAGCCTAAAGTAAAGTGATCGCATTAAGGGGCACATTTGTACTGTGTTATGGCCATGCCAAATGCTGTCTGACAGGTCCCACAGTAGCACATTAGAAAGTCTTCATGCTGCTAGCCTGTGGCATCCCTCCCCGCATTGTCACCTGGTGCGGGGAGGGACGGCGTGACCTCTCGGGAAGGAGGCATGGCCTCACGGGAAGGGACGTGGCCTCGCAGCCCGAATCCCGTTGTCCCGTGCTTTTTACTGGGGGTCCGAGCGAGGGGTGCAGGAGGTGTGGACTGCCCTGTCCTGTGTGCAGTGGCGGCTCCCTCACAGTGTCAGGAGCCGACTCCTGCACTTAATACTACAGAGCAATACCCGACTCCTGTCTCTGAGGGGGAGTCTGCACCATGGTGTCATGTCACCCCTCGGTGGGTGACACCCGGGTGCAGCCCGCCCCCCCTTGTGACGCCCGCACCCCCCTTGTGACGCCACTGCTGCTAGCTCACATATTTACATTAAATCTTTTTTTTTTTAAGTCAATTCAGGACACTAGAAAAAAAGGTTATAGAGGTGCCTGTAGTTTGGGTACTTTAAGAAAACAATGAATAACTTTCAAACTCCATTTTCTCCATATACCCCGGCCAGGAAGGCTGCAGTTATTTTATTAACACAACCACATAACAGGTGGACTAAGTGAAAGGGAGGAGAGCACAAAAACATAGAATGTTCAAAACAAGAACATGTCCAATAAAAACAACAGAGAGCCTAAAAGGAGGGTGTTCAGTGTCCCCAAAGGAAATGTGATTCTCTTACATCCACTGGGGCACTGGAACAATGGGGCACATTCACTATAGTACAGGTACTCAAACTCGGTTCTCAGGACCCCAAACAGTGCATGTTTTCCAGGTCTCCTCACAGAATCACAAGTGAAATAAATTAGTTCCACCTGTGGATCTTTTAAAATATGTCAGTGAGCAATGAATACACCTGTGCACCTGCTGAGTGACCTGGAAAACATGAACTGTGTGTGGTCCTGAGGACCGTGTTTGAGAACCACTGTCCTATAGGGATTACGGGTTCTAAACTGTAGATAGACAGTAATTAGACAGACAAAAGTTTGTCAGGGACAAAAGTTCGACAGGGACATAAGGACGACACACAAAGGGGTAAATTTACTAAAGTGAGAGTTTTTAGAAGTGGAGATGTAACCCATAGCAACCAATCAGATTCTAGCTATTATCTTCTATAAGGTGCTAACTAGATGTTAAGTAGAGTCTGATTGGTTGCTATGGGCAACATCTCCACTTCTAAAAACTCTCACTTTAGTAAATTTACCCCAGAAGGTCAACATGTAAGAATGTCGACAGGTACAAATGGTCAACAGGGTCAAAAGGTTGATACAAAAATGGTCCACACAAAAACGGTCGACACATGATTTTTTTGTTTTTTAAGGTTAGGGTTAGGCACTTACAAGGGGGTTAGGCACTAGAAGGGATGGTTAGGGTTAGGCACCATGGGGAGGGTTAGGGTGAAGATTAGGGTTAGAAAACAAAAAGTGTTGACAATTTTTGTGTCGACATTTTGACCATGTTGACCTTCTTACATGTCGACCTTTTCGTGTGTCGACATTTTGTCCCTGTCAAAGTTTTGTTCCTGTCGACCTATTGTCTGTCTAGCATCTGTTGTCTACCTAGACTGTCTATCTAATTACTGTCTATCTCTTATACCATACCAAGTCCCATCCCTGTGAATAACGATATAAGTGGAAAAAAAAATAAGAGTGAGCCCCTTCTGGCAGTTGAAAATGCTAAACAATAAAAAATAAAATGTTTTCTCCAAGAAAGAAAATTAAGATCTACAGGTTGTAAAGTTTTACACACAGGGCGGGATGTACTGAGGGCTGAAATGCCGTCAGAATGCTGTTTTCGGGCTTCTGACCGCATTTGTCATACTGTATGTACTAACTAAGCTGCTTCGACCTGGTGGGTAACACCATCTTTTTATGGCGTTACCCAGTAGAAGCTTATGGTTTTTTTTCCACGTCTTGCAAGTTGCACTGAGAGGGATCAACACGGATTCTTTGTACATATGGGGTATGCGGTAACCCCCCCGAAAACTGCATTTTTGGGGGGTTTACCGCATTTAATCCCTTTGGTACATCCCACCCTCAGCACACACAGATATACAAATGTCACATATCAAATTTATCAGCACAGTCTCCTAGTGCGTCCTAGTCGCATTGCATTGCAACTTATACACATTTTCTGCAAAAAAAGGACACAAAAAAGATGCCCACCACTTGTAGAGTCTCATAGGACCAGCCACGTTGAGAGGGACTGTTTGGTACGAGGACACATCTGTACATCCTCATCTTCTCCTCTTTATGATGGCTCAGAAAAAATATATTTGGAGTTTATACTATCTATGCTCTGTGGCCCTGATTCAGAGCCGGACGCTCTGAAAGAACGCTCACTCTGAATCAGGGTGTTTTTTTTTCTTTGGAGCGGCCTCCTGGCCGCTCGCATAGCTGTGGGTGACTACCTACAGCTATTGCGAGCGGCCAGGATGATGGTCGCGGTGGTCAAGTCCATCGCGACCATCAGGCTTGCGATAAGACCCTTCTGGTAGGGTCTCGTGGCCGCAAGCCCCAGAGAGCTTCTGGGTCTAATAGAGCCGGAAGCTCTCCCACTGACATCACTGGTGATGTCAGTGGGGCCGCCCACAAACGGCAGGTGTTCGCATGGGAACGCCTCCATTTGTGAAGCCACCCCCACGCCATGCCTCCAAAACAGTGCGAGCTGTCGATCAAAATCGACAGCCGCCCCCTTTTGGTGTGAGACCCAGAGCGATGGAGTGCCCGTCGCTAGCTGGGTCTCGTGCATGCGCACATCAGAGCCGGCTCCGGCATGTGCATGCGCAGTGGCCTAACATCGACCCGCGGGTCTGAATCAGGCCCTGTGATCTATATAAACTTCTCTGATTATTAATAGAATAACCCAAAAGTTATAAAACTGGAAATCATTTTAAAATCAATAAAAAAATCGATCAAAATCATTCAGCATCGATGTTGTGTCTCTGGGACTAAATCACACATTTACTTATACTTAAAAAACTAATCAAAAATTGTCTTTTAGGCCGCACATCCACTAGGCGACGGCGGCATGACAGTACGATTACAACATTGTAATTGTACCGTCGTTGCTGTTCCCCTGCAGTGCCTACACTGAACGATTGATAGTTCAGTGTAGGCAGGGCCGGATTAATGCTTGTGGGGGCCCTGGGGCAACTAAGTTGTGGGGGCCCCCACCAAGCCACACAGAGCCTGCCCTCCCTCCTCCGCCACACAGACTCTACCTCCACCCTCCCTGATTACTTACCTTCTGGATCTGTGTTGTGAATAAAGCAGCGCTGCTGCATAGAGCACAGAGTGGCTACTGAGGCCCGACATCAGTGATCAGCTACGCGGATAGGATGTGTCACGTGATGCTGATGAGGGGCCTCGGGAGCCGCTTTGCGCTCTATGCGGCAGCACTGACTGTGCTGCTGCATTCAGAACACAGATCAGCAGCAGCTCAGCCCCCACCCGGGAACAGGGGACACTGGACACCCCGACCCTATGTGGGCAGGGGCAAATACAGGATTTTGTGGGGGGGGTTACATACATTATATATATTTTTATTTTATTTTTTAATTTATGCACGTGTGTATTAAACACGCGCACACACACACACATATATATATATATATACAGTAAGGTGCATAAATATTGGGACATTGACAGGATTTTCATATTTTGGCCTCTATTCACCACCACAATGGCTTTGAAATGAAACAAACAAGATGTGCCTTAACTGCAGACTTTCAGATTTAATTTGAGGGTAATTGCATCCAAATCAGGTGAACGGTGTAGGAAGTACAACGGTTTCTATATGTGCCTCCCACTTTCTAAGGGGCCAAAAGTAATGGGACAAACTAAACAATCCTAAATCTCACTTTCACTTTTTAATACTTTGTTGCAAATCCTTTGCAGGCAATTACAGCCTGAAGTCTGGAACGCATAGACATCACCAGACGCTGGGTTTCATCCCTGGTGATGCTCTGCCAGGCCTCTACTGCAAATGTCTTCAGTTCCTGCTTGTTCTTGGGGCATTTTCTCTTCAGTTTTGTCTTCATCAAGTGAAATGCATGCTCAATCTGATTCAGGTCAGGGGATTGACTTGGCCATTGCATAACATTCCACTTTTTAGCCTTAAAAAAACTCTTTGGTTGCTTTTGTAGTATGCTTCGGGTCATTGTCCATCTGCACTGTGAAGTGCCGTCCAATGAGATCTGAAGCATTTGACTGAATATGAGCATATAATATTGCCCGAAACACTTCAGAATTCATTCTGCTGCTTTTGTCAGCAGTCACATCATCAATAAATACAAGGGAACCAGTTCCATTGGCAGCCATACAAGGCCCACGCTACCACTACCACCACCATGCTTCACTGATGAGGTGGTATGTTTTGGATCATGAGCAGGTCCTTTCCTTCTCCATACTCTTCTCTTCCAATCACTCAGGTACAAGTTGATCTTTGTCTCATCTGTCCATAGGCTGTTGTTCCAGAACTGTAATGGCTTTTTTAGATGTTGTTTGGCAAACTCTAATCTGGTCTTCCTGTTTTTGAGGCTCACCAATGGTTTGCATCATGTGGTGAACCCTCTATATTCACTCTTGTGAAGTCTTCTCTTGATTGTTGACTTTGACACATATACACCTACCTCCTGGAGAGTGTTTTTGATTTGGCCAACTGTTGTGAAGGGGTTTTTCTTCACCAGGGAAATAATTCTTCTGTCATCCACCACAGTTGTTTTCCATGGTCTTCCGGGTCTTTTGGCGTTGCTGAGCTCTCCGATGCGTTCTTTCTTTTTAAGAATGTTTCAAACAGTTGATTTGGCCACACCTAATGTTTTTGCTATCTCTCTGATGGGTTTGTTTTGATTTTTCAGCCAAATGATGGCTTGTTTCACTGATAGTGACAGCTCTTTGGATCTCATATTGAGAGTTGACAGCAACTGATTCCAAATGCAAATGTCACACCTAGAATCATCTCCAGACCTTTTACCTGCTTAATTGATAATGAAATAATGAGGGAATAGCCCACACCTGTCCATGAAATAGCTTTTGAGTTGATAGTCCCATTACTTTTGGCCCCTTAAAAAGTGTGAGGCACATATAGAAACCATTGTAATTCCTACACCGTTCACCTGATTTGGATGTAATTACCCTCAAATTAAATCTGAAAGTCTGCAGTTAAAGCACATCTTGTTTGTTTCATTTCAAAGCCATTGTGGTGGTGAATAGAGGCCAAAATATGAAAATTCTGTTAATGTCCCAATATTTATGCACCTGACTGTATATATACTGTATATATATATATATATATATATATATATAAAATATATGTAGCAAATGTACAGTATATAGTATGTATAAAATACACACATATACAGTATACACACACAAACACATACACACTAGTACATATACATACACATATACAGTATGCGCACAATAAACACATATTATTATTATTATTATCCTTTATTTATATGGCGCCACAAAGGTTCCGCAGCGCCTTACACAGTACATAAATGAGCACACAAGAAAAACAGTTATTAGCCGTACAATACAAGGCAGGACAAGGACATGGTTTATAGACATAGCTGCATAACACAAGCAGCAGGACATAGGCAGCCAAGTGTTAGGTGCTGTTGTGGGGAGTTAGGAGTAAATTATACTATACGTAGGGGGAGGAGAAGCACATGAGGGACGAGGGCCCTGCTCGTGAGAGCTTACATTCTAAAGGGGAGGGGCAGACAGACAGGGGTGACACAGATGGGGTAGATAGTGAGGAAGGAGCATGGAGCAGTGGGTTAGGATGTGTGTGCTGCGGAATGTGTGTGTATAAGATGACCTGATGTTATGTCAAAATTAAGTCCTTCATTCGTCTATCTCTATGTCAACAAATAGATTTTGATTATGTGTTATTTACATGAGAGATGTACAAAATAAAGTTGTAGCACCTTAATTATTGTGTGTTACATTGTAGCATCTAAATACAGTACATCCAGATAAAAATGCATATATTATGGGACTGTCCCGCCATCCTTATACAGTAGTGACTACTTTAATCCCAGCTGCTGGGTGCTATGCCATGCTCCTATCAGTGGGTGCATCTCACAAGCTAGACCCACCCACAAATGGGTGCAGCCATGCCCAACATGTTGTGGTCCCACAGGTTGTTGTTGTGCCTGGGCCCAGACACACATATATAGTATACACACACATACATACACAGCAGTATACACACACTAACACATATACACATATTAACACATACATACTGTCAGGGCTCGGCCGGGGATCGGCTCCCGCTTACCGCGCCGCCGGCTTCCCCTGTCATCCTGGGTGGTCGGGCAGCTGGCGCGGCGGCGGGGGAGAAGCTGAGTATTCTCCCCGCATGCAGTGGCTTCCTGGTGGGCTGGTGTCTGGCATCACAATTCTGGACATGGGCGCCGCCATGACAGTCGGCCCATGTGACAGCATCTTCTTCCCAGGATAGGTGAGTGATCAGCTGACTCTGTGCACCTATCAAAGGGTATATAACTGTTCCACAGGTTCCAGGAAGTTGCCTGAACAACGGTTGTCTCCTAGCGTGCCTTAGTGAGTTCCCGGTCCAGGTTCCTAAACCTTTCTTACAGCAGCAGTGATACCATCTCCACCTGTGTGCCTCCCGTCTCTGGTGAATATTGTGCAGCAGTGTATACCATCTCCACCTGTGTGCTTCCCGTCTCTGGTGAATATTGTGCAGCAGTGTATACCATCTCCACCTGTGTGCTTCCCATCTCTGGTGAATATTGTGCAGCAGTGTATATCACCTCCACCTGTGTGCCTCCCATCTCTGGTGAGTATTGTGTAGCAGTGTATACCACCTCCACCTGCGTGCCTCCCGTCTCTGGTGAATATCGTGCAGCAGTGTATACCATCTCCACCTGTGTGCCTCCCATCTCTGGTGAATATCCGTGCAGCAGTGTACACCATCCCTACCTGTGTGCCCTCTGTCTCTGGTGATTTCTCAAGTAACTGTGAGTCTCCACTTGATATTTGATCCACGTGTCAAGATATAGTTTGTACGGTTAGGGTATTACTAGTGCCTATCCAGGCATGACCTCTCTGGGCCACGGGTGTTGGGTCTCTATTCCCGCAGGGCTTGGGTACCTGGTCAAAGGACCGTGACCTGCTCACAGGGTGCAGCTAAGCCCAAATCCCAATTGGGGGGGTCACTGGCGAACATCATCCTGTGGGTTAGATTCCGCACCTTTGCCCAGGTCTCACCAACACTCAAGACCTGTGGATGAGGAGAACATATATCCAGGCCCCTCGTCTCTGCTTCCTCCCACAACTTAGGTCCTCCCCGTCTTCTACTCCAGTCTCAGACGTGACAGTTTGTTCAGGCTCAATGGAGGCTGCAGGATCTCAAGGTACTGGGTCACTACAAGAGCTGACCTCTCGGATGGACAACCAAGAGGCGGCCCAACAACAAGTGGCTCAGTATTTACAGGAGCTGTCGAGGCAACTGGTTTCTATTCAAACCACGTTGGCTTCTATTCTTACTGCTCCTCCGGCTGCAGCTCCCGCACCTTCTCCATCAGTCCCTCCACTGGTGGTTCCTACCCCCAAACCCCGACTCCATTTAGCTACTCCGGAAAGGTTTGACGGTGATCCCAGGCGGTGCCGCGGATTCATTAACCAATGTGAGATCCAATTTGAGTGCCTTCCCCAGAATTTTCCCACGTCTCGGGCAAAGGTGGCATATGTTATTTCCCTGTTAACTGGAGCAGCATTAGATTTGGTCTCCCCTCTATGGGAACGGGACGACCCCATTGTATCTACTTACGAGGAATTTGTTTTAGCATTTAAGAGAATTTTTGATGAGCCAGGCCGTTCTGCATCTGCATCTTCTGATCCTCGTGTGCGTCAGGGCACACGATCCGTAGGGCAGTATGTAGTCCAGTTTCAGACCCTGGCATCAGAATTAAAATGGAACAAGGAAGCGCTTAAGGCGTCCTTCCTTCATGGACTCTCTGAGAGGATGAAGGATGAGCTCACCTCCAGAGATTTGCCAGAATCCTTCGCTGACGTTATCTCTCTCTGTATCAAAATTGATCTTCGTCACCGAGAAAGGTGGGCTAGTAGGGGAAGAGGTGAACGTCTACCAGCTCGTTCTTCTGCTGCCAATCCGCCTATGCCCATCCCTGCTAGTGAAGAGGAACCCATGCAGGTTAATAGAACCAAACTCACCCCGGCAGAACGCAATAGACGCTTTCAAAATAAGCTGTGTATTTATTACGCTGCACCTAACCACATTCTGAAGAATTGTCCTCTACTTGCGGGAAATGCGAGACCCTGACTGAAGTAGGGAGCATTCAGTTGGGGGTCATTCTCAAGCCATCCCAATTATCAGAAAGTCTTCTAGTAGTGTCGCTTTCCCATAAGTCCAGGACAAGAAAGGTCCATGCTTTAATTGATTCTGGAGCTGCTGGTAATTTTATTGCAGAAAAATTGATTCACACTTTGGGTGTTCCAGTCATCCCCCTACCGAATAAATTGTTACTGTCCGGTCTAGATGGTAAAACCCTGGTGGGGCTACCAATTTCTTCGCTCTCTTATCCTGTGACTGTCCGAGTTGGATGCTTACATCAGGAAATGCTAGAATTTTTTGTATTACCCGAATCCTCCTATGAGCTGGTATTAGGGTTACCCTGGTTGAAAAAACACAATCCTGTCTTCGACTGGGATACTATGCAAATCCTATCCTGGGGCTCACATTGTTTTAAAAATTGTTTGACCAAGGTCATTCCAGTATGTAACCAAGCAACGGTTTCCAACCCAGCTAAGAAGTTCCTCCGTCCTGAGAGTCCAAGAAACCCTTCCCAGCCGGGGTTGCCTGAGGCTTATCAAGACTTTGCTGACGTATTCTGTGAACAAGCCGCAGATGTACTTCATCCGCATCGACCATGGGATTGCGCCATCAATTTACTTCCCGGGAAAAGTCCTCCACGTGGCCGTGTTTACCCCTTGTCTGTGCCAGAGACCGCGGCCATGGAAGAATACATTAAGGGAAACCTTGCTAAAGGGTTCATTTGGCCCTCTTCTTCTCCTGCAGGGGCAGGTTTCTTTTTTGTAGGGAAAAAGGATGGAGGACTCCGTCCCTGCATAGATTACCGAGGCTTAAATTAGATCACCATAAAGAATTGGTACCCCTTACCTTTAATTTCAGTACTTTTTGACAAAGTCCAAGGGGCTCAGATCTTCACCAAGCTGGATCTACGTGGCGCATATAACTTGATTCGAATTAAAGCGGGGGACGAGTGGAAGACCGCGTTCAATACCAGAGACGGGCACTTCGAGTACCTTGTAATGCCCTTTGGTCTTTGCAATGCACCAGCTATTTTTCAAGGTTATGTCAACGAGGTCTTCCGGGATATTCTTCATAAATTTGTTGTGATCTATCTCGATGACATCTTAATTTTTTCCCGAGATTTACAGAGCCATCGTCTTCATGTACGGGAGGTATTGTCCCGCCTTTGTGTTCATCACCTCTTTGGAAAACTTTCCAAATGTGTGTTTAATCAAACTTCGGTACCTTTTTTGGGTCATATAATCTCCGGGTGGAATCTCCAGATGGATCCTGAAAAACTAAAAGCAATCTCGGACTGGCCCCTGCCTACTTCTTTAAAAGGTACTCAACGCTTTTTAGGATTCGCAAATTATTATAGGAGATTTATTCCACACTTTTCTACGCTGGTAGCACCCATTACCTCCCTTACAAGGAAAGGAGCCAATCCTGCTAAATGGTCTGTTCCAGCTGTACAAGCCTTTCAAAACCTAAAAAAAGCCTTTTCTAGAGCTCCAATCCTCTGCCAGCCTCGGATAGACAAACCATTCATTGTGGAGGTGGACGCATCCTCTGTTGGAGTAGGGGCGGTATTATCTCAGACTGCTGAAGACGGGAAGACTCATCCCTGTGGATTTTTCTCCCGTAAATTTTCTCCTGCAGAAAGGAATTATATTATTGGCGACCAAGAACTGTTAGCTATGCGTTTGGCCTTGGAGGAATGGCGGTATCTTCTTGAAGGGGCTAAATTTCCTGTCACGATTATTACAGACCATAAGAATCTAATCTATCTGCAAACTGCACACCGGTTGAATGCCAGGCAGGCACGATGGTCACTTTTCTTTTCTAGGTTTGATTTAAAACTTCAGTTTCGTCCAGGTGTGTTGAACAAAAAAGCTGATGCATTATCTCGCTCCTTTATGACCAAGTTGGAGGAGGAGGAGGAGTGTACTCAAGTTCGTTCCATTTTAGACCCAATGGTGTTTGCTCCTACTCAAGTAGTATCTCTACCACCTGGAAAAATTTTTGTACCTCCTAATTTACGCAAAAGACTACTGCTTTGGGCTCATGCATCCTTTTTCGCAGGTCACACTGGAATCACCAAAACTTATCAGTTCTTACTCCGATCTTACTGGTGGCCTACCATGAAGAAGGATGTCAGGGAGTTTGTCCTGTCCTGTATTAAATGCGCCCAACATAAGACTCCACGTAGAAAGGTGGTTGGTCCTCTACGTCCTCTATCTATTCCAGCTGCTCCATGGACCCACATCTCAATGGATTTCATTTCTGAACTACCCCGGTGCAAGGGGCATAACACAATATGGGTGGTCGTGGATTGCTTTTCTAAAATGGCACATTTTATCCCGCTGGTTGGCCTTCCTTCAGCCCCTCAATTAGCAAAAATTTTTATTCGAGACATCTTCAGATTACACAGTCTCAAAGGAAATAGTCTCTGATCGAGGTGTTCAATTTATAGCCAAATTCTGGAGAGCCCTATGTAATATGTGTGGAATCAAACTGAACTTTTCCTCGGCCTACCACCCACAGTCGAATGGTCAAACGGAAAGGGTCAATCAAGAGCTGGAGACCTTCATTAGGCTCTTTGGGTCATCCACCCAGGATGATTGGGTGGACTCCTACCCTGGGCAGAGTTTTCTCATAATTTTAAATACCATTCTTCTTCTAAATCCACTCCTTTTTTTACGGTCTTTGGTAGACACCCACGAGTTCCAGATTTCCAAAAGCTCCCTTCCATGGATGTTCCGGCTGTGAACCAAAAGATCCAATCCTTTTCAGTTTTGTGGAGTAAAATTCATAAATCATTAAAGCAATCTTCAAAAAATTACAAGAAATTTGCAGACAGGAGACGTTTGGCTGTTCCACTGTTGAGAGTTGGGGACAGGGTTTGGTTGTCCTCCAAGAATATTCGGTTAAGAGTACCGTCCATGAAACTCGCCCCACGCTTTATTGGTCCATATTGTGTCCTTAAGGTAATCAGTCCAGTAACCTACAAATTGGAGCTTCCCCCTCAAATGAAGATTTCAAACACTTTTCACGTTTCTCTTTTACGACCTCTGGTGCTCAATCGTTTTCAGAGTTGTTCTCCTAAATTACCTCAAGTTAAGACGTTACAAGGCACTGAATTTGAGGTGGAGAGGATCCTAGATTCTCGGCACAGATTTAACACCCTTCAATATCTCATTGATTGGAAGGGCTATGGCCCAGAGGAAAGGGCCTCGATCAAAGCCTCTGATGTGCACGCTCCGCGACTAATCCAGAGTTTTCATAGGAGATTTCCAGATAAACCTGATGGGTGTTCAGTGCCCACCCTGAAAGGGGGGGGTACTGTCAGGGCTCAGCCGGGGATCGGCTCACGCTTAAGGCGCCGCCGGCTTCCCCTGTCATCCTGGGTGGTCGGGCAGCTGGCGTGGCGGCGGGGGAGAAGCTGAGTATTCTCCCCGCATGCAGTGGCTTCCTGGTGGGCTGGTGTCTGGCACCACAATTCTGGACATGGGCGTCGCCATGACAGTCGGCCCATGTGACAGCATCTTCTTCCCAGGATAGGTGAGTGATCAGCTGACAATGTGCACCTATCAAAGGGTTCCCCTGGGTATATAACTGTTCCACAGGTTCCAGGAAGTTGCCTGAACAACGGTTGTCTCCTAGCGTGCCTTAGTGAGTTCCCGGTCCAGGTTCCTAAACCTTTCTTACAGCAGCAGTGATACCATCTCCACCTGTGTGCCTCCCGTCTCTGGTGAATATTGTGCAGCAGTGTATACCATCTCCACCTGTGTGCTTCCCGTCTCTGGTGAATATTGTGCAGCAGTGTATACCATCTCCACCTGTGTGCTTCCCGTCTCTGGTGAATATTGTGCAGCAGTGTATACCACCTCCACCTGTGTGCCTCCCGTCTCTGGTGAATATCGTGCAGCAGTGTATACCATCTCCACCTGTGTGCCTCTCATCTCTGGTGAATATCCGTGCAGCAGTGTACACCATCCCTACCTGTGTGCCCTCTGTCTCTGGCGATTTCTCAAGTAACTGTGAGTCTCCACTTGATATTTGATCCACGTGTCAAGATATAGTTTGTACGGTTAGGGTATTACTAGTGCCTATCCAGGCATCACCTCTCTGGGCCATGGGTGTTGGGTCTCTATTCCCGCAGGGCTTGGGTACCTGGTCAAAGGACCGCGACCTGCTCACGGGGTGCAGCTAAGCCCAAATCCCAATTGGGGGAGTCACTGGCGAACACCATCCTGTGGGTTAGATTCCGCACCTTTGCCCAGGTCTCGCCAACACTCAAGACCTGTGGATGAGGAGAACATATATCCAGGCCCCTCGTCTCCGCTTCCTCCCACAACTTAGGTCCTCCCCGTCTTCTACTCCAGTCTCAGACGTGACACATACACATATATACACGATAAAACCGTACATACAGTATACACACTTACTTTATATGCAGCTGCTGCTCACATCCTTAGGCTCCGCTCCCTCAATGTAATGCCACGATTTGCGGGTCATTTGGGGGCGGGGCTTGTCATATTGGCTCCACTCCCTCCGCCCACGGTAGCAGGGGGAATTGGTCTGTCAGGGGGGGGGTTCTAGCTACTCAGAAACCCCCCATGTTCTCTAGATAACCGCCCCTGTCGCCCCCCCTTTAATCCGGCCCTAAGTGTAGGCACATCAATCATCTCTGAACATGGGCAATCTGTCGTTATTGGCAGATTGACCAGCATGTTCAGTAGATAATTGATGTCGGAAACGTCCAGCGGGAGCACGCATTGCTGATCATTTCCGACATAATGGTGCCCGAGTTGTGCACGATTACTGCGCGATTGCACGATTACGATGTCGTAATCATGCAATCGCTCAGTAACATCGCGTAGTTGATACGCTGCTTTAGTAAATGTGTGATTTAGCCTCAAAATCTGGGGGCGTCTTTGGTATAGTGTTACGATCGCAGTGCAATCGCATTCATTTGCATATTTTCGCTCATGCGGGTGCGTGCGATTGCAGACCTGCGATCAGTGCTGAATTAGTCCCTAAATATCATGGAGACTTATGGGTCCCTGATATTTTAGCTTTCTCCAGTGCTTTTTTTTTTTTGTGCATCTCAGACTGGATCTTAAATATAGAACATTTTACAAAGAGAATATTAGAGGAAGAACTCTTCTTTCCTCTTGTCCGTCTGCTCCTCTCTATTGATCTTGTATCCTCCTCTCCAACAGAATAGTCGTCTTACATCTACAACAGAATAGTCTTTTTAAAGACACTTACTGTATAAGGCTTTACTTTGTATTTATAGAAAACTCACCAGTGTAGTATCCCAGATTTTCTCTTCATCTGGAACACCCTGCTTCCTGTATCTGGAAGCTAATAATGAAGTCTCAGATCCAGGTGGTATTATCTTTACTTTCCATCAGTTGAAAATCAATCTTGTATCTTCAAATGTGCCGCTCTATCTATAGTTTATGAAACAACTGTACTACTAACCTTCTCCTGCACAACTATAGAATTTGGTACCTTTGCTCAGACTTCATTAAGTTGGATACCACTTCTCTATGGGCTAATTCTTGGAAAGCATGTCAGCATAATTTGCACAGTTTTGAAAATCTGGGTAGTACACATGGTTCCAATGATGGAGGCCATTAGCTCAGCAATCTTACAGTACAAGAAGTACACCTACAAACAGTGAACAGAGCATATATTTCTTCAGTTCAAAGAAAACCTTTTGTAGATTCTGAATCGGGGCTCTGCCCCAAATAAGAAAGTCACATAGCCACTTTTATACATAATGTGCAGGAATGTAGAAAAATTACCAAAACCAGAATAGACTTGTGGCTTATATAAATTGCAGCTTTGGGCTTAGTAAAGCCTTAACTCATTTTCCCAAACTGTTAATGCACATGAGAAACTCCTCTATTGCACATATTATATTACATCTCTTAGCAGATATTTACTATAACCAAAAAATTTTATTTTTAAGACCACGGACTTCCTCTCCCCCCTCCCTAGCCGCTGTTAAGTTTGAGTTTTTAGATGTAAGATATTTTGATAGGCATGTAGTCTATAGATAGATTGATTGAATCTGACTCAGGACGAGATGCAGGAAGGGGAAAAATGCGGTCAAACCTGGAAAATACGGGTTTGACTGCCTTTCTCATATGCACCAAGCCCCGAAGTACGATACAATCTGGGACTTGATTGCGGTGGGTAATGCCATCTTCCTGATGGCATTACCCATAGACGCCCATTGAGTGCTGATAGAGGGATCCGATTGGATCCCTCCCAACACCCCCCACGTCCTTCTGCGCATCGCCAGAGGGGCTTCTAGATCATAGACCCAGAGACCCTCCATCGCAAAGGACCACTCTTACCAACAGTGCGGTCCTTTGCGGGGATCGTCATGCATACCAGTGTTGCCAATGCCAGCATGCATAGGATGACTGGCGGAATACATACCACCCTCAGAGTGCTAATGATGCTGCTATTATTTTTTATTGTTTTATGCATCAGGTACCTTCTAAATTAGACACCAATGGCGTTGTCTTTTAAATCTCTGCACTTTATCTTGATTTTCCTTTAATTTCATGTATGTTAATATATATATATATATATATATATATATATAAAAAACACAAACACTCTGTACTACAAATTGTATTTCTTTTATTGCAATGTTTGACAGTTGTAAATTTGTTGTGCAATGATAGAAAATAATAAAAATGTATATGCATGTGCATGATGAGGAGACAAGTCACATTGATCTCCTTGGTACATTTATTGATGTATGTGTAATATTACTAGATCCTAAAATGTGAAAAGATCTGGTAACCTTACATAGTGTTTGTAATATGTTTTCACTGAGACAATAGTACCCACTCTTTGTAATGAACTTGTTGTAGTCTGACAGTGCGGCATTTAAGCATGGGGGGTATATGAAATACTGATCCAGGTAATGGCTGTTGAGAATATTCTAATCAAGGCTACGTATAGGCCTATAATACTCCCAATCATTCCTATGTAGTGATACTTCATATAGCTTGGCTTCCTCTTTCTTTTCCCTTAAGAACTTGTTTTGCTTGTGTTAGTCTTGTCTAAATTTTGTCTGTACAAACAGAACAGTCAATATCTATATTTTGCCATTGTAGAATGCATCTGGTCAGTTCAAGAATTTCAAAAGAGCAAACTTTGCAAGACCTTGGGACTTTGGGCCTGATTCAGACCCGCTCACTATCTGCGTACGCTCGCTTGATGCATATGCAAATTTGTCAAAGTGACGCCACGGGAAGCAAACGCTTGCCAAGGCATAAGCACGCCCACCATGTCTTAGCGAGCGGCCACTTTGTCTGAGTGTACACCCAATCACACAGGCAGAGCCGCCCACCAGCACACGTCATTTCCAGGAAGTATATTAAAACATTGGTACATCGAGCACCATAGGATGCTAACGCAGTGCTTGCGGTTGCTTTACCCTACCGCAAGCATTGTTAGGAAATCAGTGTAAATAAAAGGCAAGTGACGTGTACTATGACGCTGCCTGTTAATTATGCACGCCTCTAAAACGGCGTTGAAACCCTCAGGCACGCCTGCGTTCGCATCTCCAACCCCCCGTTATAAGTGTCCTGCCCCTGTTACCACCCACAAACGGCCCCTCCTGTCACTCATTACCCTGTGCTGCCTTTGCTGGGTGAGCGAGGGGGTTGCAATCGCAGTGTGTAGTTCGCGTAAGCACAGTACGATGCGTGCGCATGTGCAGAACATCGGGCCGCTTGCGAATGCACAGCACAAGTGAGCGGCTCTGAATCAGGCCCTTTGTCAACAAACCCACATCTTCAAGTCAGAGACACTACTATAATGGGCAAGCTGGAGATATTACTGACTGAATAATAAAGGTTCCAAAGAAGCTGGGAGATCTGGATATTCCATTTTTACTTCATGTGGAATTATGCTGACCCTGTCACAATATATATATCAAATATAAAAACAGCACACTTCAGCGCAATATGTCCCAGTAATGTCCAGATACTTTTACCAAGTATGTATAGTAGCTTAATCTCCAAAATGCTCTTGCCAAAAGGATCACAATTTCTAGGGATGTAAACAAATGGAGAGTACAGTCATGAGGATAGTATAAAAACAACTTTACTTGTAATAATGCTCACATACATCAAGGTAAAAGACTTCACATATAGCCCTGTTCTCAGCTCCCGTCAGCTCATAGATCTCCACTACCGTCATAGAATATAGGGAAAATAATAGAGAAAATCATGGAAAAAGAATCCCTGAGAAATGATACCTGGCAGAAATTACCATATAATAGAACTGGGTCCCCGCAATATAGAAATAAAGATATACTGACCCACAATATATATGAGGTACTTAGTTCACCAAATGTAAGAACAAATAGATCTACATTTTTTTAGGAGGAAAGAAAATTGGAGGGACAGGAGGGATTTACAGGAGGACCGAGGTATGGGCAATAAATTTGTAAAGAAAACTGGAACATACAAGAGTGGAAAGAGAGTAGTAAAAAAGAATAAAGATAAGAAAAATGAATCCTCATCTACCTTAGGCATATTTAATTTATCAGATCATAAATTTAATTTATCAGATCATGAATTTACTGCTAATAAAATTAAATTATTATCACAAGGATTATCCTTTGCGCCAAATGTAGAACCTAAACCTTTTGAATTATTTATAGATACTAATAAATATATTAGGAATCTCACTCTAAAACGACATTTTGCTAAGAATAAGATTAATCAGTATGAATCTAGTAATAGAGAGAAGTTGAATTTAACCACAAACTTAAAAAAGAAATCAAATTTTTACCCAATAAAATCAAGATGTAGTTTTATAGAGACATTTGCTAGTTTAGTTAGAAAAGATTTTGAAGAGTTATGTAAAACAGTAGAGAGAAAGAAAGCTAATTTGAGAAGAGGTAAAAGGACTGCTATAACTAATTAGGAAAAAAATCATAATATCGGTATAAAAATGGCAGACAAAGGTGGTGGTTTAGAGATTTTAAATAGGAGTGATTATATAGAGGAAGCACATAGGCTTTTAGATGATGAAATAACATACAAAAGATTAGAATATCATCCCACCGATGAAATAATTGAAAAGTCTCGACTTCTGTTAGAAGGTCTTTTAAATAAAAGTATAAATGAAGCAGAATATAACTATATGTTAGCCCCATGTCCTAGGATCCCGATTTTTTATATCTTACCCAAGATACATAAGAGGCTGGAAAAGCTGGAGGTTAATTATGAATATATAGTTGGTGGGGGAGGTATAGTAACGGGGGAGTGTATGGTTATTGAGAGGGTCTGTGGTACTGGCTGGTACCCAGTGTAATTACTGAGATATTTAGGGGTATATTCAGAGAGTCAGTAGTTGTAGGTCCCTCACCTCTGATGGGCCAAAGTATTAGTAGTAGCGGAGTGTCTTAATAATGGAACATAGTCTCGGTCAAAAGTACTGTAAAATGAAAGCCCCTGGTGAGGCCTCACCTGTGTCCTGGTCTTTGTCCTCTTCAGTCTTCTGGTCGCCTTGTTGATAGTGGATAGTATTCCGGTAAGCACGCGCTTGTGCTTACCAGCCTAGTCTTCACAGGATAATTACTTACCTCTGGGTGCCCGCTTCTGCTACTGCCCGGATGCGTGTGTTCGGTGGTCGCGATGGAGCAGTTTCTGAAAGTAGCCTGTGAGCTCAACTCTGCCGGGTGACCACACGATCTTGATCTTGATGTTGATGAGAATGTTGCTGCTGAGGATGTTTGTGTAAAAACTGTAAATCAGGCAACAGTTCTTGCCCATGGTGGGGAAAATCCCATTGTTGCCATGCCTGGGCAAAGGACCAAAAAATCCACTTCCATTGTGTGGAAATATTTCCACCCAAATTTGAACAACCTTTGTCAAGCCATTTGTAACCATTGCCAAGTAACAGTGAGTAGAGGTAAGGACCTTAACCATCTTGGAACCTCCTCCCTGTTACGTCACTTGTAGCACATTCATCAAATTGGAAAGGGTATTTCAAATTCTAAAACTTTGGGGACAAAAAACTGAACAACAATCAGTCCAGTGTCACCTAGCTGCTCCCTTCTATCTGGATCCAAGTGCCTGCAATCTCCACCACCAAGACCTGCATCATCATCAACATCCTCATTTATTTTCGGAAGTTGTCCTGCATCCATAAGCATGACTGACTTCTCTCCTATCCATGATTCCACAGAAGGATCCTTGAGTGCTACGCATGTTGCTGCTGCTGGGGGTGGATCTTCATCCGAGAAAGGGACCAAGAAGTCTACTACTAAATATAATTTAAAAAGACAATTGACTATTAAACAGTCCTTTGATAGAGGAAGTAAGTATAACAGCTGTCACCCAGTTTCACAGCGGATCACTGATGCCATAACGGCTGTGCTAGTATTAGATGGGGAAATAATAGAAAATGAGGATGATAGTGTGGAGGAAGTGCAAAAGGAGGATGAGGGGGAAATTTGTGTCCTATCTGACGCTAATGAGGATGTTGATGATGAGGATGTGGTTTGCGTAAATCAGCCACGAGTGGCAGCAGTTCTTGCTCATGATAAAAAGAAAGCCAGAAAATCCACGTCTTGGGTGTGGAATTATTTTAATCTAAATTCTGAGAACAGTTGAGAAGGCATCTGTATTATTTGTAAAGCCAAAATTAGCAGAGGAAGGGACGTTAACCATTTAGGCACCTCCTCCCTGTTACGTCATTTTCAGCAAGTTCATGCAATTTGTTTAACAAAATTATAATAATTTGTAAATTAATAACAAGCAGTCCAGTATCAGCTACCAGCAGTTTGGCCAGCACATGCAATCTCCACCACCAACACCCTCATCATCAACCTCCTCCTTTGGAAGGTAATCCTTCCAAAAAATCTTTTGTGAGGGCCCAAACAAACCAAGGACTTCAGCCACACAACTATCAGTCCTTGTTGCTAAAGTGCATGTCCTTTTTAATATCCCACATGAGTGTGTGGGATGGTCCAAGGACAATTCCAACTTGCACCTCTTTTCTTTACATTTTGCACAATTTGGGGCATTGCCGACTGACATTATTATAGTTTATTAAACTGCCATCCTGTCGCCTCTGCTGTGTGGCAATGTTTTATAGATGTCTTATATTTTTATAAACTGCCGTGCATTGTGCCACTGCTCTGTTGCTTACTTTAGCCAGCCAGCTCGCTGCAGCCTTTGGCCTATATGGGTGAAAAATAGTGAGCTGTGAGGTTTTTAAAAATGCATGGAAATGCCTGAAAATTATTGTTATTAAAGTTAATAATACTGTAGGAACAAAAATAGGCTGTTTATATCATTTTTTGGAAAAAATACAGATCCAAAACCAAAACCGAAAAACAAAACACCAAGGAAAAAGATCCATAACCAGATCCAGATCCAAAACCAGGGGCGATACGGATCCAAAACCAAAACCAAAACGCACATCTCTACCCCATATGCACCAAGTCTGGCTAATCTCTACTTGGGTGTATGGGAAAATAATGTTATAGAGGATAGCAACCCATTTAGGGAACACATTAAAAGATACAGAAGATATATAGATGATGTGTTGATTATTTGGAAGGGGGAAGAACATATTTTCTATGAATTTGTTGAATATTTAAACAATAATGAGTATATCTTACATTTTACAGCGAAATGTTAGCAGTTTAAAATTGAGTTCTTAGATTTGGTTCTAGATGCTACAGATTGTATAGAGGGAGATCTTATAAATACTTATACTTATTTTAAACATGTTGATAGTAATAGCTATGTACACTACAAAAGCTGTCACTATAATAAATGGGTTGCCAATATACCATACTCACAATTTATAAGGCTAAAGAGGAATTGTTCCAGTGATGCTATGTTTGAGGGAAAAGCTATTATATATGAAGTTATGAACAGAGATTTAGAGAGAAAAAATATCCTTCTGAGATCATAAAAAAATGTCAAAACAGAGCGAAAGAAAGGAAAATATCTAAATTGTTGAAATGTAAATCTCGAAATACTGAAGATAAATATATGGTTCCTTTTATCACTTCATATGATACAAAAGCAATGGAAATTAGACGAATCCTCACTAAACATTGGGGTGTATTGGGGTTAGATCCTCTATTGCAACCCAAATTGGTGTTTAAAAAGGCATGTAATTTAAAGAACAGACTAGCACCTAGTAAATTATCTAAAATCAAGGAGGAATGCTGGTTGAATAAAACAAATGGATTTTTTCAGTGTAATAAATGCAAAATATGCAAATATGTATGCAAAGATAATAAAAAGTTCCAAGACTCCCAGAAAGAAAAACAATGGGAGATAAAGGGGAAACTTAGCTGTTTAACTACTCATGTGATTTACATGCTTATATTTTAAATATGATAAAATATATATAGGAAAGATGAAACGTCAACTTAAATTAAGAATATTGGAACATACACAGAATATTCTACATAAATTAAAGAACCATAGTGTACCACGGCACTTCGCTGAATGTTGTAACTCTGACCTAACGGGATTTACTGTAGTTTTAAAGTAATTGAAAAGATTAAGTTAGATGAAAGAAGGGGAGATATTCGAAAACAGCTGTGGAGACGCGAGACATATTGGATATACACCTTAAATAGCCTTGCACCACATGATTTGAACGAGAACTATGACATCACTCCTTTCTTGCAAGACTAGTCCGTGGCGGAATGACCTTTGGCTTTGGTGGCGATTGTTGTCGGATATATTATCCCAATTGCCCTCTTATTTGGTCCTATCGCACGGGCAGGGAGCATGAATCTGATGTCGTTTTCTCTGCTCAGAACGGAAAGTTATATATTTATTTTGGTTTCCTGTACCCACATCATTGTAAAGAATCAAGCTTAATGGGATCATATGTAGACCTAAGGATATGGGTACAATATAATTTCTATTAAGTAGGTTGAATAAATCTAAAGGGCTCTATTTATTAACATTATTTTTACTAAAATAAAGTGAAAAAGGGTGTTTTCACACCCTTTTCACATTATTTTAGTTTCACCTGTAGTTATTACAGGGCAATTGGAGTAGAATTAGTAAAATTCTTCTCCAACCCCTAGTATCACTTATTTTTAGTAAAGCAGATCGCATTTCCCATAATTGTAATGGGAAATGTGATCCGACCATAGTTACTAAAAATAAATTGTAAGAAAATACCGGGGGAAGCCCTGTGATAATAACGCCACCTGGAGGTGGCGTTATCCAGGGTCTCCCCCGGTTACCGGGCTCCCACTCTGCTCTAACGGGGAGAGCAGAGGCGGGAGCCGGTACCAGTAATCAGCTGTGTGGTCTAAGCAGACCGCAAGCTGATTGCTGTAAAAAAATAGAAAAAAAAAATGAAACTTTTTTTTTTTACTTTCCTGAATCCAGGGACTGGTGATCGGGCCTCCGGTGATGGCTCCTCTCCGGTCAGCTGGTCTCCCATAGTACACTGGGGCCCGGTCATCAGGTGATCGGGCCCCAGTGCAGTATGGGAGATCACCTGATCGGGAAGCCCGGAGAAGATCACCGGAGGCCAGGAGGATGCAGGTTAGTGTAATGAAGGGAGGGGGGGGTCGCGGGGGGGGGGGGTGGAGGGGGGGTAGCGGGGGTCCGCGATCGCGGGGAGTGTGGCTTAGCACTGGGGGCAGGGGTTAGCGTCATTGGGGGGGTAGTAGTGGTGGTCAGTCGGCGCATGCGCGGGCTCTTAGTAGCGGTATTTTTTCCGAAAATACCGCGACTAGAGTGCGGATGGGATCCGCAGGGACAGAGCTTTATCGCAAGCTCTGTCCCTGCAAGGGATTTATAGTAAATCCCTGTGATATTGCCTGAATTCGCAATGCGAATTCACTCGGTAATATCACACTACAATCCGCATTCAATATGCAGATTGTAGTAAATAGAGCCCAAAGACTGGAAACATCGATCTTAAATTGGGATTCACTATTAGTTTTACAAAGAGATTTTTGTTAACTTTGACTCTAGAATTCTGTATTTTGTAGCCGTATTTGTTGGGAAACGTATCAAAGCTATAAGTGTTTTTAAATTAACTCTACTTTAGCTGATTGATGAAAGCAATTAGTTAATGAAGATAATGAGCCTATTTTGGTAGGTTATTGTTATTGGTCATTTCTGTTTTTGTATGTGTCTGTCTTATTAGAGAAAGATATTTTTATCTATTTTAGATAACTATTAATATACTGCTAGTTGAGCAATTTTTCAGTATGGATTTTTCACCTTAGTATTGACAATTGGTTGCTATTAGCAGCTGTATCTTGTTGTAACAGATGGGATATATAATGTGTGTAACTTACTATATGAATGTATATTTATATGTATATATTTTTAAAGGTATTGCTGATGCCAAAGTCATTGTGTTTCTTTCTATTAAATGTGAACTGTATTTGTAAAACATAAGACACGGCCAATATAAAAGGGAGCCGATAGAAAGGTTAGCTACACCCCCTGACGAAGTCATCGTCAAAATGCGTTGGGAGTGGCAATCTAACGTGAGACGTTGTTACATCATCTGCGCCTTCCAGAGGCAGCAGTATTCCGGGTGTCCGTACGACGGCTGTGGAGATCTATGAGCTGATGGAGGCTGAGAACCGGGCTATATGTGAAGTCTTATACCTTGATGTATGTGAGCTTTATCACAATATGTGTACCATGTGATTTCAAACATCAGGCATGTATTGATTATCTTTGTCAGACCTTGGTACCTCAAATAAAAAGGGGATCCCCACGTTCTTAACGATATTGGTACTTCAACCCTTTCGTCCCCCCACCATTCAGGGTGTACAATTGCCAGATGTTCCAGAAGTCACATGCATATACAATAAATGGAAAATATGTACTCATAGTGTAGTATTTAAAAAGCATTTATTTCACAAAAACCACACATATCAAAATTTACATTAGATAAAGCTTCAAGAAACAAAAAGGGGGTGAGAGCCGCACAGGATGGAAATATAAAAAAATAATAAATAATATAGATATGAATCAAACCAACATAACAGGAATTAACATTGACCCCTAATGGTAATAATTCGATTGTTGGCGGTGCTCTCCAGACCCAGAAATATATACGTTTAGAACATGATAAGAGAGATATACCATGTTGCAGGAGTGTATCCTTACTTTCAAGGCTATAGGACGTGTGCTGTTTGAGCAACAGTGTATTACTGTCTGACTGTATTGATTGCCTGCAGTCTGCCTTCAGTAGATCTAGACATATATTATCTCCATTATCTTGCTATAGGGCATAATGTCATATGTAAGGAAATCATAATTTATTCGATTTATCCTTCTATGTATTAATATACGTTATATGTTTATTGTTTGTCCAATTTATTCTAAATAGTGATATTATTCTAAATAATTAAAAGTTAAGTTTTAATTATTTTCAATTTACATTATAAGTAGTGCCCTCAAACAAGAGTCTGCTTTTTTTCTCTCTTATCATGTTCTGAATTAGATAAAGCTTATCTGTATTCTGCACAAGCTAGTCAGAGTATGGATGTCACAGCTTGTTCCAACGCGTTTCTTCTCTTACGCTGTATGTGCCACTGGTCATTTGTATGCCTTCAAGTAGTCGAAAGAATGGTGGTTCCTTAGCATGTGGTGTTTATTTACTTCCTGGAATGTTTAAGTCCTAAATGTATAAGGTCAATGTTTTTAATAGCAAAAATTTGTGTTTTGCTACTAAAAGCATTGTCCTTTTAAATGGAGTACTTAGTAAATACATCCTGTGATACCGTCTGGCAAACATGGAGAAGGAAGCATGATGGTTTGGAGCTATTTTTCTGGATCCAGAATCTGCACAGAATGACTGGCATCCTGAACTAAAAGGGTTACCACATAATTTTGCAGCGCCGTGCATTGTATGTATGTATGTATGTATGTATGTATGTGTATATGTACTATTACAATTACCAAAATAATTACTCTTATATTGTTATCTGTCTACATTGATTTCTAGCTTGAAATAATATGATTATAATAGCAAATCTCGGTAACCAGCTACATAGAACACTTTCTTTCCCAGTACACTAGTGACTTGGTTATGCTCCAATCACTTGTACATTTCATGACATCATTAGGACTGTGCTTAATTTTTCTGACATCACTGGAATAAACTGAGATGTGTTTCATATAAACCAGTAAATAGTCTGTGTAGTGCTCTCATGTCTTCTAGTTTGCTTTTAAGTGAATTTGTTCATGATCCTTAACTACTGCTTTCCAATTAGACTTATATGACTTCAGTGTCTTGATAAGTAGGGGTAAATTTACTAAAGTGAGAGTTTTTGGAAGTGGAGATTTTACCCATAGCAATTAATCAGATTCTACTTAACATTTAACCTAGCACCCTAGAACCTAGCACCTTATAGAAGTTCATAGCTAGAATCTGCGCTTCTAAAAACTCTCAGTTTAGTAAATATACCTCTTAATTTAAAAATATTAACCCTAAATCCAGGATCAACTATAGAACAGGACACAGAATACAGGGAATTATATTGTAGCATAGAAAGAAATAGGACAATAAACCATTATTTATGGTCATTTGCATTTTATACACAAACATCACTGGCAATACTTTTCACACACTAGGAGGAACAGGTCTCCTTTGTGAGAATTGTTTTGAGGTGCAGATGACGGGGGACACCACCACATGCAGAACAGTAATATATCTTGCATCACTCATCTAAACACACATTTCTTGGAATACACATTGTTAAATTCAAATAGAAAAAATAAATACTTTATTTTGCAATTTTTTTTATATAACTGGAAAAAACTCAAAACAAAGAGGTCTTCCTGGGATACAGCAGCCTCAGACACAGTAGAGGATTTTTTTGGACAGATAAATTTGTATATATCTATATATATATATATATATATATATATATATATATATATATATTTATTTTTATTTTTTTTATTTTTTTTGGGTGGACCATCTTTGGTAAACCATCCTTGGTTTTCATCCCTCAATTGCCATTGCTGCGGGGGGGCACGATGGGCCACGGGCCAATCAGCATCAGGGGCAGGGCTCTGCGGGCACTGGGGGCAGGGATAAGCCTTGTGGCAATGGTAAAAGGAAAAAAAATGGTTCCCAGGCTGCCATCAATGGCAGAGAACCATTGGACCATTGGTCATCGGTAGTTAATCATCGATGGCTGATCCTTACTTGTAATGGTGCATACACACTGTCAGATTTTCCTTCAGATATGTACAATAATGATTTTAAAAGTCATTCAATCATTCATATCTAAAGGAAAATCTGACATATCGGACATGTTTGTCAGATGAACGATGAATGATGCGCGTTCCCACTTGTCAGATAACGATATCTAACATCTGATGTTTTTGCAGTCAGACTTGGTGTTATGAATCCCACTGCCTGCTCCATGTGAGACCCCTAGAACCCGGCTAGTGAGATCTTCACCAATAACAACTGCCCGTTGTTCCCTTAGAACTATGATACATTCATACTTAGGAAGCCGCCTGGACTTACACTCGGGGTAGTAGAGGCTCACATGGAGGTACAATGGAATTCAAGAGATTAAGTGTACAGTTAGAGCTGATACAGATAATGGTTCTGATGAGTTGGCAATTGCATCGATGATATGGCAATGATACCGATGGTGTGGCAAGTGTGCCGAAGGTGCGGCAATTGTGCCGATGTTGCGGCAATGGTGCCGATGTTGTGGCAATAGCCATAGAAAACAGTCTAGAGTATGAAAATGGCTTTGAGAGCCAACGGTGCGGCAACTGTACCGATGTTGCGCCGATGGTGCCGATGGTGCAGCAATAGAAGCAGATAAACAGTCTAGGGTAGCAAATGGCTTTGAGAGCCGATGGTGCGGCAAGTGTGCCGATGTTGCAGCGATGGTGCCGTTGTTATGGCAATTGCCGTATATAAACAGTCTAGGGTATGATAATGGCTTTGAGAGCCGATGGTGCAGCAAGTGTGCCGATGTTGCAGCGATGGTGCCAATGATGCGGCACGGGAGCTGCTTGGAGCCCCTAAGAAGCCAAATGAAGAATGGTGGTAGCACAGGAGCTACTTGGTGCGGCTAAGAAGCCGTATGGTGAATGTTGGCAGCACAGGAGCTGCTAGATGCGGCTAGGAAGCCATTTGGAGATTGGTGGTAGCACGGGAGCTGCTTGGTTCGGCTAGGAAGCTGTATGGTGAACATTGGCAGCATGGTAGCTGCTAGATGCAGCTAGGAAGCCATTTGGAGATTGGTGGTAGCACGGGAGCTACTTGGTGCAGCTAGGAAGCCGTATAGTGAACGTTGGCAGCATTGGAGCTGCTAGATGCAGCTAGGAAGCTGTTTGGAGATTGGTGGTAGCACAGGAGCTACTTGGTGCAGCTAGGAAGCCGTATGGTGAACATTGGTAACACGGGAGCTGCTAGATGCGGCTAGGAAGCCATTTGGAGGACGATGGCAGCCTGGGAGCTGATTTGTATCGGCTGGGAAGCTGAAAGGAAGCAATATCATGGAGAGAACAAAAGCTTCCCATGCAGCTAAGCTAATGAAATCCACAGACACGCTATAGTCGGCACAGGTGCAATAGTTCAGTGAGTATAAATAGGCTGCAGCACTTAATCAAGCTGCACCTGTGGATGAGACATCACTTCCTGAGGTGTGCCGATCGCCTAGCAACATGAGCAACAGGAGTAACCCTGTCCTGCCTGGGAAAGCTGTCAGAAAGGGTCTAGTCTTGACTGCGACTTGTAACATTTGGACAACTCCATTCATTTTAATGCAGTCAGAAATCATTCAATCTTGCAAATCATTCAGTCGTTCATCTGACACATCTGACCGTGTGTATGCACCATAAGTGTTGCATGACCACTAGAGATTAGAACTAATGAAACTTGGATGCATCTCTATATACATGTTGTTTTTGCAGGTGCTTAAGTCCTGATTAATAGATGCATGATAATGATGATGATGATGATGATGAAACCAGCCACACAATATAGCCACTTCTGATAGGCTGCTTGTATGTTGACCCATCCAGGTGATAGTATTTAATTTTTTTGTGCTGCAGTTATATCAAGTTGCATCAGTCTGTTTGGATCGCTTATTTGTCATTTCCATTCGGAATGCTGGAGAAATGAAGAATCCTATTGGTAATGCAACTTTCGTCTGTACTTCTAACACTGTAGAGATGCATGTCTACACAACAGTTTGATAATAAACAGACACATTTGTAACCCTGATATACAGGGAGATCCTGCTGTATTTTGAGATGGAAGTATCATGAGGTCATAGCTACTCAACCAACACAAGTTATTTTTTAATACATAATTTTATAATATTGTGTGCACAGCATGTGTCCAATAGATGATACACTGTATGGTTTACAATCTGTGGCCCTTATGCACCATACACTAGTGATCTCCGAATATAAATATTTATACATTTAATTGGTATCCCACTACCGTTCCTAAAGCTGCCCATTAAGTTCTTCGTCACATTCTAATATCTGCTAGGGCCACTAAAGCTCAGCATTGGAAATCTTCCTCTTTCCACCCACTTGCTAAATTTGTCTCCAATACTCAATTTCATTCCAAAATGGAGACAAGAGAAGCTCCTTTCACTACGGTCCCATCTTCTCCCATTATGAAGTGACTCCTATGGCCGTATATGTCACAGAGGGTAAGAGTGCCCCCCTGCACATTCAATTTCACAGAGCCCCTTTCCTCCTTTCAATCTAAATGAACCTCCAATGGTGGATTCCGATGCCTGACTTACTGTATATATTCTGTATTTTCTGGTTTATGATGTGCTTGATGCCTGCCAATGACCTGTCTCCCTTACCCCCATATGTGTTGTCCCCAATTCTATTTTCTGTATTCCTATCATTTTATTTTTTTGCATATATTCAAGAAAAATGTAATGATACAAAAAAATATTTACTAGTCACAGTACTGAAGTGTGACAAGTTTGCCTTATTTGAACTGCTGAGCACTGAGCTCTGACAAATCAGTGGCACAGATGCACTGGCATGGCTGATACGCCTTCATGCTGTCAGTTAAGTGGCAGTGGTTATTCAGGGTTCCAAGTTTAACAAAAGCTTTACAAATATAGCTAATTGCCTCAGAAAAAAATATTGGAGCAATGGTCAATAACTGGCAATGTTATGAAAATCACAAGTAAATAGATGAAGATTAACAAGCCAGAAACATTAAATTATAATTATTAAAAAATGAAATTACTTGGCAGAACACTGTTATTTCAGAGTAAAATTGCAATTTCATGCCAGAGAGAACACTGAAGAGGTCTTTAATAATCTGTTCTTCAATATTTCCACTCCAACAATGCAGAACAAGATGTTGAATGTGTCAAGTCTGAATGGTCAATAGCATGCATAGCAATTGTTGGGTGTTATCATATTTAGAATCCATTTACTGAGACCTATGATTAAATGATTATGTTTTACTAATAGAATACACGATGTATGTAAACTAACAAAGGACTTGAAGGTATAGGTTGTTTGTTTGCATAAATTACTTAAAAAATGCACCATGCTGACAAGTTTGTGCACTGTGAAATATTTTTCTTTAAATAATACCATCATGTAAATAATAATATATTGTAATTCTACTTAAATATGTGTATTACTATATAATGTATATATATATATATATATATATATATATATATGTAATATTTCCATATTTTGAATGTCCAATCTGAATTACAAAGTACTTAGTAGATCAAACTCGAGGAGTATGTATGTAGTAGACAGAGGTTCCCAAATTCCGCCATTACAGTCCAGGTTTTAAGGATATCCATGCTTGAGCACAGGTGACTTAATTAGCACATCAGTCAGTTTGATTTAAACATCTGGACTCAAGTATGGATATCCTTAAACCTGGACTGTGATGGCTAAGTTTGGGAAACTCTGTACTAAGGAAACATTTGTGACAGTATATGAGTGTATATGTGACCGAAATTAGTGTATACTGTATGTGACAGTATATGAGAGTATATGTGACAGAAAATTTGTTACAGGAAGAGTGTATATGTGACCGAAATTAGGAAATCGGTATGTATTACCGTCGGACCTAAGCCCGGCGGATGAAATCCCGACGCCGGAAGGCCACCAGATGAAGATCCCGACTAAGGTAAGTAAATACTCTAACCCTCCCCTCTCCCCTTCCTAACCTTAACCCTCCCTTAGGGGTGCCTAATCCTAACCTCCCCCCCTAGTGTCTAACCCTAGCCTACCCCCAGGGGTGCCTAAACCTAAAGCTCCCTAATCCTAACCCTCCCAGGGGGGTGCCTAACCCTGACCTTCCCCCGGTGGTGCCTGACCTTAACCCCCCCTTCTCCTAGCCTAACCCTAACCCTCCCGGTGGGGATGCCTAACACTAAGTCCCCCTGGGAGTCCCTAAACCTAACCCTCTCCCCCTGCGGCTGTGAGCAACCTACGTTTGGTATGCCGGGTGTTGTGGATTTTGGTATGGGGCTAATGATAGGCGTCCGTATTTAGACACCTATCATTAGTCCCATGCCGGGCTTTCACTGTCGGGAAGTCGGTGGTCGACAATTCGACCATCCGCTTCCTGACTACATGCCAAAATCAGTGTATATGTGATAGTATATGAGTGTATATGTGACAGAAAATTTGTGACAGTATATGAGTGTATATGTGACAGAAAATTTGTGACAGTATATGAGTGTATATGTGACAGAAAATTTGTGACAGTATATGAGTGTATATGTGACAGAATATTTGTGACAGTATATGAGTGTATATGTGACAGAATATTTGTGATAGTATATGAGTGTATATGTGACCAAAATTAGTGTAGATGTGACAGTTTATGAGTGTATATGTGACAGGAAAAGTGTATATATGACATTATATGAGCGTATATGTGACATTATAGGGGTCTATTTACTAAGCAGTGTTAGGAGACAGAGTGAAAAGTGATAAGAAAGAGATAAGGTGCCAGCCAATCAGCTCCCAACTGTCATTTTTAAAACACAACCTGTGAGATGACAGTGGGGAGCTGATTGGCTGGCACCTTATCACTTTTCACTCTGTCTCCTAATACTGCTTAGTAAATAGACCCCATAAAATTTGTGACAGGAAGAATGTATATGTGACAGTACAGATGTGTCTGCACTAACCTATTCTCAAATCACGCCAAAGAGCTATGTTTGGCTTGCCACCAAAACAAGTGACCCACGCCATGCATCCAAGCACCCAGCATTACCAATATATAATATACCAATACTATTGCAACGAACATACTAATCCTAAGCATACAGGACACTATAAGTGACTTTGGATGCAGCTACGATACAACACAGATGCAAAATTAAGATATAGGTACGAAAGTCCAAGGATTTCGGAGCATCAGTTGCACCATATGGTGCCAATAGAATGGGTCAATGAGGACTCTGTGTAAATACAAATTGTAAAATGCTTCTTGCCACACATGAAAATGATCAGTTTTACCTAGAAGGAGTGTATGATGATTCTCCTAGGACAGTATGTCTGGAATAAGGAAAATTGTTTTCCATATTGTAGTTGTGATGTTAGTACAGTATATGGAGCAATGATTTCAAAATTTAGTCCTCGAATCCCTTCAAGTATCATCCTGTCACTTCTTCCTAGTAAATTAATTCTCAGGAATTTTGGCTATGTCAAAAACACTATCTTCCTCCACTTAATGAAGGGGCAGATTCACTTTATATAATTCCTCCATGCATTACCTGAAGTTACTAGAGGAATAGATTTCAGAAGCACCATAATTGGTATGGTTGCTTGAAGATCAACCTACACAGGGCTGCTATGAAAAGCTGAAGAGGATATTATCAAAAGTGGCAGTTTCAAACGGTGCACGCATTGACGGGAAAACTGCTTTCAAATTAACATATTTTCAAAAGAGTCGCCAGTGGAGCCAGAGGAAGAAAGATTAGATTCCAAACTATTGCAGACTGTTGCAAGAGACATGTATCGTTGCACTTGGCAAATAAAAACACATTTTGTTTTGATCTTCATCCTTAAAACATTCCCCAAATGTCTCAAAATTGTATTTTACCTTCCATTTGGCAACTGAAGTGTAACAACAGATGAGCAAATCAACCATGGTTCAATTCACAGGACATTTATCTTTATTGAGCAAATGGTTTTATTGTGTTAAATGCATTGAGTCTTTTTAACATGGTAACAACAAAGAACAATTTATTGATAACAAATAGTTATTTATAACGTACATTTATGTAGCTCATTTATGTTGATGGCTAAATTTGTACCTGTAAGTTTAGCAATCCCACTTACACAGAGGCGTAGGCCGAAGCCAGGCCGCCCAGAACAACATATGCTCCCCCACCCTGTACTGGAGTGTTACAAAAATATGAACAGCTAATAGAGAGTATAGAGAGAAACTAAAAGTTATATAATAGAGTGCAATCCAATAAAAAGTAAGTCAATGTACAGTACTGTATAGAATTAATTACTGTAACCAGAATAACGCTGAAATGTGCTGTATCTGTGATCTAAGCAGATCTTTAAGAAATGTGATCTAACAATGGGGTTCTGAGTCGAAGAGAGACCTGACCTGGGTCTTCACTTAAAGGACCTCATTCAGAGCCGCTCGCAAAATGCGAGCGCTCGCGCTGAATGAGGGCGGCCGCTTCTTCTTTAAAATCCGGCCTCCTGGCCACTCGCTAAGCTGTGGGTGACCAGCCACAGCTTTAGCGAGTGACCAGGTGATGGTCGCGATGGTCGAGACCATCGCGACCATCGAGGCTTGCGACGAGACCATTGGGGTTGGGTCTCATCTCCCGTAAGCCCCAGGTAGCTTCCTGCTCTAACAGAGCAGGAAGCTACCTACTGACATCACTGCCGATGTCAGTAGGGCCACCTACAAACGGCAGGCCTCACCCCTGGGTACCTCGGCACACAGTTTGGGAACCACTGCCTTTGAGGATTATACAGATGTATCTTCATACATAATTGCTGCAGTAGCACCAAACAGCCCATCTCGGCTCTCCAAGTCCCATGGGACTCTGTTAGCGGCTGGTGTCTTTGGGTTTCTTTTATGATGAAAATGCATCTTATTCGCAATATGATGCACCAAGAGACTGTGTTGATTAATTTGATAAGGGCCACAACCTGCACATCAGGTGCAGCTAAGCCCAAATCACCTTGTGGGGGTCCCTGGTGAAAACTACTGGCATGTTAGACTCCACACCTGTCTTGGGTCTCAACCAATTCCCCTAATACTGGTCAGTCTCTTCCAAACCTCATTCAGAGGTTACAGACGTTGCTGCGTCTAACTCAGAATCAGGCCCATTTGATGTACATGAGATTTTTTTCTATTAACTTGGGAGCATCCTGTCACCATTAGCAGTGTGGGCCTTGAGGGATTTTGCCCTGATTTTTGCCCTGAACCATGGAGACTGATTGGCTGTGGTACTCCTGGCAGATTTTTCAGGTTCTAACCTTGGGCCAAGTTATCCCCGCCCACCCTTCCCCTTTTTCATCCCTCCGTGTGTAGGGACTTTTGTTTCATTTTATTTAGCTGGGATGTTGCAGCAGGACCTTGGGATGTATGTCATCTTGAGTTTAAGGGACATTCTTTAGTGTAAGGGGCTTGTCCATGCACTGGGTATGCTGCTTTTACCCTCCTGGGGTCAGCGGCACTGGCTGACTGGAAGGTGTTATATGGTGTATTGGTATGGAGGGTTTACTGCTGGCTGTTGGTAAGGGCAATTGGCCCTGCCAGTATGTTTGTGGGGACCCTATTTAATTGCTGTTGAGAAGGGTAATTACTTGGTTACTGTTCAGATGGCTGAGTGGGTTAGTGTGCGTATACACTCCCATTATACGCTGGATTTATACGTTGGCCCTGCTGGTGTGGGGGTGGTGTGCATAGTTGCATGTTGCTGGATGGGGTCCATCTTATGAATTTGGGCTTTGTCTATAAATGGAGCATGTTTTTAGGGTTTTAGTTAGGTTAGTTTGTGTTTATGCTGGCGGGCTTGGCTCCTGGTCACGTGGTGGGAAAGAACTGCAGCCGAGGGGACAGTGAACTGAATAATAGGTCAAAATTCAAATAGGTAATTATTGATTGCTGGGATTTATGTGGTCTACAGAGTGCAGAAAAAAGAAGATAGACTCTATTGAGGGGCACACTTGAAAAGCAGCATAAATTCTCAATTATGTGTAGACTGTTTCTATGCGTGTAAACCAGTGGTTGAAGTGGGAATTTTATAGTGGGGATATGTAAAATCTAAGGTTGCACTTATGTGCATACCGAAGGTGCACATGCACCGGAAAAGGGTGCGTGTCCTTACGATGCGCTCTTTTTCAGTAGTATAGTGTACCACACCGTAGTACCCCTTATACACATTATGCCACACAATAGTAGTGTCCCCTATACAATGCCCACAGTAGTGGTGCCCTTTATGCAATGCCCACAGTAGTTGTGCCCTTATACAATGCCCACAGTTGTAGTGTCCTTATACAATGCCCCCTATGCAGTGCCCACAGTAGTAGTGCTCTTTATACAATGCCCACAGTAGTAGTGCTCCTTATAGTAGTGACCCCTATACATTACCCTACAGTAGTAGTGCCCTTATACAATGTACACAGTAGTAGTGCCCCTATGCAGTGCCCCTGGTAGTAGTGCCCCCTATACAATGCCCACAGTAATAGTGCTCTCTATACAATGCCCACAGTAGTAGTGCCACTATACTTTGCCCACAATAGTAATAGTGCCCACTATACATTGCCAACAGTAGTAGTGCCCCTTGTAATAGTGCCCCTATACATTGCCCACTAGTAGTGCCCCTTGCAGTAGTACCCCCTATTCATTGCCCACAAGAGTAACAGTGCCCCCAATACAATGGCCACAATAAAAGTGTCCCTTGTATTAGTGCCCACAGGATATAGTAGTAGTGCCCAGAGTAATAGAGCCTCTTGTGGTGTCCATATTAGTGCCCCTTGTACTAGTGCCCCTTTGTAGTAGTGCCCATAGTACTGGTAGTGCCCACAGTAGTTGTAGTAGTAGTAGTAGTAGTGCCCCTTGTAGGAGCGCCCACAGTAGCAGTAGTGCCCCTTGAAGTAGTGCCCACAGTAGTAGTAGTGCCCCTTGTAGGAGCGCCCACAGTAGCAGTAGTGCCCCTTGAAGTAGTGCCCATAGTAGTAGTAGTAGTGCCCCTTGAAGTAGTGCCCATAGTAGTAGCAGTAGTGCCCCTTGAAGTAGTGCCCATAGTAGTAGTAGTAGTGCTCCTTGAAGTAGTGCCATAGTAGTAGTTCCCCTTGAAATAGAGCCCTCTTACACATAAACACACAGACAAACACACATAAAAACATACTTACGTGAAACCCCGCTGCAGTGCCCGCCGCCGTCCGCCAGCTCCTCGTTCTGCAGTGGGAGAGGACTCCCACAGTACACAGTGCATATTCCTCTCCCGTCAGCTCCGCGCTCTGCACTGTGGGAGAGGGAGAGACGTCATGATGTCTCTCCCCAACACACACTGCAGGAGCCGGGAGGCGGAGCTCAGGAGTGAGCTTCGTCCTCCGGCTGCAGGGAAAGAGCAGCCGGGCGCCTGCTGGTAACATAAACTCAGTAGGTGCCCGGCATATGGAGAAGGCAGCATCAGCGCCTTACCCATATGCCTCTCGGCGGCGGGCGGGTCAGTGCTGGAAGTGCCGGTATACCATACCATGGTATACCGGCTCACTTCGAGCACTGGTCTAAACAATAATTGTAAATACAAAAAATGTATATAATTTTTTTATATATATATATATATATATATATATATATACTGTGTATATATATATATATATTTTAAAACACTCCCTTAAGGTAAAATATGTGTAATTCACGGGAGATGTAAATAAACTGGCATATATGGGTTAGGGCGAAAATCTGAGTAGCACCACAATAAGAAACATAGGGCCTGATTCAGAGCTGAACGCTCTGAATCAGGGCCCTCCTACCTTTTTTTGGAACGTCCTCATGGACGCTCGCATAGCTGTGGGTTACCACCCACAGCTATAGTGAGCGTCCATGATGATGGTCGCGATGGTCTTGACCATCGCGACCATCGGGCTTGCAACGGAGATCCTGCGGTAGGGTCTCGCTGCCGCAAGCCCTGGAGTGATTTTGGCTCTATCAGAGCCAAAATCACTCCCACTGACATCACTAGTGATGTCAGTGGGGCCGGCTTCAGATGGTAGGCGTTCCCATGGGAACGCCTCCGTCTGGCAGGCACGCCCACGGCACACCCACCAAAGGGGGCGTGCTGTCAATCAACATCGACAGCACGCCCCCTTTGGTGCGAGACCCGTAGCGACAGCTTGGCTGTCGCAGTCCGGGTCTCGCGCATGCGCACGACGGAGCTGCATGCGCAGTGGGGAACATCGACCCGCTTGCGAGCCTACTGCCGCTCGCGAGCGGGTCTGAATGACCCCGATAATCCTACATAATAGGACATTTATTATTATGACTCAAACTGAACCATATTCTGGCAATATCTATTTATTTAAATTCATGAGTATACACAGGTAATCAAAAAAAGGGAGGGAAAGAAAAAAAGAAGAGGCAGGGGATATTGGAAGCAATAATACCATAGAGAGGTTTCAGCATGAAAAATCAAAAATGTCTGTCAGCAACAGCACTGAAATTGGTCAGTTCAAACATCAGACTGAAATGTCCAACTGATAACACAAAGGACCATATACTGTATCAGTGGGATTCATATAAGGCAGTATGCAATTTTCTCAAAATATCTGTGTATAACAACACAGAAAATAAACATCAATCCATATATAGATTGTAATTAGGGGTGTGCACCGGCCACTTTTCGTGTTTTGTGTTTTGGTTTTGGATCTGGATCTTTCTTCGTGTTTTGGATCTGGATTGGTTTTGCCAAAACCACCCTTCCGTGTTTTGGGTTCTGGGTTTTGTGTTTTGGATCTGTATTTTTTTTTTTAAAAAGCATAAAAACAGCTAAAATCACAGAATTTGTAGGTTTTTCTGCTCCTATGCTATTATTAACCTCAATAACCTTAATTTCCACTCATTTCCAGTCTATTCTGAACACCTCACACCTCACAAGTGTTTTTATGTCCAAAAGGTTGCACCGAGGTAGCTGGATGACTATGCTAAGCGACACGAGTGGGCGGCACAAACTCGTGACCCATCTAGGCATGATACTGCAGTGGCAGACAGGATGGCAGTTTGAAAAACTAGGCCCCAAACTGTACATAATGCAAAGAAAAAAAAGAGGTGCAAGATGGAATTGTCCTTGGGCCCTCCCGCCCACCCTTATGTTGTATAAACAGGACATGCACACTTTAACAAACCAATAATTTCAGCGCCAGGGTCTGCCACACAACTGTGGCTGAAATGATTGGTTCGTTTGGGCCCCCACAAAACAAGCTGGCAATTAATGTGTCCCTGCACAAACTGGCTCTATGGAGGCAAGATGTCATCCTCATCCTCCTCATCCACCGATTCCTCACCCTCTTCAGTGTGTACATCCTCATCCTCACAAAGTATTAACTCGTCCCCACTTGAATCCACCACCACAGGTCCCTCTGTACGTTCTGGAGGCTGGTCTCCCTGGAAGAGCTGATAATTCATTTTGATGAACATCATCTTCTCCACATTCTGTGGAAGCAACCTCCTACGCCTTTCGCTGACAAGGTTCCCGGCTGCACTAAACACTCTTTCGGAGTACACACTGGAGGGGGGGCAACTCAGGTAAAATAGAGCCAGTTTGTACAGGGGCCTCCAAATTGCCTCTTTTTCCTGCCAGTACAGGTATGGACTGTCTGACATGCCTACTTGGATGCTGTCACCGATGTAATCCTCCACCATTCTGTCAATGGTGACAGTATCATATGCAGTGACAGTAGACATGTCAGAAATTGTTGCCAGGTCCTTCAGTCCGGACCAGATGTCCAAACTTGGTCCTGCCTGCCCTGCATCACCGCCAGCGGGTTGCTTAGGATACCTAAGTTTTTTCCTGGCAGCCCCAGTTGCGGGAGAAAATGAAGAAGGAGCTGTTGACGTGTCACGTTCCGCTTCAGCTGACAGTGTGTTCACCAGCAGGTCTTTGCACCTCTGCAGGCTTGTGTCGGCCGGAAAGAGAGACACCACATAGGCTTTAAACCTAGGATCGAGCACGGTGGCCAAAATGTAGTGGTCTGATTTCAACAGATTGACCACCCTGGAATCCTGGCAAAGCGAATGAAGGGCTTCATCCACAAGTCCCACATGCCGAGCGGAATCGCTCCGTCTTAGCTCCTCCTTCACTTTCTCCAGCTGCTTCTGCAAAAGCCTGATGAGGGGAATGACCTGACTCAAGCTGGCAGTGTCTGAACTGACTTCACGTTTGGCAAGTTCGAAGGGCTGGAGAACCTTGCACAACACGGAAATCATTCTCCACTGCGCTTGAGTCAGGTGCATACCCCCTCCTTTGCCTATGTCATAGGTGGATGTATAGGCTAGAATGGCCTTTTGCTGCTCCTCCATCCTCTGAAGCATATAGAGGGTTGAGTTCCACCGAGTCACAACCTCTTGCTTCAGGTGATGGCGGGGCAGGTTCAAGAGTGTTTGCTGGCGCTCCAGTCTTCGGTACACAGTCGCTGAATGGCGAAAGTGGCCTGAAATTTTTCGGGCCACCCAAAGCGTCTCCTGCACGCCCCTGTCGCTTTTCAGAAAATTCTGCACCACCAAGTTTATTGTGTGAGCAAAACATGGGACGTGCTGGAATTTGCCCAGATGTAATGCCCGCACAATATTGGTGGCGTTGTCAGATATCACAAATCCCCAGGAGAGTCTAAGTGGGGTAAGCCACTGGGCGATGATTTCCCTCAGTTTCTCTAAGAGGTTGTCGGCGGTGTGCCTCTTACTGAAACCGGTGATACACAGCGTAGCCTGCCTTGGAACGAGCTGGCGTTTCTGAGATGCTGCGACTGGTGACGCTGCTGCTGTTGCTGCGTAAGGTGATACATCTACCCAGTGGGCTGTCACAATCATATAGTCCTTAGTCTGCCCTGTTCCACTTGTCCACATGTCCGTGGTTAAGTGGACATTGGGTAAAATGGCATTTTTCAGGACACTGAGGACACTTTTTCTGACGTTTCTGTACAGTCTCGGTATCGCCTGCCTAGTGAAGTGGAATCTAGATGGTATTTGGAACCGGGGACACACTACCTCCAGCAATTGTCTAAATCCCACTGCAATAATGGCGGATACCGGACGCACATCTAACACCAACATAGCAGTCAAGGCCTCAGTTATACGTTTTGCTTCAGGATGACTGCTGTCGTACTTCATCCTCCTCGCTAAGGACTGTTGGAGGGTCAATTGTTTAGTAAAAGTAGTGGTGTTCCTACTTCCTCTCTGGGATGATGAATGACTCCCAGCAGCAGCAACAGCGGCAGCAGGAGGCGTAGCAATGCAGAATCCTCTGGAGGAATCCAGGATAGGAGAGTCAGTCATGCCAGTGACATGGCCTGCAGGACTACTTCCGATCCTGACTAAGGAGGAAATTGACGAGGAGGGAGTTGACGGTGTGGTTTGCAGGCACTTGGATACAACAGGACAACGGGATTTAGGTGTCCCTGGACTGCTTACGGTCTTAGCCAAAGTTTCTGAACTTGACAGTAACTTATTATGAACACGCTGCAGGTGCCGTATAAGGGAGGATGTTCCTAGGTGGCTAACGTCCCTACCCCTACTTATTCCACCTTTACATAAGGTACATATGGCAAGACAGTTGTTGTCCAGATTTGGATAGAAATATTGCCAGACCAAAGAGGTGGAATGTTTGGTCTTCTGCCCAGGCATGACCGTGATGGGCATTTTCATCCCACGGACAACAACTGTCTCCCCCGGAACCTGATTTAAACAGAATCCTCCTCGCCAACTTCCTCCTCAGCGCCAGCTACACCAGTATCCTCATCCTGTTGTACTTCAACAGTGACATCTTCAATTTGCATATCAGCAAGTGGACTGTGGGTGCTCCTTTCAGCACTTGCAGGGGGCGTGCAAATGGTGGAAAGAGCCACCTCTTCCCGTCCAGTGCTGGGAAGGTCAGGCATCGCAACCACCACCACACTTGGACTCTCCTTGGGGATTTGTGATATCTTCTTAGAACGCACAGTTCTTCGCTGTGCTTTTGCCAGCGTAACTCTTTTGATTTTTTTAGTGGGAGGAGGGCTTCCATCGTCATGTGAAGCTGAACCAGTAGTCATGAACATACTAGGGATCGACCTTAGCCGTTCCTTGCCACTCCGTGTCGTAAATGGCATATTGGCAAGTTTACGTTTCTCTTCAGCTGATTTAAATGTTTTTTTCAAAGTCATTTTCCTGAACTTTGTCATTTGGGATTGTATGTGCCCTCTATTATGACATTGGGCATCGGCCTTGGCAGACGACGTTGATGGCATGTTATCGTCTATGTCATGACTAGTGGCAGCAGCTTCAGCACTAGGAGGAAGTGGTTCTTGATCTTTCTCTATTTTATTTTTATCGGAGAAAGTTTGGTCCTCCATTTATGTTATATCGATTTGATATATACGTGCGGCTAAACACAGAAAATATTTTTTTATTTTTGCTGGAGAGTAGTGCACTTTGTGGGTTACACCAGCCTTTAAGAAATGAGCCAGCCGGCTCTTTACTTATGGGACACAGGCGCACGCTTGGCGCTGCTCCTTTGTTGATGCACGTACGGCTACTGTGCACACAATTCACAAACACAGAAAATAATTTTTTTTTTGGTTTGGACTGGAGTGTACTTTGGGGGTTACAGCACCCTTTAACGGTCAAGCCAGCCGGCCCTTTACTTATGACACAGGCGCACGCTTGGCACTACTTTGTTGATGCACGTGCGGCTACTGCGCACACAATTCACAAACACAGAAAATATATTTTTTTTTGGTTTGGACTGGAGTGTACTTTGGGGGTTACAGCACCCTTTAATGGTCAAGCCAGCCGGCCCTTTACTTATGACACAGGCGCACGCTTGGCACTACTTTGTTGATGCATGTGCGGCTACTGCGCACACAATTCACAAACACAGAAAATATATTTTTTTTTGGTTTGGACTGGAGTGTACTTTGGGGGTTACAGCACCCTTTAACGGTCAAGCCAGCCGGCCCTTTACTTATGACACAGGCGCACTCTTGGCACTACTTTGTTGATGCACGTGCGGCTACTGCGCACACAATTCACAAACACAGAAAATTATTTTTTTTTTGGTTTGGACTGGAGTGTACTTTGGGGGTTACAGCACCCTTTAACGGTCAAGCCAGCCGGCCCTTTACTTATGACACAGGCGCACGCTTGGAACTACTTTGTTGATGCACGTGCGGCTACTGCGCACACAATTCACAAACACAGAAAATAAATTTTTTTTTGGTTTGGACTGGAGTGTACTTTAGGGGTTACAGCACCCTTTAACGGTCAAGCTAGCCGGCCCTTTACTTATGACACAGGCGCACGCTTGGCACTACTTTGTTGATGCACGTGCGGCTACTGCGCACACAATTCACAAACACAGAAAATTATTTTTTTTTTGGTTTGTACTGGAGTGTACTTTGGGGGTTACAGCACCCTTTAATGGTCAAGCCAGCCGGCCCTTTACTTATGACACAGGCGCACGCTTGGCACTACTTTGTTGATGCACGTGCGGCTACTGCGCACACAATTCACAAACACAGAAAATTATTTTTTTTTTGGTTTGGACTGGAGTGTACTTTGGGGGTTACAGCACCCTTTAACGGTCAAGCCAGCCGGCCCTTTACTTATGACACAGGCGCACGCTTGGCACTACTTTCTTGATGCATGTGCGGCTACTGCGCACACTATTCACAAACACACAAAAAATATTATTTTTTTAGCACTTGGGGGGAGCACCCCTGATGGACAGAGCACTCCCTGGACAACACTACAGCACCCCTTTAGGACTGGGACACTGCACAGGACTTTGGAGTGGACACAGCCCCTATGGAGAACTGACTGCACAACACAGTCCAGCCAGCCCCTATGGACTTTGAAGTAGTGGACACAGCCCCTATTAACAACAGCAGCACAGCACAACACAGCCAGCCCCTATGGACTTTGAAGTAGTGGACAACAGCAGCACAGCGCAGCACAGCACAGCACAACACTACTCTGCACTACACTACACTACACAGCCCAGCCAGCCCTAACTCCCACCCTCCCTCTTCACTGTCCACAGCCGAGTGAGAAAATGGCGCCAGCGCGGGTACCTTATATAGGTTCCAAAACCCGTGAGACTCGGAAGGCGGGATGATGACGTTTTGCCTCGATTTCAGATCCGAGTCAGGCGGGAAAAGTCGAGCCTGACTCGGATCTGCCTCGGATCGGGGGGGCTCGGGGGGGTCGGATTTCAGAAATCCGAACCCGCTCACCCCTAATTGTAATGCAAACTGATAAAAAGGACCATATAACAGTAACTTATGTTTACATATAACCTTATAGGTACATCTTGTAAGAATACTCTCCAATGTGAAAAGCAAGCACAATTGTATATATTATTATAACAGCTGTTAAAATATCAGAGAGTAATAGACATTGCATGAGTACACTCAGAAGAATTATGGGCCTGATTCAGAGCCGCTCGTAAGCGGCCGCTCGATCGTTCCGAGCGATGTTTGCACAACTGCGCATGCGTACGGATCGTAATACGCATGCGTGAACCAGTCAGTGCGGCCGAAAATCGTTTGTTCGCTAAATAGCGAATGCCTGCTATTTTGAGTGACAAGAGGAGGCGTATGTGGTTGGAAACAGGGGAAGGTGCTTGAAAACGGGGAGTGGAGATCCGAACGCAGGCGTGCTTAAAGGTCAAAACAGGTGTTTTATGGGTGTGCATAATTCATACAGCAGCGTCATTGACCACGTCACAGGGTTATTTTATAGTCAGAACTGCTCGCAAGATTGTGGTAGGAAAAACCAACCACAAGAATAGCGAGCAGTTCATACGCTGGACGATGTACTCGATTAATCTAATAAATAGCGGACAAGACGTAGGATGCGAGCGGCCAGGGGGCGTAGTTTTCCAAAAAACGACCGCATGTTTGGTTCGCTCGTTCAGACCTAGAGGTGTGAACAGACCGCAAAGAGCGAACGGTTCATTTGAATAGCCACCCCTTTTTTCTGAACGAGCGAGCGCAAATAGCGTCCGGCTTTGAATGAGGTCCTATGTTCATTAGTAAAACTCCTCAGTGTACATATAATCTAAGCACCAATAGAGAGTGGGAAAACAATGATGTCTGCCACCTGAAGGCTGCATTTCTACTGTCCCTCTGTCTGCCAATCCAGGGGCATAGAATGGGGAATGAGAGAACACAAACCACAGGTGTGCAGAAAGGGGTAATGAGAGAGAAGGCATTTCTGCTGTCTGAAAAAAGTTAACCACCAAGATAGTCTTCCAGCAACCACCAATCTGAGGGACCTCCCAGTCCTTGTGCAGCCACAGCTTCACCCTTAATTTGTCCCAATCACATGCAGTACTCCCACCCAGCTCTGCAATGCAGCCGCGGCTCATGGAAGCTGCGGCTCTGCCATAATGTGCCCACAGTGATCTGGCACTTCAGAGACAATTCCCGTCTGGTGCTGCAGAGAAGCCGTGGCTTACTAGACAGAGGTAAGCTTCACGTTACGCAACCTGGCCAATGGAGCGACCATCAGTCACAATGTTCACCATGTTCAGCTTTTCATCACCTAGTAAGTGCCCACCACTCTTTGATGCCATATATATCAATAGCATCCACTTTTAACAAATAGACCCATTTCACCTAATGGCCCCAAAATTACATTATTACCTCCCCAATAACATTAATAAATATTCACACACTACAGCTGGGGAAATCTCAGATTTTTCTACTGTCTGCCTTTTAATACATTTTGGAGAAACAGTAACAACCCCCTTTAACCCTTGATTAACTGGGGCTCCTTCCTTAGTGAGTCATTGATGCTCTCTCTCTGTCTGTAGGACATGATTATCCTTAGCTTCTGTCTTGCACAAATTATATTCAGTAAAAACTATAGATCACCCCTCTCCAACTTGTCATAGCATGCTTTTCTCTCACCTGCTCTACATCCCTCTCCAACTTGTCATAGCATGCTTTTCTCTCACCTGCTCTACATCCCTCTCCAACTTGTCATAGCATGCTTTTCTCTCACCTGCTCTACATCCCTCTCCAACTTGTCATAGCATGCTTTTCTCTCACCTGCTCTACATCCCTCTCCAACTTGTCATAGCATGCTTTTCTCTCACCTGCTCTACATATCAAACCACAGCCCTCACTCAGCAGTCTTGGAACCTCCCTACTGTGCCATCTCCTCACATTTTCTCTGAGCCATCTTTCTGGGCCTCCTGAATTTTGCTGGACACATACACTACAGTAATGGCCTAATACTAGGCCTCTACTCAGCTCATTGCTGAGCAACCAGATTCCAAGGGATGGACCTCCTGCAGGACACATAGTTGCTTTCTGAGCCCTTTGCTGAGCTGAGAATAGGGTGGTCACACAACTTTTTAAACCTGTAGGGAAAGATCAGGACCGTAACTAGGGGTGTGCGAGTGGTGCCACACACAGGGCCCAGTTGCTGTCCCACGGCATCTGCATGTGGCTTGCAAGGTGCCCGGAACAGCACTATGCAGAGCTGCCTGTTGAGCACCCCATACTGTCCTTAGGACACTCTGGGCAGTGATACACTTTCCGAAGGCAGTGGCTGGCACCCTAGAAGTTAAGTCATGATTTCACGGGTTTAGGGGACAGGGTAGGGACGGGGCAGGCACAGGACGGCGTAGTGCCCAGTTACGGCACTGGGGAAGATATCAAACTCCAGGGCCTCAAGAGGTCACAAAATAGATCACCTACCCCATAACCATAACACATGGTAGTTTGTTAAATACAATTACTTAGTTCTGAACAGCATTTATTATTTCACATCATAAAGAAAATGATTTAATGGAAAAAAGTGAAACTCGTTCCAGATGTTATCCTTATATGAAGATGTAATGTTGGCTATGTGTGGCACTGAAGAGGGTCTCACAGCATGGACCTGGCAAATGAGATTGTTTAGGCATTTGAAATTCCTTGCTAATCCATACAGTATTACATTATTAAGATCATTTAGTTTCCTACAGAAATATTTATAGCCAGCTCCTCATAAACACCTCTGCTGAAAATAATTGTTGAAGTTTTTTGTTTTAGGTGTTAGAAACGTTGATGTCAAAGGGATTCATCACATAGGAAATATGAGATCCCATAAAAGCCAACACATTTAATGGAGCATCATAACCTGAAAGAAGTGATATTGTACGCTCCTTCTATTCCTTAGCCTTGACGAAGCACTCCATGTATTGCAACACAGCTGGTGTCTGCAGTACAGCTGCTTCTTACATTACTTTTCCCTTCTTTGTACTGCTTGTTCTTTTATACCATAGTTTTATTTATTTATTGAACCATCTATTGACTTTTACTCAATTGAAAGTGAAGTTTGTCCATTTTCTATCATCAGCAAGTATACATGGTCTTGCTTTTCTTCTTGGATTAAAAAGAAATAAATTCAATATACCTGCATGGACAGACAGTGCCTATTTGGAAGTGAAGTATGCCATTGTAAACTGTAATTATTTTTAGACCATTTTGCAGTAGCTGGGCAGCCAATAAGTGACTCAGTCTTAATGTACTGCACTTTATTTATTTACAGTACTTATTTTTTGACCATTAAAACATTTATCCAATTAAAACTATAAAAGAAAGTGTAGGTACAGCATGTATATATGATTTGCTTGCAGGTAGCATGAGGTTATGGCTTGTTTTTCCTGTAGCATAGTGGCAGCTTCTGGGGAAAGTGGTATTCCTAGCTCTATCTCTGCTATGTTTCTGTTTTATTAATAATCTTGGTACAAAGTAATATTTTCACCAGTTATTGGGAGGCTTAGTAGTAAAATACACAGTAAAATGTCATAATAGAAATCTACAAACCATAAAAACAATACACTAATTCTATTAAAATAAAAGTAAACTTTTATTAATGACAGACAGATTAAAAGAATTTCAAAACAATGCTCAGTTCAACATGGGAACACTATGAGCTTTGATATTAATGTCACTTGTTTTCATACAACCAGTGCTTGGTTGTGCACTTAATGGTTGTTTTTTTTCTACATTAAGGTTTTATTTTTGTTTTTTTTCTACATTAAGGTTTTATTTTAAAATTTGAATAAAGATTGAGAAAAGGGTTGATGTTGTTTTTTTATTCCTATATGACGTAAGATATTACAACCTGTATGTATTAATGGCCAACTCAGACCTGAATTACCCAAATTCCCTCTTCCAATGTTCCCATTAGAAGCAAGTACATTATGCATAGAGAATAATAGGTAAGTGGTGGCAAGGTATTACTTATAGCCATTAAGTGGCAGCAGTCTGTAGACCTTTCCTTTTTATGGATAGACTGTAGAGTGTTATGAATTACATATAGAGACATTTTCCTGTCTTACTGTATGATGCATTAACCTGATGCAGTAGTAAACAGAATGTAGAAATCCAACTTTGAATTGAATTTTATAAGCATAATACTTCTGCTGATTATTAAAACTTTTTTCAGTTTTACTTCCTGATGTGATACTATTTTAATTCTTTAATAGATGTTGCTGTCTGTACAAAATTAATACAGTGCTTTTTATATGTCTTTTCATATTACAATGACCCTTGGCTACGTACTGTAAATATTTTCAAATGAAACATTTAAAATGTTGGGTGAGACTTTTCATAAATATATGATGTTGAATTTTTAGAACTCAAATTGACTAGGTATTAAATTTAATATACCAGGACCTCTTATTCAGATGGACAATAAGCAGGAAATATAATTTAGTTTGTAGCTCCAGGACATCAGGACTCAAAACTTTACTTCTTAAGCTGGGAATATTAACTAGTTCCAATTCTCTTTTTTTAAAAACATTCAATTACTTACAAAAAACATATCCTTTAAAACTAAATCTCCTTTACACTTTGAAAACAGTTTGGCAAAGAACCCATGGCAAATGCCAATAGACATATGTCACAAGATTGCTAGCTGATGGCAAGCAGAAATGGGTCCCAGAAGCTGCAGGCTGACCCAATGGCATAACAGGACATGTAATCAATAAGTAAAACCATAATGGGTAGTGATACGTGCCAGTGGAGTCAGAGCAAGGAGGATCATCATACAGTGCCAAATACAATATTTGGCCAATTGTCTGAATTTATATACTGTAGTTCTAGAATGCAGCAGCTTGGCTACAGAAAGGAAGTGAGTAGTATACTGAACTGAGCATTCATGAGCAAATTCATAAGAAACAAACTTTCCTCAATAAGAATTGAGATATTTCTATTTGTTTGTAATTATCCCAAAAAATCCAGAACAGGATTGTGAAACGCATAGAGGAGAACTGGTGGCTGAAAAGAGCTTTAGGAACAACATCCACTTTTCTATTTAAATGCCATTATTATCTGTGACACTGTAATTACATTTGTTTGTTTTTTTATTCAAACTTTTTTATTGAGCCATTATAGTAAGGCAAAATAGTAATATAAGATAATAAAGTGTTGCTAGTCAATAATAGATTAACAAATAATAGATATGTGAAATGTCAGTTAAGACAATCAGATTTGAGTTACGTACATAAGTACTGTACTTTTCTAAATTCAGACAATCCTCTTCATTTATGGGGTTATACTATGGATTTTTTAAACATTTTTGCAGAAATAAATGATTATCAGTCATTTATAATGGAGATTTGATGCTGCTGAATTGAGAAAAGCTTTGTGACCACCTGTATTAGGTGCTTTGCACACGTTTATTTTGTCATCACATTCTGCACTATGGAAAAAAAGAATTTGTTCTTCTTGAACACCATAATGCACAACAATAAGGGCCTGATTCAGAGTTAGGAATAGAACGAGAGATACCACTTAACTGTGTACCTGGACAAACCATGTTGCAATGCAAGGGGTGTAGATACATAATTTTGTTTTTGCATGTAGGGTAAATACTGGCTGCTTTTACATGTAGCCCACAAATACTGCACAGCTTTATTATTAGTCTACAATTTAGATGTCAGTTTGGACACACTCCTCCCAAATCTAAATCTCTCTGCACATTTTAAATCGGCCCCACCTGCAGTGCAGCATGGTTTCACCAAGATGATCAGTTGAGAGAGATATCTCACTCTATTCCCAACTCTGAATCAGGCCCTAAGTCAAGTCTATTTTAGGATGGTTAAAGTTTGATACAGCTTAAAAGTTTTATGCAGAGCTCACCCATATAAAGGTGAACACCTAGCAATTTATTGCAAACTATTTTCAACACACAAAGCTCATTATAGTGTTTCTTTTTCCCTTTTTGCACATTTACGCATGGATCTAATTATCTTCTAGCAAAGTGGAAAGGTTTAAGCAAAGTCTGATGCCTTGAAGACAGCTGATCATAGGTGTATTTATAATGCGTGTGTGGTGTGCTCAATGTAGTCTCTCCAATATGCAGAGTCATATTCAGAGTCACACTCACAGCACTCACACATAGATTGGGGCACACATTATTGTGCCCCCTCCCTCTTACCTTACAGCAGCTCCACCCCTCCTATCTCCTAGGTGCAGGCAGGAGTCAGGGGCCAGAGCTGTTACCTATACCATGTAGCTATACCCTCCTACTCAGATCCTTCCCCCTTCCTCACATCCTCTGTCTGCACAACAGCTTAGTTGCAGCTTTGCAGCTGCCTGCTAGTAAGAGACAGGGGTGCGGATCTACTGCTATCTCCCTGTAGGCACATTGAGAACAAGTTTTATGCTAGAGAGAAGCATTGCTCCCCATACTCCTCCCATTTGCTCCCCTCTTGCCACTGTTTCTGGCCATACAGTGCATACAGCAAGCTCTGGCCATGAAATGCCCTGTACAGTAAATACAGAAGATAACTCTCAAATGATCATATATCTTTCTACTACATTTATTCAACAAAGTGCCTACAACAATCAGTACAATAATTTAAAATACAATGTAATTCTAACTGTTACAAATAAATAATTTTCTACAAACTACACAACTATCAAATGAATACTGTATAAAAAAAGAAAACATTTTTTGTCAGCACACAAAATATTTATAGTAGCAATTTAATTTCAGTAGCTACATATTCAGCCTTGTCTTAATAAACTTCCATCCCAAGGTACTAGTTATTTTGTTGAATATTTCAAACTAATATTAATATGATTGTTCTAAGTGCTATGGGTCGGCATAATGTATTACAACTAATTCACTTATTAATTTGTAGAACATTCACAGTGTTTTAAAACATTTAATTATTATATACAGGATTAAACTGTATATCAAGATTGCAATTGCTGCTCCTAATTAGTTTCCTACAGCACAGTTACTGTAGCTGCAAATTTAATAGATGAATAAATGGATAGTCATTATATTGAGGCATAGGTGATTGATAATTAATACCATTATCCAAGAATTCTACGCAAATATGCACATAAAAAGTTAATGAGCAAAGTTGACAACATAATAGATTTCACACATATAGTATTGGTAATATAGGTAAAATGTTAAATTATTATTATTATATTTTATTTATATGGCGCCACAAGTGTTCCGTAGCGCTTTACAAAGTACATAAATAAGTGAAGAAGAAACCAGTGACTTACAGTACAATACAGTGCAGGACAAGGACAAGGTTTATATACATTGCTGCATTAGCGATCATAACACTCAAATAAGCAAGAGGACATAAACAACCAAGTGATATGTGCCCAAGTGGGGAGTGAAGAGTAGATGGCAGTATAAGTAAGGAGAAGCACAAGAGGGTAAAGGGCCCTGCTCGTGAGAGCTTATATTCTCATAGGTAGAGGCATACAAGCAGACGTGACACAGATGGGGTAGACAGGGAGGAAGGAGCATGTAGCAGTGGGTTAGGATGAGAGTTGGAAGGCTTTGATGAAGTAGTGACAGCTGGAAGGCTTTGATGAAGTAGTGGGTCTTGAGAGCCCATTTGAAGATTTGTAGAGAGGTGAAGAGTCTGATGGGGAGAGGGAGAGTTCCAGAGGTAGGGAGCAGCACGGGCAAAATCTTGAAGGTGGGAGTGGGAGGAAGTAATCAGTTGGCAAGAGAGGCGGTGTGCGTGAAGAGAGTGGACGGGAGTGTGAAGGAAGATAAAGTCAGAGATGTAATAGGGAAAGGAGGGGATGAGGGCTTTGTAGGATAGTGTAAGAGCCTTGAATTGGGTTCTGAAGAGAAAGGGGAGCCAGTGGAGGCCTTGTACAAGAGAGGAGGTAGATGTAGAACGTTTGGAGAGGAAGATGAGCCGAGCATCAGCATTGAGGACAGATTGGAATGGAATGAGGTGGGAGTCAGGGAGGCCGGATAGGAGGTGGTTACAGTAGTCCAATCTGGAGATGATGAGTAAGTGGATGAGATTTTTAGTAGCATCTTGGGTGAGAAAGGGTCTGATCTTGGAAATATTTCTAAGATGGAAATGGCAGGATTGTTATTTTAAATAAATGAAAATATACAAAACATCCATTTGATCTATAATACATGCAGTTTTCTAATTTACAGTAATGTCCAGATCTATATCGAATGTACTTTCATCTATGTGTATGGCAGTTTACCAGACTCTACCAGTGATTTGACTATTCATTTGTGGCCTTAAAACTGTATATATTAAACTGTATATATTTTGACTACTAATGTTCTGATTGGCATTTACTATTGTACTGATAGCGCTGGAATGTGGATTTTTGTATAAGGAGTCAAACATATTTATAACTGTAATCAAGGGTGTCAGAACATTTTTAAATTGTGGTGGCCAAGATATAATTTCATTTGGTGCCCCTAAATCGTCAACTGTCACCCCCTCCACTTTTATGCCTCATAATTAAATGTTTTCATCAAAAGCAATAAAGTAGTAAGTATTACAGTTCAGAAAAAACACTATTGTTATTAGTATATATACTGTATAGTGAACACTTCAAAACATAAGTGAAATCAGTTTGCAAAAAATACATAACAAAATATATTCATACAGCTTTGTAAAATAAGTTATTAAGGTTTGCCACTCTAAGGGGTAAATTTACTAAGATTCAAGATGTTGCCGATTTGCAATGAGATTAATCTCGTTGTAATTCGCCTGAACTCGGGTGATTTAATCACTTTTTTTATTCCAAATTTACCAAGGAGACGATTTGAGGCTAAATGAGTTTGCCGATGGTGATGTTTTTCGAGATTCTCGGGTGATTTGTAAGCAAGCTCGAGTGAATTATCTCACCCGAGATTGCAGTGATTTCTCTCTGCACAACTCTCCCTAGCAAGCAGCATGCACATATCAGTGAGATATGAGAAGGCTGCTTGTGTTGTACTGTACCTGTTAAAAATGGGTTAAATTGTTAAACAAAAAATGATGTAGCCCCAAAAGCTTAAACCGCCCTGGACTTGTCAGCCTGTCCTGGTACCTAAAATTATGGGGAACAAAACATGTAGGGTTCCACCGTAATTTAGGTACCAGCACCAGGCTGCAGGGCCAGTCCTGGTTTTAAATATAGGGGGAAAAATGCGTAATGGTCACCCTATATATAAAACCAGCACTGGACCCAAAATGGCCAGGGTGTAATGCCACAGCCAGGCAACCCTATTACTGGGTCTCCAGGGCAAAGTGTTCTCACCCCAAGCTGCTCAGGCCAAGCAGGGGATCTCAGAGGAGGTGGGGACCTCCCAAGAAGAGGTCCTCCCTCTCCCAAGCACCCCAGGCTTGGTCTGAAGCCCAGGCCTCTTCCCCACACCCCTGTAGCCATGGGAACAGGGATAATAAAGTAAAGAATAGAAGGAAACTATTGTATTAGTGGCACTACAGATGCCAGCATGCTTAGGCCCTGGAGACCCGATAATAGGGTCTCTTGGCTGTGGCATTACACTCCGGCCGTTTTGGGTCTGGTGCTGGTTTTAAATATAGGGGGACCCCTATGCATTTTTTCCCCCCTATATTTAAAACCAGGACTGGCCCTGCAGCCTGGTGCTGGTACCTAAATTTTGGTGGAACCCTACTCATTTTGTTCCCTGTAATTTTAGGTACCAGGACAGGCTGACATGTCCTTTGCTGGTTAAGCTTTTTTTTGGGGGGAGGGACCCTACGTCATTTTTTTTTAAACATTAACCTGATTTTTACTCTTTATAGAAAGAAACATACACAAATCACAGTGATTTGTGTATGTTTCTGACCATCTTGCAGCTCAGGGGGTTGAGAGTTTGAAAAGTGATTTTGACAGAGAGTTTGCTCCTATCTCACCTGGGCTTGTCAACCCAATTCTTGGTAAATTTGAGAGATGTATGTGTTAGGTGAAAAGTACTTCCGATTTGGTCCGATGGTGATTTGATTCGAGATTGCTATCTCACCCCAGTTTTACGTGTGAGATGAGAGAACTCTCTCCCCATCTCACCCAACATTGCCTTTAGAAAATTTGCGAGATGGAAAAAAATGAATAAATCACCTGAGATGGTCATCTTGAGCTATCTCGATTCTTTATAAATTTACCCCTAAATGTATTTTAAATATGAATTCACTTAGAATAAAGTTTGTATTCAATTCATCAACTCGCAAAGAGCAGGCGTGTAGAATACAGAGTTGGTTCCGCCACTATTGTAGAATGGTAAACTGCAGATACGTTTTCACCCTCCGCAGCATCAAAATGGTCGCTCTGCACTAGTAGATGTTGCAGGCACCACAAATAAGGTATTCAACAGCTTCTCTGTTTCAGGGAGTAGTCTGTGAGTTTCCAGCTTAATTTCTTTCAAAAATGTTTTTACAGAAAATGGTGATGAAGTGCACCCTGAATCCTGAAATATTCCATAGACCATCCATAGACTTTGATGGTCTATGGAATATGTTTCAGCAAAAGTTTTCATATGACCCGCGAATCGCGTCATTATGGCATGAGGGGGCGGGGCCTAATGAAGTGATCAGTAGCTGAATAGAATAAGTGTGTATATGTACTGTGTTATTATTTATATATGTGTATGTATGTGTTTATGTGTATATATGTGTATGTTATTATATATACAGTATGTGTTAGTGTGTGTATACTGTGTATGTGTGTGTATATATGTGTATGTATGTGTTTATGTGTATATATGTGTATGTTATTATATATACAGTATGTGTTAGTGTATGTATACTGTGTATGTATGTGTATATATGTGTATGTATTAGGGGTGTGCACCGGCCACTTTTCGTGTTTTGTGTTTTGGTTTTGGATCTGGATCTTTCTTCGTGTTTTGGATCTGGATTGGTTTTGCCAAAACCACCCTTCCGTGTTTTGGGTTCTGGGTTTTGTGTTTTGGATCTGTATTTATTTGAAAAAAAGCATAAAAACAGCTAAAATCACAGAATTTGTAGGTTTTTCTGCTCCTATGCTATTATTAACCTCAATAACCTTAATTTCCACTCATTTCCAGTCTATTCTGAATACCTCACACCTCACAATAGTGTTTTTATGTCCAAAAGGTTGCACCGAGGTAGCTGGATGACTATGCTAAGCGACACGAGTGGGCGGCACAAACACGTGACCCATCTAGGCGTGAAACTGCAGTGGCAGACAGGATGGCATTGTAAAACTAGGCCCCAAACTGTACATAATGCAAAGAAAAAAAAGAGGTGCAAGATGGAATTGTCCATGGGCCCTCCCACCCACCCTTATGTTGTATAAACAGGACATGCACACTTTAACAAACCAATCATTTCAGCGCCAGGGTCTGCCACACAACTGTGGCTGAAATGATTGGTTCGTTTGGGCCCCCACAAAACAAGCTGGCAATTTATCTGTCCCTGCACAAACTGGCTCTACGGAGGCAAGATGTCATCCTCATCCTCCTCATCCACCGATTCCTCACCCTCTTCAGTGTGTACATCCTCATCCTCACAGAGTATTAATTCGTCCCTGCTGGAACCACAGGTCCCTCTGTACGTTCTGGAGGCTGGTCTCCCTGGAAGAGTTGATAATTCATTTTATGAACATCATCTTCTCCACATTTTGTGGAAGCAACCTCCTACGCCTTTCGCTGACAAGGTTCCCGGCTGCACTAAACACTCTTTCGGAGTACACACTGGAGGGGGGGCAACTCAGGTAAAATAGAGCCAGTTTGTACAGGGACCTCCAAATTGCTTCTTTTTCCTGCCAGTACAGGTACGGACTGTCTGACATGCCTACTTGGATGCTGTCACCGATGTAATCCTTTAACAGACAGACGCACGCTTGTCGCTGCTGCTTTAAGGATGCAGGTGCGGCTACAGCCCACACAATTCACATAGACAGAAAAAAGAAGAAGAATATTTTTATTGTTTGTGTAGCACACTTTGAGGGTGTCACCACCCTTTAACAGACAGACGCACGCTTGTCGCTGCTGCTTTAAGGATGCAGGTGCGGCCACAGCCCACACATTTCACAAAGACCGAAAAAAAAAGAACAATATTTTAATTGTTTGTGTAGCACACTTTGAGGGTGTCACCACCCTTTAACAGACAGACGCACGCTTGTCGCTGCTGCTTTAAGGATGCAGGTGCGGCTACAGCCCACACATTTCACAAAGACCGAAAAAAAAAGAACAATATTTTAATTGTTTGTGTAGCACACTTTGAGGGTGTCACCACCCTTTAACAGACAGACGCACGCTTGTCACTGCTGCTTTAAGGATGCAGGTGCGGCTACAGCCCACACAATTCACAAAGACAGAAAAAAGAAGAAGAATATTTTTATTGTTTGTGTAGCACACTTTGAGGGTGTCACCACCCTTTAACAGACAGACGCACGCTTGTCGCTGCTGCTTTGAGGATGCAAGTGCGGCTACATCGCACACAAGTCACAAACACATTAAAAAAATAGTTTTTTATTTTTTGGAGCACTTTGAGAGTTACACCACCCTTTAACAGACAGACGCACGCTTGTCGCTGCTGCTTTAAGGATGCAGGTGCGGCTACAGCCCACACATTTCACAAAGACCGAAAAAAAAAGAACAATATTTTAATTGTTTGTGTAGAACACTTTGAGGGTGTCACCACCCTTTAACAGACAGACGCACGCTTGTCGCTGCTGCTTTAAGGATGCAGGTGCGGCTACAGCCCACACAATTCACATAGACAGAAAAAAGAAGAAGAATATTTTTATTGTTTGTGTAGCACACTTTGAGGGTGTCACCACCCTTTAACAGACAGACACACGCTTGTCGCTGCTGCTTTAAGGATGCAGGTGCGGCTACAGCCCACACAATTCACAAAGACAGAAAAAAGAACAATATTTTAATTGTTTGTGTAGCACACTTTGAGGGTGTCACCACCCTTTAACAGACAGACGCACGCTTGTCGCTGCTGCTTTAAGGATGCAGGTGCGGCTACAGCCCACACAATTTACAAAGACAGAAAAAAGAAGAATATTTTTATTGTTTGTGTAGCACACTTTGAGGGTGTCACCACCCTTTAACAGACAGACGCACGCTTGTCGCTGCTGCTTTGAGGATGCAAGTGCGGCTACATCGCACACAAGTCACAAACACATTAAAAAAATAGTTTTTTATTTTTTGGAGCACTTTGAGAGTTACACCACCCTTTAACAGACAGACGCACGCTTGTCGCTGCTGCTTTAAGGATGCAGGTGCGGCTACAGCCCACACATTTCACAAAGACCGAAAAAAAAAGAGCAATATTTTAATTGTTTGTGTAGCACACTGTGAGGGTTTCACCACCCTTTAACAGACAGACGCACGCATGTCGCTGCTGCTTTAAGGATGCAGGTGCGGCTACAGCCCACACAATTCACAAAGACAGAAAATAAAAGAACAATATTTTAATTGTTTGTGTAGCACACTTTGAATCTAGACGGGATTTGGAACCGAGGACACACTACCTCCATCAATTGTCTAAATCCCACTGCACTAATGTCGGATACCGGACGCACGTCTAACACCAACATAGCAGTCAAGGCCTCAGTTATACGTTTTGCTTCAGGATGACTGCTGTCGTACTTCATCCTCATCGCTAGGGACTGTTGGAGGGTCAATTGTTTAGTAAAAGTAGTGATGTTTCTACTTCCTCTCTGGGATGATGAACAACTCCCAGCAGCAGCAACAGCACTAGGAGGAAGTGGTTCTTGATCTTTCCCTATTTTATTTTTATCGGAGAAAGTTTGGTCCTCCATTTATGTTATATTGATATATATACGTGCGGCTAAAGCGCACACAAACACAGAAAATATTTTTTTATTTTTGCTGGAGAGTAGTGCACTTTGTGGGTTACACCACCCTTTAAGAAATGAGCCAGCCGGCTCTTTACTTATGGGACACAGGCGCACGCTTGGCGCTGCTCCTTTGTTGATGCACGTGCAGCCACAGTGCACACAAGTCACAAACACAGAAAATATATATTTTTTTGGTTTGGAGTGTACTTTGGGGGTTACAGAACCCTTTAACGGTCAAGCCAGCCGGCCCTTTACTTATGACACAGGCGCACGCTTGGCACTACTTTGTTGATGCACGTGCGGCTACTGCGCACACAATTCACAAACACAGAAAATAATTTTTTTTTTGGTTTGGACTGGAGTGTACTTTCGGGGGTTACAGCACCCTTTAACGGTCTAGCCAGCCGGCCCTTTACTTATGACACAGGCGCACGCTTGGCACTACTTTGTTGATGCACGTGCGGCTACTGCGCACACAATTCACAAACACAGAAAATAATTTTTTTTTGGTTTGGACTGGAGTGTACTTTGGGGGTTACAGCACCCTTTAACGGTCAAGCCAGCCGGCCCTTTACTTATGACACAGGCGCACGCTTGGCACTACTTTGTTGATGCACGTGCGGCTACTGCGCACACAATTCACAAACACAGAAAATAATTTTTTTTTTGGTTTGGACTGGAGTGTACTTTCGGGGGTTACAGCACCCTTTAACAGTCAAGCCAGCCGGCCCTTTACTTATGACACAGGCGCACGCTTGGCACTACTTTGTTGATGCACGTGCGGCTACTGCGCACACAATTCACAAACACAGAAAATAATTTTTTTTTTGGATTGGACTGCTCTGTACTTTCGGGGGTTACAGCACCCTTTAACGGTCAAGCCTGCCGGCCCTTTACTTATGACACAGGCGCACGCTTGGCACTACTTTGTTGATGCACGTGCGGCTACTGCGCACACAATTCACAAACACAGAAAATAATTTTTTTTTTGGTTTGGACTGGAGTGTACTTTCGGGGGTTACAGCACCCTTTAACGGTCAAGCCAGCCGGCCCTTTACTTATGACACAGGTGCACGCTTGGCACTACTTTGTTGATGCACGTGCGGCTACTGCGCACACAATTCACAAACACAGAAAATAATTTTTTTTTTGGTTTGGACTGGAGTGTACTTTGGGGGTTACAGCACCCTTTAACGGTCAAGCCAGCCGGCCCTTTACTTATGACACAGGCGCACGCTTGGCACTACTTTGTTGATGCACGTGCGGCTACTGCGCACACAATTCACAAACACAGAAAATAATTTTTTTTTTGGTTTGGACTGGAGTGTACTTTCGGGGGTTACAGCACCCTTAACGGTCAAGCCAGCCGGCCCTTTACTTATGACACAGGCGCACGCTTGGCACTACTTTGTTGATGCACGTGCGGCTACTGCGCACACAATTCACAAACACAGAAAATAATTTTTTTTTGGTTTGGACTGGAGTGTACTTTCGGGGGTTACAGCACCCTTTAACGGTCAAGCCAGGCGGCCCTTTACTTATGACACAGGCGCACGCTTGGCACTACTTTGTTGATGCACGTGCGGCTACTGCGCACACAATTCACAAACACAGAAAATAATTTTTTTTTTGGTTTGGACTGGAGTGTACTTTGGGGGTTACAGCACCCTTTAACGGTCAAGCCAGCCGGCCCTTTACTTATGACACAGGCGCACGCTTGGCACTACTTTGTTGATGCACGTGCGGCTACTGCGCACACAATTCACAAACACAGAAAATATATTATTTTTTTAGCACTTGGGGGGAGCACCCCTGATGGACAGAGCACCCCCTGGACAACACTACAGCACCCCTTTAGGACTGGGACACTGCACAGGACTTTGGAGTGGACACAGCCCCTATGGAGAACTGACTGCACAACACAGTCCAGCCAGCCCCTATGGACTTTGAAGTAGTGGACACAGCCCCTATTAACAACAGCAGCACAGCACAACACAGCCAGCCCCTATGGACTTTGAAGTAGTGGACAACAGCAGCACTACACTACACTACACTACACAGCCCTAACTCCCACCCTCCCTCTTCACTGTCCACAGCCGAGTGAGAAAATGGCGCCGACGCGGGTACCTTATATAGGATCCAAAACCCGCGAGACTCGGAAGGCGGGATGATGACGTTTTGCCTCGATTTCAGATCCGAGTCAGGCGGGAAAAGTCGAGCCTGATTCGGATCGGACTCAGATCGGGGGGGCTCGGGGGGGTTCGGATTTCAGAAATCCGAACCCGCTCACCCCTAGTATGTATGTGTTTATGTGTATATATGTGTATGTGTTATTGTATATACAGTATGTTAGTGTGTGTATACTGTGTATGTGTTAGTGTGTATGTGTTAATGTGTACATATGTGCTAGTGTGTGTACTCTATACTGTGTTTGTATGTGTTAGTGTGTATGTGTTTGTGTGTGTGTATACTGTATATGTGTGTGTTAGTGTGTATCTTATATAAAATATATCTGTTTGTTACATATATATTATATGTGTGTGTGCATGTTTAATGTTTGGTGGGGGAGTGGGGGAGGCTCCATGTGACTTGGTGGGGGCCCCCACAATTTAGTTTCCCCAGGGTCCGCAGAAGCCTTAATCCAGCCCTGGGTAACAGTAGTTTCATACAATCCTAAAAAAAATCAATAGGCTGCAGATCATCCACAACACAAAGACAAATAGAAACTTGCTCTTTGTTATTGCTGTCAGATGTTTCACCAACGATTAAACTATAAGTGCCACAATGTTTAATTTCAGCTGCAATATCTCTTAATACTTAATGTGCCATGATTTCCAGCATCTTACTTCAGAGCTTGTAAAATGTTTTTTTTCCCTTTCAAGAAATTCCTTGAGTTCAGTTATATCACTTCTTCTGAAAACGTTCAGTTGGCTTAAATTGCCACAGTCAGTAAAGTGGCCTCTTAGACAAAGACCTTCTCTCGCTCCCCAAAATGTTACTGATGTCAGGAGAGCTTTCAAAGCTCTTCTATTCTTTTGCTGCTGAACACTTAGTCACCTTGGACTTCAAGGCTTTTTAAAAAAAATAATAAATAAATACTGTGCACCTTTCATCAAAATTAAGTTTTTATACCATGCAACAGAAAAATTATGTTTTGTTTATCCTAAAATACTTAATTTTTTCAGGCTGAAAAGGCTTGCCTTTTTTTACCACCATAGAACTTTGCTCGCCTTTACTGTGAGACATTAAAAGTTAATTAGGCTGATTATGAATAGGTCTTTGTCCATCTTCAGCTAATTGTGCAGCTTCATAGGAAGCACTGCAATTATTTTCACAAGCAGCATTCCCAATTTTATGAACTTCATGTAGGTTGTCGGCTGCAATCGTGTTATTGCACATCTCGCTATCACTTTCCGGTTTCTCGTATTCACAATGAATGTCTTTAGTAACAGTGGCACTGCTATGGTCTACGGTAGATTTAGGGGGGAATTCAATTATTCATGGTAATTTACAGTGGGCTGATTGATCCCCCGGAACTATTCAATTAGCTCCAAAGTGAAGCACTTATCATGGATTTTTTTTTCACCACTGCACAAGCAGTGATTAAAATTCCCCAATAACTAGGTGGTTAATGAGTGCTACAAGCCTGTTAACGCATGAATCCGTAAACTTTTCACGGATTCCGTATGTTGACGCCCATTAACCCGAGTTAACATCGGTTGACGTGTCAATTTAATGGCCGTTAACAAAGGTACCGGTAAAAAAGGGAGCCTAATTTAATAACCTGATATAGCCTGAGGCTACCTCCCTTTTTCACCGCTGTTAATTTAACGGGGATAATTGAATAGCGCCCTTGGACCTTAAGAATCTTTAGCAAAGCATTTCCTCTTTCAACTTCTTGGCTTTCTTATTCTGTCATTTCTTATTTGTTATCCTTTTACAATCACTCATTATAATGCAAATTAGTCCTTTGTTTCTCTGGCACAAAAACAGACAAAGTGGGAGGTGGGAACGGAGCTGGGAAGAAAAATGAATTTATCTTTGTATGAAATAAATTGTATCTATATTAATATGAAATTATATGACAGAAGTTTGTGATTAATCAAAGAATTGGCTCCAAACATCCATAAAATACAATACATCAGTAGGTTGAAAATACACAATTGGGGCTGAATCAGAGGTGGAAGCAGAAGTGCCTGCAGAACAGTTTATTGGCGGTCGCCCATCTGCAACTTTATGCAAATGCTGCTACAAAGCCCTTCCCTTGTGTACTTACATGAGTACAAATGTGCAAGGACTGAAACGCCCACTTTCAGTGCCTGTACATACTGTAGTACCGATTTGGTGCCTCATTAGACACCAGCGGACAAAACTTGCTCCAGCCCCATAATACACCCAAAGGAGGCACCAATCAGTATTACAACGTGACAGTGGGCGTCTCAGCCCTTGAACATTCATACGGGTTGGGTCCAGCGTCAGTCCTTGTACATTCATATGGATTTGGTCCAGCGTCAGTCCTTGTACATTCATATGGGTTGGGTCCAGCATTAGTCCTTGCACATTTGTACAATCGGGTCCAGCGTCAGTCCTTATACAATAATACGGGTCAGGTCCAAAGTCAGTCCTTGTACATTCATACGGGTCAGGTCCAGCGTCAGTCCTTGTACATTCATATGGATTAGGTCCAGCATCAGTCCTTGTACATTCATACGAATTAGATCCAGCATCAGAACTTGTACATTCATATGGGTCAGGTCCAGCATCAGTCCTCGTAGATTCCTACGGGTTGTGTCCAGCGTCAGTCCTTGCACATTTATACGATCGGATCTTGCGTCAGTCCTTGCACATTCATACAGGTCAGGTCTAGCATCAGTCCTTGTACATTCATATGCGTCAGGTCTAGCGTCAGTCCTTGTACATTCATACAGGTCAGGTCTAGCATCAGTCCTTGTACATTTATATGCATTGGGTCCAGCTTCAGTCCTTGCACATTCGTACAATTGGGTCCAGCGTCGTTGTCATCTTAAAATGTACTTTTAATGGTACATGTGTAAATACATATTTTTTATATTTACTTTTATACTCTAAAGTTTGCTCAATATTTATGTATATTATAAATTGTATTATTAAGTTTATCAGAGACATAGTTAATTTAATTGGTATTAACTAGTTTATTTACCATTCAGTGTTGTTTTTCTCTTTATTTGATATTGTACTTATTCCGAATTACATTGATGCTAACATCTGAGCTATTGCAAAAGTTAAGATTGGGAACCAGGAAGCCTTTCACTTGTCCTCTCTTATGCAAGAGGACATGAGAAAACATGACTTTACTAATGTACTTATTTTATGTTTAGCAATTTTTCTTCCACATTTCTAAAAACAGTTTACTGTCAGACATCATAACGCACTTGGGCAATAACATCAGCCACCCCATATTAGAATTCAGAGGTTTCCAGCTCAACACTGAAAGGGGGATTTCCTCTAGTCAGCCCATGGCCTAGAGGGTTATTTATCCTCTTTTAGTATTAGTAATGAGAAAACCATTGCACTATTACCAGCAAATTCTGAACAAATTATCTCACATGATCATATCAATTACACGGCAATATATGAAGCAAAATAGATGAATAAGAATAAGTAAAACATTATTGAACTTATTTATTTGTTTAAAACTTGTTGCATATGATAAATGGTGCTCCAGCCAATCAGCTTCTAACTGTCATCTGTTTAAAAAATTTATCATACGCAATGAGTTTTAAAACTTGTTGCGTATGATAAAACTCGTTGATAAATGAGCCGGTTTATAAAAATAAACATGGCTCAACATATTATTGTCTCCCATGGGAAGCTCATAAAACAGTCTCCCAGATAAAATTAAGCTTAACTATATTTGAAAACTCTCAATATGAGCGTGAGAAAAAGTTTCATTCATGGGTGATTAATATTAATAGCGCTGAAGAATAAAAATCCTGCAACTGACTGCTTGAATTCATATTTATCTGATGGATCACCAAAATCTTCAACTCAAATAGTCATCATATTCTACATGATGGGCTAATAGAATTAAGAAGATTATCTTGTGTACAATTAAATTTGTAACATTATCGAAAAGTGAAACCTGAAAAATAAAACTCAGAGGCTTTTTTTCAAAATTAAATACTTATTTGCGAATTTAAAAGAAATATTTTAAGCACTGAATAAATGTTTAAAGGACAAAGGACTGGTGTTCTGCAAATGCAGACAGAATTAATTCCAATGGGGCAACAAGCCTGCCAAGATGTTGGCAAAAGCCTTATGGTGCATACCCACAGTCCAACTTTGCAGGACGATATGAACGATAACAATATAATTTATCTTTATATCGTTCATATCGTTTACTTTTTTTAATGTTAACAACCAACGATGCGCATGGCCGTACGAACGATAACGATATCTGAGGTCGACCGTACATGCAGGCCAACTTGCTCGATATCGATGACCAAATCGTTCATATCATTCATATTGAATGATATGCGCAATCAACGATCGTCGATATCGACCAAGTTAGCCACTCCCTGGACACTCCCCAGGCTCCATTTTCAGAAGCACGCAACTCTGGAAGAAGCAATAGCACAGCTCGGCACCTGCTTCCACGCAATGTGCGCCGACCCCCGTATTTTGGTTTTGGTTTTGGATCTGGATCTCCCCTGGTTTAGGATCTGGATTGGTTTTGCCAAAACCTCACCTCTGTGTTTTGTTTTCGTGTTTTGGTTCTGGATTTTTTCTTAAAAAATAAAAAAAACAGCTAAATCACATAAAAAGGGCCTTTTTTTTGTTCCTACAGTATTAATAACCTCAGTAACATTTATTTCCACTCATTTCCAGTCAATTTTGACCACCTCACAGCTCACAATATTGATTTGTTCATCTTGTTTAGGCCCAAAACTTGCACCAAGTTAGCTGGCTGACTAAGCTGCAGCAGTGTGCGGCACAAACACATGGCAGTTCAATTTTAAACAGGGCACATCAGGAAACACTTTTATTATTTAAGAGAGGCCTGAGGGAGTTGGAGTATGTATGTAGTTGAAGGTAGGGCAGGGACAGGAAGGGTTGATTGGTAGTAAATTTAATTTCGTTTTTTGATTCAAAAGAAAATTTATGAGCGAGAAGGGGAGGGGAGGAGGCATTTACAAAAAAACATTACATTTACATCAGTCCTTGCCACAGAAGAATCCTTGAGCATGGCTGCAGCTGCTGGGAGTTGATTTTCTCATCCCAGAAGGGGACCAGAAAGAGTGATTCCCAAAAAAAAATAAACAATTGACTTAAATAATCCTTTGCAAACCTTCTGTTCTGTAACGGAATTTCCCAACCTGTACAGGGACATTAAAAAAAACAGTTAGTTAGTGGCCTTCATATTGCCATTGTTCCCACTGTCCACTTCTTAGATATGTGAATATGTTAGAATGTAGAAGGACAAAAATTGGGTGGACCACACATGGCTGATTGATCAACCATGGTGACTGGATTAGTGTCATAGAGAAGAGGAGGCTGCAAACTGGGTGTCATGTTATGAGTTGGCCATATGGGGTATGTTGCTGTTAAGGGATCAGGCTGGTTATCATTATCAGTGGACACATTATTATTATTATTATTATAGTTGTTGTTATTCTGGGTTGCCATCTCCTGAAGGGTGTTTACCAACAGACAGTGACTACCTACCTATCAGCACAGGCATAGACACTTCCTGTGGAACAGAGTTTTGTTCTCTAGAGGGAAGCCAAATGGGTGGGAGCCCCTGTTCCAACATCTGAAGCTCTTATCTCTCCACATCATCTATTATAGATGAAAAAAAATTAATTGGGGACATCTAGCTCCTCTTTCTGTAGCCTGCTCACCCTTTTTGGACAGGAAGTCCAGGAAGAAGGCCTAGAAACAGATGGGGATGGTCATTATCAAGACCTGGTCCCCACAGTGGGTGTAGTCTGGGAGATATTGGTTGGCATGCAGGCAGCGGAATAACAAAGGCCTCCATGTTGTCTGTGCTTACTATTGCGTATTTCAGTTTGCGATTCAGGTAGGAATAAAGTCGGCTACAGAACACAGTGACAGAATCACTGGATGTCTTAGTGCATTCAGGCCAAATACGATCCATGATTTCACAGACAGATTCCGGACAGATGAATCCTTTGCTTGTAATAATCTTTGTTAATTCCTGGCAAGGTGGGTGTTATAGCCAGACACTTTGAAGGCTGTAACTTTGAACTGCTTTATAGAAAACATGTGAATGAAACCTTTCCACACTGCAGAACATGATGGAGAAATCCCTTCAAGTTCGGCACCTAGAGCATTTTTTTTTCATATTCTCTGAGGCCTCTCCTGACTGTGAAGAAAGATTCTCCACACTGTAGTCTTCCATTGTGACTTTTTAATGATGATTTCAATGTTGTCCACTGGCTGAGATCCATCTCATCTGAGGGTTGGGTTTTCCCCATGCAAATGAGACAATTCACATCCAGAAGGTGACTCTTATGTTTAGCCATGGTGTCAGTCTCTCTTTTGGCAGAATTTGCACAATCTTGGTCTTGGGGGCACCATGATGAATCAGACAGATCCTCCAGGGTAAACATCTGATCTGGTGTTGTATCTATTTCTATTAAACCTTTGTGTGTGAGTTTAGTCATCTGCCGCTTGTGGTGGAGCTCTTTTTCTGTTTTCTAAATAATCTACAGACACAACGTAAAACTTAAACCTTAAAATGAAATGTTGCATTTGATGCTCTGTTACGCTTGTTCTAATAACACACTATAACCCATTAGACTTATAATCTTTGCTTTTGTTTTTGAATAGAACAGTTTTAGAATTTAGGATGTCTACTCTATATAGGTTTGTAAATAAACATAGGCTTTAGTTTTTTAGAGCATATAACTTTATAAGCTGTTAGGATCACATTTCTGCTATGTTTAAGATAAAAAAAAACAACTTTTTGTAACCCAATAACTTAAAAAAAAGTTTTCATTGCAATATTCATGCAGCCCCTTGACAGACAGCAGCACAGCACGTTTTTGAATAGAACAGTTTTAGAATTTAGGATGTCTACTCTATATAGGTTTGTAAATAAACATAGGCTTTAGTTTTTTAGAGCATATAACTTTATAAGCTGTTAGGATCACATTTCTGCTATGTTTAAGTTAAAAAAAAAAAACTTTTTGTAACCCAATAACTTTAAAAAAAGTTTTCATTGCAATATTCATGCAGCCCCTTGACAGACAGCAGCACAGCACCCGTATGCAGCTACGCCGATGACAGGTGTGGCTAACATGCACACAATAAAAATTGTTCATTTATTATATTGGGCAGCACCCCCTCGACAGGCAGGAGCATAGCACCCCTGCGCACCTACGCTGATGACAGTGACAGCCAGGTGTGGCTGACATGCACACAAAAAAAATTGGCAAAAAAAAAAGACAATATATTTAAAAAAAAAATTCAGCTCCAGAACCTGGGCCCAGAGCACAGATTGATCACGACTGGAGTCAGGCAGCACTAGGTTGCAAATTGCGTTGCTGGCTGGATACACGCACACACACAGTTAAAGTTAAAGATAAAAAATAGACAATTTATTTTTGGGTTTTTTTTATGCTCCAGAACTTGGGCCCAGAGCACCGATTGATCGCGACTGGAGTCGGGCAGCACTAGGTTGCAACTTGCGTTGCTGGCTGGATCTTGTGTGGTTAAGCCTAACATGCACACACACAGAAAAATATTACACTAAAAGACACATTTACTATACATTTTTACTATATATATATATATATATATATATATTTTATTTTTTATTTTTTTGTGGGAGTCCAGAACTTGGGCCCAGATGGGCGCAGCACCAGCCCAGATGTATTCTGCACCAGCCCAGATGGACACAGCAGACAGCAGAGCACCAGCCCAGAATGGATCAGCACTGCAGCACCCCAGGACACAGCAGACAGCAGAGCACCAGCCCAGAATGGATCAGCACCCAGCAGCACCAGCCCAGAATGGATCAACAGTGCATCAGCCCAGGACACAGCAGACAGCACAGCACCACTCTCCCAGCCCTACACTACCCACCCTCCCTGTTCAGTCTCCACAGCCGGAGTGAAATGGCATCCGCCGCGTGGTCCCACTATATTGATCATAGAGACGTAAGCTCGCGAACCAAGAGATTTCCGACTCTATGGTTTTGCCTCGGTTTCGAGATCCGAGTCAGGCGGAAAACTCAGAGCCTGCAAAATTTGGGTGGGCTCAGTTCTCTGAGAACCGAACCCGCTAATCACCTAAAAGGTAAGTAATTTTTTTTCATTACAGCCATCCCTGGCCACCAATGACTTCCACCCAAAGGGGGGCACTGCAGGGTCTCTGCATAACGGGGCACATCAGGGGGGCACAGCATATCAAGGGCTCTTAATAACAGGGAATAGCAGGGGGGCTCTTCAAAAGAGGGCACAGCAGGGGGGCTCAGCATATCGGGGGCTCTTCATAACGGGGCACAGCAGGGGAGCACAGCATATCGGGGGCTCTTCATAATGGGGTATAGCAGGGGGCACAGCATAATCGGGCTCTTCATAATGGGTACACAGCATAAGGGGGCTCTTCATAATGGGGCACAGCATAAGGGGGCACTGCAGGTGGGCTCTGCATATAAAGGAACTCTGCATAAAGGGGCACAGCATAAGTGGGCACTGCAGGTGGGCTCTGCTTATAAGGGGACTCTGCATAACGGGGCACTGCATAAGTGGGCACTGCAGGTGGGCTCTGCTTATAAGGGGACTCTGCATAATGGGGCACTGCATAAGTGGGGACTGCAGGGGCACAGCATAAGGGGGCACAGCATCAGGGGAGACTGCATAGTTGGAGGCCCTTATTTAACAGACTCAGTATAATAGTGAACTAAAAAGAACGTTTTAAATTTTTTTTTTATTTAAATGTGTGTTTAAAAATTTTATTATTTCAGACATGGCTGGAAACCGTGAACTCTGGACCGTCGCCGGGCTTATGTCTGGTGGTATGACATACCGATTCCTTTACCAATATAATGATATTAATAATGTTAAAAAAGATTATTGGACCAATTTGGCCATGGATTTTATTTGATAATTAACATTTGTTACTCTCCTAGTTCCTTCTCACGGAAGTGGATCCTGACGCTCCAGCCAGTGAGCAAGTGGAACTTGAGGACACGATCGTTGAGACGCCACCACCACCTTCAGAACCTGCCTCCTAGAAGCGGAGGTTGGTGGGCAAGGCGTCCACATCCTTAAGTTCCGGACCGGGTTGGGCAGAATATTTTTAAAACGTGCCGAGGAGGTGCTACAGATGAACATGGATGATTTCAGTACAACATCGGTAATGAATTGAGGAAAATGAAGCCCCAAACCCAGCTGTATTGCAGAAGGGTCATGTATGAGGTGTTGCGTCGTGGTATGGTCAATTTCCTTGACCATACCACAGCGCTAACCTGATACAAACCCAAGCAGCCAGCTCCAGCGGAATTGAGTAGTTCTCATCCCCCACCGCTGTATCCCCTGCACCACCAACCAACCTCACTGGGCCATCCTCAAGTGGCAAGCACTCTGCTTGGCAGAGTGCATAGTCAACTCTTACCGATGAAGAGTTTTTTCATATGTAATTTTTTTACATATAATTTTTTTTTAGCATGTTTTAGAAATTGTTCTGCCCAATTTCTCCTGCTCTTTCTTGAGGATGATATTGAGTAGTTCATCCTACCATAAACTTTGAGTTTCTCCACCTCAATTGCCCCTGTTGCTGTATGTTTGGCATTTGTATGTTTGGCTGTGACTTCCGAGGACATTGGGCCTGATTCAGACCCGCTCGCGAGCGCACAGCGCTCGCAAGTGGGTCAATGGTGGGCCATTGCGCACGTGCGGCCTGAGCACCAAGTGTGAGCGAGCCCCGGAGCGAGTGAGAACTTCACTCGCTCTGGGGCTCGCTACAAAACGGGGTGGCTGTCGATATTGATCGACAGCTCGCCCCATTTTGTAGGCGGGTAGGGGGGGTGGCTGGACAAACGGAGGCATTCCAGAAGGAACGCCTGCCATTTGTGGGCGGCCACTCGTGATGTCAGTAGAGGACTTCCGGCTCTATTAGAGCTGGAAGTCCACTTGGCATTGCGAGTGCTGAGATCCTACCACAAGGGTATCCTCGCAATGCCAATGGTCGCGATAATCGTGACCATCGCCAGGTCGCTCGCCTAAGCTGTGGGTGGTCACCCACAGCTGTGCAAGCGGCCTGGAGGACGGAATTTAAAAAAATAGGGACACCCTGATTCAGAGCGATGCACGCAAATAGCGTGCGCCTCTGAATCAGGCCCACTGTTCGGAAGTATATGTATCTTCTCCTTTACCCATTTATGTCTGCATTTTTCTTTGGGTGACCGCTATACATCACCAAAAGTTGATGTGCCTGGTTGTCCTGATCTGAGTATTATTTAAATCTGGCGATCCTGTCCAGAAATAGCCAGTTTTCATATTAATAATTTATATATATATAAAAAAAAAAAATCTAAATCAAAAAATGGTTGTCTGTCTTTATTTGCGGCGCATGTTTTCACATATCTTTAAGATAAAATGTTTTAATGTTTATTTTTGATATGAACCTATTTTTGACCAAAAGAGGTAAGACCAGGGCACACATATCCACTTGCCTATATTAATGAGCGATTGAACAATAATGACATCGTTATCGTTCAAACGCTCAGTAATCGTGCATAATTCATGCAGCTTAATGTCAGAAATGAAAGGTGAGGGTGCATTCACTGATCAAACAATTTTTTCAGTGTAGGCACTACAATGCTGTAATCGTAGTGTTGTTCCACTATCTAGAAGTGGATACGCACCGGGGTATATGGGTTGTAAAAGTATGTGTCTATTGGGGGGGAGGGGTTGTATATCACAAAACCTAGGCGGAGATTAGGGTAAAACACCACCCCAGGAATGGGTATTTGCACAACACTGAAGGAGAGTTGTTGTGTGGTAGGAGAAGAGGGGAGGTTATGGGTACCTACCACCAGAAGTCAGGCTCTGCATTGTTCAGGCGATGGTTTATCTTTCAGCAGGACAACGACCCTAAGCACACAGCCAAGATATCAAAGCAGTGACTTCAGGACAACTCTGTGAAAGTCCTTGAGTGGCCCAGCCAGAGCCCAGACTTGAATCCGATTGAACATCTCTGGAGAGATCTGAAAATGTCTGTGCAGTGTGCACTGATGCTTCCCATCCAACCTGATGGAGCTTGAGAGGTGCTGCAAAGAAGAATGGGCAAAACTGCCCAAAGGTAGGTGTGCCAAGCTTGTGGCATCATATTCAAAAAGACTTGAGGCTGTAATTGCTGCCAAGGTGCATCAACAAAGTATTGAGCAAAGGCTGTGAATACTTATGTACATGTGATTTTTTTCAATTTGCAAAAATCTCAAAAAAACTTTTTACACGTTGTCATTGTGTGTAGAATTTTGAGGACAAAAATTAATTTAATCCATTTTGGAATAAGGCTGTAACATAACAAAAATGTGGAAAAAGTGAAGCACTGTGAATACTTTCCGGATGCACTGTATAGGCAAATTTTACAATTGATTTATAATCTAATGTGAATTAATCTCTTCAATGGTTATACAATTCTTAACTCTTTGTATTCAGTTAAATCACCATACCTATATACTATTATGAAAGCAAAAAAAATATAATTTGGTTAAACAAAGATGTTTTTATTTAGTATTTCTTTAGTATTTTTAAACAGAACTGTTTAGCAAGTAATTTACTTTTACAAATAGGCAATACGGTCTGCCTGCCAGGAAACAGCACCTTCACCATTGAAATATGCAAGTACTGCTCCCTGACTTCCTTTGTCCCTGCTGTGCCAGCATGTGGAACTGGCGGATGATTCACAGAGGGCCAGTTTTGATCCACAGGTTAAGGAAAATTAATTTGTGCAGAACACCCTAAATCGGTTGCTGAGGATCCCAAATGCATTTTCAACTGTCCGTCGTGCTCTGGACAGCCTGTAATTAAATTTCACACATGCTCAGTGGAGATGGCACGGAAAGAAACACTGCGCATCAGCACTAGGCTGATGCGCAGTGATCTCTAGCAGGGATTGCCGGAGGCGGAAGTTATCACTCCCCTGCTCCGGCAGATGACATGTTAGTGCATCTCATCGTTACTGTTTCCTACTTTGCCTCAGTAATGAGCGTTACAGCAGCACCATAAGTGGCGCTATAGTACATCTTCCCCATAATACTTTAATAAATCCATATAAGGACATCATTTAAAAATGTAACTACTATTTATCTAGCATCATATACGCTAGGGGGCACGGGCACAAGGGGGGAGATTTATTATAGCGGCACTTAACGTGCTGCTCTAATGCTTCCTTTACCGATGCAAAGCAGGAAGCACTAACGATGAGATGTATTAACATCTCATCCGCCGGAGTGGGGGAGCGATTACTCCCCCCTCCGGCGCTCCCTGCTAAAGACCACAGTGCATCAGCCTAGTGCTGATGCGCTTTGTCTCAGTCCCGGCCGGCTCCACTGAGCATGCGTGGGATCTCGCAAGTATCGCATGATCCCTGCATGCAGCCCTGGAGCTGGCAACCACCGCAGCAGAGACAGCACTGTCCCTGCTATGTGGATAGGGCATTGCCAGGTTGTAGCTGTCAATAGCGACAGCTACAGCAGGCGGAACAGTCAGACGAACTGACCCCTTGTACATAGCCCAAGCTATCGGCGCTGCTATCTTGTATATAGCAGCGCTGACAGGGGTGCATAGTGCCCCTGTCATTTACTGACCAGACCCCCATTAATACATGGGGGAGAAGCGGTATCAGCAGACATAATGTGCGCTGATACCGCTTTGGCGGTTCATACATCTGCACAAAGGTCACATATAGTGTCTCATTGAATGCATATATCATAGTGCATAATGTGCAAAAATATCTTACCTTTAAATACTCAGACTTGAGAGCCTTGTATATGGCCTTACACATCTCAGGGATGATGACGCCCAAAGCCTGTGGTGAAATCCAGGTCACGAATTTCAGATCAGCCAAGGATCTTCCGGTAGCTAAAAAGCGCAGGTTAGCCACCAGCCTCTCCACAGCCGATATTGCCCTCCTCATGTTCGTATCCTGTCTCTGAATGAAAGAGGTCACAAGCCGCAGCAACTCCTGAAACGTCACCTCGTCCATCTGCAAGAAATTCCGGTAATCGTCCAGATTATTCTCACGAATCTCCATCTAGAGAGGCATGTGGGACATGGTATCCAGTGTCGGACTGGGGCATGAAGGGCCCACTGGGAAAATGTATTGGTAGGGGCCCATGCCAGCCACCACAGACACTTGGCTAACCAGCAGGCAAATCTTGGTGTACAGTAGTTTCTATAGAAGGGAGCTAAACCCCCATGTTGATCAGTGGTTCTGCTGCTCTAGGTAATTGGCCGTCTATTAGAGTAGCAATCTATAATTGGAAAAATCTGGAACCTGACACCTAGAGAAAGGGGATGGGCCCACACGCAGTGGGGCCCACCGGGGATTTTCCCTGTACCCCTGTGGGCCAGTCCGACCCTGATGGTATCCCTCCGCAGCAACCACTCCTTTGTCCAACAGGAATGAGGCCTTCTCCTCTTCTTGGCCCTCTCCCTCTCAGACAAGATCACGACTGCTGCGTACGCCACCATTATTCGCTGACAAATGGGATCCATGACACAATAGCACAATAGACGCACTTTGTTGAAGGCAAGCCAATAACAAAGCAGAGCAAATTAGCAATGCAACAACGTTAAGCAGGTATAAACCAAACCAAACTAGCTACAGAGCAAGAAATGCAGAGTTTTAAAATGTCCCCAACCTTTTTATTCCCTCATGGTAGCCCATCCAAACATTCTTGAAACATCTGCCCAGTATATACCCCTCAAGAACACTTGGACCAATCATTGGCATTTGAATTCTTCATCATTTAAACACTGTCAGATATCGTTCATCGTTCATGAAATTGTTCATGATCGTTGGTGAAATCGTTAACATCGTTGATCGATATCGTTCGCTTTTAAAGTAGAAAAAAATCGTTCAACAATATCGATGATCGAGCAAATTATATCGTGTCTATGCAACATTAAACTGCGTACACACAGGATGACTTTTGTCAATGATATGAACGATAACAATATAGTTTATGGTTAGATCGTTCATATCGTTGACTTTTTTTGCACTGAACGGCCAACGATGCACTTGTCCGTATGGACGATAACGATATCTGAGGTTGACTGTACAGGCTTGCCAACTTGCTTGATATCTATGAATTCTTGAAAATTGAAATACTGTCAGATATCGTTCATAAAATTGTTCATGATCATTGTTGAAATCGTTCAACGATATCGTTCAATTTTAAATAGAAAAACTTGTTCAACGATATCGATGATCGAGCAAGTCGCCCCGTGTGTACGCAGCATTACACTCACAGAAATCATTAACTTTCAGATCTTAGATAACCAGGTAACAACTTTCAAGGTCTCTGAAGATACAGCCGATCTGTGAGAATAGAGCCCCACACATACTGTAGATGAATATTTTTCCAGCATAGACTATTTGGAAATTTTAGAAGAAACACAAAACACATTTAGGACCTATATGATGAGAGATCATGATGGGGCAATAGACACTACAGCCACTGGGACGAGTCCTGGACTGCATGGACTTAGAAGTGGAGATGTTGCCCATAGAACTAATCATATTCAATTTAACATTTTTCAAGCACCTTCTAGAAGATAATAGCTAGAATCTGGTTGCTATGGGCAACATCTTCATTTCTAAAAAGCCGCACTTTAGTAAATATACCCCATCATCTCTTTTTGTAAGACCTTTATACTACAAATCACACCTACTATCCTTTTGAAAAGTTTCAACTATACTAAAAATTTCAACTATACTAAAACTTCCCTCAAGTGGTCTAGATGTAGCATTCAAGTTAATAACCTATATCACTGATGTATATAAATATTACATTCACAAAAATGATTGCCAGTCACTTCAAACTAGGGATGTGCAGGCTCGGATTTACTCGGATTTACTCGGATCTCAAAACGGCATTTTATTGGCTATCGCCTATCATGTGTTTTGGATAGCCAATATAATAAATCCGAACTCGCGGTAAAGTGGCGATAAGAACCGAGTAAATCCAAGTAAATCCAAGCATGCACATCCCTACTTCAAACCCATGTTACATAATATAATAGATAATGATCAGATTTGTGGGAGGATTTGAGACCATAGATAACTCTAGTAAAATTATAGATTTACTACACTTGGTTTCCCTTTCTGGCACAACTACAATCATTCTGAGGCAGAAATGGTGCTTGATAGGATAACTGGCAATGTATGAGATTACACAAGGATTTGGGGGTTTTTGTTTATAGAAAATCCTTATATGAGAAACCATGGGCAAAAATTAAGATCAAGAGAATAACAATGACTCTTTCTCATATTACCAATCGAAAAAGTCAGGGCTGGCCTTTTCACCTCTAATACTTATCTTATGTATTAAAGAGAGAGAGCCATACAGGTCAATCCCCGGGATTTGTGCTTAAGTTTGATCTGTGCATTTTGGCTTCATCTCAGAGTATAATTGACATGGAAACTCAATATAAGGGTGCCACCAAATTGTAGAGATGCTGGCAATGTGACCTATCAACAGATGATCCCTGGTATATGTGTCAGGAGGACTGCCCCAAACTTTAAATATTTGGAAAGATGCAAGAGAATGTGTCATTATTATTATTATTATTATTATTAGTAGTAGTAGTATTATTATTAGTATCGTTTATTTATATGGCGCCACAAGTGTTCCGCAGCGCCTTACAAGGTACATAACCAAAAAAGTGACTTACAGTAAAATACAATACAATGAAGGACAAGGACATGGATAATATACATTGATACATTGGTGGCCATAACACCCAATTAAGCAACAGAGCATAAGCACCAAGTGTTAGGTGTCCTAGTGGTGAGTAAGAAGTAGATGAAAATAAAGTAAGGAGAAGCACAAGCAGTGGCGGGCTGGGCCGGGGGCAGGGTGCCATGTGCCCCCCGGGCCGCAGCGCCATGCAGGCCGTGGGTCATGGGCAGTCTGTGTCTCTGTGACACAGGCTGCACCGTGTGTGTAGCGCTGACTGGATGGAGTTCGGTCAGCGCTACACTGACTAACACACAGCCGCCGGCTCCGGCAGCTTTGTGTTTGTTTTGATCAGCAGCCAGTGAGAGTCTTTATTACGTGTGTCTACTGGGGGGGCTGGCACTACAAGGGGGAGACCACTACTGGGGGCAATGCAAGAGGGGGACTACTACTGGGGGCACTACAAGGGGGGGGACTACTACTACTGGGGGCACTACAAGGGGGGGGACTACTACTACTGGGGACTACTACTACTGGGGGCACTACAAGGGGGGGACTACTACTACTGGGGGCACTACAAGGGGGGGACTGCTACTGGGGACTACTACTGTGGGCACTACAAGAGGGTGACTACTACTACTGGGGGCACTACAAGGGGGGACTACTACTACTTGGGGCACTACAAGGGGGGACTACTACTAGGGGCACTGCATAGGGGGGAGAGGACTACTACTAGGGGCAATACATAGGGGGGAGGGGACTACCACTGGGGCACTGCATCAAGTGACCACTGCTGGGGGCTCTATATAAAGGGCAATACTGGGGGTACTGCATAGGGGGAAGACTACAACTGGGGCCACTATTTAAGGGGCACTGCATAAGGGTTATCACTATTGGGGGAACTGCATGGGGGGTGGACTGCTACTGGGGGCACTGCATAGGGGGTACCACTATTGGGGGCACTATATAAGGGGCTTACTACTGGGGGCACAAGGGGCACTGCACATGGGGGAACACTACTGGGCGCACTATATAAGAGGCTTACAACTGGGGGCACAAGGGGCACTGCACAGGGGGGACCACTACTGGGGGCACTGTATAAGGGGCACTGCATAGGGGTGATCACTACTGGGGGCACTACTGGAGGCCTGCATAAGGGGGTCCTCTCCTGGGGCACAGGGGGGCACTGCATATGGGCACCACGACAGGGGGCTGCCTTTTATTTTTACTTTACATTAATTCCATATGGACCCGCCCCCTCCCTGGAACACTTGAAGGGGGGGTGCCGTAGCAGGCACGTTATTCGGGCACCCTGGCTACACGCTACTCCTCTGCCAGGGCCGTCTGCATGCATTTGCCTCCCAGGCTAAAAGTAGCCAGCCAGCCCCTGAGCACAAGAGGGTAGAGGGCCCTGCTCGCAAGAGATTACATTCTCAAGGGGAGGGGCAGACAGCTGGGCATGATACAGATGGGGAGGACAAGGAGGAGGGAACATGTAGTAGCAAGTTAGGATGAGAGCTGGAAGAAATCTGACGATGATTTCTAGATTTTACATTTGCTATATCTTCCAGTTGCCAGATAGAAGAAACAACGTAGCTAAAGGTATTTTCCAGCTAAATATAAATCTTCTGTCCCCGGATTGGTCAGGAACTGGTTTGATAGACTTGATTTCTATATATCTTGGGAGGACTTCACTTGGGCTGCTTTGGATAGAAATTTAGGGGTCGATTCAGCAAGGATCGCAATTGCAAAGCTGCACGAAGGCAGCTTTGCAATTGAGTCCTTGCTATTATGCAAATGCAGCAGGAGGTGTAGGACACCCCGCGGGGATCATCACCACGACCATTGGTGGACCGCGCCGAGTAGCCAGCCATGCGAGTAAGCCTCAGCTTTCTCACGCTGGCCAGCTTGCGAGCCCAGGACACTGCATCGACTTAGTCCCTGGGCTTGCCACTCCCGAAAAACAGGGCGGACACACCTCTATTTCCGGGAACGCCGTCAGGCAGAGGCATAGAAAGATCTGCGTGCAACTACACAAGACCCATTTGGCACATTCGCAGAATAGTATCTGCGCAGGTGCAGATTCCCGATAATTGGGAATCTGTTATCAGGCCCTTAGTATTTAATTCAATTACAATTATTTACTTAATTTTGGTTTACTGATGCATATAAGTGCAATTTAACTACTATCCTTGTACAGCTGCCCTTAGGGGGTCATTCAGACCCGGTCACAAGCACCGATGTGCTCGCAACCGGGTCGATGGGTAGCCCTGCGCACACGCAATGGCTGCACTGCGTGTGCACAAGCCCTGGAGCAAGAGAGAAACTCTCTCGCTCCGGAGCTCGCTACAAAAGGGGCGGCTGTCAATGTTGATCAACAGCTCGCCCCTTTTTGTAGGCGGGCCGGGGGGGTGGTTTCCAAAACGTAGGCGTTCCTTAAGGAATGCCTACCGTTTTGTGGGCGGCCGCACTGACATCATCAGTGATGTCAGTGGGGAGCTTCCTGCTCCATCAGAGCAGGAAGCTCCCTGGGGCTTGCGAGTGCCCAGACCCAACCTTAGGGTCTGGTCGCAAGCCCCGATGGTCGCGATGGTGATCACCCTGGTCGCTAGCTAAGCTGTGGGTGGTAACCCACAGCTTAGCTTGCGACCAGGAGGCCACACCAAAAAAAAAGAAGCGCCCGCCCTCATTCAGAGAGAGCAATAGCTTCTTGCGACCACCTCCATGTTTCCTCCATGTTATATAAGGAAATTATAAGAGTAAAATGTTTATTATATTTATATCATCTATTTATTAATTAAGCGCTGCTGTACATTGTATGAAAGCCGTGTTTATTTAGCAAATAAAGTTTACATAAATAAAAAAGTAAAATGTATTTGTCTCTAAATTATGTTTCACTATTGCAAAAGTGAACAAAGGCTAATGATGCTTGCTACTACAGTATGTACATCATTTTTAAATGGCATTGCCATAATGTTAGTTTCAAAAGGACTGTGAGAAGGCAACTCACTATTTTTGCCTGGGCATGCACAGTTTGAGTTGAGAGACACCCAGGAGTGGAGCAGGAAAATGGGGGTGAGTTGCCGCAGGTCTGACAGAATAGACTGGGCAAGCCATGTTGCCAAAGTGGTGGTAGAATACATGGCCACTGAGTACCTGCTGAGTGGAGTCCTGGGGACCACAGCTGAGTCCCGATAGTGTGAAAGATAGACAGTGTACCGAAAGGATAGCAGTTCTGGTGACCATAGAGCTGAGAAGGGAGACGTCTGAGCTGAGAAGGGAGATGTCCTGCTTTAAGTTTGAGCTACACTTTACTATATATATATATATATATATATATTGTGATAGGATCATTGGTAAAGTGGTCTGTGGCAGGTACATTTGTCCCAGATTCCTGTCTTATGTGTTTTAAAGAAAGTCTGCAGTGTAGCAGGCTTGAGTCTCGGCTTTTTGAAAAGCCGGTTTGGGACCTGGGGGTTGTGGGTGAGAGGAGAGGGAGGGCTCCACCCACGGCCACTCCAGGTTTTGGTTCTCGCAGCCTGGTAACAGGCTTGTTAGGGTTTCCACCTGAGAGTGGCCAATATAAGCCTAGTGTGTTGAGGGCTGATTGTCTCACCTGGGAGAGCAGACAGGGAGTTTGCTCAGAGACACTTGAAAACCTAACTGTAAGTGTTGTGCTGTGCCCTTGTTGCTGGTGAGGGCATTAGGCCCTGCCAGGTTCTGGTAGTGAGGGAACTACCTGTGAAGTTAGTGCCCCGACAGGGCTAGGATTTATGTTTATGTTTTCTTTATGTTTGTTTCTGACATTGTACAATAAAGACTGGCGCCGACCAGCTTGTACTTGCATCCAGTCTGGCGTACTGTTTCCCAGCTGCTGTGTGTGAAAGGAAGGAGTCCTCTACCCAGGAGAGGTACCCCCTAAACCTAACTGTGTCACAATATATATATATATATTTATATATATATAATAAAAATAATTTTGGCGCTAGGCTGGTGTGTGTCAATGTGAAATGAAACAATAATACAAATAAAAAACACCCTGTATGGGTATAAGGGCCTGATTCAGAGCCGCTCGTTAGCGGCAGTACGCACGTAGCGTTCCGATGTTGTGCAACCACGCATGCGCCGGTGTTACACAGTGCATGTGCGTACGGCTGATTGCGATCTTTTTTTAAGTCGTTCGTCAAATAGCGAACAGGAAGTGACATGTCAAATGTGATTGACAGAACAGGCCGTTTTTGGGTGTTAACGGGGGTGGAGATGGGAAAACGCAGGCGTGTCGAGGCATTTTGTGGGCATCCCTAAATTATCTCATGCGAACGGCAAATGTGATCAGAACGAGTCATACGTCACTGTCTGATCCACTTTCCGTTCAAACTGCTCGCACAGCTTGGGGTCTGGTATACTCTACCACAATGTTGATGGTCTCATCCCCCTCCCCGTGCCTCTTCGATGTATCATCGATGTTTCATTTTTAACCAGAAAAGCAATCAACTTTGATTACAAAACTTGCTTGTAATGTGTTTAGCAACTAGGTTTTTTTTGGAAGCACAAAACCGTACGCAGGTGAAATACTCAGCTGCTAATTTCAGGATTAGACAATCAATTAGCGTACCATTTTTTGTCACCAAATTTTTTTCTGTTTTTTGGTTTATGTTATTGCAACAATATTGTCATCATGTTTGTGTTTTTTCTCCATTTTTAATGTTCACGGAAATTTCACAAACATTTTTTAATGGAAAAGTGTTCCTTTAAACTCCGAAATGGTTTTTAACCCTTTAGAATATTTTTTTATTTTTTTTTTATTTTTTTTGTGCCGGGATTACCTAAAAACCATTTTTGGAATAATGTCACAATACAATGTTGAAGATTTAGAATGTTTTTATTTTTTGAAACACATTTTTTGTTTTTCAAGGCCATTTGCCAGTTTGCAGGTCTGGATAACGTCACAAAAAATGACATAATGAAATAAAAAACAAGAATGGCATTTGGCCAAAATAAACACACATTAAAAACAATTCACAAGAAAGGAGAGGGAAGTTTTGGCCCTTAAGGAATATGGGTGAAGCACAGAAGGATTGTGGGAAAATTAGCCAGTGCTGTCATCGCTTTTTGCCCCGTTTGGCTGGGGTAGGTTGGGAGCCTGACCGGGTCCGGGATGTCCTTTGGCTGGCCTCTCCAGAGGCAGATGTTGTGGCCTCTGGACTAGGCAGAGGGCTAGGCACATTTGGAGGGATGGCTGTTGTTGTGCCAGAGGTGGAGGATCCTGATGTTCCAGCAGGAAGAGAGGCTGGCTCCACCATGTGCTGGCGAACGAGCTGCTCCAGGGCATTGGCAATTCGGATGTTGGCCCTGGTGTTTTCCGCCAGGGCCTGACCAATGGTCACGTTGGCCGCAGCATTTTGCTCCATGGCCTCCGCCACCCGTAGCAGACTGGCGTCCATCCTGAGCAGAATCTCCGTGTGGTGATCCGATTTAAAATTGTGATCCGTGAGGAGGCCACTGCCTGCGAGGGGGATTGCCCTGGACTGGCTTCTGCAGGGTCCCCAGCCGGATCTACTGCTCCCTCCCCTGCAGAGCCAGCAGAAATTCTGCGGCCAAGGCTCCCCTCTGGAGCAGACTCATCCGCCTGTGTCTCTGTGAGAAAAATGAGAAAAGAAGAACATTACAATCTACATATTGTCACAAACACATTTCTGAGTCGGTAACATAACAACATTTACCTGGGACAACATGAGGAGCCGCAAAGTCTGGCATGTCCGTATCCATGTTGGACACGCCAAACACCTCCTCACACACCCCTGTGCCAGCTCTTCCAAGTCATTCAGCTCCAATGACACAGGGGTGGGACCCCCACCTGTGCCCCTTGCATGCCTAGCCCTCTCTGCCAGTTTTTGTTTCAGCCAATATTTATAATCGGTCCATCTGTGGGTCAAAAAAAAAGCATTATTCCTACAGTATTTGGGCCTGTAACCACTTATATTAAAAATGTAGTTTTTTCATACCGGCGTTTGACATCTCGGGCTAGACGTTCAAACTCACCCACCCTATTGACAGCACTGGCTATCCCCTCCCACATTTTCCACTTCTGGCTTGAACCCCTATTCCGATCTGCCTGTGGCAGGGTGTCAACACACATTTGAACCAAAACCTCCATCTCCTTTCTTGTGAATTGTGGCTGCCTTTTTTTTTTGGTTTCTTTGGTTGGCATACTCGGCCCAGCAGCCTCTTCCATGGCATCCTCCACACCTTTTATACAAAAAATTATTATCATTTAAATGTCCAACTGTCTCTAAATTCGGGGTCTAATTAACCCTTTAATCAGAAAGAGAGAAGTACTTACCGGGTGCCTCTTGGCCATCGTTTTGTTGGTCTGTAGCCATTTTGATCAAAACAACTTGAACTACACCAAACCGTTTTGGCTTTTCCGTGACGTATTTATACATGCTTCCTTATTTTTGGTACGCATCATTGATTGTGCGCTCCTATGATCCGTCCTTAATTTGAGCAGGAAAAAAAATACTATTTATGGATATGGTCGACTCGAGTCGAGGTGGCGGGTGTTGATTGTTGGAGGTATCGTGTGTAGTAGTGGATTGTTGGCGGGATTAGTGGTTGTGAGGCGTTTTTTGGCGGTGGAGTTGGTGCTTTATTTTTTTTGGCTATTTTGCGTTCGGTTTTTTTCTTGCGGATATTTTGTTTGTTGGTTTTTTTTGGAGTAAGTATTTTTTTCATGTCCTTTAAAAAATAAGGGATCTACAAACCGAATTTCTTCATTTTTATATTTTTTTAATTTTTTTTCAGTTATTTTGGCTTGGCCCCAGAGAAGTCTTTGGACTGTGACTTATTGTTCGACTTTTGGTAAGTTTGTATTTAACATTATTTGAAGAATTTGATGTGTGGGTCTTCGCATATATTTGGAACATTAAAGTCTTATTTATATTTTTTGCTATCATGTATTAACACTAAATATAGCGTCAGTTATTGGCAAATATTTTTCCTTGGTTTTTCAATGTCAAAATGCGAACTATTTAGCGCACTAATGTTTCCTTATTCTCCTTCGCAAAATGCGAACTATTTAGCGCACTAATGTTTGTTTGGGTATATATTTGCCCATTCTTTTTTGGCCTCTCAATGTAGGGTTCATTTTCTAAATAATGTGTGCTCCCCCCTATCTTTTAACGCATTTTTATTTTTGTTAAAGAATCAAATATGGCCCACAAAAAATCTAACCGGAATTTCAATTTTGGAAATGTAGGTTGTTGCACTCATGACAATACCCCGGCATGTAAGCATCTTTGGATTTTTAACCTAAGATAAGTATATTTTTGGCTTTACATTTTTTTAAAAAAAAAACTACCTGGCTTCCCATTTCAGGTTGATGTTGGTCGTATTGTTTTGGCCATGCTTCCAGAACCCGACCAACCTCAATCTCGTCCCAGGCGTAGGCATCGTAGGCGTACAAGGCCCAAGATATTTAGAACACGTGTCACCCTTTTTGGAATGCCTGATGATGAGGTTTTACGACGATACCGTCTTCCTCCAAAAATCATCATAGACACTCTCTCATTAATAGAGAGTGATCTTGAGCGGCAAATTGACAGTCCTACAGCAATACCACCACTTACGCAATTAATGCTTTGTGGCTTAGAAAAAACAACAAAGGTATTAGGGTGAATCAGTAGTTTGTTAAAAAAGAGGACTAAGCAGGTTTCAGTTTCTATTTACATTACCCACCACAAGAAAAACAACAAACTGTTGGTTTAGCCACAAACCTATTGGTATGGTGAAGTGTTTAATGTGGCAGCTTACATACTTTCTAGCGCTTTGTACAATCTAATTTACCTTACTTTAAAGAACATGACCAAACAGTGGACTTATGGAAGGTTAAACAATGTAATATTTTCAGACAAGAAATGAGACTCGTTAACATACAACGCTATTTTATTTTGACAAAAAAACATAAATAAATTACAAACAAACAAAAAATCAGCTCCGAAGGAGCACCGCCATGTGGTCGAGGACCATGAGCATAGAAATGACGTGGCCACGTAAGGCGGCCAAGCCCTCCTGCATACCATGCATCCCCTCTGGTCCGCTGTTGGTATAAAAAAAAGGGATCCTTAATGAAATGACACCTTACATTATAAGTTGAATAAACAAACTAAACAAATAAATCTAGTTGCAAACAAGATCCAGTTTGGTGATAAAAAAAAAGTCCTGGCAAATGCTAAGATGGTATCAATAATAAATTATAAATGAACACACAAAAAGGCGAACCAAAAAGGACACAGTAGCCTTGTTAGGGTAAAGCACAAAATCCCAAGAATGAGTTTTTTCACATGTGTGATATGTATCAGTGGAAAATATCCAAGACATTGTATATCCAATTCAAAATGAATTTTTACAACAAAAGAAAGGTAAACATACCGGTCATTGGGCTGGATAGTCTTGGAGGACCTCCATCCTCCTCCTCCTCGGAGGTGGGCCAGTGCTGGTGGGTTGAGGAAGGGGAGAGGGTGGAAATTGTGGAGGGGCCGGAAAATCAAGGGGGTGGTGTAGGGGAGGGTGAAGAAAAGAGAGGGGGGGTTGGAGGGGAGGGTGAATTTTGGGGGTGGGGCAAATTGGGAGAGGGAGGGGCCTCAGCTATTGGCCGGGCAGGGGTGGAGGTGGAATTGGGGGAAGGTTGGGGAGATGGGCTCGGACTGGTCGTCGGCGGCAGGGGCTGAGCCCGGCGCCGAACTCTGCGGCGAGTCCTGATTCTGCGTTCAGCCCCTAAATGATTAAAGAAAAATTTGTTCATTTTTTTAGGGAAGGGGGGTGTGTAAGCCAAATTTACAACACCAAAAAAATAACAAACATTCTAAAAAAGGAAAACATGCACACACAGACATGTGTAAAAAAAAAAACAGGGCTAGAGTGAAAACAAACATGCACACACAGACATGTCAAAAAACAAAAAACAGGGCTAGACTGAAAACAAACATGCACACACAGACATGTCAAAAAACAAAAAACAGGGCTAGACTGAAAACAAACATGCACACGCAGATAGGGCCGCAACAAACAAACAGGGAGAGACTGAAAACAAACATGCACACGCAGATAGGGCCGCAAAAAACAAACAGGGCTATACTGGAAACAAGCACACGCAGATAGGGCAGAAAACAAATCCGACAAACAAAAAAAAAAAACTTACTTGCAGCGATCCGCTGCCGAAAACATGCCAGCAAGCGGGGGGTGCGGCACCGCAGATCAGACCACCTGCGCGTAATTGGCCTATATTACGGCGTGAGCCGAAGGAGCGCAGGTGGTGGCGAACCTCCGCATAGGCCGATCGCTTGGCCCGGTTGGTGATGGGGGGAGGCTGGCTGGTGATCTTCTGGTCCATGACCTCTGTGAGGACCAACAGCTCCCGTGTTGTAAATGCGGAGGCTCTCATGATGGCAATGATTTTTTTTACAACAAACAGTTTTAATAAAGGCCAGAGAAAACTTTTGATTGGCTAATGTACTTTGTAAATTAACAGGAACCATTGTATTGGTTATTGTATGAGTCATGTGTCCTACAGGCTCCAAAATCTAATGTGCGTTATGATAGGCTTCATGCAGTGACATGCGTAAGCTAATTTAAATAAAGAAATTTATATCTGAAAATAGGAATATCCTAAACACAGGAAAACAAAAGGATAATTGGTTACAACATGTTTTTTTGATAAAGTAAACCATTGGTGAAACCGTACGTATTCTGCGGGAAAAATGACACACACGGACAACAATAAAACGGATGGCAAACATGTGAAGAGCAATTAAGCTAATTAATATATTGATTGGCATGATACGATTAAAGTATGTATGCAGAATGAACGAGCAGGTAATCGAAATCTGACAGGCCCACTTCCGGTTTGGACTTGTGCAAGCGTACCCTGCAACCAAATTGGGAGATGGCCGGTCGCAATTTTGCTCGCTCGTTAGCTAGAGGAGGGGTTGGGGGACTTTGGGGTGGAAGATTAGATACAAGCGAACTTTCGAGCGAGCGCAGGAATTAACATTTTCTCGCTCGTTCGGTGAACAAGCGTACTGCCGCTAACGAGCGGCTCTGAATGAGGGCCTAAGTCTTTTGGAAAAGTCTGTGTTTCGTGCCTAGAAAAATCCACTCATATTGAGCGGTCAAAGCTCTTTGTTGTTAAGTACACCAACTCCTTTAATCTGAAAAAATAACAAAAAACAAGGGCACCTCCTAGAGCAATAACCGTGAAACAACACCAAAATTGTGTTAAGAGGGCTAAGAGTGAACCCGTACCATGTGCATAAAATTATGACCGATTATCTCATGTCCTCATAAGGTCACTGACATCAGTAGTGTTTTTCACAGTTTTAATGGGAATCCAAAAACATAAAATTAGACATACATAGTGTAACACAGTTTACAATTTCAGAACTTCAATATTGCAAAATGAATGCCCGTACATTAGAGATAGTAAAAAACAACTTATAGTATCTGAGAATCAGCGCACAGTAAAGTTGGTGTTGTTTCACGGTTACTGCACTAGGAGGCTCCCTTGATTTTTGTTATTTTTCATATATATATACATATATATTGTGATAAGGTCGGGGTAGCGGGTCCCTCTCCCTGGGTAGATGGACACCACCTTACACACAGCAGCCAGGAAACAGCACTCCAGTTGTGGATTTTCGTGCAAGCTGGACGGTGCCAGTTTTTATTGTGCAATTTCAACAAACAAATAAACAAAACATGAAATAAACCCTAACCCGGCTGGGCACTAACTAGACAGCAAGTTCCCTATCTAACAGAACACTAAACAAAATCCCCGTCCACAGTACCTTCTGGTTTACAGCCAACAGTGTCTCAAAGCAAGCTAACCTGTGGCCTGCTCTCCCAGGTATGAGACACTCAGCTACAACTGAACACTGCTTACATCAGCCAGTTCCAGGTGTAAGCCCTGATGAGCCTGCTACCAGGCTGAAAGGCCCAAAACCTGGAGTGGCCTGTGGATGGAGCCCTCCCTCTTCTCACATCATTTTTGGGGCGTAAGTCCCCCTGGATTGCTTTGGTTGATCTGTTTCAGGGCACCGCATTATAACACATTTTTCTTTTATAACACATTTTAACCCTTCACTGTTTGTTTATTATACATGTACTTCACTTTTATATCTTCATTCTTTATATGCAGCTGTGGCTGCTCTTAACTATCTCTTTTACACTGCACTTTTCTTACTATGGCAGTGCCCTGGGGCGGCTTAGCTGGGTCAGTTTGGAGGTGTCCTGTGCTCTGGTTTTGAACCGTAGTATGTTAGGGACCTACTCGACAAAGGTTACTCGGATGTGGTGGGTAGGCCCATAACCTTGGCCAAGATTATGCCAAAAACCTTATTCACTGCAAAAATGTAATTATTTATATATAATCAGTTAATTTGGAGTTGAGCACCTGTATTTCTTCTTTTTGTGCATATATCAATTGTCTCCACAGGTAGCACCTCCAATTATATATATATATATATATATATATATATATACATATATATATATATATATATATATATATATGTTCAGGGTGTGCAGTCTGAGGTTCATTTCCTTTAGAAATCCAATCAGTGCATTGCTTTGCAGACCTGGAATGCCTGAGACACTTTCCACTCAGACTAGCACCCCTACTACATTGGCTTAGAGCATGGAGTCTGGCATAGTAATATGCACACCAGTCAGAGGCACAATATAGGTAAGTCCTGCAAATATTTAGACTGTGTAGAGCAGCTTTGGTTCATTTTTGGGCGTGGGTCCCCCTGGATTGCTTTGGTTGATCTGTTTCAGGGCACCGCATTATAACACATTTTTCTTTTATAACACATTTTAACCCTTTACTGTTTGTTTATTATACATGTACTTCACTTTTTTATTTTCATTCTTTATATGCAGCTGTGGCTGCTCTTAACTATCTCTATTACACTGCACTTTTCTTAATTTGGCGGTGCCCTGGGGCGGCTTAGCTGGGTCAGTTTGGAGGTGACCTGCGCTCTGGATTTGAACCCTAGTATGTTAGGGACCTACCGACAGAGGTTACCCGGACGTGGTGGGTAGGCCCATAACCTTGCCCAAGATTATGCCAAAAACTTCTATTCACTGCAAAAATGTATTTATTTATATATAATCAGTTAATTTGGAGTTGAGCACCTCTATTACTTCTTTTTGTGCATATATCAATTGTCTCCACAGGTAGCACCTCCAATTATATATATATATATTAGGGGTGTTCACCGGCCACTTTTCGTGTTTTGTGTTTTGGTTTTGGATCTGGATGTTTCTTCGTGTTTTGGATCTGGATTGGTTTTGCCAAAACCACCCTTCCGTGTTTTGGGTTCTGGGTTTTGTGTTTTGGACCTGCATTTTTTTTTTTAAAAAGCATAAAAACAGCTAAAATCACAGAATTTGTGGGTTTTTCTGCTCCTATGCTATTATTAACCTCAATAACCTTAATTTCCACTAATTTCCAGTCTATTCTGAACACCTCACACCTCACAATAGTGTTTTTATGTCCAAAAGGTTGCACCGAGGTAGCTAGATGACTATGCTAAGCGATACGAGTGGGCGGCACAAACACGTGGCCCATCTAGGAGTGGCACTGCAGTGGCAGACAGGATGGCAGTTTGAAAAACTAGGCCCTAAACTGTACATAATGCAAATGCAAAGAAAAAAAAGAGGTGCAAGATAGAATTGTCCTTGGGCACTCCCACCCACCCTTATGTTGTATAAACAGGACATGCACACTTTAACAAACCAATCATTTCAGCGCCAGGGTCTGCCACACGACTGTGGCAGAAATGATTGGTTCGTTTGGGCCCCCACAAAACAAGCTGGCAATTAATCTGTCCCTGCACAAACTGGCTCTACGGAGGCAAGAAGTCGTCCTCATCCTCCTCATCCACCGATTCCTCACCTTCTTCAGTGTTGTGTACATCCTCATCCTCACAGAGTATTAACTCGTCCCCGCTGGAATCCACCACCATAATTCATTTTTATGAACATCATCTTCTCCACATTTTGTGGAAGCAACCTCCTACGCCTTTTGCTGACAAGGTTCCCGGCTGCACTAAACACTCTTTCAGAGTACACACTGGAGGGGGGGGCAACTCAGGTAAAATAGAGCCAGTTTGTACAGGGGCCTCCAAATTGCCTCTTTTTCCTGCCAGTACAGGTACAGACTGTCTGACATGCCTACTTGGATGCTGTCACCGATGTAATCCTCCACCATTCTGTCAATGGTGACAGTATCATATGCAGTGATAGTAGACATGTCAGAAATTGTTGCCAGGTCCTTCAGTCCAGACCAGATGTCCAAACTTGGTCCTGCCTGCCCTGCATCACCGCCTGCGGGTTGCTTAGGATACCTAAGTTTTTTCCTGGCAGCCCCAGTTGCGGGAGAAAATTAAGAAGGAGCTGTTGACGTGTCACGTTCCGCTTCAGCTGACAGTGTTTTCACCAGCAGGTCTTTGCACCTCTGCAGGCTTGTGTCGGCCAGAAAGAGAGACACCACATAGGCTTTAAACCTAGGATCGAGCACGGTGGCCAAAATGTAGTGGTCTGATTTCAACAGATTGACCACCCTGGAATCCTGGCAAAGCGAATGAAGGGCTTCATCCACAAGTCCCACATGCCGAGCAGAATTGGTCCATCTTAGCTCCTCCTTCACTTTCTCCAGCTGCTTCTGCAAAAGCCTGATGAGGTTAATGATCTGACTCAAGCTGGCAATGTCTGAACTGACTTCACGTGTGGCAAGTTCGAAGGGCTGGAGAACCTTGCACAACATGGAAATCATTCTCCTCTGCGCTTGAGTCAGGTGCATACCCCCTCCTTTGCCTATGTAATAGGTGGATGTATAGGCTTGAATGGCATTTTGCTCCTCCTCCATCCTCTGAAGCATATAGAGGGTTGAGTTCCACCGCGTCACAACCTCTTGCTTCAGGTGATGGCGGGGCAGGTTCAAGAGTGTTTGCTGGCGCTCCAGTCTTCGGCACGCAGTCGCTGAATGGCAAAAGTGGCCAGAAATTTTTTGGGCCACCCAAAGCGTCTCCTGCACGCCCCTGTCGCTTTTCAGAAAATTCTGCACCACCAAGCTTATTGTGTGAGCAAATCATGGGACGTACTGGAATTTGCCCAGATGTAATGCCCGCACAATATTGGTGGCGTTGTCAGATATCACAAATCCCCAGGAGAGTCTAAGTGGGGAAAGCCACTGGGCGATGATTTCCCTCAGTTTCTCTAAGAGGTTGTCGGCGGTGTGCCTCTTACTGAAACCGGTGATACACAGCGTAGCCTGCCTTGGAACGAGCTGGCGTTTCTGAGATGCTGCTACTGGTGACGCTGCTGCTGTTGCAGCATAAGGTGATACATCTACCCAGTGGGCTGTCACAATCATATAGTCCTTAGTCTGCCCTGTTCCACTTGTCCACATGTCCGTGGTTAAGTGGACATTTGGTACAACGGCATTTTTCAGGACACTGAGGACACTTTTTCTGACGTTTCTGTACAGTCTCGGTATCGCCTGCCTAGTGAAGTGGAATCTAGATGGGATTTGGAACCGGGGACACACTACCTCCATCAATTGTCTAAATCCCACTGCACTAATGACGGATACCGGATGCACGTCTAACACCAACATAGTTAGGCCTTAGTTATACGTTTTGCTTCAGGATGACTGCTGTCGTACTTCATCCTCCTCGCTAAGGACTGTTGGAGAGTCAATTGTTTAGTAAAAGTAGTGGTGTTCCTACTTCCTCTCTGGGATGATGAACGACTCCCAGCAGCAGCAACAGCAGCAGCGGCAGCAGGAGGCGTAGCAATGCAGGATCCTCCGGAGGAATCCCGGATAGGAGAGTCAGTCATGCCAGTGACATGGCCTGCAGGACTACTTCCGAGCCTGACTAAGGAGGAAATTGACGAGGAGGGAGTTGATGGTGTGGTTTGCAGGCACTTGGATACAACAGGACAACGGGATGTTCCTAGGTGGTTAACGTCCCTGCCCCTACTTATTTCACCTTTACATATGGTACATATGGCAAGACAGTTGTTGTCAGGATTTGGATAGAAATATTGCCAGACCAAAGAGGTGGAATGTTTGGTCTTCTGCCCAGGCATGACCGTGATGGGCTTTTTCATCCCATGGACAACAACTGTCTCCCCCGGAGTCTGATTTAAACAAACCACATCACCATAAGAATCTTCCTCGCCAACTTCCTCCTCAGCGCCAGCTACACCAGTATGCTCATCCTGTTGTACTTCAACAGTGACATCTTCAATTTGCATATCAGCAAGTGGACTGTGGGTGCTCCTTTCAGCATTTGCAGGGGGCGTGCAAATGGTGGAAAGAGCCACCTCTTCCCATACAGTGCTGGGAAGGTCAGGCATCGCAACCGCCACCATACTTGGACTCTCCTTGGGGATTTGTGATATCTTCTTAGAACGCACAGTTCTTCACTGTGCTTTTGCCAGCTTAACTCATTTGATTTTTATTAGCGGGAGGAGGGCTTCCATCTTCATGTGAAGCTGAACCACTAGTCATGAACATAGGGAAAGACCTTACCTGTTCCTTGCCACTCCATGTCGTAAATGGCATATTGGCAAGTTTACGTTTCTCCTCAGATGAATAAATGTTTTTTTAAGGTAATTTTCCTGAACTTTGTAATTTGGGATTGTATGTGCCCTCTACTATGACACTGGGCATCGGCCTTGGCAGACGACGTTGATGGCATGTTATCGTCTATGTCATGACTAGTGGCAGCAGCTTCAGCACTAGGAGGAAGTGGTTCTTGATCTTTCCCTATTTTATTTTTATCGGAGAAAGTTTGGTCCTCCATTTATGTTATATTGATATATACGTGCGGCTAAGGCGCACACAAACACAGAAAATAATTTTTTATTTTTGTTGGATACTAGTGCACTTTGTGGGTTACACCACCCTTTAAGAAATGAGCCAGCCGGGCCTTTACTTATGGGACACAGGCGCACGCTTGGCGCTGCTCCTTTGTTGATGCACGTGCAGCCACAGTGCACACAATTCACAAACACAGAAAAAAAAATTTTTTTTATTTTGTTTGGAGTGCCCTTTGGGGGTTACAGCACCCTTTAACGGACAAACGAGCCGGCCTTTTACTTATGGGACACAGGCGCACGCTTGGCGCTGCTCCTTTGTTGATGTACGTGCAGCCACAGTGCACACAATTCACAAACACAGTAAAAATATTTTTATTTTGTTTGGAGTGCCCTTTGGGGGTTACAGCACCCTTTAGCGGTCAATCCAGCTGGCCCTTATTTATGGGACACAGGCGCACGCTTGGCACTACTTTGTTGATGCACGTACGGCTACTGCGCACACAATTCACAAACACAAAAAAATATATTTTTTTATTTTGTTTGGAGTACCCTTTGGGGGTTACAGCACCCTTTAACGGACAAGCCAGCCGGCCTTTTACTTACGGGACACAGGCGCACGCTTGGAGCTGCTCCTTTGTTGATGCACGTGCAGCCACAGTGCACACAATTCACAAACACAGAAAAAATATATATTTTTTTTGCACTTGGGGGGAGCACCCCTGATGGACAGAGCACCCCCTGGACAACACTACAGCACCCCTTTAGGACTGGGACACTGCACAGGACTTTGGAGTGGACACAGCCCCTATGGACAACTGACTGCACAACACAGTCCAGCCAGCCCCTATGGACTTTGAAGGAGTGGACACAGCCCCTATGGACAACAGCAGCACAGCGCAGCACAGCACAACACTACACTGCACTACACTACACTACACAGCCCAGCCAACCCTAACTCCCACCCTCCCTCTTTACTGTCCACAGCCGAGTGAGAAAATGGCGCCGACGCGGGTACCTTATATAGGATCCAAAACCCGCGAGACCCGGAAGGCGGGATGATGACGTTTTGCCTCGATTTCAGATCCGAGTCAGGTGGGAAAAGTCGAGCCTGACTCGGATCTGCCTCGGATCGGGGGGGCTCGGGGGGTTCATATATATATATAAATATATATATATATATATATATATATATATATGTTCAGGGCGTGCAGTCTGAGGTCCATTTCCTATATAGATCTATTTAATGACAGGCGCTAGGGGGCTAGGTTAGGGTAGGCATCGGGGAGGGAGGGTTACGGTAGGGGTTAGAAAAACACTTGACTGTCTTCCCTATGGGTGTCGGGATTCTGGCTGTCGGGATGCCTCTGTCATTATTCTGACCAGCAGCATCCCGACAGCCGGGATTTCATACCCAACCCATATGAAACATCCACAATGAAATCAGTAGTTTTGAAGTATTACAAGTTGCATATTTTGGGGTTCATGTAGAATAAGGAGCAAAGAAAAATAAAAGGAGCAATTTTGCACCTGGACAAACCATGCTGCAATCCAAGGAGTGTATATGCAGATCTAATTTTTGCTTGTTGTTCCCTGGCTTCCTATTGAAGCCTTTATGGAATTGCAAAAGAATATATACAAAACTAATCAAACATATATGGTATAAGATTACAGACTATAAAATTTATATTGGAGTAATATAGATTATGCATGGGAAGAGGTAACGAGGGATAGACAGTTTATCAATTTCATTGATTTTCAAAATCCTTAACCATTATAATGTCGACAATTACAGTGTCGACAACAGAAGGTCGACATAGTTAAATGATTGCAGATACAGGAAATGTCATAATGTCCACATTTCCATTAGGATTAGGGTTAAGGTTTTTGTTACCATTAGGGTTGGGTTAGGATTACCTTTAGGGATAGAATTACACTAAAAACAGATAGTCGACATGCTGAATGATGACATGGTTAATGTGGATATTATGAACACGACGACATGTTCAATGTCAACATTACAACCATTTCAACATAAAATACCACACCGTTATTCATCCCACCACCCCACTCCACTAGGGTGGTCTATAGAGCAGGCCTGTGAGTGGTCTGTTAGGCTGACAAGAGTTTTTACAACCTGTGGGTTTTAGCTGTCATTTTAATCCCAAATGTTGAAATGTTACGTCTCTTGCATACATTTAACATTAATCAATCTCGTACACACATCAGATCTAACCATGTCGTTATAATTTTTTAAACTCATACTCAGTTTCTTCTATTCTCTATGTGATAGATATATTTAATTGATGTATGAGTTGAAATTCTTCTATTTGTAAATATATAATGGATTAATCTCTCCTTATACTGATTCAGAGTATTTGGCATATTTTGGACTTAAATTAGATTTGCCTGTATGTTATTTGGAATGCCTATGTATTCGCAGTTCATATTGTATTCTTTGTGTGTGCGCTGCAGGTACAACTCTGAGACAGGGTCCTGAGGTCTGCTAAGGTGTCAGACGGTTCCTGGGAGACTTTGAAATAGTTTAAGTATGCAAACATAATACACACATATATATATATATAATATATATAAATATATATAGATATATATAAACAAAGTAATAATCCTACATGCGCAACAGTCCCTTTTGAAGTGTGTCTAGATTAAGCAGTTCTTTGTCCAGGTGAAGTGCAGCTGTATCCCAGCCTCCAGCCACGGAGTGAAAAGATCCAAAGATATGCAAACAGAAGGAAAGCGCACTCGTAACTAAAATGTAACAATAACAATAACTTTACTCAACTTCAATTGTTCACATACATTTACAGTAAGTTAAATGTAGCGATCTTAGCTGTGGAAGGTTTTTCAGATGCCCGATGGTCACTATCCACAATACGTAACATAGATCTCTGCCTGCTCCGGAAACCAACGGGTGACGTTCACATACGTCCACGTCACTGGTCCTGACTAAGTCAATCTATGACGAAACGAGTTGGGCGTGGCCAGGGATGTTGTTTGCTAACGGATCTTTTGATTGATTAAGAACAAGTAGTGAGTCTTGAACGGTTCAGGATGGGACCGAAGTCTACAGATGACGGCATAAGTATTATTTATGTGTCTGGTTGATGTTAAGTGAGCCATTAAGTTTTACATTGCTGGAACAGCTAACATAACAGCGGATTGCTTAGACTGTCTTGGAGGCATTAGAGTGACTGGACAAACAATGAGGTTATCCCAGTAACACAGAGAGTTGTCTGTTTGAAACATTTGAGGTGCGTGGAAATGCATCACCACTAAGAGTTTATGGGAATGATTTTGATGAGCTTTAAGTGAAGCTATGAATGGTCTGGACATACAGTAATTTCTCTGCCACAAGGATACAACCAACATATTTGTTGTCTGGCTAATGGCTACTTAAGCAACCAAGGGCATATATATAATTGAGAAATGATATGCTGATCAAATTTATGAAATGTCAGTGTTTAAAAAGAGTGGATTCAATGGGTGGATTAGTATTTCCATAAATAAATGTGTATTGATACATCAAATTGAAGTGCATATTTTGGAGAGTGCCCGCTTTTTGGACTGTATATATATATTATCGATTCCTACCTATCTATACACTCTAAAATTGTCACTGTTTAGCTTTATTAGTCGCACAAGAAATAATTGCTTTCTGACTTTGATTGTGGTTCCAAAGCACAAAAAGTTATTATTCACCATAAAAACAGATAGTTACACGCTGTGATCTAAATACAATTAGCGCAAACAAATTATACAGTCACAAGGTACAGTTCTTACATACGCACGCACTCTGGATCCAGATCTCGGCATCAAAGATGAAACCTCCATCAACAGCAAAGCATATATACTCTTACAGAGATAGGCAATACAATAGAACAGGTTGGCATGATTCCATTGGTTCTTCGGTCCTGGTTCTTCTGTTACAGTACAGTTCATAGTTCAATTCATATGGTCACAATCCAGCCTCCAACAACTCTTTGTGTCCATTTTCCAGCTGCATAACAAATCTAAACTGGCTGCATTACAGGATACATTTTAATGCCTAACTCTCTATGATCCATAATTTGCAGACACATGTTGAGATTTCTTCCCCGATGGAACCGGAAAATCTGCAAAGACACAATAGTTTAGAATGACACCAAACACGGTCTGCTTATCATGCACTAAACCTTAGATATCAAATAACATGCATTTCACAACATTACAGATAATGAATGAAACCTTAAATATTAACCTTAATGCTAGGGAACCTTTTTATGTAAGTGTGCAGTGTGTAAGTATTAGGGTATTGAGAAAAGACGCTAGCTAGCGTTGTGCGACTACGTGTTTTGTGGAGTACACCATGGTATATGTTTTAGTAACTGTCTGTATTTATATAATGAGGACTTTTAACATCTTTCTATTGCGTGGGAATCGCATGATGCTAAATAATAGCATCGCTGTACGTACTTATGTGTGAGATTCGCTAAAATGGCGCTGGGCGGCCAGTCACAAAATGGCATCATGCAGATTTAATTTTAAACAGGTTCAGTCTCAGCCAATTATCTGGCTTCGACAGTCCACCCTTTGTAAGTAAACAACATGCTATCACACTCTGATTTTAAAATTAATTTAGGCTTACACTATGACATATTATTTAATGTTATATTATGGGATGGCACAAGGTGGTTCTTAAACCATCAATAATGTGTCTTTAAGGAGGGACATAAAACTACCCTTACATGCACACCACGGATCTTGGGAGATCATGGGAAAGATGTGGGGATGCACCAATCCTATAAAGGAAGTCTTGAAGGGGGATAGGGACTTACATTATTTAAGATGTTTTAAAATAACATTTTAATAACCCATTTCATGCATGTCTAAATCTTATACATCATCTGATGGTGCCTTCTAGTTCAGGGTTGTAATGCAGTGCTACATTTACCTCAGTATTCACATTGTTACTTCTAACCACCATCAAAATTTAATTCTTTCGGTTTACCTTATCTTTACATTTTCCATATTTCAACACAGTAGGAACACACCTGACACATAAGCCAAATTACTATGATGACGACCAGTATGAAGATCAGAAGTTTACCTTTACTAGCAACCATTTTCTGGACCCACTCTCCTAGACCAGAGAACCATTTCACTGGGTTCAACCATGAAACCCATTCCTCTACTTTCTCCTCTACTTCAGCCACTGAAGCATTATGGTTCTTCCAAAATTCCCATTTCAGCTGCAGAATTTTGTCCATCATCCGGTCTATCACCTCTTTGGGGTCACTAGTATTATTTGTAATATATGTGCAACACTTTACACCAAATTGGGTGGCAAAAGTTACACAATACCCTCAAGTGACAGCTGTTAAATAATTTAACACTAGTCTATGTTGCACGACTTCTATTTTGTAAGCTTGCAACTCCCTACCTGTATATCTAAACGTGCCATCATACATCTCAGTGATATTATCTATTAATTTATTAAGATCTTGGATATATCTAAAATTTTGTGTACCCAGAGCGATCCTGGTGGGATCCAATGCTACCAAAACTTGAAAGCCATTTGTTTCACTAATTAACTGTGTGGCTTTATGTACGTCACCAGGTATCAAATTTCTTTTGTCTCTGTGTTCATACTGTGTGTGAAGATATGGTGATGGTGTGTTTTTATGAATACCAAGCATTTCACCATGTGTAAGGGTCATAACTTCTGGGACTACTCTTCCCAGGTAACACAAATCTTTAGAACTCGGACAGAGCCACCTATATGCTTTCCTTCCACATATAAAATATACATCATCAGGGAGAACATAAGGAATAGAATGCATCATGATCATCCAACACATTTCCCTAACAAATGATCCTATCTCAGGTTCTCCCATCTGGCTAATACACGTTTCTGGTTGTATAACCCTGGCACATTACCCTTCTGGTACTCTGCCAACCATTTATTTGATGTTACTTAGTGTATATTTATACCGGAAGTGTCTTCCGCCCGACCTAATTGTGCATAACAGTTCATAATTCATAGGCTCATGGTCAGCTCTTAGTGAAAAGGTCGTCTGGTTATTCCCCGTCAGATCCCAACTTCCTAGGTCATTGGAGTTGGTGATGTTCAAACATAAAAGTGATTTATCTACTTGGTACTGGTGGAGTTTAAAATGGGGTGGTTTGGTGTTAATAAATTTTCCATCCAGTGTCTTCCCTTTTTGTAATTCTAAAATCTCAGAGACATTTAATGGAAATGGCACTAACCCTACATTATGCTGTCCTTGAGGCACGTGAGAGCACACCCAACAGTCGGTTTGGTTTAAAACTTTGCCCACCATGGTATGATAATCCTCTAAAGGATACCCACCCCAATACTGGTTATACTTAGGTTGGCACTGTTGGATGCATCTCTCATTAACTACGGACCCACAGGACTCACACATACAATAATTCTCAGATGATAGACCTTCACACTGTCTCCGAGTATCCATAATAGCAGATCTCTTAGAAATTACTGTACTGGGTTTGGTCAGATACTCCCCCGGTTGGTTTAGCACTCCTTCTCTCGACTTTACTCCATTGACATCACCATCAGCTCCCCTCTCTGTCCTCTGTCCTCTGTCCTCCATCACAGAAACCCGAGATCCCGAAACAACCCAAGATAATAAGGACACTGGGAGAAAACACAAAGATAACCACAGCAGACCAGTCCATTGCTGAAAACAAGGATCTACAAATTTCTTTAGCTCAGGTATCTCACTGTAACCTTTAACCCTCCCGGAACAGGTTTGCAATTGACAGGTCTACGTTATCTGCCTCGATTCCACCTTGTCTCTCCACCGGTTGGTTGACCTTCTTATAGTGAGTGGAATGGACCCAGGTATCTCTCTCAGCCACTTTCAATGAAGTTGTATTCATCAGCAACACCTGATATGGACTTTCCCACCGATCTGTCAAACAACCTGAATGCAAGAAATTTCTGATCATAACAAATTCTCCAGGTTCAACATCATGACAGTTTGTTTCAGGCATATCATGTGACAACAATTTCAGTTTCTGCTGTTGCTGTTTTAACTGTTTACTCAATGTTATAAGATACATTACAGTTACCTCATTGTTATTTTCCAAATCTTCATGCGGACTTATAATCAAATGAGGTTGTTTACCAAACAGTATTTCAAAGGGGTACAGATTGAGATGGGGTCTAGGAGTTGTCCTAATACTATGAAGGACAAGTGTTAGTGCTTCTGGCCAACCCAGTCCAGTTTCCGCCATGATTTTACTTAATTTATTTTTAATAGTACCGTTCATCCTCTCCACCTTGGCATGGCTTGCAGTCGATAGGGGGTGTGAAGTCTACTATTAATACCCATCAACTTACACATGTTTTGGAAGACATCACCTGTGAAATGAGTACCCCTATCACTTTCAATAATTCTAGGGATACCGTATCTGCATACAAACTCCTGAACAATTTTCTTAGCAGTAAACGCAGCAGTATTAGTGGCAGCTGGGTATGCCTCAACCCAATTAGAAAACACATCAGTACACACTAATACATACTTGAGTTTCCTGCAGGCTGGTAATTGGATGAAATCAATTTGTATTACCTGAAAAGGTCCATCGGTCGGAGGAATGTGGGATGGTTCAGTAGGGATCATTTTCCCAATGTTTTTCCTCAAGCAGGTCAGACAGGACATTGCTCTCTTTTCCGCTTGAGAAGTAAAATCCGGTGCACACCAGTATGCTCTCACCAATTTGCACATACCTTGTTTCCCAAGTGAGTTAGACTGTGCGCTGCCTCAGCCAGGCTTGGGTAGTACACCTTGGGGGCCACTGGCTTTCCTTGTCCATCTCTCCAGAGTCAAGAAGACTCTTGCCTACATCCCTTGGACTTCCAGACTGCCTTTTCCTGAATGAAACACAAATTATGCATCTCAATTCATTTTTGCATGTCTATCGTTTGGAACATCATTTGGTTAATTGGCACAGTTACTTTTAACCCTGCTGCCCATTTGGCAGCTTCATCTGCCCTGTTGTTGCCCAATGACACCGGATCATCCTCACATGTATGGGCTTTACACTTAATTACCACCACTGTTTTAGGCAATTGGATCGCTGTCAGTAGTCCTTTTATATGTCTGGAATGTGCGATTGGTGTGCCTGCTGCTGTCATAAAATTTCTCAAACGCCATAGAGCACCAAAATCATGTACCACCCTGAAGGCGTACCTAGAGTCAGTGTAGATATTAGCAGATTTACCTTCTGCTAGCTCACACGCTCTCCTTAATGCCACCAGCTACGCCACTTGGGCCGAGTGAGGTGGACCTAAAGGTTCGGCCTCTATGATATCGTCGTCATTTACCACAGCATAACCTGTACATAACTCTCCAGTGTCAGTTTGTCTATGACAACTCCCATCTGTGTAAAATGTCACATCCACCTTTTCTAAAGGTGTATCCCATATGTCAGGTCTTGCAGTAAAGGTGCGATTCAGATATTCCATACAATCATGTGCATCAATATACCTACAGAACTCACCTTCCGAAAGCGACTCACCTCTCCCCACCCTTTGTGCATTCTGTTGTACATATGGTAAAATTGCTGGATTTAACGTACTGCACCGTTTGATGGTGATGTTTGCAGGTGCTATTAGGGCTAGTTCCCATTTTGTGAATCGAGCTGATGAGACATGTCTGGTTTGGGCAGAGTTTAGCAAAGCAGATACAGCATGGGGAGTATAGACAATCATATCATGGCCTAATACCACATCCTTACTCTTACTGACCAATAGTGCAGTTGCTGCTACACTTCTTAAACAAGTTGGGAGTGATCTTGCCACAGTGTCCAATTGTGGAGTATGCTTCGGGCCTACTGGCATCACCATGTTTTCGTGTGAGGACACCTGCTGCACAACCATTAGCTTCCGTACAATACAAATCAAAAGGTTTTTCATAATCAGGTATTCCCAATGCAGGTGCTCTTGTCAGACTATCCTTAAGGTTAAGGAAAGCCTGCTCTGTTTCCTCTGTGTGTGTGACATGATCGGGCTTCGAGGAAGAGACTAAGTCCTGTAATGGCAAGGCCAAAATAGAACAACCTGGGATCCACATTCTGCAGTATCCACACATTCCCAAGAAGGTACGGATTTGCTGTTGGTTCTGCGGCAGTGTCATGGTCTGTATGGTTTGGATCCTGTCATTTGTAAGATGTCATAACCCCTGGGTTAGGCAATGTCCTAAGTATTTAACCCTGGACTGGCATGGCTGTAGTTTGTCCTTAGCAACCTTGTGTCCTGTTTGCGAAAGATGGAGCAACAAAAGTTTAGTATCATTTAAACATGACATAAACGAATCAGAACATAACAATAAATTGTCCACATATTGTATTAGAACAGATCCATTGACAGATTGAAATGATTGTAAACAGTCGTTTAAGGCCTGAAAGAAGATACTGGGGCTGTCTGTGAAGCCCTGGGGAAATCGTGTCCATGTGTATTGTACACCCCTGTATGTAAAAGCGAATAGGTACTGACAGTCAGAATGAAGAGGTACAAAGAAGAAAGCAGAACAGAGGTCAATGACAGTGAAATGGGTTGCATTTGGTGGGATCTGCATAAGAATGACAGCTGGATTTGGCACTACAGGAAATTGGCTCTCTAATACCTTATTAACCCCACTAAGGTCTTGTACCAGCCTGTAACCCCTCCCACCACTTTTCTTCACAGGTAAGATGGGACTGTTAGCTACACTTGCTGTATGGACTAAAATTCCCTGCTGTAATAATCGCTCAATGATGGGATAAACCCCTATCTCTACCTCCTGTTTTAATGGGTACTGGGGAATTTTTGGAGCTTGCCTACCGCTTTTTAGATTTACCATAACAGGAGCTACATTTGCCATTAATCCAGTGTCCTGTCCATCCTTAGTCCAAAGTGAATCTGGAATTTGGGATAACATTTGATCTACCCGAGATGGATTTTTACCTGAACTGGTAGAGTGATACATTAACCTTTGGGGAGTGTCCAACATATCCCTCACTTCGTGCGCAACTCTCTCTGGGATATCTAGAAATATACCATCAGGGGTACAATATATGACACATCCCATCTTACATAACAAATCCCTGCCCAGTAGGTTAGTAGGAGCCGCTGCTGCCAGGAGAAAAGAATGCCTGGTATGCAATGGCCCGATAGTAACCTCTGTGGATTTGGTTAAAGGATAATGTTGCACTTTACCCGTTACACCCATTGCTGGTACTGTCTCGTTGGTCACCTGTAAATTAGCTGGAGTTTTTATCACTGATCTGGTCACCCCTGTGTCTACAAGAAAAGGATGTTTAGTACCAGCTACATCAACCATCATCACCGGTTCTTCCCTAGTACTTCCAGTTAACCTGACTATCTGTAGACTACAGGTATGACCTGACCCCTAGCGTTGACTCTCACTCTCCAATACAGCATTTCAGGCCACAATTAGAGCTGGTGGCTGTGGGAAATTTCCTGCATTCTATGTATTTTCCTTGTGTGGATAACTAGGTATTCCCTGATTAGGGGGTCCTACCCTCTTCACTTTACAGTTCCTATTTACATGTCCCACTTGGTTGCAGTTAAAGCACCTTCGTGAGGGTGGTGGGTGAAAGGGTTGCTGTGTGAGTTGAGCGGTAGGGAAAGATTGTGGGTGTGGATAGGGTTTTTGAGGGTAATATGGTTGTTATGGATAGTATGGGTTTTGTGGCTGTGTGTGATAAGTGGGGAAGGGCTGTGTTTGTGGCTGAACAGGATTTGTGAGGGTATTTAGCTGTGCAGGTGTATGTGTGTCTGGTGGCTGCGATATTACATTCATTCCTTCTAGAGCTTGAATACTAACAGCCATTAGCTTCTCGCTCTGGGTCTCTCTCTTCTTGTGGATGTTTTTATCATGCTCAATAGCGGACTTCCTGAGTGTGTCTACAGTAACTCCTCTCCAGCCAGGTAGAGAGGTCTGGACTCGGGTTTTTAGATAATCTTTAAAACCATCCATAAGCACCGTGATGACCATTTCCCTATGGTGAGTGCTATCTTTAATATCTTCTATCCCAGTGTACTGGGTGATAGCCTGCAGAGCTCGGGTACAGTAATCCTCTGCAGATTCACTCTCTTTTTGTTTTATGGTGAAAATTTTACTCCAGTTAACTACTACTGGAAAATATACACCCAATTGAGTTATTATGCGGGTAATGTTACCTTGGTTACCCTCGTCTGTTAAAGGACCATCTCCCTCCAATACACAATCCGTGATAAACTTTTTCACGTCGGTATTGTGTGGAAGACACGCCCTTAACACCACTCGCCAATCTTTATTGGTTGGCTCATGAGCATTACCCAAATTCTTCAAAAATCTTTGGCATTTTGCTAATTCCTTCTTAGGGTCAGGGAAGTCATTCATTATGGAATTTAGCTCAGCTCCTGTCCAGGGACAATGCATTGCTACATCCCTTGTGGGCACTACACCATTCGCATCCGCATTCCCATTTGGAACAGTTATTGTCCGGATGGGATGGATACCAGCCACACTGTTACCTTTGACCTTGTTACCTGGCTGGGGATTTAGCCTATTACTGCTACATATAGGGTTAACAAATTCCTCTATGGGTGCAGTGAATGTTAACACTTCCTGTACTACCACTGACGAAGATGGGGCCACCACTCGTGCTTGTTGTGATGGAGCATCTAACATGTGTACAGCATGGGAAATGGCAGACATAACAACTGGTTCATTATCCGCATCATAAACATTTTCCTTGTGATTACTCAAGAGAGGGTACAAGTTACATGTTACATTTTTATGGGTTTTTACATCGACTGTACCTCCACCCCCATCCGCATAGGGCAGTGGTGGTACGCGTGAACCACTGGCATTAGCTTCCGTGATGCTACCTTGCTGTGCGTGCACGCTATTTCGCGGTGCGCATGCACCACAGTTTAGCGCTGCATGCGCACACCCCTGCATCGTGCACGCGATGCTGGTTTGTGTCACAAGCACACCCCTGAGCCACGTATCTCCTTTGTGGTGCCATAGTTTTAAACAATCTTTATACTTTATCTTTTTCATTCGAGAGTGCACCATACAGATGCTATCTCGGACATTGTTCAATACCTCCTTATCAAAGCTGCCAATTCTGGGAAACGGTTTCACACACTTCTTCGTCATTTTAAACCATACATCACATTACCTAGTTGCATGAGCACCGTACCTAGTATGCATAATATGTCGTGCCGACCCAAGCGGCGCTTCCAACAGTAGTACATCATCTAACATCTCTATTTGTTTGGCTCCCATCTTTGGGAAAATAATGCTAAACTTTTCAATAAAGATTTAGATCGGTGAAAGAACATCAAGGATACTTTCCCTTACCTGTGGACGTTATTAACAATATGCGCCCACACACCTGTGGAAGAATAACCAGGCTGCTTCCACGCACCTAATCCCTTTTTGACTACCTTTCACTGCTAGCATTTAGGTATTCCAATAACACCTACCCTTTTCAGTGATTTCGTCCACCCTCTGCTCAGTTCACAATCACAATTTGCCACAACTGTGCGGTTCAATCACAATGCCAAATAACCCTAACTGATCACTGAATGCTGCAATCACACTGAGAGCCGATACCTACAACAACAACTGCTTATGTGTATAGACTGCGGTATCTACTACCGAGCCACTAGGCCGACACCAGGCGCCTAGCACTTAAGGGTCCTATGATACCCTTAACTAGGGAACATGTTACCCCTAACAAAACACATTCACTGTTACACACTCTTTTACTGTGCAGAAAAATAAAAGTTCTCCCAAATTTTGGCAACCCCGACTAAGATATTTACAACAATGCTATCACTCTATCAATATCACAAAGCAATCTCAATGGCTTTGTTTAAACCACGTAGCAGCAATACAGGAAATACGTATACGCTATTGAGCGACTAGTCGTATACACAATAATGCGACTGCTACACAAAACGTATTATTACCCTTACGCTATTGTGCGACTTCCCCTTTTAACATGAAAATTCTATCAACGAAGGAAAACAAACTTTTTCCTACCTTGTCCCTGGATTCTAATCAGCGCTCCTTGAACTCACACAATAACGGGTAGCGGGCTCTCAGCAACAAAGTGGTAGCAGGTATTCGAAAGCACAATGCGTTCTTTCCTGCTTATGGCGCCTCCACCCTTTTGCTGAGAGATCGCTGACCATGTGTTACCGTGTGACTGGTAGCGTGATTATCCCAGATGAGCCCCCAACTATCGATTCCTACCTATCTATACACTCTACAATTGTTGCTGTTTAGCGTTATTAGTTGCACAAGAAATAATTGCTTTCAGACTTCGATTGTGGTTCCAAAGCACAAAAAGTTATTATTCACCATAAAAACAAATAGTTACATGCTGTGATCTAAATACAATTAGCGCAAACAAATTATACAGTCACAAGGTACAGTCATTACATACGCACGCGCTCTGCATCCAGATCCTGGCACCAAAGATGAAACCTCCATCAACAGCAAAGCAAGAAGACTAGCATCTAGTTTCAGAGAGCCTACATACAGTCAAGTGCATAAATATTGGGACACTGACAGAATTTTCATATTTTGGCCCGTATTCACCACCACAATGGCTTTGAAATGAAACAAACAAGATGTGCTTTAACTGCAGACTTTCAGATTTAATTTGAGGGTAATTACATCCAAATCAGGTGAACGGTGTAGGAATTACAACGGTTTCTATATGTGCCTTCCACTTTTTAAGGGGCCAAAAGTAATGGGACAAACTAAACAATCCTAAATCTAACTTTCACTTTTTAATACTTTGTTGCAAATCCTTTGCAGGCAAGTACAGCCTGAAGTCTGGAACGCATAGACATCACCAGACGCTGGGTTTCATCCCTGGTGATGCTCTGCCAGGCCTCTACTGCAAATGTCTTGAGTTCCTGCTTGTTCTTGGGGCATTTTCCCTTCAGTTTTGTCTTCATCAAGTGAAATGCATGCTCAATTGGATTCAGGTCAGGGGATTGACTTGGCCATTGCATAACATTCCACTTTTTAGCTTTAAAAAACTCTTTGGTTGCTTTTGCAGTATGCTTTGAGTCATTGTCCATCTGCACTGTGAAGCGCCGTCCAATGAGTTCTGAAGCATTTCACTGAATATGAGCATATAATATTGCCCGAAACACTTCAGAATTCATTCTGCTGCTTTTGTCAGCAGTCACATCATCAATAAATACAAGAGAAGCAGTTCCATTGGCAGCCATACATGCCCACGCCATGACACTACCACCACCATGCTTCACTGATGAGGTGGTATGTTTTGGATCATGAGCAGTTCCGTTCCTTCTCCATACTCTTCTCTTCCCATCACTCTGGTACAAGTTGATCTTTGTCTCATCTGTCCATAGGATGTTGTTCCAGAACTGTAATGGCTTTTTTAGATGTTGTTTGGCAAACTCTAATCTGGTCTTCCTGTTTTTGTGGCTCACCAATGGTTTACATCTTGTGGTGAACCCTCTATATTCACTCTTCTGAAGTCTTCTCTTGATTGTTGACTTTGACACATATACACCTACCTCCTGGACAGTGTTCTTGATTCGGCCAACTGCTGTGAAGGGGCTTTTCTTCACCAGGGAAATAATTCTTCTGTCATCCACCACAGTTGTTTTCCATGGTCTTCCGAGTCTTTTGGTGCTGCTGAGCTCTCCGGTGCGTTCTTTCTTTTTAAGAATGTTCCAAACAGTTGATTTGGCCACACCTAATGTTTTTGCTATCTCTCTGATGGGTTTGTTTTTAATTTTCAGCCTAATGATGGCTTGCTTCACTGATAGTGACAGCTCTTTGGATCTCATATTGAGAGTTGACAGCAACTGATTCCAAATGCAAATGTTACACTTAGAATCAACTCCAGACCTTTTACCTGCTTAATTGATAATGAAATAATGAGGGAATAGCCCACACCTGTCCATGAAATAGCTTTTCAGTTGATAGTCCCATTACTTTTGGCCCCTTAAAAAGTGGGAGGCTCATATAGAAACCGTTGTAATTCCTACACCGTTCACATGATTTGGATGTAATTACCCTCAAATTAAATCTGAAAGTCTGCAGTTAAAGCACATCTTGTTTGTTTCATTTCAAAGCCATTGTGGTGGTGAATAGAGGCCAAAATATGAAAATTCTGTCAATATCCCAATATTTATGCACCTGACTGTATATACTCTTACAGAGATAGGCAATACAATAGAACAGTTTGGCATGATTCCATTGGTTCTTCTTCCTGGTTCTTCTGTTACAGTGAATTCGTATGGTCACAGTCCAGCCTCCAACAGCTCTTTTTGTCCAATTTCCCGCTGCATAACAAATCTAAACTGGCTGCATTACAGGATACATATTAATGCTTAACTCTCTGTGATCCATAATTTGCAGACACATGTTGCGATTTCTTCCCCGATGGAACCGGAAATCTGCAAAGACACAATAGTTTAGAGGTATTGAGAAAAGACGCTAGTTAGCGTTGTGCGACTACATGTTTTGTGGAGTACACCGTGGTACGTGTTTTGCAGGGTTGATCAAATTATATGTTTTGGTAACTCTCTGTATTTATATAATGAGGACTTTTAACATCTTTCTATTGCGTGGGAATCGCACGGCGCTAAATAATAGCATCGCCGAATGTACTTATAACGTGTGAGATTCGCTAAAATGGCGCTGGGTGGCCATTCGCAAAATGGCGTTGTGCAGTTTTAATTTTAAACAGATTCGATCTCAGCCAATTATCCGGCTTTGACAATATATATATATATATATATATAGTTATATATAGTTTGTTTTCATTACCGGTGCTCATCTAAAGTTAATACAAGATTTATAGCAGTTTTATTTTATTGTTTCTGATATGATTTATCTGATTTCTTCCTGTTTCTGGAACTAGTTATAGGAATTAAAACAAGACTAAAAAGAACCTGTAAGTTCTGTGTACACCCCAGAATACACCATAAAAATAGCATTGTATATATTGTGGCACTCACAGAGTCCAATTACTACTTGCTTCAGTGCCCTAGTCCATGTAGTCATAATGGTAGGTCGGCATACTGTATACTTTGTGTCATTTAAAGTATATGACATATATGTGATTTCAAATTCCAGCACAACCTACAGTATTATGGTGAAATGGGCAGACAGCCCAGGAAATGCCTTAATTTAATTGTATAATAGGTATAAATCTTTGTCAGACCCAACTGGATTATCAATAAAGATATTGTTTACTCTACTAATAATTGCTGGAGGTAGCTATACTATCTAACATCAGCTCAAAACTAGAGATGTGCGCCGACCTCCGTGTTTTGGTTTTGGATCCGGATTAATCTTTGTGTTTTGGTTTTGGTTTTGCGAAATCCAAGAATAATCAGTTGCATTGTTAGCAGAGATGTGCGCCAACCCCCATGTTTTGGTTTTGGTTTTTGATCTGGATCTCCCCTGGTTTTGGATCTGAATCTGGTTTTGGATTTTTTTCCTTGGTGTTTTGTTTTTAGGTTTTGGTTTTAGATCTGTATTTTTTCCAAAAAATTATATAAACAGCTAAAACCACATAATTTGGGCCTGTTTTTGTTCCTACAGTGTTATTAACCTTAATAACAATAATTTTCAGGCATTTCTAGGCATTTTTAACCACCTCACAGCTCACAATATTGATTTCACTATTTTTCACCAATACATGCCAAAGGCTGCAGCGAGCTGGCTGGCTAAAGTAAGCAACAGAGCAGCGGCACAAACGCACGGCAGTTTAAAAAAATATAGGACATCTATGAAACATTGCTACACAGCAGTGGCAGACAGGATGGCAGTTTAATAATCTATAATAATGTCAGTCGGCAATGCCCCAAATTGTGCCAAATGTAAAGGAAAGAGGTGCAAGATGGAATTGTCCCTCCCTTCCGCCCACTCTTATGTGGGATATTAAAAAGGACATGCACAGTTTAACAAACCAAGCACTTTAGCCACTAGGACTGACACTTTCGTGGCTGAACTCCTTGGTTTGTTTGGGCCCCCACAAAACATTTTTTGGAAGGACTACCTTCAATTATTAAGGAGGAGGTTGATGATGATGAAGGTGTTGGTGGTGGAGATTGCATGTGCTGGTCCAAACTACTGGTAGCTGATACTGGACTGCTTGTTATTAATTTACAAAGTATAATTTTGTTAAACAAATTGCATGAACTCGCTGCAAATGACGTAACAGGAAGGAGGTGCCTAGATGGTTATCGTCCCTTCCTCTGCTAACTTTGGCTTTACAAATGCTTTTCTGGCTTTCTTTTTATCATTAGCAAGAACTGCTGCCACTGGTGGCTGATTTACGCAAACCACATCCTTATCATCAACATCCACATTAGCGTCAGATAGGACACAAATTTCCCCCTCATCCTCCTTTTGCACTTCCTCCACACTATCATCCTCATTTTTTATTATTTCACCATCTAATACTAGCACTGCCATTATGGCGTCAGTGATCCGCTGTGAAACTGGGTGACAGCTGTTATACTCACTTCCTCTATCAAAGGACTGTTTAATAGTCAATTGTTTTTTTAAATTACTTCTAATCACGAATGAGGATGTTGATGATGATGCAGGCATTGGTGTTGGAGATCGAAGGAGCTTGGATCCCACAGAGAGGGAGCAGGTATGTGACACTGGACTTGTTACGTTTTGAGTTTTGGAACTTGGCGACATACACTTTGATATGTGATGAATGCGCTCCAAGTGACGTAACAAGGAGGAGGCTCCTAGGTGGTTTAGGTCACTCCCTCTACTCACTCTTGCTTTGCAATGGTTACATATGGCTTGACAACTGTTGTCCGGATTGGGGTGGAAATAATTAGCACATGAGAAGTGGATTTTTTTGTCTTTTGCCCCGGCATGACAACAATGGGTTTGGATTTTTCAATCCATGGGCAACAGCTGTTGCCTTACTTACACAAAGGACATCCTCAGTATCAACATCCTCATCACCAACATCCTCATCATCCTTAGCACCTTCAACTACCAAAATATCCTCCTCCTCCTCCATGTGCAATTCCGCAGCAGCATCCTCACTCACTACGTCTGCAAGATGTTGACTGCCCTTCCCCACATTTAAAGAGGGCACACAAATGTTGGAACTTGGAGGATCCTCCAGTACACTAGTATTTAGGTCTGGCTTACGCATGGAAACCGCGACACACTTGCACTCTCCTCGGGGATTTGTGATTTCGATTTCTCAGGGCAAACAGTTGTTTTTTCCGAAGGGCTATCAGAATCAGAACTAGCAGTCTTCATAAAGAAAGGCCAAGGCCTTATCCTTTCCTTGCCACTTCGAGTAGTGAATGGCATATTTCCAATCTTTTGTTTATCTAAAGGCAAATTTCCTTTCAATTTTTTTTTCTTAACTTCAGTAAAAATAGCTTTACCATATCGATGGTGTGACTTAAGCCCTGGGGCATGGGCCTTCATAGAGGACGAAGAAAAAAAATTGACAAAAAAATACACTGGTTTTTTTTTTTCCGGTCCACAACTCGGGCCCAGAGCACAGATTGATGACGACTGGAGTCGGGCAGCACTAGGCTGCGTTGCCGACTTGCTAGATCTTGTGCGGCTAAGCCTAACATGCATAGACACACAGACAATTATTTGAAAAAAAAGACAATATGTTTTCTTTTTTTTTTTTCAGCTCTAGAACTTGGGCCCAGAGCACAGATTGATGACGACTGGAGTCGGGCAGCACTAGGTTGCGTTGCCGACTTGCTAGATCTTGTGCGGCTAAGCCTAACACGCACAGACAAACTGACAATTATTTGAAAAAAAAAGACAATATGTTTTTACTTTTATTCCAGCTCCAGAACTTGGGCCCATAGCACAGATTGATGACGACTGGAGTCGGGCAGCACTAGGTTGCGTTACCGACTTGCTAGATCTTGTGCGGCTAAGCCTAACACGCACAGACACAGACAATTGTTTGAAAAAAAAGACAATGGGCCAAATGTAATAGGGTGAGAGTTTAGAAAAGTGAGAGTTTCTGACACTTTTTAAACTTTGCTAATGTAATAGAGTCCAAAAACAAAGTAACAGAGCGAACTTGCATGTTTTTTTAGATTTAAAAAACACTCACGATTTAAAATCTCATTCAGATGTTTTCCCATTTTGAAGATAAAACTCAACCAATGTGAGAGTTTGCTGCTAAACTCTCACATTTTCTAAACTCTCACCCTATTACATTTGGCCCATTATGTTTTTATTTTTTTCCAGCTGCAGAACTTGGGCCCAGAGCACAGATTGATGACAACTGGAGTCGGGCAGTACTAGGTTGCATTGCCGACTTGCTAGATCTTGTGCGGTTAAGCCTAATACGCACACAGACAAATATATATTACACAAAAAAAATATATATATTTTTTGGGGGGGTCCAGAACTTGGGCCCAGAGCACAGATTGATGATGACTGGAGTCGGGCAGCACTAGGTTGCATTGTCGACTTGCTAGATCTTGTGCGGTTAAGCCTAACATGCACACAGACAAATATATATTACACAAAAAATATATATTTTTATTTTTTGGGGGGGTCCAGAACTTGGGCCCAGATGGACGCAGCAGACAGCACAGCAGACAGATCATCCCAGATGGATCAGCAACAGCCCAGATGGACACAGCAAACAGCACAGTGACATCAGTAGCACTAGCCCTGATGGATCAGCAACAGCCCAGATGGACACAGCAACAACAACACCAGCCCAGAATGGATCAACACCAGCCCAGGACACAGCAGACAGAACAGGACACAGCAGACAGAACAGCACATCACCTCTCCCTAGCCCTACTCTACCCACCCTCCCTGTTCAGTCTCGACAGCCGGAGTGAAATGGGGCCCGCCGCGTACTTTATATATAAAGACGAAAGCTTGTGAGCCGCGAGATTTCGTCTCTATGGTTTTGCCTCGATTTGAGAGATCCGAGTAAGGCGGGAACATCCGAGCCGGCTTGGATCCGACTCGGATCTGCTATATTCGGGTGGGTTCGGATCTCTGAAATCCGAACCCACTCATCTCTAAATGTTAGTCTCTCTTTGTGGAAGGCTTTGAAAATAGATGAGGCAGGACTGCCAGTACAAGAAGTGCACAGTCTGTAATCAAGTATCAAAGATAAAGTTCCATAGAAACAAATATGAACCATGTATCCTGATCTCACAAACTTCACCAAACATTCACAGGACGGATTGGGAATGATTTGTTTGTTGTAAGCAATAAGTAAATGGTCTTTAAAAACACTCATTATACAGCTACTATGTTAATATGTCAATTAGTTATAGCTGATGATCTCTTTTCCATATCTCTTCTTCTACAGTATAAGCAGACAGCAGAAATGAAAGTATTGTCTTTTAATTGTTTTGTATATTAAATGTAAATGATTGAGGGTGAAATAATGAGGTTGAATAAGGAAGCAATTTATGTATATGTTTAAGCAAGCATCATTCTTTCACCTCTATTTAACAATTGGGGGATAAAACCCACTAGTGCGACACCCAATACGCTGAGGTGGTCACACACCTCCAATAGTCATATGTAAAAAGAGTACTTGTGATTGTGCGCACCCTCCGGGGTGTTGAGACCTTGAATTTAGGTTCATATTCTTCTGTCTTTCAATGTTCGCTTTTGCAGTTTTCTTAGCACAGGGATTGTCTATCCTGTTAATTTCTCTACTTTTATTGTACGTAATCCCAGTGACTAGTAACATAGGGAAAGATTATCCTTCTGATAGAAAGCTTTGATATGACAGAAATTGTTATTTTATTTAGCATTGATCCAAAAACATTTAATTTTATTTTAATCATTAGCTTTATAGATAGGGAAAAAAACTGTAATTTATTCAAAGCATACAAGCCATCCTGACTGTCAAAAATTAGATTTTAAAGAGGCAATAGTAGTAAGACCCATAATGATGAGGAAGGCAGGGCGCCATAATAGGTGCAGTAGGTACCAAAGAATGTGACGGGGCTTAGGGGGTGCAGAATTTCACTTTGCCTCATGCAGAAGAAATCCCCCCTGACTGCTGGAGTGAACATTACAAACATAGAAGCAGAATTTTTTGACAACAAATAGCCTACAAGTAGGGTAACTGGGAGCGAGCTTAGGTTCTACAATTTCTGGAAGTCTCCCATCTCATGGGTTTGTTGCCTCTGACTAACTAATATATAGTACAATAGCAACCCACCCCGTCTTTGCACATGACCAACGTCATCTCGCCAAAGCCCCCTGCATCTCATAACAACCTACGCCATGTCACCTCAGTCCTCTGCATCTCACCATGGCCCCCTGCTTCTCACTCCTGCCTCCTACATCTCACCAGTGTCACCACATCCCCCCTGCAGCTGGCTGGGGACCGGTCACTGGGATGTGCTGGGAAGAGCAGAAGGATCATGGATGAGATATTTGTATTGCAGCTACCATAAGCATCATCAGCAGCATGTCCCCGAGGCTGGGGCACCTGTGCATATTTCTGCAGCCTCCGTGTGCATCCCTTCCCAGCTGCCGAACATGGCGATTAGGGTCAAAGATAGAGATAGAATTAGATTAAAAGCATAGCGTCAACATTTCAACAATGTGGACATTACATCAGTGTCGACATGGTTAATATATACATCATGTTCAATGTCAACATTACAACCATATCGACACTGTGATGCTGACATAATAAATGTTGACACTGTGAACATCTACGAGGTATACCACACCCTTGTGATCATGTACTTAAGGTGTACATATACACTTTATACTGGCAGTTAATAATATTAGTTCTTAGAGAAGATACAATTTAATTTGTATCAAATTATTTTGATAAATACTGTATGTATGACAAAACTGCGCAGGTGGGAAGAGCTGACGTTACCCATATACATTTTATGGATGGACAGATGCATATAAATATGTAATATACTTTTACATTCATTTTAATTACTATATCATACAGCTTGTTTTGGAAACTCTGAAGATCAGACATTTATAAAATATTTCAAGACAATTCCTTGGCGACTTTCAATAATAACATCGCCAAAAGAAAACAGACATCTTGAATTTCAACTCAATCATCTCAATAGATTTTTATATAACCTGAAACTAGAGCAATCTGTTACTTGATTTTATTGGCGGAGGTCTCTCATAATAAATGACATACTGTACATAGAAAGCAGCCACTGCTGCCTGTGTAAATTGAGAAAATAGGATGCCAGACCCATAACTGATATAACCTACTGTATAAACAATATCACCATAGGTCTGGGGATTCTTGCTGGCTGTGTTTGATCACATTTGTTGGCACAATGAGAAAAATATTTGACAATTATTAAATTCACTAGTTGCTTAAAAACATGGTTTATGATTTATTACAGAAACAGAGACAAAATTCTAATAGGTTTTATGTAAACCTCACGAAGTTGCAATTCATTTGTTTGACGGGACCACCAAACACTCCGGATGTCCTCTGCAGTTCAAAAAGAAATTGGACAAGTCCAGCTGTTTGGAGAGTAAAATGATATCTATGGACAAAATTGTACAGAAGTAGGATTCTCACAATCTAATCATAGATATGCAATTTATAGTTCAAAAGTAGAGCTGCAATGATACAAATGACAATTCATTCTGCTTTGGGGTGTGTTTGGGGGTAGAGAAAGAGCCACATGAAACAAGTTAAATATAAAAAAAACTTTTATAGATTTTATGTCAGGGGCTGGACTACTGGCAGTGTAGCTGGTGCACCGCACCCACTGCCCCTGGAGACACCACCAGCCAAATTAATGTTTCCCCATTGCCCAACTGTTATGAGACAATTTATTTTCTTTCTAGTGTCAAGGTGTGGGAGCAGCCAAGACTCATTGCGGGTGGCCAGCCCCAGCCACATCCACACAGGCTTTGGTAGGAAGGTACTAACTACAGCTGTTTCAGCCAATCATAGCAGCTGTAGTTAGCCAATGAGGTCAGGCACATCAGCTGATTGACTTCCTGTCCTGCATCTGTGGATCCCAAAGTGTTTCATCACACTGACCGTGACTTCCATAAGGCGTGTCATCAGGGGTTAAAGTGGGGCGGAACTGCGCTCAGTCACTTGTATTTGGAGGCAGAACGAGTTCCATCTCCTCTGGTCCACCTTACCCGGCCACATCACTTGGAGACTGCTTCATAATCAAGCAGCTGCTTGATTATGAAGGAGAGAACTCTGAGACTTCCCTGCATGGGTAGGCGCTACAAAGTCAATTGGCCCGGACTTCAGTCACTTGGCCGGAACCCCCTCCCCCAGTGAGTCCCCCTGCTATGGTGCTGATGGCGGCGGGAACAAGTCGATGCAGTGATGTCATTGGGCGTCTGTCTCTCCTTCCAATGTGGAGAGAAGGCGGCTGCACAGCGGACCCACACCACGCGGACATCGGTCATTGTGCCTTTGAAAAAAAAATACAAGTCTGCCTTGCAGCCAGTGTGTACCTGCTGTCACTGGCCTGTGTGTACTTGCTGTCACTGGCCTATGGAGTCCAAGCAGTGAGCATCTGTTACTAAGGTTCTGTGACTGTCATTGTGTTAGTTTTTCTCTTGGTCTGCTGAAGCATACTTTATAGATATGTGGTGTTAGTGTGTATGTATATGTGTATTATATAGGTAGGTACTGAAATTATTTATATATTTCTAAGACTTTTGCTGCAAAAATATTTTAGGCTCTGGTGAACTGGGATATGGCATGTTTCACTGAATGATGCACAGCTTAACAGCCAAAGTGTGGCTAACTCTATTAAATTTCTTGGGCACCCACCAGATGGGCAAGAAGGGGAGGGGTTAGGAGCATGGCATATGCCAGGTGAGTAAGAAGGGGAGGGGATAGGAGCGTGGCACCCTGAAGGAGAGGGTAAAGCTGCTAGGGGGGACGGGTGTGAGTTCCACCATTTCTCCAGGACTACTTTAAGCACTGCGTGTGATGATATGCATTGGGCTACACCTAATCAATTCTAGGAGTAGTATCATTTTTAGTCATGTACTCCATAATTATGATCACTTATTAATTTATTACATTACTAATGTCCCGTCCTGTTTTGCACAGGATCAATTTCATCTTGCCACAGCCCCCTGCATCTCATATTGACCTACTCCATGTCACCACAGTACCCTGTATCTCATATCAACCTACTCCATGTCACCACAGTACCCTGCATTACACCACAGCCCCCTGCATCGCATATCAACCTACTCCATGTCACCACAGTACCCTGTATCTCATATCGACCTACTCCATGTCACCACAGTACCCTGCATCGCACCACAGCCCCCTGCATATCATATCAACCTACTCCATGTCACCACAGTACCCTGTATCTCATATCAACCTACTCCATGTCACCACAGCCCCCTGCATCGCACCACAGCCCCCTGCATTGCATATCAACCTACTCCATGTCACCACAGCCCCCTGCATCTCATATCAACCTACTCCATATCACCACAGTACCCTGCATCTCACCACAGCTCCCTGCATATCATATCAACCTACTCCATGTCACCACAGTACCCTGCATCTCACCACAGCCCCCTGCATATATCAACCTACTCCATGTCACCACAGTACCCTGTATCTCATATCAACCTACTCCATGTCACCACAGTACCCTGCATCGCACCACAGCCCCCTGCATCGCATATCAACCTACTCCATGTCACCACAGCCCCCTGCATCTCATATCAACCTACTCCATGTCACCACAGTACCCTGCATCTCACCACAGCCCCCATATCAACCTACTCCATGTCACCACAGTACCCTGCATCTCACCACAGCCCCCTGCATCTCATATCAACCTACTCCATGTCACCACAGTACCCTGCATCTCATCACAGCCCCCTGCATCTCATATCAACCTACTCCATGTCACCACAGTACCCTGTATCTCATATCAACCTACTCCATGTCACCACAGTACCCTGCATCTCACCACAGCCCCCTGCATCTCACATCAACCTACTCCATGTCACCACAGCCCCCTGCATCTCATATCAACCTACTCCATGTCACCACAGCCCCCTGCATCTCATATCAACCTACTCCATGTCACCACAGTACCCTGTATTTCATATCAACCTACTCCATGTCACCACAGTACCCTGCATCTCACCACAGCCCCCTGCATCTCATATCAACCTACTCCATGTCACCACAGTACCCTGTATCTCACAACAGCCTCATGCTGCTTACTCCTGACCCCTGTATTGTATTGCAGCTACCGTAAGCATTATCAGCATCATGATCCTGGAGCTGGGGCACCTATGCATATTTACGCAGCCTCCATGCACACCCCTTGCTGGCTGCCGAACACGAGGATGATACATGTACAAGAAAAGAAACTAACCGCACAGGATAATGATTATATCATGTAAATAATATAACTCCCTACTGCCATCCTATAGGATATAAATGTACGTGTACTAGGCTGGGGGGTGCTACCACTTGATAAATAATTTATTTGCAAAAGGAATTCAAAGACTAGGATTTGTATACTGTGGTGCACACAGAGAGAAATTAATAAAATATAACTTTTATTACATATATTAAAATACCATTAATTAAAATAACTGCGAAATAATACTAAGAAGTGTGAATAAAGATAGAAATTGTGATTAAAAATTCCTGTGTGCAGGAATGCCTCTATAATTGTCATATATTTTTTATATTGTATTGAGGAGTTTATACTTTATTATCAGATGAGGGTGGGAGTAACAGAGATCCCCAGGGATTTACACAGTGTAATGTAACATCCACTGTGTGACAATGTTATCAAAATGAATGGTAATAATGTAGCCACCATGCAAAAAATCCTTTGATTATATATTGAGTAATGTCCTCAAGGCTTTAGGCAGGGTATTGTGTGTCCACGAATATCATTGCTAGTGTTGTAGAGAGTAATCTCCCTCTTTGTTACACATCAAAAGGAACACTGTCACATACAAGTGCCATTAATGTACTTCCAGGATTTGAATGTAATTAAAGTGCTATGTGCTGTCACACACCCACCACAATCAGATTTGCATTATGTAGCTACGAAGATATTTACATAAATCTGATTTGACAGCTTCCTCACACTGTGTATTTACATATATAAACTCTCCCAGGTCAGGTAAGTAATACACAGTGTGGGAGCAATATGATCTTCACACTGTGTCACTGCAATTTATCCCCACCCAGGTCAGGCAAGTGATACACTGTGTGGGCACCGTATAATCAATTTATAATGTTATTTAAAGGACACAGCGGTAGAGCCTACACACAGCTTTAGAAAGCCAGCTCGCGCTTCGCAGTGTCTACTTCATCAGGGCAACCCTATGGGATCTCTCTATAACACTGGCAATGATACTTGTGGACACACAATACCCTGCCTAAACTCTTGAGGACATTACCCAATATATTTTTTGGATGGTTGCTACATTATTACCATTAATTTTGATTACATAGTCACACAGTGGCTATGACAGACATCCCTGGGGATGTCTGTTACTCCCACCCTCATCCGATAATAAAGTATAAACTCCTATATAAATATAAATTATATGAAACTCCTATATAAATTATATGAAACAGACACTTATAGTGGCATTCTTGCACACAGGAATTTTTTATCACAATTTCTATATTTAATCACAGTTCTTCTTATTTTGCCATCATTTTAATTAATGGTATTTTAATATATGTAATAAAAGTTAGATTTTATTAATTTCTCTCTCTGTGCACTACAGTATACAAATCCTAGTCCTTGAATTTCTTTTGAACATGGGGATGAGCAATGTCCTCTTTGCACAATGTACCCTGTGTTTCATGGGCTTCCTGTTGAGCTTCCTTGCCCTGGTGCCCCTGTCCGAGAACAACGCGGACTTCCATGGGAGGTGCCTCCTGTTCACCGAGGGTATGTGGCTGAGCGGGAACATCACTTCACAGTGGAGGAGTGGTAGCCGGAGTCCGCCTGCAGGTTCAGCTTAGAGATGGACATCGGAATTTGATGGTGACTAACCATCAATCTTTTTGTATTTTTACTATTTGATGGTGGCTGTCTGATGTTTGCCAACATTGAATGGAGATCATTTGATGGTGTTCCGATGGTTGTTGTTTTTTCTAATTCTTGGTAGCTATGCTTCCCCTGTCTCCTTCCAGGCTACTGTGTCTGCATCAGGGTATCTTCATGAGTTTGTAGGGGGCTGTCTCTCACTCTCTGTCTGCTTCAGATGTGATCCTGCTCAGTCCCTGACTCCCTCCCCCTCTAGACTGCTGCTAAGCAACAGGGCACATTGCTAGCTCTGATTGGCTTTCACTTCTTCACTAAAATTGTTGTTGCTCGACTCCCTTTTGTCACAGATTGACCCCATCAAAATCCGCCCAGTGGTTCAAGAGATTAACCCAGATGAACACACACACTCAACAGGTACACTCACAATAGCATACACTCACTTGCTAGGATTAATTTATTTGTCAGATGACAATTAACCTACCAGGATGTTTGTAAATAAACCCATGCCCCAAGATTGTGAGGCTGCAATTCTAATCACTGTGCAGCCATGCTGGCCCATGTCTGTAGTAGTTGCAGCTAAGGGTGGTGCCATTTTATACAGTCCTCAATAAACAATAATAATTTTCCATGATCCACCCAATTTCCAAACTAACCATACGGGGGTGTCACAGGGGCTGATTGCATGGCTGCTTGCAATAAAAACTATGGGCTGGATTCAAATGTGGCCTTCCACATTTATAATATTAAGAAAATATTATAAATATCTTCTTTGTATTATTCTAATAATTTTTATAGTCAAAACTCTGGAGTGAGAAGTGTATGGCAGGTGAGGCACTGCCTCCCCTGTCTACCTTTTCTGCACATCCCTGACCAAAACTCACCAAATTTCCAGCACTATATACTGCTGCACCTTTGTATAATACCCACATGAACCATAGGGTTCATATATGTATCTGTAAATCTGGCTCTGATACTAGCCAGTGCCTTCCCTGCCATTTACCTCACTGCTTGTCACTGCCACAGTCACTTCTGCGTGTTTATGCTATCTGATTACTAAAGCACTGAGGGCCTGTCTCAGCTTTGGAAATAGAGTAAGATATAGCAAGTAACTGTGCAGCTGGACAAACCATTTGGCAATGCAAGGGGTGCAAATACATACATGATTCAGGGTAAATACTGGCTGCTCATGTATGTAACCCACAAGTGCTGGACAGCTTTATTATTACACTGCATTTTAGATGTCAGTTTGGACACACCCCATCTAAATATAAATGACCAGCGATGAGCGCTCCTGCTGGTCATTTCCGATATTGTCCATCACCTGAACATGCAGGCCAATCTGCCGATAATGACAGATTGGCATGCTCAGGAATGATGGACTGTGCCTGCACTGAATGACTGATCATTCAGTGCAGACACTACAGGTGATCGGGAACAACGGTACGATGTCGTAGTCTTTCCTGATCACCCAGTGTGTACGCACCTTTACTCTATTCCCAAAGCTGAATCAGGCCCTGAGACTCCTAATTGCACCTACTTTCGGTCGCACTGTCGTCCAATGGAAGGTGCAGTGTCTCCATCTACGGTCTCCTGTGTGAGCGTCTTTGCATGCAGCCACTTTTTAGTGACTTGCCCGCGTTGGCTGTGTCACCTTCTTGGTACTTGCCAGGGACGCCCACTTAAATGCTCAGGCCCTACATCCGATTTTGTGCTGCATATATTGTTTATTTGTACAGATCAATTTGCTTCAGATCTCAACCCTGCTACATTGTCCACATGGAGGCACTTCTCTCTTTATCTGAGTGCTACTATTCTATATAAATGAAGCAGTGATTGTCTGCCTTTAATGTCCACTTATGGTTCATTCTGCTGGCACAGCATTCAAGAATGTGCTTGATAATATTTATAGACAATAATATGGCTTGCCAAATACTACTGGACACAGCCATGTGCCGCCAGTAATGTGCATTCTGGAGCTGCGGTGAAGCACAGTGTGGTGTAGTGCAATGTGTAGTGTAGTGTAGTGGTGTACACTTCCATGCAGCATTACCAATGATCAGTGGCTATCTGTCACTTCAGCAGAGTAGAGGCAGTGACAGCCTATTCCGGACCAGCCTAGTCTGTCAGTGGACAGCACTAACATCACTGTCACTTTAACACCATGGCACGCCATGGATCATATAGTCCTGTGCTAATCCATCCCTCCATCCCTCATATTCTTTGCTCTTCGAGCCAGGTCACTGTGACCCAGTCCCCCACCAGCAATTTCCACCACTACACTAGTGGTCATCTGGGTACCTCTTTCACACTGCTGTCCAGGTGAAGTCTGATGAGGAGGATACATTTGGCTAATTATAATTAAAGTTGGTTGGTGTGTGCAGCCGTGGGTGAGGAGGATGAGAGGGATACATATATTAAGCAGAGGGCTGCAATTGTGCATATAGTATGGCTGGGTTGTTGGTTTGTAGGTTACTGCAGTTTGGAGAGAGAAGAGGAACAGACCATTATGTACTTTGAAAAATGGGTCATTTTAGAAAATATAAAGCTTGCCAAAATGGGAGCATCTTCAGGGATTACTGTTTTACCGCCTTTACACCAAAATTCCGGGTCTGACCCAGAGGTTGGAACAGGGTTCCTATCCGGATCAGACCCGGAATTTAGGCGGCTCCGACCCAGGATTTTCCCGAGCCGGCGCCGTTCACACCAGAGCTGGGTCTGCATAGACCCGGCTTTTCCAGCATGGAAGTGGACGCTTGGAGATGACGTCACTGTGACCCTGATCGCACCGTTTACACTGCAGAGTTTCACGGGTTATTCCCGTATTAAACCCTGCTAGTTACCTGGGTTGGATTGCCGGGTCACTCGACCTGGCAATCCAACCCTTTCCCCTTTTACACTAAGGAGCTACCCGGGTTAACACTGCAATAACCTGGGTTTTAGCTCTGGTGTAAAAGGGGTATTTCACTGTTATACCCCTATCACACTACAAGCAATAACCTGAGTTATTGCACGTGAACGTCCAGGAACCACGGTTACTGTGCAGTGTGAAAGGGCCAGGTTGAAAATAAGCCAGGTCGAACCGGCATTTTAACCCTGGTCACGAGCAAGGTTAAACATGGGTTCAACCTGGCTCGCGATGCAGTGTGAACGGGTCGAAGCAACCCAGCTCCCGCTCACAGCATAAGAAGAGTTGGCTCTTGGAGATGACGTCATCGCCAAGCGCCAGCTCAACATGTGATAGTGGTGACGTCACTGACCCGGCAGTAAGCCGGGTCGAGTCGCCAGTCTGAAAGGGGTCTCAACCGAGTAGCACCAGGGATGGACGCATGAACAAAACCCCATGTGCAACTCATCATAGCAATGTGAAACGGGTATATCTTAGAGCTTATTAATGTAGACAAATTTCTTGATATGATACAGAGCAGCTCTAAACATGCCAAGCTAACATTTCTAAAATAATAAAGCTCTGAATGTAGTACTTGGTATTGCAACATAGGATGCATACTTTTATTTCCTTGAGTGTTATTAATTCCCACTTTCCCAAATCAAGATTTTTTAAGTCACCTTTAAGAGACATCAGTCTATTATTTATTCTAGCTTTTAATATACATCCTAAATGTTCTACTGAAATATTGAATACATACCAGACTTTAAATTACATATAGATGGAGTTGAGCTCTTTGTTTGGTCTATCTGTAGTCTTATGCATGAAGGTCTAATTGCTTACATACTTTTTCTAGTTAGTAATATAATAAATTTATAATTAAGTCTTATTTACAGAATCACGGACAATTAACCAGAAGCCGGTATGAATTGTAGATGGGCCCCTCAAAGTCAGTTAATTACATTTTTTGCTATTTCCATTTAGTCTCGCTGTATTACGTTTGATCACAGCTAAACTGGATTATTACCTAATTAAAATGGAGACAATTAAGACAACCAAAAGTTTGTATGAAAAGACACACTATTCCTTCAGTGCTGCTGTGTTGAGACAAAGCGAGATCTTGTCTCTGAAATAATTTCTACAGGTATGGTTATGAGTTACTGGTTTATTTAATGAACTCTTTTACAATCTCTGAAGTCTATTTCAAAGCAATTAACCTATAATTTCATATGCACTCTTTACTTGCATTAAGAAAGGGTATTGTATAAAATTCTTTGGGATTTATTCAGGGCCAGACTGGGACTAAAAATAGGCCCTGGCATTTAAAGCATACAGGCCCACTTCACGTCAGCTTCTGGCTCCTGGCATCGACTCCTCCCCTTAGTATTCATGACTCCTCCCACTTATTAGTCTATGCTCTTACAAATATAATTAATATTAGAACATCATTCAAGTTATACATCATTCTCCGTATTATAATATACGCACACTACAGAGCTCTTCCTGCAGCAGATTCAAACATGTACCATAGTCAGATATTTGGTTGGTTCTGTTAGGTAAAGCTGGGACTTCATTGATGGAGGTCACACACAGAGAAAAGGGAAGGCATTACCCAATTGCCCAATAAGTTCTAGCTTAGCAGTTGTAGAGGATTAGATAGTGTTCACTGTAGGAATTTTTTAGGGCAGGGGTGCTGAACACAGAGGAGGACACATCTGTGCACTAAAGCAGAGCCATAACTACACATTTTGGTGTCCTGTTTTGTGTTCACTTTAGGATTGTGTAAGGGCATTAGTGATCACAGATGGATGGCACACCTGCGTGCACACCAGAAAAGGGGCGTAATCTCATGGCACGCCAACCCCCCCTTTCCATCACTCATACAAGAGAAAAGGAGACAACTGATGGTTGAATGAGTATAAACATTCAATCATAAACACCCAATCCACAGCATAATGTGTGCCCAGTGTGACTTACACAAGGAGAACACAGGAAACAGACATTGGGATAGGAAATAATAACATACAAAATTAACATCACATTTACTACTGTATTATCTGCTCAGCAACATGAGGGTAGGAACCGCACTCATACTCCTCACCGGGCAGCGGACCTGACTACACTCATGTGAGAGGGGCTGCAGAGTGGGACACTGAGCCGGGATTCACACAGAGACAGCAGGCCTGATGCCGGAGCCTGCAGTGATATCACTGCCCACCCCCTCCCCAAACAGGCCTGTACTACACAGCAGGACCCCCGATTCAAAGCATGGCACATAGCAGGGCCCCCAATTCATAGTAAGACAAACAATAGGGCCCCATTCATAGTATACTACACAGTAGTAGTTCCCCCATTCACGTTATGCCACACAGTAGTAGTGTCTCTTAAAACAAATTATTTTACACAGTAATAATGCCCCTTATAAGACATTATGCTACACACAGAGATGCCCCTTATAATACATTATGCCACACACTGTAATGCCCCTTATAAAGTCACACAACTTAGTTCTGTCCCACCATTGACTGAGATGGATAGAAGAAAAGAGAGAAGGACTGGTCCCAGTACTAGATAGGGGGTAATAATTGGTTATGTAAGTGAAATTCCTATCAATCAATATTCATATGGATAGGTGCACCCAGAAGTAAATGGTACAGTGAAAACGAAAAGAGGAGGAGTACGTCTCTATGGGGCACACTAAGAAGAATTATGAGCCCAATTATCATTCTATTTTTTTGGCTATATCCCCAAAAACATCATCGGGGGTTAACTGCAAATATTAAGTTTCCCCTGCATGAAGGAGGGACTGCAGCAGTTATCCCTCCATTCCCACTGGCAGCCGTATCCCCAATAGGTTTCTATGGGGGATGCGATGCTGCCAAAATTACCAACATCTGTAGTACGATGCATTCCGGAGATTGGCCCCCGCAGCTAACGCCATCTGAAGATGGTGTTGCCTGATGTAGCCTATGGGCTACACTGCGCATAATCAGTAGGCGGTGGGTTCCTCCAGATCCCTCTCTGGCACTGGCGGCCGTGCATGTGCAGTTAGTGAGACTGCGCATTCACAGCAGCCCCGGCAGCTCTCTGGGCACATTGCAGGGACAGGCTCCTTTCGGAGCCCCTGTCCCTGCATGTGCCAGATGATACGTACAGGCACTATGATCACATTTTGCAATGCAATCATAGGTGGTACTGTCATGCCCAGATCACATTGCAATTGCGATCATTAATAAATGGGAGCATAAATGTAGTATTGCTAAAAACAATTTATTTTATGTTTGGACTAACCTCAATGTACATATATATAACAAATATAGGCATAATAAAATATCTGGGCTGAATGTAATTAAGCCTGTGGATCAGGAGTCCAGTATATTTATAGCCAATTAAAATACAAAAATACTAGACAAAGTGTAAAGGCTGAAATGGGATACGTTCGGCATTCCAGCGCCGGCATCCCGACCACCAGGATACCGAAGGTAAGTAGCAGGGTTGGGGGGAGGGTTAGGGTTAGGCACTAAGGGGGGATGGTTAAGTAAAGGGTGCGGGGAGGGGGAGGTTAGGTGCAGGCACTAGGGAGAGTAATGTAAGCATACCGACCAACAAGTGTCGGTATGCTAACCCTGCGGGATGCTGGCGTTGGGATTCTGACCGCTGGGATCCCGACTGCTGGCATCGGGTACCTAACCTGGCGAAAATATGTGGTGGGTGTGACAAGGGGAATGAAACAATTAAAGGCAATATTAAAATAACGCCACACCAGCCTGCATACCGTATGTACAATTTATAGTGGAATCCCATTCTTATATTACACCTGAAAATCCGTATAATGCTAGTAGGTCATTTATATTGTTAGAATAACAAGTACACTAGGCATGGGATACATACTGACACCGGAATCCCAAAACTTGTCAGAATCCAAGCGCCAGCATCCTAAAGGTAAGTAGCAGGGTTGGGGGAGGGTTAGGGTTAGGCACTAGGGGAAGGGTTAGGCACTAAGGGGGGAGGGGGAGGGTTAGGTTTAAGTACTAGGGGGGAGGTTAGGTTTAGGCACCAGGGAAGTAGGGTTAAGGTTTGGTTTAGGGAGAGGGTTAGGATACCGATCGACAAGTATCAGTATCCTAAAGGCCCCAATACACTGTGCGATTTGCAAACGATCCAATCTCGTTTGCAATTTCCCTTGAATTCCTGAACTCTCCCAGTCATACGATATTGTGCCCACACTCGGAACAACTGTCCAAACAACCAAACGATATAGATGGGTCGTAGACAACTGCAGTATGCAGTACTATCGACCATCGTACATCGCATCGTTCATTATGCACACACAAGAAACGATGCGTGTCATATCATGTACGATAGGTCGAAATCTTTCTGCAGGTTCTACTGATCAGCAACGACGATGTACGACGGTGGGGGCGCGCATTGGCATCATGATCATCCCTACACACAGCACTTTTGAAATGATTGGTCATTCCAATCGATCGAAAGCGGCCAAATCGTGTAAAAAAGAAATCACACCGTGGGCCTGATTCAGCAAGGATCGCAAGAGCTAAGATGCACGAAGTCCGACGATTTTCACGTTCTGCACATGCATCGCAGTTTGCATACACGAACTAGCCACTGCGATCGGGAATGAGATCGCAATGTGTAGGCAGACCCATTGCAGAGTGATTGATAGGAAGTACCGTTTGTGGGTGGTGACAGGGGGTGGTCCGGCGAACGCAGGCGTCAGTGCATTGGGACGGCGTTGTAGGGGCGTGCATAAATTAGTCACTGCAATACCATATGCAACTTGATGCCTCGTGATGTACACTGAAGTTAGCAATTCCTGAGTGAGGTCTGACCTACCTTAACTGTGCATCTGAGTCCGATTGTTTCGCTATGTTCTCAAAGTATACAGCTGTGAGTAAGGGGAAGTGGGCGTCCTTATGTTAGGCTGCGATTGCAATGCGAATGCACACATTTACATTTCCCCGCTGATATTAGCTACTGCGCTGCGTGCGTATAAGCAGAATAGCGATCCTTGCTGAATCGGGCCCCCTGTCAGGATGCCAGCGTCCAGATGTTGACCACCAGGATCCCGAGTGCCGGCATCCCATACCCATCTCGCTAGGCACACATCATGCAAGTAACGTGAAAAATAGAAAAAAGAAGTCATGTCCTTGTTTGAATATATCAGATTGGCTCTGCATTAAGGCCCTCATTCAGAGCCGTACGCTCTGAGCAGAGCGCACGCTCTGAATGAGGGCCGGGCTCCATTTTCATGGAGCGTCCTCCTGGACGCTCGTATACCTGTGGGTCACCACCCACAGGCTATACGAGCGTGCATTGTGATGGCCGCGATGGTCGAGACCATCGCGACCATCGAAATTGCGAGCCGGAGCCTGCGGTTGAGGTTTTCAACCGCAAGCTCCGGAGTGATTTTGGCTCTATCAGAGCCAAAATCACTCCCACTGACATCACTAGTGATGTCAGTGGGCCGGCTTTTGACGGGAGGCGTTCCCGTGGGAACGCCCCCGTCAGGGAGGCACGCCCCCGGCACACCCACCAAAGGGGGCGTGCTGTCAATCAACATTGACAGCACGCCCCCTTTAATCGGACACAACGAGCGAAGGACTTTCCTTCGCTCGTCGCGTCTGGCGCATGTGCACGACGGAGCTCCCTCCGTCGTGCGCATGCTCAGTCCATAACATCGACCCACTTGCGAGCGGACAGCCGCTCGCGAGTGGGTCTGAATCAGGCCCTAAATCATTCACTGATGTTGTATTTGCAGCTAGGTCACACATTTTGTCACTGCATATACATGAGTATATACCTCCAAAAAAATCAAATATTGATAAGTGGTTTGGTTTTTACAGGTATATACTCATGTATATGCAGTGACAAAACAGGGACTTGAAAATGAAAGAGGGTACAGTCTCAGCCTTATGATAAAGGCAGTTAGTCAGTGTACATAGCTGAAAGGCATTGCAGGGGTTAACTCCAGTCACTCTTCCAGTGTGTGTGCCGTTACCTCCAGTCTTGTTATCTCTCTCTTTATGCTTCCTTACTGCAGTCACGTCAGTGCTGTGTCCCATTAGCAGCTGCTGGTGTCTGCTTTGAGTGCAGGGCTGCGTGGGGGTGGAGGAAGCATAAGGAACCATTCCACACAGACGTCGGGAGCTGCAGACTGCTGGCTAAAGAACAGTCAGCTGACACAGTACCGGTGACATCACAAAGGGGGCGGGGCTTAACGCATTTTTTTCGGCTCCGTATCCTCCTAAGCAGTTTCTTCAAAAACATACTGGTGCTGCTCGGCTGAACCGGCCCATTTGACCATCGGCCCTTCTGGCATATGCCAGAACTGCCAGATGGCCAGTCCGGCCCTGACCGTATTGCTATTCCATGAGTAGATTAATACTGTAGATTTAAAACTTGCAACTTTTTTGTGTTGCTTTACAACAGGGATGGGGAACCTCAGGCCCGGGGGCTGTATAAGGCCCCTGGAATCATTTGGTCTGGCCCTCTGACCTTTTTTCCTCTAGCCTCATCTGGCTAGCAGGATGCCTGGAATGGCAACTTGCAGCCAGAATCTATGCAGCAATGCCGCCTGGAGCGTCCTTAGGATGCTTCAGACGGTCACACCGCTGCCCCGGCTGGGAAGTGAGTGTCTAACGAGTCATTTCTCCTTCTCGGCAGCGGCTGCCCTCCTCATCCAAGAGGCTAGGAGCTGCCGCTGAATATGACATTTGTCATGTTGGGTATAACATCAGCCATGGGGTCTATTTATTAAATAGCCCTAGAATGTCACATTTATAAATATTTTTGGAGCTATTTCATAAAAAGAAAATTGCAAGGGAAGGTAAGTGTTGCTCGGCTCCCAGGCAATGATGGCCAGCAGCAGTAAGTGGTGATTTACCGTGATGTCGGACTGCAGTGGTAAGTACTGCATGAGGGTGACCCTAACTCCCAGGTTTAGGGATCCTTTCCCTTTAATAAATAGACCCATAGTCTTAAAACTGATATGACAGATGTTTATTATATTATTCAGGGGTCTATTTACTAAGCAGTGTTAGGAGACAGAGTGAAAAGTGATAAGAAAGTGTTAAGGTGCCAGCCAATCAGCTCCCATCTGTCATTTTTCAAACACAGCCTGTGAGATGACAGTTGGGAGCTGATTGGCTGGCACGTTATCACTTTCTTATCACTTTTCACTCTGTCTCCTAACACTGCTTAGTAAATAGACCCCTAAGTCATCTTCTAAAATGTGTACGAGACACTCACTTACCATACAGCAGGCCTGGCCAAGACATCGATCGCGATCTACAGGTACAGTAGCTCGCGGAGCTCCCGTCAGTAGATCGCGTCCAGCTTGCTATAGCAACTGGGAACGCTGGTCTCTAAAGTGATCAGAGGCTAAAGAAACCTCTGATCGCTACAGAGGCCAGCGTTCCCAGTGATGCAGTGTGCGGGTGATGTCATGACGTCGACCGCGATATGAGGAGTGAGCTTGCTGGATATAGTAAGATCCAGTCAGCGGGATCCAGTAAAAGTGGGAGCGCTGATGGCGTGGAGCAGTGCCCTGGGTGAAGACAGGTAAGTACTTCACAGGGGAGTGGGGCCTGTTCTACACTGGGAGGGGGCACCAGTTCTGGGGGCACTGCATAAGGGGCTCTAGTACAGGGGGCATTGCATAATGGGCACAACTACATGGGGCATTTCATAAGGAGCACAATTACAGGGGGCACTGTATAAGGGGCTATAATACAGGAGACATTGCATAAGGGGCTCTAATACAGGGGACATTGCATAAGGGGCACAACTACAGGGGAATTGTATAAGGGGCTCTAATACAGAGGGCATTGCATAATGGACACAACTACAGGGGCATTGCATAAGGAGTTCTAATACAGAGAGAACTGCATAATGGGTGCAACTACAGGGGGCATTGCATAAGGGGCACTACTGCTGGGGGCATTCTATAAGGGGCACTACTACTGGGGGCATTTAATAAGGGGCACTACTACAGTGGGCACTGCATAAGGGGTACTACTACAGTGGTCACTGTATAAGGGGCACTACTGTGGGCATTGTGTATAAGGGGCACTACTGTGTGTCGTAACATGAATAAGGGACACTACTATGTGGTGTCATGTGAAAAAGATTGTGCTGCTTTGCAGAGAAATTTAAATTAGGGATACTATGTGTTATTTTGCCAGGACAGATGGGGCACGTCCCTTGCTGCAAGGTCATGCCACCCCCACCCCCCCTTTTTCAAGCTTGGTAGATCACAGAAGGTTTTTAGTTTTAAACGTAGATCACTGAGTCCAAAAGTCTGGCCACCCCTGCCATACAGTAACTAAGGTTTTGTTGAATGCAGTGCTAAGCAATCGTGTGCCAGAATAAAGGCAGAGGTATTTTTATACTGTACCTACTCGTTGGATCTCTGCAATATAGTGTAAAGTGTATAACACCTTTGTGTGACCGGTAGGTAGTCTGAGAAGAGAGTAAAGGCAATTATTCAGTATCCACAGTATATAATATGTCTAATTTAATCACCCATAAAAGCAATATGATTTAACATTTATTTACCTATTTATTAAAAATAAGTCCTAAATTTCTGTATCACTACTTATCACAACAAAACAAATTTTAGTTGCACTACAGTTCACTAGTCCTGGGATCCATTTCAACTGCCAAAAACGCCACACCCTGCAAGGGTTTCTTTACTTCATCAAAAAAAAAAGCTCCCCACCACTTGTTAAATTGAGCAGAACCGCAGTGGGTATGCTAAAATACAGAAAATGCTACAGAAATTGATTTCTCTGTGGCATCCTTGTTGCCAAATAGGAGGAAGTGGCAATAACCCATTCCTTCACCGAAAAAGCCAAAGAAGAGGTAGACACTGCTTCACAATTGACCCCTGAAACTTGTTGGGAATTTGCGTATTTTATTTGTTGATTTTAGAGATGTGTGTGGACTCCCTTGTTTTGCTCTTGACTCTAATGCTGCCCATCCACTAGGCGATTTTGTGCACTTTAAAGTCAGAAACGACTAGCGATGCGTGCGCCCGCTGGTCGTTTCCGACATCAATCATCGGGCAAACATGCTGGTCAACCTGACGATAACGTCAGGTTCGGCATGTTGCCAGATGATTGATGAGCTTGCACTGAACGACTGCTCATTCAGTGTAGGCTTATCACAGACATAGAAACGACAACACGATTACAATGTTGTAATCGTGCTGTCGTTGCTATGGTCTGCTAGTGGATGGGCAGCTTAATTCATAATTGTGTTTTGGTTTTGGACTTGGATTGTTTTTTTAAAAAAATTGCTAAAAACAGCTAAAATTTAGTAATGTAGGCATATTTGACAGTACTGTATTTATTTTACAGTATTGATTAACCTCAATAGCATTAATTTCCAGTCATTTCCAGCTCACAATATTGTTCACCAGTATTGGCAAAAGGCTGCAGCGATCTAGCTGGCTTAGCTGAGCAACAGAGCAGTGGCACAAACACAGGGCAGTTTAAAAGAATATAGCACATCTATGAAACATTATGGCACTCCAGTGGCAGACAGGTTGGCAGTTTAATAAACTATACGACCCCATAGAAAGAATGTTTTCATTAATCAAGAACTAGATCAGAGGCCCAAGGGCAGTACAGGGAAATGGAGGTGGAGTATGTATGTAGTGGAAGGCAGGTAAATAAAAAAGACTGTTCAAGTAATTAAAAAAATAAAATTGAGATGTGGCCTTGTGGGAGTTGCAGCAACTGAGAAGAGAAAAGGCCATAAAAGAATACAATGATAATAGCCAAGGATTACTAACAAGGGTTGCAAGAGAAGCTGGCCATGCTACCCCACCCCCTCCTCCCTCCCTGGCTAATACATCCCTGTAGTACATTAATGAGGTGCATCAGAAAGTCTGAGTATAAGAGGAAATAGCTCAGAGGCCTAAGGGCAGTACAGGGAAAATGGAGGTGACATTGAGGGTACACACTAGATGATGTGCCCGATATGTCGTCCGGATCGTCTAGTGTACCCGGCATTTTGCTTACCCATTTTTCCTACTTTAAACACATCAGATTCAAGAATTGACTGTTCACTTACCTACTAATACTGCATATCCCACCCCTTGACAAGTGACAAGATAATCAATGTTATTCACTTCACCTGTCAGTGGTTTTAACATTATGATGTGTGTGTGTGATATATATACGTATTTTTACACAACATGTAATATTTTTCTGGCTAGCCATAATATATAACAGCAGCAATATGCTTACAGAGTGAAGAGCAATCAATGACAATAAACACATATGTACTCTACCAGAAATGGGGCTCTTTCCAAAGGTTATGCTCAGTGTGATACCACCTGCTTTGTAGGGACGTGTCTTCAGCAGTATCACCCACATAGAGAAAACTAGATTTAAATCCAAAGGAGTACTTGCTAACAAACAATAAATCCAAAACTCCTACTCTGTCATTCTTCAGGCAGCCTAATATATGGCTTCTGGTTATCTCTGTAAATATACTCTGCATTCAGTCTATGTTGGGTATATAAATCAGACCTCCACTATCACTGCTATAACTTAACTATCCCCTTCTCTGTGCACATAATAAAGGTAGCTATTTGTGGTAAAACAAATATATGTCCAACAATGTCAGTTTATCATGTAACTCTTTTTTTCAGTTTGAAGATACTGTACATACCCCTGCCATTATATGTAATGTAACTTGACTATGCAGAGCCTTATGTACAGGTAAGGGGTCAGCCTGGATTGGTATAGGGACTGGTTTACTGTCAGACCTGTGTGTAGAATTATATGTAGGACGTACTCAAGGGAAAATTCATGTTTAAATGTCATATATCATCAAGTCACATCAGATGTTCTCATCCTACTGTATGTCTGAATAACTCTTTTCCAATGGAAACTAATTAATAGATATTGTTGCTTTATCACCACTTGACATCCAGCAAAATGAGAAAATTATTGTGATTAGTTTCAAGCAACACCTATAGTGTTTTCATGTTTCCCATATTACTATTATTCTGTGCCTTCCTAGATTACAGGTGCACAACCCAACCATATACAGTAATGACAGAGTAGGCAAATCTTGTTTTCTTCCGCTCCCCGTACCAAGAGTTGCAACCAGTTTTCAGTCCTTCTCAGTCTCTTTGTCCCCAAAGAAATGGTTCCCAACTCTTTGCTTATTTTGGATGGGGATTTTTTAGATTGTGTACGGTAATACATAAGCAGAAACACTTCCTCTACATCACATTTCTGACTGTCCAATAGATCATTTTGAAGATCATTAATTCCTTTCAGTTGTAACTATACACTGACTCGACCTGAACCACCTTAAATACAAACATTAGACACTTATACTTATATATATAAGAATAATCTGAAAAATAAATTCAGAATCTTTCTTCTTCACCTGTGGAACCCCACAAGTTTTGGAAATAAAAAGATGTGTCTTTCTTTACAGTAGTGTATTGATCATAGGCAACAGTCAACATTAATCAGCCTTTGCCATTCATTTTAAAATTATCAAGGAAAATTGAATCCTCATCCTGGTTCACTAAATTACACATAGGAGTGGCATACATTATGGTAGAACATTATCAGAGAATGAATTAAAAATTACTTTTCCCTCTAGATGGCCACATTGAGTATAAGTAATCTCTTTTGGGTTCCGTTATTGCCCTGTTACATTACAGCAGTTTGTGAATGATATGTTGTGTGATCTTCTTAATCAGTTTATGTTCATCTGTCTGGATGACAGTTTAATCTTTACATCTGCTGTTGAAACTTGAAAGGCAGTGTTCCAAATGCATAAAATTGACATCCTAAATTGCCAAAATGCAAATTTGAGATAAAACGAGTACAGTTCAAGGGTTACAAGATTTCAGCTGTAGACATCAAAATGGTCACTGAAAACATCAAAGCTGTCCTACAGTGGCCAATACACTCAAATATTACAGAAGCTTAAAGGCTTGTGGGTTTGCAACATTTTACCACCATTCTATTAACGTACCAATCAAAGCATTCTTTTCATTTGGATGCCACAAGCCCAGGAAGCAATTACTCTATCCCTAACTTTAAAAAAAATACTTTACTTCAGCCTCCATTCTGATATACATGTAGGTCACATCGTCCAGATGATGCCTGTTTGTGTAGGAATATTAACATCATACAACAGCAGCTCAACCAGACTTATACCCCCTGTGTAACTTCCTTCCCCCTGCATCTCCCAGCTGCACAATCTCCCCTTGCATTGTCTCAGAGCACACATCACCTCCCCACCATGTCATTTCTCAGCACACATCACCTCCCCCCCTGTGCCATCTCAGCATACCATCGCCTCCCCCCGTGTCATCTCTCAGCCACATCACCTCCCTTGCATCATCTTCAGCACACCATCACCTCCCCCCTGCGTTGTCTCTCAGTCACACCATCAACTCCCCCAACGTCGTCTCTCAGCACAATATCAGGACTAGAGTGTGCCCAGAGTCTATAATGTGTGCACAGGTCACCGGGAAAATGGCCGCCGTGGCCATTTTCCAGTCGTTTTACAGCACTGGCCGACGTGGGACTCCGGAGAGGTAAGTATTATTATGGGTGCAGGGTGTGCGGTCCCCCGTGTTCCCCGCACACCCTGCACCCATTATAGATACACCCCTGGAGTCACTTGTATCAGACCTGTATTGTGTACTATTTCCACAACTTTGCTAATTATTCTTCAACTTTGTGTTTTAGATCACTAATTGTGTACTAAGGGCCTCATTCAGCTTGGTTCCCAAGATTGCAGACACGCACCTGGCCACTGCGAAATTATGCAAATTAATGCAATCGCAGCACTATACCAAGACGCACACCACTGTATAAAGCCGCCCACTTCCCATTACTTACATCTGCAAAACCTTTGCAAGCCTGCGAAAACATCGGAAACATCGAATAACATTGGATCCATACGCACAGTTGTGGTTGATCTGACCTCACTCACAAACTGCTAAACTTCCTGTCGGTATCTGCAGCTCAGGCTGCGTATGCCATCATGGGGTCTTAATTATGCACGCCTGCGTTTCACCAACCACCCCCCCTTCTCCACCCCCAAACGGCACTTCCTGTCAATCATTTCTCGATGGGTCTGCGTATTCGCTGCGTCAGCATACCCGATCGCAGTGACCGGATTGTGCTCATACACTGCGATGCATGAGCAAACCACAAACATTGACCAGGTGCATGTGTGTCCGCAGACTTGCGATCCAAGCTGAATGAGTACTTAGGTTAGTGTTTTGATGCGGCTAAGTAACAATGTTGATGACGTCCTAGATAGCATGATTTGAGAGTAGGTGTATGTGGACACATCTGTAAACTTAAGAAAGGGATAACCTGAAGGAAGCTTCTACTCTGTCTATATACAGTACAGTAGGCGTGACTGCTCACCCACTTGTAATAAAAATACTGTATCTTATGCAACACTGCAAAACTGATTATACCAGGGTAATATTAGGTATTTGTGTCACTGCAGTCAACTGGTCTGCCCATTGGTAAGCCTTATGTTTCACCGTGGCCTTTCTGGTGCCTTTTATATGGGTAATATACAGTAAATCACCTAGGCAAATAATGGAAGAAATGCACCCCTTTTATTGTATAAAATCACACAACAGAAAACACACTACCAATTATACACACTATGCGATACCTCGCATGATATATCATTGCAGATCGGAACAATTATTGTGCAGATCGCATAGTGTGTATGCCTGCTCGGGCGTGCTTAAGGGTCATTCATCGCATCGTCCCATCTGCTGTGCTGCACAGTAGATGGGATGATAAGATGAACGGCGCCATGCATGCAGCATGGAATGACACATTGCGCCATGGTCCAGTGTGTACGGACGCCATAATGTATTGTTCCATCGCATCATCCTATCGGTGGGTACACCATCGTTTAGTGTGTACCCAGATAAAGTCATGCCAGAGCTAGTTACCTTGGCACTGGGCATCCAGCACAAACTGGACCAGGTGAGGCTGACAAAGTCCATTGCTTCTAATTTTGAACTATAGCTATTTGCATGCAGGAATTCGCTAGCAACTCCATGTCATATGCCACTGGGATATATTTACCACCAAAGACACTCTCAAGCACACCTAAGAAATCCATCTGAGTCCCAAAGTCCCCACACCTCCTGGTTTCTCACCATACCTCTGGTTTGTATGTGTTTCGGTTAGCTAGCACAAGCAGTGTGTGTCTAGAAGCTGTGTGCCACAATGGTGATACTGAGTGATGCATCTTGTCGCTGCTCATAAGAGCAATAAGTGGGATCTCAAAACAATTAATTAGTATGTTCCACTCTCCACAGTGGCCAATTTGCCATGTACTCATAGCTTGGCCTGGTCACTGCCGGTTGTAGTCACTCACTCTCAGACCACAGGAGCCAGTCTCAGCAGCAACTGCTCACATAGGGCGGAATTCAATTAATTTTGCGGCCCGCATCTTCCGTCTAAAGTGACAGGAGATCGCGGGTCGCTATGCAATTGTGCCAGCTTTTCACGCTGATCGCACCCATAGAGGTCAGGTTTAGCCGCGTAAAGCAGCTAAACCCGACCAAAGTGCTGGGCGCGATCGCGAAAAGTGATGTTTGGGCGCCCAAACATGTCACTTTTCGCACATTTCAGCTCTCATCCCCCAGGGGCTGCGAGCTGAAATGTAGTGCTTGGCAGCTGATCGCGCCCGACAGGAGCAAGAATAGAATAGCTACGTCGGGCGCGATAGGGGATGAAAAGAATTGAATTCCGCCCATACAATGAGGTCCTTAATTTCAGCTGCAGCGATTGCCTTCTCCATCAATCTGTTGGCCAGTTTATAGAACTTCAATCCGTAGATTTCCAAAGTGGCATATATAGCCAGGAGTGTACTATGAACATATATAATTGGCTTATGCTGTGGGCTCAGTGGACAACATGCTGTTAGCGGTTGTCCAGTCAGGCTGAGACCTTGGTATAAGAGCTACTCTACCTTCACTTTACTACCTCAAATATCCACCATAGCTGTGTATCAGTGTCTCTATGTAAGGTATTATACCTACATTTATATATTTTTATTAGGGGTAGCAGAATAAGGGCACAGTCATAACATTTAATTGCAGAACTTGGCGTATATATATTTGGCAGTTTGGCGGTGCCAAGAGACCCAGAGTTGGTAAACTGTTCAGCAAATGTATGTATTTATAGCTACATAGTTAGCGAGGTGAAAAATGACTCATCCCCATTAAGTTTCACCTTTTATAAAAGGCAATAACAAAAGGTTACAGATCTTATTTAAGAGCACTAGAAGACATTTTCATAATTGCTATTTGTCAGAATATGTAAAACAAAATGTGATCGTTTTTTTTGTAAAGACAGGGCTTATTTAGCAGATAATGATATAAAGCTGGAGACAACTAAATCAGTTTTTTGCACGGCTTCATTTGGATTTTTTTTTACAAATAACTCAGGAGAGTATTGAAAAAGTCTGATATGAAATAAAATTCCTGAACACATTTTGGGGGTATTTTCTCAAGTTACATATGACGATATGAGTTTAGAAATGCATTTGTTATTAATAAGGAAAATTATTTAGAAATGACCTCACCCTTTCCCTTTAGGCTTTCTATACCATGGCACAACCTAACAAAATAAAAAATAGACTAGAACCATGGATACAATTCAAAACCATTTGTAGCATGGCCCAGTTGAGAGTAATTGATTCTACAAAATTAGTGTTATTTAATGTATTTTATAATGTATTATATTTTATTCCAATGGGAAAAAAATCTTTTTCCTTATAAATATTTTATTAATAATAATTAATTAATTGATATCATGAACACTGTTTGTAATTGTATTCATCTATTCTATAAACAGCACATTACTAGACACGCTCTGAATGGTTCTTGGGGGCTATACAATTCATCCAGTTGTGGTCATTCTGAGTCACGTGTAGCGGTGTCCATGTCTATGTCTGTCGTGGGTTGTACATCTGCGAATTTATGCAAATACTGCTACAAGCCCTTCCCTGGTTTGCAGGGCTGCAGTGGAACCAGAGAGGCTGCTGCCACTGATCAGCAGCCGCAGTTTTCTCTGACAGTGTGGTGGGGGAGAGATCACTCTAATCGCACCCCCCCTCATATTTGCACTTGGCCCGGCGCCCCCCCCCCCCCATGGCGTGCACTATCCACCACAGAAGTGCCACATTCATTTTTATGACACGATTACCTGATGACAAATGGCCCCAGTCCTTCATTACTAAGTAGATGTAAGAATAAGCAGTTTACTCTACTATCATAGTAGACAAAATACCTGCACAGAATCAGTGTTTTTGTCATCTTCTAAATCTATATAATAAGCAAGAAAGCTTGTCGGTCTGTCCATCTGTGTGTCCTTTATGCACGGCCAGAGTTTTGGACCAAGCTCCACCAAATTTGACATGGTGGTTTAATTTGACCAGGATGAGGTTTTTGCCTAGGTTTGAACTTTGTCAGGGCCACACACTGTCACACTTTCCCTACAAATGGGAACACTCTTAAATTACACAGGTTCCAGGGCTGGCTCAAATGGAAATTGGCAGTATACCAAAAATTTGTGTGAAAGCTACAAAAGTATCCTTTTAACCTCACAGTATGACTCATGCAAGTTTATAATAAATCCAAAGTTAGTCCTTTTTAAAGTGGCCATAAATATTAGTTAGCCCTCTGTGATTGCATACAAGAGCATAACTAGAACTTTGGGGGCCCCATAGCAAGATCTTAAAAGGGCCCCCCCAGACGTAAAAAAAACAAATATGTGCCCCCACACAGAGCCCATCCATGTTATGCCACACAGAGCCCATTCAGGTTATGCCACACAGTAGTACCCCTCATACACATTATGCCACACAGTAGTAGTGCCCCTTATACATTATGCTACACAGTAATGCCCTTTACACTACACAGTAATGCCTCTTACACATTATACCACTTAGTAATGCCCTTTACAGATTATGCCACATAGTAGTAGTGCCCCATATAACACATTATTCCACACAATCGTAGTGCCCCATACATATTATGCCACATAGTAATACCCCTTACACATTATGTCCCCCCCAACAACTCACCTTCCCTTGTCATTCCAGCAGCCTCTCGCCTCCCCCTGTGCACCATCAGCAGCCAGCAGGTGTGGATTTGGTGCCGGGCCACCAGCTAATTACAGGTGGTGCACCAGCAGGCAGCAACAGACCTGGACAGACAGTGCCGGTGCAATTTGAATGTGTCGCCGGTCGCAAGCCAATTGAAGCTCATGAACCAGCAGCCAATCAGGAGCCACCACTGCTGATTGGCTGCTGGTCCACAAGCTCTGACTGCCTCGCGACTGGTGGTGCTGTCTCTCCATGTCTGCCTGTCAGTGTGCCAGCTGTAATCAGCTGGCGGGCCTGCAACAAATCTACACTGCTGCAATCTGGGTCCCCCTCGGTGGCTATGATTGGACCGGACCACCTTGTGTACTTGACTGGGAAGAGGGAGGGTGGCGGGCCACAGAGGCAGCTCGTACACCATAGCAGCCGCACCTCTTCAACCCATGCATATTAGCAAACAGTGGGGTGCTTTTCAGGATCAATGGTTATAGACAAGGACAATGTAAACAAATAAAGCCTGCAGGTGTACTGCAGGGTCCAGTCTTTAACCCTGGCAATGCTGGGTATCCAAGATAGTTGACATGGAGAGACAGCGCCACCAGTCAGATAGTTATAGAATAATTATAGCAACTGTTGGCTGCAATATTTACATTTTATGAAACAATACAGGACAGAAATTTGTTAACACAATTTTTTTTTTGCAGGCACTGCCCCTACAATTAATGTGGACTATAAAAAACCCACACATGACCCACGTGTTTTGGTTTTGGCAAAACCACCCTCAAATGTTACGGTTTTGGCAAAACCACCGTTAAGTGTTTTGGTTTGGATTAATTTCGGTTTTGGCATCTGATATCCCCACATACCTTTTACATGGTATCAGATTTCCCAACATGCCTCTGACATGACAGACATCCCCACATGCCCCTGACAGGGTATCTAACATCCCCACATACATGGCATTAGACATCCCTGCATACCCCTGACATGCCCCTTGCATGGTATCAGACATCCCCACATACCCCTTACATGGCATCTGACATCCCCACATACCCCTTACATGGCATCTGACATCCCCACATACCCCTTACATGGCATCTGATATCCCCCCACATACCCCTTATATGGCACCAGACATCCCCACATACCCATTACATGGCATCTGACATCCCCACATACTCCTTACATGGCATCTGACATCCCCACATACCCCTTACATGGCATCTGACATCCCCACATACCCCTTACATGGCATCTGACATCCCCACATACCCCTTACATGGCATCTGACATCCCCACATACCCCTTACATGGCACCTGACATCCCCACATACCCCTTACATGGCATTTGACATCCCCACATACCCCTTACATGGCACCTGACATCCCCACATACCCCTTACATGGCATTTGACATCCCCACATACCCCTTACATGGCATCTGACATCCCCACATACCCCTAACATTGCACCAGACATCCCCACAAACCCCTTACATGGCACCAGACATCCCCGCAAACCCCTAACATGGCATCAGACATCCCCACATACCCCTTACATGGCATCAGACATCCCCACATACCCCTGACATGGCATCTGACATCCCCACATACCCCTTACATGGCACCAGACATCCCCACATACCCCTTACATGGCACCTGACATCCCCACATACCCCTTACATGGCATCTGACATCCCCACATACCCCATACATGGCATCAGACAACCCCACATACCCCTTACACGGCATCAGACATACCCACATACCCCTTACATGGCATCTGACATCCTCACATACCCCTAACATGGCACCAGACATGTGAGTGTCTTAACTTTAATTTAAATTCCAAATGCTTAAATGTTGTGGATCTTTTCTTGTAAGTGTATAGCAAACCCAGTTTTCAGCATTGTATAGATATCAAACACAGCTATTTCAAGTTGGGTAGTTGAGCTGATACTCATTACCTCCAATTCCCTCTTTGACAGGCAACTGTGCAGTGTAAGTTATAATTCATCTTTCTATTTGCGATTATGTAGTCGATTACTGCTAATTTTAATTATATGACATGTATTTGGGTTGAAATTAAAATTACCTATTGTTATATGGAACTACCGTGTTCTGGCCCTTGATGTTAACTTTGTGTGTAAACAGCAGACAGGATATAGTCATGATGTCTTGAAAGTTGTAATAAGGTTCTCCTAAGAAAGAACAAAACTTATGGTAGTGGTTGTTTGAAGCTGTACACTTTCCCCAATAAATTACAAATGTATCTCAAGGCAGCACAGTGGTTAGCATTACTGACTCACATTACTGAGGTCATGAGTTGAATTCTTGATATCATGGCAATATGTGTAGAGTTTGGATGTTCTCACTGTGTTTGTGTGTGCTTTCTCCCGGGTGTTACGGTTTCCTCCCACACTCCACAAACATAGCGGTAAGTTACTTTGCTAGTGTGAAAACATTAACAGTAGTGTATTGTATATGTGTGTTCAAGTGGTATGGAACATGCAGGTACAAAGGGGAGAATTGGTGAAAATGCTAAATGCAGAGAAAATTCATGTACATACCGCTTCTCAATATGTACTATTGGATTTCTCTGCTGCCTGCGCTAACTTGTTGTGTGTTTTTTGCACTGCTGTAGGCTCCTATCGCAGCGCTACATGAATCAAATGTTACTAAGGTATCTTGTTACATACCGACTCCTGTCGTCTCCAGCACCAGCATCATGTCCCCATGCTGCCGTTATCTGCCTCCTGTTCACTTCTAGTAATGTCCTCCTGCTGTCTAACTTGCCGGGATAAGGAGGCCAGCCGTGATCTCCGCTCCCAGGTACCTGTGCAGCGTAGAGGTCATGCAGACGCCGGAGGCCACGCAGCCAAGGGCTTGTGGGGTGCATACGCCGGTAAAAACCAGCAGGCAGAAAGTATCTATGATGACACCGCTGAGGGATGAACTTAACGATCACCCTCTTCGGCAGTAGCTTTACTAGAACACAGGGCCTGATTCAGAGCCGGACGCTCTGAACGAGCGCCCGCTCTGAATCAGGGCGTGTTTTTTTTTTTCCGTCCGGCCTTTTGGACACTCGCATAGCTGTGGGTTACCACCCACAGCTTATGCGAGTGTCCATGATGATAGTCGCGATGGTCAAGACCATCGCGACCATCGGGCTTGCGACGAGACCCTGTGGTAGGGTCTCGGTGACCGCAAGCCCTGTAGTGATTTTGGCTCTATCAGAGCCAAAATCACTCCAACTGACATCACTATGGGAACGCCTCCGTCTGGCAGCCACGCACCCGGCATGCCCACCAGAGGGGGAGTGCTGTCACTCACCATCGACAGCACACCCCCTTTGGTGCGAGACCCATAATGACGGCTACCCCGTCGTTATTTGGGTCTCGCACATGCGCACAACGGAGCTCCCTCCGTCGTGCGCATGCGCACTAGGGCACCATCGACCCACTTGCGAGCGCTCATCGCTCGCGAGCGGGTCTGAGTCAGGCCCACAGTGCAGTAACCTCCTCCTGCTTGGCAGCGCTAGCAGGCAAAGCAGAAAAAATAAAATAATGTATTCTGTGAGATTAGAGCCAGTTTTTTAAGTAGTTTGGGCATGTAAATACAGGGTGTGCTGGCCCAAACCGTTACCATATAATAACATCTTGATATTTCAGAGCACTCTTATACAGCTTTTACACCAGAGCAAAAACCTGGGTTTTTGCTGGGTCTACCTGGGTCGCAGCTCAGTGTAAAAGGGTCCCTGAAAAATAACCTGGGTCAAGTGATACAGCAATCCAACCCCGGTAGCTACCAGGGTCGGACACAGGATGGACCTGGGTAATGGTGCAGTGTAAATGGCGCAACCCGGGTTATCTGACCTGGGTCATGCCTAAAATGAGCTGATTGGGGGTTGTGGATCAGTCACCTCCCACTTTTTATGACCTCACAAGCAGAGCCAGGTTCAATGTAAACGGGGCTGACCTGAGAATAACCCAGATCGATGGTGCTGTGTAAATGGTGTCTGACCTGGGTCTGACCTGGGTTGGACCCAAGTCTTAAAACCCAGGTCGGACCCGGGTTTTTGGTGGAAAAGTGGTATTAGTTTAGGCCTCAGCTACCTTTTATCCATATTTATATATACAGATTTATTTGACCATTCTCACATCATATAGTAGGACATAGCTCCAAGAACAGCATGATCTACATCAGATAGTGGTCCCGTTGTGTTTCATCTATATCAACTTCACACATGTTATATACATATTACGTGTTATTAATTATTATACGTCATTAGATTTTTATAAATTCACCTTTGATACACCTTGTTGGAAACATAGCTTTGTAATACCCCTTTTACACCGGAGCTAAAACCCGGGTTATTGAAGGGTTAACCCAGGCAGCTCCCTGGTGTAAAAGGGGAGAGGGTTGGATCACCGGGTCGAGTGACCCGGCAATCCAACCCAGGTAACTAGCAGGATTTAACACGGGCGTAGCCCGTGAAACCCTGCTGTGAGAACAGCGCACTCCGGGTCACGATGACCTGGAGTGCGCTGCTAGCCGGCCAATTGGTCCGGCTTCTGTGGCGCTTGGAGATGACGTCATCTCCAAGTGACCACTTTCACTCTGGAAAAGCCGGGTCTATGCAGACCCGACTCCGGTGTGAGCGGCACAGACTCAGGAATATCCCGAGTCGACGCCGGCAAAAATCCGGGTCTGATCTGGATATTAACTTCCAACTCCGGGTCAGACCCAGAATTTAGGTGGAAAAGGGTATTACTGTATTTCCAGGCATGATTTTGACTGGAATTAGATGCCTCCGTAGTGCGTCTGGGCAGTGGAATACATTATATACAGTGCCGTGTCGCTTCCTTTTTGTAGTTTGTTTATCAGATTAACTCACAATTACAGGAACAGTGCTTAGTTGAGTTACAAATTTAATTAATTAATTAACTTGGTGTATATTATATAAGACAAGAGGAAATAGGTGGTTACCATTATTTAAGATAATTGTTGTGTTCCAATGAATTTTCTTGGAAAAGGAAAGGCTGATATTAATAAGTGAGCATACAAGATGCATAGGAAAAATTGTTTTTTGTATCCAGTAACAACATAATATAGTCATGTTAATTAAATAGGCATAGCACTTGTTGATCTATCAGTTGACTTTAATTACAGTTTATTGGTTCCTTAATAAGAAGCAAGTAGATCATTAAAAATCTAGATGTTTCATAATGATTTAACAAGCGGAACATAATACTGTACTCTTGGAAGCGAACATATTATGCAAATGCATCTAGTTTACATGTATGAAACAAATAGAGCATATTGTTTTTGAATGCATATGCAATTTAAATGGGTCAGTGATATTTGTACATGGATTTTCATTAGTCTAATTAGCCAAAATGCTAATGTTATAATGAAGGTACATCAGCGTTAAATGACAAATAAAAATCATTTTGTTTTATTTGGAGTTGGAAAAGCTTTCATAGCATGTATCACTTTGTATAAATTATATCATTCTGTAATTACATCATGATAGATACTTAAATAAGAAGAGTGTGTTAATATTATCCAAACAGTCTTGGATAGTTACCATAGGCAAACGCAGGGGGGGTTTCCGGTTGCCTGGAAACCCCCCTCCCCAGCCCATAACCACAGTAGAAATTGTAAAATAATAGAATTTTACTGCATGTTCTTCTCAGAATCACAAATGAAATAAATAGCACCCCCTGCTGATCTTTTAATTTGTGTCAGCCAGTATTAAATACACCTGTGCACCAACTAGGAGATCTGAAAAACATGCACTGTTATGGGTGCAATGCTATAGACCATCAATAGGGTATATTATTAATACAGTATATTACACTATTCAGTGCATAAGAAGACCAATATGTACATATATGTCCAGGGTAGTGCTAGGCTCTTCTGCTGCTCCCCCAGACTCCCGGACTTGCTCCCATGCTCTGGAATGGTGCCCACATCTGAAATAAAAATATGGCCCTACTGGCGCATCTAATGGCTTACTGTGATCACTGGTCTTGGATATGCTGGAATTATGACGCACATTACACTTTGTATGACACATATTAAAGATGGTTAAGTGCTAATTATTCATGGACTGGCCACACTCACTCTAAAATCAAGCATTTGGAAACCCCCCTCTAAAAATCCTGCGTTTGCCACTGGTTACGTACTAGTAATTAAAGATTCTCAGGTCAATTTTAATGCCATTTCCATTCTAGGTGGACAACAGCTCGAAGAGCTAAGGGGTATATGTACTAAGCCTTGGAGCTCTATTTATTAACATTATTTTTGCTAAAATAAAGTGAAAAAGGGTGTTTTAACACCCTTTTCACATTATTTTGGTTTCACCTAAAGTTACTACAGGGCAATTGGAGTAGAATTCGTAAAATTCTACTCCAACCCCTAAGTATCACTTATTTTTAGTAAGCAGATTGCATTTCCCAAAATTGTAATAGTAAATGTGATCTGGCCAATGTTACTAAAAATAAATTGTGAAAAAATACCAGGGAAAGCCCTGTGATAATAATGCCACCTGGAGGTGGCGTTATCCAGGGTCTTCCCCAGTTACCGGACTCCTGCTCCGCTATAACGGGCAGAGGAGAGCTCGGAGCTGGCCCCAGTGATCAGCTGTGTGGTCTAAACAGACCACACGCTGATTCACTGTAAAGAAAAGTAAAAAAAAACAAACTTACCTGACAACAGGGACCGGAGTTTGGGGCTCCGGTGATGTCCTCTCCGGTCAGCTGGTTTCCCATTCAGCACTGTCGCCCGGTCATCACCTGACATGGTCCCAGTGCAGTATGGGATGTCAGCTGACCGGAGGACATTGAGGACATCGCCGGAGCCCGGATCATGCAGGTAAGTGTAATTAAGGCAGAGGGGGGGTTCGCAATCGCGGGGGTTGGGGCTTGGGCACAGGGTGGGGCTTAGCATCGGGGGTAGCATCGACGGTCGGTCGGCGCATGTGCGGGGCACTAGTCATGGTATTTTTTTTCGAAAATACCGTGACTAGTGTGCGGAGGGGATTTTCAGGGACAGAGCTTTCTCGCAAGCTCTGTCCCTACAAGGGATTTGTAGTAAATCCCTGTGATATTGACTGAATTCGCAATGCAAATTCATTCGATAATATCACACTACAATCTGCATTACAAATGCGGATTGTAGTAAATAGAGCCCTTGGAGAGAGATTGAGTGGACAGAGAAAAAGTAGAAAAAGTATCAACCAATCAGCTCCTAAATGTCATTTTTCAAACACTTTTTACCATGTGGGGTCTATTTACTAAGCCTTGGATGGAGAAAAAGTGGAGATAAAGTACCAGCCAATCAGCTCCTAACTGCCATATCACATGAAAAATTACAGTTAGGGGCTGATGGGTTTGGTCTTTATTTCTGTCCATCTCTCTCCATGGCTTAATAATCTGGATCTGGTTGGAGGCAGGGCCGGACTGGGACTAAAAATAGGCCCTGGCATTTAAAGAGCACACAGGCCCACCCTGCGTCAGCATCTGGCTCCTGGCATAGACTCCTCCCCTTACTATTCCTGACCCCTCCCACTTCTTAGTCTATACATATATAATTAATATTAGAACAACAGACAAGTACACATCATTATCTATTAAAATACATACAACAGAGCACATCCTGCAGGGGAGTCAAATATTTGGTATTGTGTCGGTTCTCTTAAGCTGTATACACACCTATAGATATATCTGTCCAATTCGTGTGGTGGGACAGAAAATCTGGGAATGTATGGGAGCAAATAACAATAGAAATTTGCTCCCAGATGCTGGAAAATGGACCAGATTATCTTTGCCCACCAGACAGATTGGACAGATATCTATAGGTAAAGCTGGCACTTCACTGGTGTAGGTCATACACAAAGAAAGGGGAAGACATTTTCCCAAGCCCTAGTTTAGCAGGTGTAGTAGATAGTGTGTAACTACACATTTTGACAAAATAGCATGTGTGCCACCATCCATAGGTGAAGCAGGGAGAGTGCGTGCCGAAGGCAAGCACAAAAAAATTCAGGTGTGGTCTTGCTGGGAAGGGGCGTAGCCACCTATTTTTTCACGTTACGTCACACGGTAGTGCCCCATAGTCACGTTACGTCACACAGTAGTGCCCCATAGTCACATTACACCACATGGTAGAATCCCTTCATCATACTACAATGCACAGTAGTATCCCTTATTCATGTTACATCACACAGTAGTGTCCCTTATTCATGTTACATCACACAGTAGTGCTCTTTCTCACCTTTCATCAGACAGTAGTGTCCCTTTTTCATGTTACAACACACAGTAGTGTCCCTTTTTCACATTACGTCAGTGTCCCTTTTTCACGATATGTCACGCAATAGTGTCATTACAAATATTATAAAATAGAAATATAAATAAACTTGGGAGGCCGGATCCTATAGTGACAATCACCTTCAGAGGATTGTACATGATTACCTCCATCGGGACTCTAGGAACTTTTAAACATTTACTAATGAATTTTTCTTTTTAGGTCTAATCAATATATGAGAACTAGATTTCTTCTCTTTTTAACCTTTTGTAACCCTTTATTATTTATTTTTATGGGCATATTACATTATAGAATTATATAATTATATATATTTTTTCACATTCCTTGTTTTTATACACAGTCAGATATAACAATCAATTATTACACCAATACAATATATTAGCGCTTATTGTAGCCACCCTATTATAAACAATATATTATATACAATTAATATTAATACTACATGGATCTGCAGGTTTGAAATAGCAACATACTAAAAGGAATAGAGGCAGGGCCGGTGCAAGGCTTCTAGGCACCCTAGGCAAAATTTCTGCCTGCTGCCCATATATATACATATATAGGCACTCCTGGTACAGACGACAACTGATAGACAGAGTGCCGTTTGTCTTTGTATTCTACATGAATTGTTTACTCCGGCACCCGGGCAAGTATTGCATAAATTAAGGGAGTGACGGGCCTCTGTTGTTTTATATATTTTTTTATTATATATATATATATATATACATATACAGTGGTTGAAGTGATAATTTTGAAGTGGGGGTATGGAATAGATAAGGTTGTACTTATGCGCCGGAAAAGGGGGTGTGTCCTTAAGATGAGCCCCCTTTTCTTCAGTGTAGTGTACCACACCATAGTACCCCTAACGCACATTATGCCACACAATAGTAGTGCCCCTTATAACACATTATGACATGCAGTAGTAGTGCCCCTTATACATTATGCCACAGTAATGCCCTTTATAACACATTATGCCACACAGTGACGCCCTTTACAAGTGATGCCACACAGTAATGTCCTCTACAAATTATGCCACGCAGAATTAGTGCTCCTTACGCATTATGCCACACAGTAAAGCCCCCCTTACACGTAGCCTCTTACTACCCCATGTCCCACTAGCATCCTCTCACCTCCATATCAAGCAGTGGCCGCAGACCTCCCTCACATGTGTTAGCAGCAGCAGTTCTGGATTTGGTGCCAGGCCCAGCAGGCATCCATGGAGAGACAGCAGCACAGCGCCGCAGTTATTTTGAATCTAGCACTGTCCGCTAGTTCACAGACCGCTACATGCGCAGCAATCCAGTCTCCCTGTATAGTCGATAGTAGGTAAGTGAGCGGTAGCTCGGTAAGTAGTAAGGTAGGCAGTCAGAAGGTGGGTGGTAGGTAAGTAGACAATTGATAGTAAGGTTAATAGCAGGTTGGTAGTATATAGGCAGGATGTAGGTAAGTAGAGAGTAGACAGTTAAATAATAAGGTAGGTAGTAGGAAAGTTAGTAGTATGGAAGACAATAGGTAGTTAGGTTTATAGCAGGTAGGTACTATGTAAGCAAGTGGTAGGTAAGTATGTATATAGTAGACTGTAGATAAGTAGTAAGATAGGTAGTAATTAGGTGGGAAGTTGGTAAGTACACAGTAGGTAGTTAGGTAGATGGCAGGTAGGTAGTATGTAGGCAGGAGGTAGGTAAGTAGAGAGTAGGCAGGTAGATAGGTATGTAGGTAGTAGGAAGGTGGACAGTTGGTAAGTAGATAGCAGGTAGGTAATATGTAGACAGGAGGTAGGTAGGTAAGTAGAGAGTAGGTAGATAGGTATGTAGAAAGGTGGGCAGCTGGTAAGTAGATAGCAGGTAGGTAGTATGTAGGCAGGTGGTATTTAGGTAAGTAGAGAGTAGGTAGATAGGTATGTAGGAAGGTGGGCAGCTGGTAAGTAGATGGCAGGTAGGTAGTATGTAGGCAGGTGGTAGGTAGGTAAGTAGAGAGTAGGTAGATAGGTATGTAGGAAGGTGGGCAGCTGGTAAGTAGATAGCAGGTAGGTAGTATGTAGGCAGGTGTTAGGTAGGTAAGTAGAGAGGAGGCAGGTAGATAGGTATGTAGATAGTAGGCAGGAAAGCAGAAAATATGCAAGAGACAGGTAGTATCGATAGCAGGACCCCTGCTCCTCTGCCCTGAAACAGCAGGAGCCCCCGTGGGACTGGAGAGCAGGAGGCAGCAGCCGGGTGATAGATGCTGGTCTCGATCCTGGTGGCAACAGGGGGGAGTGGCGGAGCCAGTCCACGGGGATAGTGAGGGGAGGATACATTTGGCGCAGAGTCTACAACTAGAAATCCAGGGGAAGGCCAACAAGCCGCTCCGAGGTAAGCAGCTGCTGCGCTGCACTTCTCCTCCTGCGCTCTGCCAGGGCTACCAGGATGACAGCTCTGCGAGCTCTTATAGTATGCGAAGGCTGGATAAGCGTGAGTATCACTAAGATATACTGCGTTTTTTGCTGTATGGCTGATGATGACAGTCTTGTTGCTGGACAGATTAAAGGCTGTCTGGTCAGCTGGTTGGGTGAGCCAATGATATTGCTTGAGGGAGTGGTCTGATGATCAGTATATAGTGGCTCATTTGCATGTTAGGCAGCCTCTTGTTTTCAGGATCTTTGAAACAGTATCAGGCTGAGTAGTTTTCCCCTTTCTGTATATTACTTCTACCTTATTATTCCAATTTCATGCCTTTCATTTACCCACCAATTATATACCACCCCACTGGTGCCATCCTTTTATTTATACACACTGTATAGGCCGCCCTGCCCCCCCATCTGCCTCCTTTCCATGCTTTCTTACACCCCCCTCTCTGCACTCGGGCTTATTTCTCCCACCTGCATCGCTCAACCCCCACCCCTCCTCCTCCACTTGATTGGGCTCCCCCATGGCTGCAGGCCCCGGTTTAATCCTCAGCAGAACAATGCGGCTCCTCGCGCCTGCGGGAGCTTCCGCGGCTCCCGCTGGCGCTCATTTGCCTCCATCCAGCACCCCCCCTTCACCCTCAGCTCCGGCGGGGGATGCACTCCTGCCGGTGCTCAGTTCCCGGTGGATCAACCGTTCACCCGCGCCGGCGGGTGCTTCCACGGCGCCCTCTGGCGCCACTTCACCCTGCTCCCAAGCCCCCCTTCATCCCCACTCTCGGCGGGGTGACCTCTCGTGTGCCCCGCCAGTTGTTTTCTGCCCCCGCCGCGAGCCCAGCTCCTTCTAACCCCTTCCACCAGCCAACCCCCCCCGCGCGTGCGCGGGTCCCCCACGCTTAGGGGGCCCCTTTTTCTTCCCCACAGCAGCTATGCTCCCTGCCCTTCTTTTCCGGCAGTCCCGGCGGCCATTTCCTGTGATGGCCATTTTGAGCCCACCTTTGCAGTGGGAGCTCAGCATCAACATGAGCCTCGTGCGTTTCATGAGCTGCGTTGGCAGCTGTATTTCCACTGCTGCCCTCAGCCTGGCCCCCCCCTTTTTCATTTTGTTCTTTTCTTATCCCCTGCCACTTTCTCTAGCCTTCCGCCTCTCTTCCCCCCACCTCCTATCATATTTTCCCAAACCCCTCATTTCCCCTCTCATGGTCTCAGGTTCATTGTGTTCCTTTCCCTCCACCCCCCCTCCCCATTTTTTCTTATTTCCTGCTGCCCATCCTTCCTCTGGCTGACTCTCCTTGCTCCTTCATACATGCCTCCTTATAATAATTTTTCTATCCATCATCCTTCCAACCTTTTTGGTCCCATGTTCCCCCCGTGGCTTCACCCCTGTCTCTCCCCCTCTGCTGTGCCTGCACCCCTTTCTCCTGCTCACCTTTCTCATTTAGTTACAGGTCGGCCTGGCTCCGCGGGCTCCTCAAGATAATGCAGTAGTTCGTGCGGCTACTGTTTAAGTGAGGTGGCTAGTGATCCTGTGCGGGTTGCGACGGCCATGGTAGTCGAGCCGGCGGCCTCCGCGCGTAAAAACATTGAAGATGGCGCCTCGCAGTCGCATTGGAGAAGAGGTTCTGGGTCCACCTGGTGCTGGTGAGTATGATTGTGTCACAATTTTTGATATGACTTCAATTTTTTGTTTCTCATTTCCGTTTACCTGGCGCACCCACGTAAGATTGACAGGAGGGTTGCGCAGCGGTTAGACAGGGGTTTAGGCGATAATTTCAGGGAGGCTTATGGCACAGGTACAGGGGTTAGGAAACCAGGATTATGTGCAATGTGTGAGTTCAGTTTTTTCTACGCGCTTGGCGCTCCAGCGAATAAGGATCCGCAGAAGTCAATTTGCAGATTTTTCTCGCTAATTATGGGATGTCATGGGGTGTTATCAGGTTACATAGACGAGTGTCGCAATTTGTGTGAATATAATAATTTGTTATATGGCATGCTCAGCTTTGCTGGGGTTATTTGGCGAGTGGATTTCAGAACATGGGTGGTTATATTGATGCATCTGTGTTGTGTTTACATGTTGTCTAGTCCAGAAATTTGGCATGGGGTGATTTTATGCCCAAGGCGGGCGGAAACTGGACGGTAAGGGGGTTATGCCCTCCTGGGGAAATAGATGTTTAGTTTTGTTTAGGGTTCTTGCAGCAGCTTCGACCCTCCTTGGTCACGGGCGCCTTACATCGCCTCTTCATGTTGGGGGTGGGCCTGGTCGCCCCCGGGGGCCCAGACTGCCGCCCCCCCCCTCAAGCCCCATCTGGCGAGTGGGCTTCTGTCCTAGGATAGCCGACGTGAATGGGAGATTTTAGCTCTTGGCTGCAGGATTAGCCTTAAGGGAGCTAGTCAGGCTCGGCCGACACCTTTGTTTAGCGGCTTTTCCTCTATGGTTATAGCTACCTTTGGTAGGTAGTAATTTTGGTGGTTGCAGGGTTTTTCATTCGTTTTCGTAGGTCTTTGGTATAGCCTCTACTAGACAGGACACCACATAGTTTGCATTTTGTTGTGTATTATTATAGAGGTTTTCTGGTCAAGGTTTGGAGCTGGGGTGTTGCTGGGTGGATGAGGTGCCTTTCCTCGTTTCCGCCTTGCAGGATCTCTGTATCTCTCCAGTGGGGTGGCCCCCACGCAGGTTGCGGGTGAGTTTCGGTTAGTGCAGCATTCATCATATATATGGTGGTATCCTATTTATTGATATGCCCCGTTAATTATGCCGTCCTCGCAGGTCCTTTAGAGCAGTTGCTGCTTTTTGACGATTTTTGGTTTTAGTTCGCAGTTTTTGGTTAGGGACTTTCTGGTTACGTTTATTCTGGGTAGCTTTTCGTTTGTTGTCTTGCACTTGGGGGCCGGGCAACGCATGGGATTTCAGTGGGCTTCCGGTGAATTAGCAAATGTTTGCCCTCGGACGGTGCGGGTTCCGACTCCTGATACAGGAAATCCATTTTCTTATTCATTTGTTTGTTGTGCCGGCACTGAACAGGTCGGTTTAGCATATCATTTGGACTGATTTCTCTTCATGTGTGCTGGAAGGAGTGACGTCTGTCCGGACCTCCTCTTTTTTTGCGCAGTCTCCTTTTTTCCGGTTTTGGGGATTACAGTTGCATATGACATGATTCTAGGTTTTGTGTCCTTTGTCTGTTGGAGATCGAGATAGTCATGTTAGCAGGTTATGGTTGTTTGGTTGGTTTTGTAGTGTAGTGGTAAGTGGACCGCATATCATTCTAGACATTTAGGGTTTGAGTTTCAGTGGAAACATTACATATATATAAAAAAAAAAAACTTAAAGTGACTGCTTTTGTAAGTTGTTTGCTTAAATTGCGGGTTGTTTATAGGTTTACACAGTTGTAGTGAGCACTTAGTTGTTGGGGATAGGTTACTGTTTCAATTTAACGGTTTAATAATTTGGCCTTCAGCGGCAACTTGTGCTGCCAAATTTTTACCATTGTGGCTAGATAGCCAGAATTTTTGGTTTACAGTTAGACGGAAATTTTTCTGCGTGGATTATTCGATGCAGGTTTTACAAGTAATTGTTTATTTTGAAGCCTTACCCAGTTTTCGTAGCCATATATACATATGGCCAGCGCTTCTGAGTTTTGGAATTAATTTGTAATGCGACAGAATTGGGTTTGGCTCATGCCATCAACAACCGAAGCTCGTTCTTTTTGCGTTTCTGCATTGTTCAGTTTTGTGCGTTCAATTTCCTAATTTTAGATTCCGAACATACAATTTTGCGCTGCGGCCCTTAGTTCCAAGGATACCCCGGCCGTATCGCCTGCCTGCCAATTTTGTAAGTTTTTCAATACTCGCTTTACTTTTTTGTTTGGTACCATCCGTGCAGTGTGGGTCCAAAATCCCTGCGGCGGCGCCAGCGGGTTTCCTATGCCATATAAGCTCAAAGGTATTTATACAAACCCAGTCATTTATTTCATGCCGGGTCAGGGGTTTCCCGCTTGCGTCGTTTCCTATCGTCCCGTTTATGCGCAGCTTTTTATACGTTGTGCGCAGCTTTTTATACGTTGTGCGCATCCGGGGTCAAGTAGCTTCCGACGGTTGCGAGTCCTCGCTTTCACATTTAAAGTTTTCAGCTGCCTTTAGTTAGTTACTGCCATTAAGGCATCTTCATTGATACCAGTAGTGTCTTTCCAAGTTTCCAGGTTTGTTTGGGTTCGTTTCTATGCTTCAGCCTCTAGTCCTCAGTTCCCTCAAATGGGGGCAGCTATTGACGCAGCGATTGCGGGGCCATTTCCTGCAGAGTGTGAATGTTCAAACGGCTGCCTATGAGACACATAACTGTTGCAGCTTGAACTAGTTGCGCACCTGGCGCCAACCTGAAACGTTGTTTACCAACCAATCGCTGAACGACTAGCATTCAACAATTGGGGGATGGTGAAGGGATTTTTTAATTTTTCCTCCCGGGAGCCTTGATCTGGCCCAATTTGGTTCACGGGTAGGTTTTTTAGTTTTTCCCCTTCACTCGGGTTACTTGTTTCCCCTATTATGCATCCCTGCTAGTTAGTTGCTATGCATCTTCTTAATGTTGTGTCGGGATGGTTCGGGTTTGGTGTGATGCTCATGGTACGGAACTTTGTTGCTCACTGGGATTGCAGCAGTTGACAGTTTGGTTTGACAATGATGTACGAGGTTTGGAGTAGAGTTCGTGCTTGATTTTCTTGTGTCCTCGGTGGCTTAATAGGATGTGCCTGACCAGGGGGTGTTGCCTGTTAGGAGCAACAATGTGCTGCAGCGGAAAAGGTGGAGTGTGATTTGTATGGTGCACAGTTTGACCTGGAAAATGTTGTGTAAGCATGGTCCGTTTGACACGGCAAGGAAGAAGGTATAAATGGAGTGATCGTTCGTGGTGAGAAATTTTTCTGTTGGGTTATAGGTCGAATGGTAGGATTGTTGTGATTTGTATGGTGCATTGTTTGACCTTTTGTACGAAAGCGTCTCGGATTGGCCCAGGAGGGAAGTGGCACCCTCACAGCGTTAGTGCGTCTAGAGAGGGGACGTTTCAGTCGTTCCCCCGAGTATTGGAGCAATGTAAAAGCTAGAACTGAGTCTGCAGCGTCTCTTTGCCACCCTGGTTAGGTTAATTAATTAATTATAAATAAAAGCTGTGACCTTTTAGCCAAGCTCTTGTTGTCTGTGTCGTTATTTATTAGTTTAAGTTAGTAAGCTATACAAGATTGTTAAGGGTTAGACGCAATAAACCAATGTATGTCTTATAGTATGCGAAGGCTGGATAAGTGTGAGAATCACTAAGATATACTGCGTTTTTTGCTGTATGGCTGTTGCTGACAGTCTTGTTGCTGGACAGATTAAAGGCTGTCTGGTCAGCTGGTTGGGTGAGCCAATGATATTGCTTGAGGGAGTGGTCTGATGATCAGTATATAGTGGCTCGTTTGCATGTTAGGCAGCCTCTTGTTTTCAGGATCTTTGAAACCCACCATCCCACCCGTTACTGTTTTTTGTTGTGTCACACTAACTTTTGCTTCCCACTTTCAGGGGAGGCACAGCATGGCGGGAGTACGCTGCAGCTCAGTGGCTTTATGTGGCGCAAGATACGTTGTGGGGGCACTTGCCCTCGATGAACCTGGCAAATTTGTCCGCTTTGTGCGGGTGGACCCGGGCGCTGTTGTACGAAACCGTCTCGGATTGGCCCAGGAGGGAAGTGGGACCCTCGCAGCATTAGTGCGTCTAGAGAGGGGACGTTTCAGTCGTTCCCCCGAGTATTGGAGCAATGTAAAAGCTAGAACTGAGTCTGCAGCGTCTCTTTGCCACCCTGGTTAGGTTAATTCATTAATTAATTATAAATAAATAAAAGCTGTGACCTTTTAGCCAAGCTCTTGTTGTCTGTGTCGTTATTTATTAGTTTAAGTTAGTAAGCTATACAAGATTGTTAAGGGTTAGAAGCAATAAACCAATGTATGTCTTATTGGCTCGCAGACCTGTCAGCCTGGAATCCCTGGCAAAAGTGCAGAGCAGCTGAAGGACCCGACAGAGTGTGTCCTGCAGTAGTAGGGACTTGGTCCGTCGGATCTCTGCACCAGGGCGGGAGTCAGCAGCGGGAGAAGGGGGGTACACTGGTCCCGAACTCGAGCAGGCTGGGGTCGGAGCAGCAGAGTGGGCCAACCTGTCAAGCACCAGTCAGCCCCCCTGCAGCCCCCCCCGCGTCTTGACGCGGCCGCACTTAACACCGGGCAGCGCAGGAGCCTCCAGCTGCATGGCCGACAGGCGCGTATTACGTCATGACGCGGCCGCATCATGACGTCATTATGCACTGATGCAGCCGCGGAAAAGGTAAACACTGAAAACTGCAGTGCCGGCCGGGTAAGCCTGCGCTCAACGGCAGCCACATCGGCCCATATGCCCATCGGCCCTTCTGGCGTTTGCCAGAAGTGCCCGATGGCCAGTCCGGCCCTGGTTGGAGGTTATTTTATATAGCTGAGGTGTGGTCTACATGCATGTCAGTATTGCAGTAATGGTAACACCAAAGTGTGGCAATATAGGGGTCTATTCACTAAGCCTTAGAGAGAGAGAGAAGGTGGATGGAAATAATGGACAACCAATCAGCTCCTGTCATTTTTCAAACACAGCTTGTAAAGCGACAGTTAGGAACAGGGGCGTATCTACCCATTGGCCAGGATGGCACTCGCCAGGGGCGCCGGCCGAGGGGGGGCGCCATCCGGTGGTGCCACCCGTGGACAAGGGGTAGAATCAGGCCAGGACTGGAGTCCCGGCTCCCAGGCATGCACCTGGCTCCTACCCAGGCAGATGTTTAGAGCCCCTTCTGCTCCCCCCCCACACCCAGCCCTCGCAGCCCACACAGATACTTACCGTATCTTCCCGCAGATCAGAAAATGCGATGTACGACGAGCGGGGACGCGCATCGGCATCGTGCTCATGAGTATAAACTCACGATTTGTACTTTTTTTACCCGATTCGTCGTCACGATTCGTCGAAATCGGCCAGATCGTGTAAGATGTCGCTATATGTGTGGGCACCTTTAGACTCAATGGGTAATACCATCTTCCGCAAAGTGCTGTGAGAGGGATCCAATCAGATCCCTCCCAGCACCACGTGTGTCATTCTGCACATTCTGCTCATGCACAAAGGGACATCTGGGTCCTAAACTCAGAAGTTTCTCTACCGCAAATGACAGCTCTTATCGGTTGAGCTGTCCTTTGCTATTTTCTTCATGCATACTGACGTTATTAAGTGCATGCGATGAGTGGTGGGATGCATCGTATGGAAAAGTGAGGTCAGAAGCAGTTTGGAGAGTAATATGTGAGTGCAGAGCTAAACATTCTTTGTTTAAATACTATGGCCACATATCTGTCACAACACATAGATGAAGAGTGCCTTTTGTCTGTGTGTGTGTGTCCTCATACACCTATCATCTATTCATCATATGATGCAAGACACTTGGTACAACTTACACACTTCAACACAGTTAGCGTACCATCGGTTTTCCCTAAATATTGCATCTTAGTTGCATTGTGGCCACATATGGAGCCACTCACAGTGTGCCAGAGACACTAGGGGTATAATTACTAAAGTGTGGGTTTTTAGAAGTGGAGATGTTGCCCATAGCAACCAATCAGATTCTAGCTATTATCTTCTAGAAGGTGCTAGATAAATGATAAGTGGAATCTGAATGGTTGTTATGGGCAGCACCTCCATTTCTAAAAACCCACACTTTAATAAATATACTCCTAGGTTGCTAGATTTGTCACAAAGAAATTGCTACGACACAAATAGGGGTATTCAATATGAAACGTTAACTTCACTGTCGAAGTTAATGTTTCATATCGGAGTTTTTACCTGCGTTAAAGTATCGGGCGCGCTCCCGCTTATACCCGTATTCAATATACAATTAACGAAAACGAGAAACTCCGAAGTTGGATTTGCGTAAAGTTACAAATTTTTCCTTAAAAAAATTGTAAGATCCCCCTAAAGTAGTAAAAACATGGGGGAACACTATGGGTACCCCCGTTTTAGCCTTTAATTGAAAGACGGGGATTTAAATAGCCGCAGCAGGTGTTTTTTTCCGACATTGAAGAAGTGATGCAGAAGAGCACTTAGGTTATTTTTTTTGTTTTTTTAAGTGGTCCCATCAAATTTGGGGTACATGAAAATGGGTACTAGCATATTTTTATGTCCCTAAAGTAAGTTTTTAAATATTCTGCATTTGTGCACCTGCCGCTATAATTCTATTCTAGAAAACATGTTGCTTTAATGGTGCGAATAAGACGCAAATTTTAAGAAAAAAAGAAGCTTGGCGCAGCTAAATTGCTAAGTCCATGGTATGCCAAGTGGGGTTATTTGTCGAGATTAGGGCAAAGATGTATAAGGACACACGCACACTACAATCTGCTGTGGACTCCATTTTTTTTTTTTAAACTTGTGGCTCACATTCGCTGCCTTGACTTAATAAATCTTTATCTGTATTAAGCACAAGGGGCAGCTTTGCCTCCTAAACGTAAAATCTAGATCTTCCCCAGAACCTGCTCTCCGGAAAAGGGAACTCTGATGCTCCTTAATCTCTGAGTGGTAGTGCAGAGAATGTGCAGTACACAGAGATCGAGGGGCCCAGCCCAGTGATATTTTCTATTGGTATAATATGTAGGAAGAGGAATGGGGTTGTTATTGGTACAATGTGTTGGGAGAGGGGTGGTGGTGGTATTGGTGTAATGTGTGGAGGTAGTATTGGTATAATAAAGGTGTAATATGTTGTGAGAGGGATGGGGTGGTTATTGGGCAATGGTATATGCATATAATGCAAAGACAAGGACTTAAACAAAACATTAGAACAAAGTTGGCTTATTGCAACAATTTCTTTGTTCTAATATTTGGAATAGGCCCTCTCTAGAAATCTCTGGGCAACAGTGGAGCCTGAACAAAGTCCTACATCAGATATCAGCACATCTATATTGCCACTTTGCCAACCAGCCAGCCAGTAAGAGGTGAGAGTTATTATTTTGTATTTTGCAAATACATTTTTGTGAGGGACTGTAAAGTTCGTATAGGGAGAAAGAGGGGTGGAAAGGTGAAGCTCTGCCCAGGGCGCCGAGAAACTTTGCGTCAGCCCTACATTCAGTAGGTTAGCTCACTGACATGCCTACCACTCCCATTTGAGCTAAGTTATTATTATTATGATTATATAAATGAATAATCTTAAACACTGTTAACAATTAATATGAGAAAAACCTATCACCAGTCTGCATATATCACATTTTAATCCCTGATGCTGACTAAAACAATAATGGTTCCCAACCCTAAAAGCTCAAAAATGGAAAAAGCAAGCACCCCGATATAGAATAACATGAGTATTTGTATGTTGGTTAATCTGCATAAAACATATAACACATTTAAATTCCCAGATACTTAATTATAAGAATTAACATCATGAGGTGTTGAATTTACGAAAAAAAATATATATACTTTATTCCAGTAACATATGAATTAGTATTCATATTAACAGAATCTATCATTGCTGATTAATCTGTCCATTTGTATTTTTATATTTTTTTATACACATACTATAAGTATACCTTCACATCCTTCAGTTACACCCCTGCTCTTTGTTAGTTTTTTATATCAGATTTCTGCACATACTATTTTGTTTTATTTTTTGCATTGCCTAACATACATACCGCCTCTGAACATTATATTTGTCACAATGACTTGAGTTTTTGTCACTTTACCTGTGCAAACAGGAAGCTATAATGAAACATTCAGCATATGTAGATGTTTCCACCATAGGGAATTTATTCTCTCATTTCTATGATAATTGATGCAGAATATCCCTTCTGCCTAATGAATTGGTTAAATAAACATTGAAGCTAGGGTGAAATATATGCCTGATTATTTAACACCAAAAATAAAGAGGTCTTACTGAATAACAATTGCGCAATTAGTGCCACAATGAAGAACATTTCAGCTTTAATTAATATTTGTCATTGTTTTAAGAGATGTGTTTAAATTCTTCATAGATTTTTATATGCTTTTGTATTGCATGACTTGTTTGACTAGTATTGCCTTGGGATTATATATTTACCAGCATTTTTCTGTTGTTGATATACAGTAAATAATCAAAAAAATGAAGCCCTCAAAAAAACATAGGGCCATATCCAATTAACCACGATAACGGCTTTTTCCCCCATAAGTTTTCATTTCAGAGAACTTTTAAGGAAAAATGGTTATTGCGAAATCATATTAGCTGCGGTTTTTGCATATGCGGAAACTGCATAGGAATTATCGCAAACTACTTTTCACGATAAATTGTGCAAAAGCTCTATTTTTGGGTAAAAATGTTGGGACTTGGGGGTGATTCAGTAGTGGGCGGAATTGCAAAGCTGCACTCAAGCAACTTTGCAATTCTGCCCTTGCAAATGTGCAAATACAGCAAAAGGTGTCTGACACCCCCCTGTTGCATTTACGTTTCCAGCACTGTGACCGAGCTCGCAGGCTGGGATAACCATCGCAACCATCCATCGTGATGGTGGACAGCGCCGGCCAGCTGAGTAAGCCACAGCTTATGCAGACTGGCCAGCTTGCGAGGTCAGGAAACTGCGTACGCGGACCTGGCCTTGCCACTCCAGGAAAATGGGGACGACATGCGTTCATGCAGGACCCGTTGTGCACATGCGCAGAATAGGTCCTGCGCACGTGCACAGTGGCGTAACTATAGCCCCCGCAGACCCCGTGGTGGCTTGGGGGCGCGGGGGCTTGTGGGGCGAGGTGACCACAGATTCCATGCGGAGTAGCCGTCCGCATGGAATCTGCAGAAAACGGACATCCAAAAATGGCCGCCGCCTAGGAGGAGACAGATGCTAGAGGTCCTACCGGACCTCTAGCATCTGTTAGTCACGCAGGCAGGGCGGTAGTGCGGACCGCACATAAGTGCCGTCCGCACTACACTAGCCACCGGTGCCGGCAGCTGTGTGTTTGTTTTAGCAGCCGATGAGCCAGACAGACTCATCGGCTGCTTGTCTTGTGCCCACTGCCGGAGCCGGGCTCTTCCGGCTCCCGCAGTGGGTGATGATGGGAGAGATGTCATGACGTCTCTCCCAACATGCAGAGCGGCCTGCCCGGGAGGACGCCGGACGGAGGAGCCGATGCCGGAGCGTTGATCAAGGTAAGTGGATTTTGTGTGTCTGTCTGTCTGGCAGGGAGGGTTGTTTACTACAACTGGGGGCATTGCTGGGGGGGGTTGCTTACTACTACTACTACTGGGGCATTGCTGGGGGGGTTGTTTACTACTACTACTGGGGGCATTGCTGGGAGGAGGAACTACTACTCGGGGCATTGCTGGGCGGGTTAGTTTACTACTACTACTACTGGGGGCATTGCTGGGGGGGTTGTTTACTACTACTACTACTGGGGGCATTGCTGCAGGGGGTTGTTTACTACTACTACTGGGGGCATTGCTGGGGGGGTTTACTACTACTACTACTACTACTGGGGGCATTGCTGGGGGGGTTTACTACTACTACTACTGGGGGCATTGCTGGGAGGAGGGACTACTACTGGGGGCATTGCTGGGCGGGTTAGTTTACTACTACTACTACTGGGGGCATTGCTGGGGGGTTTACTACTACTACTACTGGGGGCATTGCTGGGGGGGTTTACTACTACTACTACTACTGGGGGCATTGCTGGGAGGGGGGACTACTAGTGGGGGCATTGCTGGGGGGGTTGTTTACTACTACTGGGGGCATTGCTGGGAGGGAGGACTACTACTGGGGGCATTGCTGGGCGGGTTAGTTTACTACTACTACTACTGGGGGCATTGCTGGGGGGGTTGTTTACTACTACTACTACTGGGGGCATTGCTGCAGGGGGTTGTTTACTACTACTACTGGGGGCATTGCTGGGGGGGTTTACTACTACTACTACTGGGGGCATTGCTGGGGGGGTTTACTACTACTACTACTGGGGGCATTGCTGGGAGGAGGGACTACTACTGGGGGCATTGCTGGGCGGGTTAGTTTACTACTACTACTACTGGGGGCATTGCTGGGGGGGTTGTTTACTACTACTACTACTGGGGGGATTGCTGGGGGGGTTTACTACTACTACTACTACTGGGGGCATTGCTGGGGGGGTTTACTACTACTACTACTGGGGGCATTGCTGGGAGGGGGGACTACTAGTGGGGGCATTGCTGGGGGGGTTGTTTACTACTACTGGGGGCATTGCTGGGAGGGAGGACTACTACTGGGGGCATTGCTGGGGAGGACTACTATGGGGGGCATTGCAGGGGTGGAACTACTACTGGGGACATTGCTGGTGGGGGGACTACTACTGGGGGCATTGCTGGTGGGGACTACTACTGGAGGCACTGGTGGGACCACTACTACTGGGGGCATTGCTGGGGGAGGGCTACTACTACTGGGGGCACTGCTGGGGGGTTAGTACTGTGGTCACTATTTAAGGGGGTCTACTACTGAGGGCATTATATAAGGGGCACTGCATAGGGGGATGACTACCTCGGGCACTGCATAGGGGGACCACTTCTGGGGGCACTATATAAAGGCACTACTGTATACTGTAAACTGTCTAGGGGGGGTGGGAGCAATTTTTCTACTTTTGCACTGGGGGCCAAATTGCGTATAAATGGCCCTGTAATTATTTTGCCAAAATGCCGAGCCAAGGGGGTTATATGGGGGGGGGGCAACTGAAAATATATTGGCGGGGGGAAGCAAAATATATAGTTACGCCACTGCACGTGCAGATTCCCGATAATTGGGAATCTGTGTTCAGCATTGCACATATGTGTAAGAATCCCTTGGTGCTGAACCCCTTGGACACCCCCCTTTATGACTAATTTTTGAGGTGAAAAAATAAAAAGTGTTGGAAAATGGGTTTAAAGTAGTGGGTCAGGTACTTTGTTAGCTGTATGGATAGGACATTGCAGGTGGCTACACCAGGTGTATTTTTTACTTTTTTTTAAAAGTGCCCTAAAATGTCTCAACACTATACTTGCACCCATGTTAGTGTACCCCTAATTTACCTGCAGCATTTATTTTGGCCCAAAAAACTTGCTTTATTAGGTGTATATACAAATGCATATAACAGCCATCTGACACAAGGTAAGAACCCCAAACCCTTTGATTATGTCCGCTTACTCTCTTCTATACTGTTCCCCTATCTTAGTTTGCCTTTCTTTGGGGTGCAGGCTGATTTCCCCATTTTTACCTGCTAATTTCGCCGGTTTTCAATGCAAGAATTATCGGGCGAATGTGTTACCGCGCCTTTTACAATAAGATTGCACGGTAAACGGGAGTGCGCAAGCATGCAAAAAGCGGCAAATTCGGGTGAATGGTCCTAAAAAATTTTCTTCAGAGAAAACAACGTTATCACGGATAATTGGATATGGCCCTTAATATTTCAATTACTAGTAAGTACCTGCCACATCGGTCATAGGGCTTAACTGAGTTGCACGCAAAAGCGAACACAGCAGCGTCTATTGGCGGTTGCCAAATTGCAACTTCATGCAAATGCCGCTACAAACTCCTTACCATGTGCACATACGTTCGCCCGACTGTGCATGCTGTGCTCCAATCAGTAATACTGATTGTAACATCCTTAGGCTTTGGCAAGAGCAGGTTGTCCATCTGACCATGGCCTTCTATGTTTGTGGCTGTACATCTGTGAACGCAGCTAGAAATTGTTGGGCAGATAGCTCCATGTGTAAGGTGTCTGACTGCAATGTGAAATGTGATAGGTTTGAGTCCCCAGTATTACATTACTTTGAAATGTGTGTTAAATAAAAGAGGATATTACTGAAGGTGCTTGGGGAAGTGGCCAAATGGAGGGGTAGTAGATAGGGGCAGCGAGGAGATGTTGGGGATAAAAGAAGAGGAAGCTACAAGTGAGAATGATTATAAACACAAAATTGACAGACCCGAGCAGCGCCCCCTGCCCTGTGGTTCCCTGTGCCATGGCACATGTCACACCACCCAAGTTACAGCCCTGCAGGAAAGTAAATGCAAAAGTGTAATTAGAAGATGTTGCAATAATCATATTGGTTCTGCACAATCCATCATTCTCAAAATAATTCAACATACCTGAAAGACCTCATTTCTAAACTTACCATTTTTAATATGCGCATTTATAGATAGTTCTCAAGGTTGTGTCCTGGCAAACATGGTGACTCTATACAGTAGTGATGTCGGTGCGATAATGGTAGCATTCATTATTATTACATCATCAAACAAGATGGCGTTTGTCAGCCATTGATTGTGTTTCTTGATGAACAAAGATTATTTACCTAGTATGTATCAACTGGTAATTGTAAGCTTTTGATTTTATACAACTTGCGCTCGCAACTGGGTCGATGGTGGCCCACAGTGTATGTGCACGACGGAGCCGAATCCGTCGTGCGCATGCACGAGACCCGGACAGCGATGGGCAATCCGTCGCTCTGGGTCTCGCACCAAAGGGGGCGTGCTGTCGATGTTGAGTGACAGCACGCCCCCTTTGGGGGCGGGGGGGTGGCTGCCCAGACACAGGCGTTCCCAATGCCTACCGTCTGGGGGCGGCCCCACTGACATCACGGCCGAAAGCTCTCTGGGGCTTGCGGCCACGAGACCTTACCACAAGGGTCTCATCGCAAGCCCGATGGTCGCGATGGTCTTGACCATCGCGACCATCATCCTGGCTGCTCACATTAGCTGTGGGTGGCAACCACAAGCCAGGAGGCCGCTCCATAAAAAAAAAAAAAAGACGCCCTGATTCAGAGCGAGCACTCTGTCAGAGCGTCCGGCTCTGAATCAGGGCCTCTGTTCTTTTAGTAACCCTGTGTGTCTATGTTTAATCATTTGGTGAGCATGGGGCCTATTCATGATGTCAATTATCGAGGTCTGAACGGACCCCGATAATTAACACACTGACTCGCCACGGACGCCAAAGCAATTTATTATTACTCCGGCGCTAAGACAGCTTATCCGAAAATTAACTGTCCCAGCGAGCGGCTTCACTGCTCCTTTCGGAGCAATGAATCTTTTCACTGCTTGCGAGAGCAGTGCACATGCGTGACCTTCTGGCAGAAGGAGCCGGACAGGGGTGGAGGTATCCGAAAGGATCCATCTTCACGACTTGGGACTCCTTCACATAGGGGTAGTGGTAGCAAACGCCATCTGAAGATGGCGAATGCTACCACAATCAAGCTCTGAAAAAATTATATTTTCGGAGCTTGATGAATTCTATCCCCATACTAGTGTATGAGGACAGCGGGCCATTCCGCAAGAGGAAGGTAAGTAGGAGATATCTGTGATATCTCCTGCTTTACCTTCTTGATGAATGGCCCGAATACTTAATTTTTAAAACTGCCGGTGAAAATGCTTTTGTAAAAATTAAGTGATGATGAATAGGCTTTGTCCTGCAAACTCTGCATCTTACGTGATTTCAGTTTATCTATGCTTAATCTACTCATAACTACGGGACGGATTCAAAGTTGAACTCACTCCAGTTTGAGGAGTTTGTATTATAAAAATTCATAATGCGCATACTCTATGTATAAAGTTATGCAAGTATGGATGATGCATAGTCATACGTATTTCAAATGCATCTACACTTATAACTCTGAGTTGTACTGGGGCATTCTTAAGTAGGTAAAGGTCAATGAGGGTGTGCACTGTACATGCAAATGTAGGATACGCAGAGGGGACCTAAGAGAAACTAGGCCTGTTTGGAGGTGTCTCTTTGCACTCAGTATGGGGTAGGTGAAAGTGTGCACTGATGATGATGATGATAATGACTAGTAGTAAGTAACAAAATGCGCGCAACTCTGTATACCGGAGAATGTGCACAATGTTTCCGTGCACGATTCTATGGAGCACTATGCTGTGGTTCTATGTGTCAATAAAATGCGCTTGAGCCCCAAAAAGTTAGACTAAACTCGCAATGTCATATTTTTAAATAGTGCACAAATGTATTAAGATTTGTATGCTGGGACAGAGCTTGCGAGAGAGCTCTGTCCTGTGAAACACCTCTCCAGCTTATTTGTTGCCAGCATCCATCTCAGATGTTGGCAGCAGGTCTGCAGTGCGCCCTGCTTTGCCACCCACCTACCTCGGCCACCCAGTGCTACCTCCATAGGTTGGGCTGCACAGAGAATGACACAGGTTGAGCACTGTTATCAGATGTGCCTGTGTCATGGTCAGGGGCGGATTGGGATCGAAAACCAGCCCGGGAAATTTTTGAAAGCAGCCCTGATGAGGGCGGGCTCTATTGAGAAGGCGGGGTCCTGCTGAGGGTATGGGATACTCCCTCCATATAGAGCCTGATTCTAAGTTGTACACAGTCGCGGCTACTACTAACCCCTGGCAAGGTGTACACCCCTGTGCAGTGCCCCCAGTACTGGTCACCCAAGTAGTAGTCGTGCGGTTCCACCAGTGGTAGCCTCTCTCCAGCAGTGCCCCCAGTAGTGATCGCCCCCCCAGTAGTAGTCCCAGCCATTCACACATGTAAAAAATAATATAAAAATCCACTTACCTTAATCCCTGCTCCGGCGTCTGCTCCTCTGTCCCCCGTCTGGGGTCCGCTCCTCTGTCCCCTGGGTGGGCTTGCTCTGCATAATGGGAGAGACGTCATGAATGTGATGTGTAAATATGCCCCTCTGAGAGAGTTGGTTAGAGCAGAGACTAGTGGTGTGTAGTGGATTTGTTCCTAGAGCAGGTAATTGCAATACACAGATTATCATATTATTCATTCTATAGCTACATTTATTCCCCAGTTCTAGGGAACTGTTTCTTCCTTTACCTTAGCAGGTAACGACACTAAGATCTGATAGTGGTTCATATTTGTATCATATATTACATTAATAGTTAAACTGGGCAGACACACCACTTCAGTTATTTGTATTAATACATCACACCTCATTTCCAAGTACAGTATGGCCTGCAACTGTGTGTGGTTTTGTGACACAATAATGTCCCTTATACATTATGCCACACTAAGTAATACCCCTTACACATTATGCACTACTGAGTAATGCCCTTTACACATTATGCCACAGTAAGTAATGTCCCTTATACATTATGCCACACTAAGAAATGCCCCTTACACATTATGCACTACTAAGTAATGCCCTTTACACATGATGCCACAGTAAGTAATGTCCCTTATACATTATGCCACACTAAGTTATGCCCCTTACACATTATGCACTACTAAGTAATGCCCTTTACACATGATGCCACAGTAAGTAATGTCCCTTATACATTATGCCACACTAAGTTATGCCCCTTACACATTAAGCACTACTAAGTAATGCCCTTTACACATTATGCCACAGAAAGTAATGTCCCTTACAAAACATTGTGCCATACAGTACTGCCCCTTGCATATTACGCCCCAGCAATGCCCCTTACACTTTATGCCACAGTAATGCCCCTTACAGATTATGCCACACAGTAATGCCCCTTACAAATTATGCACCACTAATGCCCTTTAGACATTATACCACAGTAATGCCCCTTACACATTACAGTATGCCACACAGTAAGGCTCCTTACACATTATGCCCCTTCCCCTCCAGCAGCCTCTCACCCTCCCCCTCTAGCTGCCTCTTACCTTTCTTCTCTCCCCCTCCATGAGTCTCTTACCTGCCTGCATCAGCAGGTGTTGATTGGGAGCCGCACTGAAAGGCAGCCATCCGCAGCCCTTGAGAGAGTGACACTGCACTGCAGTCATTCTAATGTGGTGCCGGTCACGAGCAAATCAGACCTCATAAACCAGCAGCCACTTCTGATTGGCTGCCGGTCCGTGAGTACCTATTGGTTCACGACCGGTGCAGCACTGTGTCACACAAGGGCTGTGGGCAGCTCCAAATCAACAGCTGCATCCACCCAGGCCCCCCCGTCTCCTCCTCGGCACCCCCTCAAATCCGGTGCCCGGGAGACGTGCCCCCCTTAGTTACGGCCCATTCTAAGGCAAGTGGGAGATTTATGCGACTATGGTAAGTTGTCATATATCACTTATTATATATCTATCCTAAAGCATGACATAGCAAACCAGTAACACAGTATATACTGAGTAGGTTTCTCACTTGGGGCTTTATGTACTAAGCCTTGGATTGAGATAAAGTGGAAGGAGATAAAGTACCAACAAAACACATCCTAATTGTCACTTTACAGACTTGGTACTGTCTTTTGTTCTACTGTTTCTATTAGCCTGGAATAGTCCCGCTGAGACAACACTATTAGCTAGGGAATTCGAATGTCGACATGGTCATAATGTCAATGTTGACCATGTGAACATTTATCATGTAGACAGTGATGAAATGTCAACATGTTAGAATGTCAACATATCATCCTTGGTGGCCCATAGGTGACTTACCTGCCCTCGATGACTACAGCAGCTCCAGTGGCATTTTCTGAGTTGCGGCGGTCATGTAAGTGTGACTTCCTGGTCAGACCTCCGATCCACTGGCGTTTAGGTGAGTATTTCTCCCCTATCCCTAATACTAATCCCTATCCATAACCTGAACCCTCTCTCTAATGCCTAACCCTAACCTCCCCCCAACAGCATAACCCTAACCCCCCCACATCATAACCCTAACTTCCCTCCCACAGCATAACCCTAACCCTCCCACAGAATAGCTCTAACACCCCACCACAGCATAACCCTAACCTCCCCCCCACAGTATAACTCTAGCCTCCCCCCCCACAGCATAACCCTAACTCCCCTCCACAGCATAACGCTAACCCTCCCACAGCATAACTCCAACCTCCCCCCACAGTATAACTCTAACCTCCCCCCCACAGCATAACCCTAACTCCCCCCCACAGCATAACCCTAACCTCCCCCCACAGCATAACCCTAACCTCCCCCACAGCATAACACTAACCTCCCCCCACAGCATAACACTAACCTGCCTCTACAGCATAACCCTAACCTCCCCCCACAGCATAACCCTAACCTCCCCCCACAGCATAACCCTAACTCCCCCCCACAGCATAACCCTAACCCCCTCACAGCATAACCCTAACCTCCCCCCACAGCATAACCCTAACTCCCCCCCACAGCATAACCCTAACTCCCCCCCCACAGCATAACCATAACCTCCCCCCCACAGCATAACCCTAAACTGCCCCCACAGCATAACCCTAACCCCCCCACAGCATAACCCTAACCCCCCCACAGCATAACCCTAACTCCCCCCACAGCATAACCCTAACTCCCCCCACAGCATAACCCTAACCTCCCCCCACAGCATAACCCTAACCTGCCCCCACAGCATAACTCTAACCTCCCCCACAACATAACCATGACCCCCCCACAACATAACCGTAACCCCCCCAGAGCATAACCCTAACCTCCCCCCGCTGCTTAACCCTAATCCCTCGCCCACAGCCTAACCCTAATGTTGACATTCTGAGAATGTCAACACATTACCTGTTCACAGTTTAACAATGTTGACATCATAACTGTTGACATTGTGGTGTTGGTATTATTGTCAACCTTTTGACTACAATCCCTAGTAAAACAATGAGCATCAGATAGAAAAGATAAAACATAACATTTCCATTGTACATGTCAGGCCAGTTATTCTAGCAATAAAACTGTAAAATAAAAAATTATAGTAAAATAATTTAAAACGTAATTATTATGTACTAATACAACAAAGCTGATAAAGACATCAAGAGTAAATGGAAAGGGATATTACATTTAGGTTACAAACATTGATAAAAAAAATAGAGTGGATCTGGTGATATTTGGGAACCAAAGCAAAACTATATCAATAATAAACATTGAATGATGTAACCAGCTGTCCCAAAAAAAATTCAAAGCAACCAACTATATATATTAATGGTTAGTAATGGTAGTAGAGAAATATATATGGTGTGTCCTTTTCTTAGATTTTGGTGTTTAATTTCTAGTTACTTGATATTTTCTATTTATTTATATTATCTTCAGGGTTAGTTTAAGGTGGAAGGATTTCATTTTCAGCTATTTATCACCTTCCTCCATTATTATGTCATTGATGGCCAAGCTTCACAATAATCCGTTCAGTGCTCCATTCCTGGGTTTAGCTAGCACCAATCGCTAGTGGCATAATGAGTCCAAATCTAATCTTGTCGTTGCAGGTGTATATCTCCCAGCTCATGCCGAAAGATAATTGTGGCTGGCTCCACACTAGACCATCAATAGACCAGGCAGTATTTCTTGCTCTAATAGTAATGCACAGAGTCATGGGCACTGTCCTAAATGTAACATCTGCTCATTTTCTCCAATTTGCATACTGTAAGCTGTAGGAAACAATATTGTGGTATGTACAATTAATTTAAATCTTCTTAGAAAAAAAATCATTAATTAATCATACATTTGGAGATGTGACACATGCATCGCATACGTGATTCAAAAATGTATATAGAATAGCTAATATAGTCATCAAAATAGATCTTGCACAAAGTAACATCTGATATCACATCTTTAGTTTTCTATTGATTCCTGCAATCTAAACCTTATCCTTCCCCCTTGGTGCCTAAACATAACCCTCCCCCCTTACTGCCTAAACCTAACCCCCCTAGTGGTGCCAAACCCTGACCCACCCCTGAGGGTACCTAAACCTAACCTCCCCCTCCCCTAGCCTAACCCTAATATCCCCCCCGTAATGCCTAAACCTAACCCTACCCCCTGCGGCTAAGTCCTAACCAGACCCGTTATACTTACGTTTGGCATCCTGGCTGTCGGGATTTTACCTCCTGTCGGTATTCCAGCGCCGGTCTTCTAGCTGGGTAGTGGTATTCCGGCGCTGGGATTTCTTCAGCCAGGATGCCGCATGTCAGTATAATAACTGCATCCCCCAAGTCACAATGGCAAGTTATCATTTCATTACACAGATAATTATATTATTATTATTATTATCATCACCATCATTTATATATTTATATCTTGCCAATATATTGCGCAGTGCTTTAAGAGAATGTTTACTTTTTTTTATTATATCTTAGGCACCATTTTCAGAAAGCAACCTTAATGGTTTGCTGTTATCAATAATACAGACTGATGTTAGAGTCTTCTATAATATTTATGAGACTCAAACCATTTATATAATAGAATCCTTTCAAATCCAGCAAGTTTCAATGGTAAGCCATGACTTTACTGCAACAGAAAATTATTATTATTATTATTATTATTATTATTATTATTATTATTATATTATTATTATTATTATTATTATTATTATTAATAATAATAATAATAATAATAATTTTAGTATTGTCATATTTTATATAGCACAAATAAAACACACATTGCTTTTTTATTATTTGATTTTGAGCATCCTATGTAAGAAAAACATTGTTTTTGAGATAAATGAACTACTGTTGTCTTTATTACAGACCGAGGTAAGGGAATCGGTATGATTTACCGCCGGACGCCTGCCCGGCAGTTGGAATCCCGACAGCAGCTGCCCGACATGGGTAAAAATCCTGATCATCCCTAAGGTAAGTATTCACTAACCTAACCTACCCCCCCAACTGTAACCCTCCTTAGGGGTGCCTAACCCTAACCTTCGCCCCAGTGCGTAACCCTAACCCCCCCTCTAAGTGCCTAAACCTAACCCCCCCTTCCCTGCCACCTAACCTTCCGGGGGGTGCCTAGCCCTAAGTCTCCCCTGGAGCCCTAAACCTAACTCTCCCCCCCTCCAGGGCTGTCCGTGCTTGGCGCCCGGCATCACTTCGATTGGGATGCCGGGCGCCGGTATCCCGGTGTCGGTAAAATGACAGGCGTCTAGATTTAGATGCCTGTCATTTAACCCTCACCGGGATAAAGCAGTCGGGAAGCCGGCTGTCAAGAATTACGTCCGCCGGCTTCCCGACTGCATACCGAGATAAGAGCCTTCTCTTATACTGTATATATGTTTTTTATCTTATATAAATGAAGTACAAAATGATTACAAATATTGTATAAAATGACCTGCAGGCTGTCGCAGGAAGACAGCTGATGACAGCGGAGGTCTGTGGAGGAGAAGAGGATGCCGACGGAACCAGCCGGAGGGGACGGAGCTGCTGCAGCACCATGCGGGCGCCGAGGGAGAGCGCCTACAGAGGTAAGTAGCGGGGTCTGATTCTGGGGTCTCTGTGACGGCGTGTGACACCTTCATGCTGTGTGTATAGGGTGTATATGAAACAAATGAATTTCATGTATGAACACAAACTATTTTGATGCACAAAATTATTACAAATATTGTATAAAAATGACATGCAGGCTGTGTGTATAAAGTGTATATAGAACATAAATGCATTCTGTGTTTAGATTTAGGTCCCATTCCCAAGACATTTCATTATGGTATGCAAATATTCCAAAATACAGAATATTCCGATATCCAAAATATCCCTGGTCCCAAGCATTTTGGATATGGGAGACTCAACCTGATTTTAATCTAAATAGACTATTGTTATTTATTTTACAGGTGAAATGATTTTTACAGTAATATCCTGTCACAATACATAATCAGTTGATCACCAGGAAGATACTATGCATTTTTATAATAAGCATAATAATAATTACTATAAGCCTGGTCATACATGTACAGTATAAGCTTTATAGCTGTAATGAGACAGAAGATTCCCTTACATAGGAAGGCACAATGGAGGGTCATCACTTCCCTGATTGGGTGTGCCATTGGCATTGTGTTTTCTGCATGGTCAGTGGGTTCTGCTATAACAGGTAGACTCTATTCATAGTTATATTTCTAACCTGAACTACATATTTAAACACTTTGGCCCCTATTTACTACAATCCGCATTTCAAATTGGGTTGTAGTGTGATATTTTCGCCTAAATTTGCATTGAGAATTTAGAAAACATCACAGGAATGTATGAAAAAACACTTGTAGTGACAGAGGCCCTGATTCAGAGCCGGACGCTCTGACCAGAGCGCTCGCTCTGAATCAGGGCCCTCCTCCATTAAAATGGAGCGTCCTCCTGGACGCTCGTATAGCTGTGGGTCACCACCCACAGCATATACGAGAGTGCAAAAAGATGGTCGCGATGGTCTTGACCATCGCGACCATCGGACTTGCGAGGGAAACCCTGCGGTCGGGTTTCCCAGCCACAAGCCCTGGAGTGATTTTGGTCTATCAGAGCCAAAATCACTCCCACTGACATCACTAGTGATGTCAGTGGGGCCGGCTTCAGACGGTAGGTGTTCCCATGGGAACGCCTCCGTCTGGCAGGCACGCCCCCAGCACGCCCACCAAAGGGGGCGTGCTGTCAATCAACATCGACAGCACGCCCCCTTTGGTGCGAGACCCCGAGCAATGGAAAGCCCGTCGCTCGCCGGGTCTCGCGCATGCGCACGATGGAGCTCGCTCCGTCGTGCGCATGCGCAGTGGGGAACATCGACCCACTTGCGAGCGTACTGCCGCTCGCGAGTGGGTCTGAATGACGCCCAGAGACCCTGATGCAGAGCCGGACGCTCTGACAGAGCGCTCGCTCTGAATCAGGGCCGGCCCTCTTACTATTTGGTGCGGCCACCTGGCCGCTCGCATAGCTGTGGGTGACCACCCACAGCTATAGCGAGCGGCCAAAATGATGGTCGCGATGGTCAAGACCATCGGGCTTGCGACGAGACCCTGCGGTAAGGTCTCACTGCCGCAAGCCCTGGAGTGCTTTTGGCTCTATCAAAGCCAAAAGCACTCCCACTGACATCACTAGTGATGTCAGTGGGGCCGGCCCCAGACGGTAGGCGTTCTCATGGGAACGCCTCCGTCTGGACAGCCACGCCTCCGGCAAGCCCACCAAAGGGGACGTGCTGTCAATCAACATCGAAAGCACGCCCCCTTTGGTGCAAGACCCATAACGACGGCTTGGCCGTCGTTATTCGGGTCTCACGCATGCGCACGACGGAGCCGCCTCCATCGTGCGCATGCGCACTTGGGCAACATCGACCCGTTTGCGAGCGCTCGCGAGCGGATCTGAATCAGGCCCTGAGCTTGCAATAAAGCTCTGTCCCTGTGAATCCCCTCTGCACACTTCTTCCTGTAATTAAAAAAAAACAATACAGGGGGAGATGTACTAAGCATCAATTCCGCGATGCGGTACATCCCCCTGACTTCGCGTACATACCGCAGTTCATTACTGTGGTATGTATTAAGGCTTTTGCAAAGGACAGCTCTCCTGATAAGAGCTGTCCTTTGTGATGCTGCCGGGCAGAGGGACTTCCGGGTTGAACACCCAGAAGTCCTTCTGCGCATGCACAGAAGGCCATGGGCCGCGGGGACTCATGGGAGGGATCCGATCGGATCCCTCCCAGCCAGGAGCATCGCGTTAAGAAGCCCATAGACTTCTATTGGGTAACGCCACCTGAAGGTGGCGTCACCTAGCGACGCGATGCATTCTGCTGCTTAGTACATACGGGGAATGCGGTAGACCCCCCAAAAACTGTATTTTCGGGGGTTCCCTCCATTTTCCCCTTTAGTACATCTCCCCCTCCGTGAGAAGGTGTCCGTGCATGCACAGACGGCACAACCCCCCCACCCTCTCCCGTGATCACATCTTTCCGTGCCCCCCAAGTTCATGTGACCACCTTGCGTTTCCCCTCCCTATTCTTACAATTGCTTCTTTGATCGGTGCTCCAGTGAGGTCTTCTCTCTGGGGCTCTGGTCAGCTGGTCTCAGAGCTCCTGCACTGTGACCCCTCTCAGCTGCTCTATGCTGCAAACTGAGATGACCAGCTGACCGGAGCCCCAGAGAACCTCACCGGAGCACCGATCACTGGTCCCTAGATGCAAGTAAGTGTTTGGGGTTTTTTTTACTTTTTTTTAAAGTGATTAGCTTGTGGTCTATTTAGATCATAAAGCTGATCACAGGGGCCGGCTCCCAGCTCTGCTTTGCGTGTCAGAGCAGAGCAAGAGTCGGGGAACCTGGGGAAAGCCCTGATAGCGCTCAATTTATTTTTATTACATTTCAGCCAGCTCGCATTTCCCATAACAAGCATGCTTACTAAATCTGTTTACTAAAAATATGTGAATTTAAGGGATTGGAGTAGTTTTTCATGAAAACAATCCAATTGCCCTTTAATATATTTATGTGATACTAAAATAATGTGAAAAGGGTGTGAAACCACCCTTTTTAACTTTTCTTTAGTAAAAATAATATTGATAAATAGAGCCATTTATAACAGACTCAGTATAACTTGGAGTCCTATTACATTTCTGATCAGGATCCAGAGCAGGATATATGTAGCCTGTACACCAGTAAAGATCTGAAAAGTACAACTGAAGTTAATGTGGCATCGGTAAGTCACATCCTGCTTATAACTGCAGTTTGGCTACATGTCGACAGTGGCCCTTATGTTGCTCAACCTCTACATGAATTACTATTAACTTCTGTTACTGTTATTAATGAAAAACAATGACAGTTTCTCCCAGTTGCTTGACCCCACCACCAAACAACAGCTTCATCTCACACCACACTTTGAACAACGCCTCTCCTCCTGCCATTAGAAGTCATTGCTATTCTCCATGATGTAGCCCCTGAGTCTGATAAGGCTACATGAAGGTGTAATGCATGTATATTACAGTCAGATCACTTGTAGCAGTCTCCTGATGTGTGCTTTTTGGTACCAGAGCTCCTACTGCAATATCTTACTAATGATAATGGATGTGAAAGCTGGTGTAAAATTGATGGGTAGGAAAACTTTCCACTTGCAGATGCACGTACTTCCACATTAGCCTTATGGATTCTCGCATAAGTATAAGGTAGTAAGGGTTCTATTTACTAAGCCTTAGTTAGAGATAGAGTGAACAGGGATAAAGTACCATTCATTCAGCCCCTAACTGCAATGTCGCAGGCTGTGTTTGAAAAGTGACAGCTAGGAGCTGATTGGTAAGTACTTTATCTCCGTCCACCTTATCTCCATTCAAGGCTTAGAAAATGGGCGCCTAAATCAGGCATCTGCATCTGCCAGCAACTACAGTACAGTACAGCCAGTTTGCATGTGACTCAGAATCAGCCCCTACATATGTGCTTATGTATTTGTACAAGGGGATGGGTACGGGAACCAGCGCTTGAGATCCCAGCGGTCAGAATCCCGACAGGGTTAGGATACTGACACCTGTTGGTAAGTATCCTAACCCTAACTCTAATCCTCCCTCCCCACACCCTAAACCTAACCTCCCTCCTAGTGCCTAACCCTATCCTTCCCCCCCCAGTGCCAAACCCTAACCCTCCCCCAAGTGACTAACCCTAACCCCTAACCCTTCCCCTAACCCCAATACATGCTGTCGGGATGTTGGTGCGGGTATTCTGACTGCTGTCGGGGTTCCGGCGCCGGCATTTTCTGAGCGACGACATCCAGACAGCCGGGATTTTGAACTACTTCCCTGTACAAGCATGTACTTATGTGGGCACCTCTTACTGGCTGTTTAGCTGATATTTAAACAAGTACTCATCTCTGGTTGATCAACATATACAGTTGTCCACTTAGAAAGGCAAAGGATAGATTTTATAATGAATCAAGCATGAAATCTAGTAGTTGTTGTACAATGTCTAAGTAATAATTAGTAGATTGGTTGTTAATAGTCATACTGCCAGAACTCTTCATATAACTGTAAATGACACATATAACAGTTTATGGGTGGGCTGCAGCAAGCCAAGAAAAGCGGTAAAACCCCAAAAATGCGGATTTGACTGTATTTCTCATATGCGCCAAGCCCCGGATTGCGATGCGCTCCAGGACTTGGCTACGGTGGGTAACGCCATCTTCTTCCTGATGGCGTTACCCATAGAAGCCTATGGGCTTCTCTCTGCAGTGCTCCCAGCACCCCCCGTGGCACACACATCGCAGAAAGAAGCCCGAGGGTCTTCTGGGTCATAGACCTAAAAGCCCCTCCACCGCAAAGGGATTGTCATGCATGCGATGACCAGTGGAATGCATCGCCGCCCTATATCTCCACCAGGGCAATTCAGTAGAATCGTCCCATGGACCAGAAGAAGAGCTGGGAGAGGACTCATTTTCTTATGCAGGAAGAAATTATTGCTGTTCTAATTGCACAAACATAACTAAGCGTAAGAAGAGATCACGGCTGCAACCATGCTGTGTTACCTGTGCAAAATAAAACGCCAACTGCTGTGCTGTACGCCATATACACAACTGGATGACATATTAATATTATTTGACAGCACAGATCTTTGCCTAAATTAAAATGTATTACTTTTTCTTTGTATTATTTCTTATTGTTATCCAGAAATTTTACATTTTCATCCAGTTTATTTCTGGGGGGAAAAAACTAAATCGTTCACTTGTAATAAAAAATGCATTGGACGCTGGGACTGGCAGAAACACATATACGTGATTATGTTCCCCTCAGCAGGTGGAGCGTAGCACAGTGCCAGGACCCCATGAGCAGACCAAAAATGATGCTAAACTCTTTTTCCATCTTATTTAGTTCTGGAGAAAAAGGAAATGTTTCACTTGTAACAAAAATGCATTGGCCTCTATGGGAATACCAGAAACGGGATGTAGTTATAATACCGATAGTCAGGATGCCAGCGTTTATAATGGCGGAGCCGGTACCCCGACACCTTTCAGGCACCCCGATGGTAAGCAGTAGGGGTTGGGGGAGGGTTAGGGGTTCGGCACTAGGGGGAGAGGGTTAGGTTTAGGCTGTGAGAGAGGGGGAGGATAGGTTTAGGCACTGGGGGGAGGGTTAGATTTAGGCAGCGGGGAGGGTTAGGGGGAAGGGGAGGGTTAGGATACATAGCAACAGGTGTCTGTATCTTAACCCTTTTGGGATGCTGGCGCCGGGATTCTGACCACAGGGATCCCGAGCGCCAGCATCCTGTACCCAATTTATCTCCAATTAAAGTCTTGATTATCTCCCCTTCATAGGGTGCTGGAGCACCAGCTCACAAAGCTCAGGGGGAAATAAGGGGGCACCGCTATTTCCTTGTCATCTGTTAGTTTCAGATAATAAGGAGTTAATAGGGAAACAAAGTCCTGTACCACCAGCTCTCAGACATCAGATAATCCCCCAGGATGTCATTTAGACAAGGTGAAACAATGTAAAGCAGCACCTACCAATGCAATTCTCTAAGTGTACAAGTCTGTTTCATAGGCAATATATTATGGCAATATACAATCACAATCCATGGCTGCAGCAAAACAGTCAGGAAAAGAAAAATATATATAATATATAAATCAGATTCCTTGAATGGGATGTAGTGAGAATGTCGACATGTTTGGTCAGAATGTTGCCATGTTCATAATGTCGTCATTCACCATGTCGACATTAACAAAATGTTGACGTTCTCAAATGCCGAAATTAAGATGTTGACAAATGAAATTAGAGTTAGAGTTAGGCTGCAATTGGGGTTAGAGTGAGGCTGCAAATAGGAGTGTCAAAATTAGCACTGTTGACATTCATAATGTTGACTTAATAAACAGGTCAACATTATGTCAGTGTCGACATTGTGAATGTGACATGTGGAGCAGGGGTCTACACCTAACCATCTCCAATTTTGGTAAAATATTACATGAAGATTGGCATCTGTGTCAGACTAACTTTATGCAATAGGAGCAAAACTATAGCCCTCAAGTGGGGATGGGTGCAACTGTCTTTTTATGATGTCGACATTCTGAGTGCCGACGTGTAATACCACACCATCTAGTTTAATTCCTTTAGCCTTATTATTAAAAAAAAACTTTCAAATATTTAGCTTGTAAAATAATTACCATTTCTTTTGTATTCAGACATATTCAATAACCTAAAACTGATATATTAAATTAATTAAAATACAGTGGGACAATATCATGTGTGCTGACAGAGGATTTACCAGATGAATTATATGTGACAATGTGTTCCCGGGGGAACGAGATAAGGTTCTTGGATACAGAAGGTTAATTAAGCCACACAAACCAGTATCTTGAAAAAAGATATCATTTATTACAACAAATAACAAGATATGGAAGAATAATAGTTACTTAGCTTCGGAATATAAGATGGTTACACGATCCAGGAGCCTCCTCTCAGAATAGAGCTGGAACGAACAATATCCTGGCCACCAGCTGCAGTCTCTGGTCCAGGCATAGGGCAGGCCACTGGAATCTCCTTTGCTCTTCGTTTATATAGTATCTTACTTGCATACCCATCTAACTCTTACTAATATGGGCATAAACCTACTTCAAACTACTTTATTGGTTAACTACTGATAAGGACTTTCTAAAACTTAACGCAAGCGTACATCGCAGTAGACAATGCCTTGTGGATTTATGGCCTGTCTGCTTTCCACATTCCTATACCATTTCATGTCTGATACACACATAAGAACCATGAATAGAAATGGCTGTCAGTAGCCATTTTGCTATCCCAATACAGTCCATCCTTGGGGTTATGGTGTGGAAGACATGTATGTCATGTTCTCATAGGAATGCCTTATCGGCATCAATTTAACAGAATCCAGCGTGTTACAACATTTCCCTACACAAAGAAATAATACCTTGATCCCAAGATACATACATATTATGATCATGATTCCATAAATTAGCATATGCAGTAAACCAGTGAACCAACCTCCTATTTCTGAACAGGGTTGAACCACCGTAACCAACTTTCCTAATAATACTGTTTTAAAGGCCGCACTGCTCTCTTGGTTAACAAATGATGTGGAATCTGCTTGGTATTAACTTGATTCCCATCTGTAAAAAATGTGGTGGATATCAAACGTCCCAATATACAATTACCAAATTCCCCATAGGGCAACCATTTGTAGGCCTTTCTCCCACAAAGGTAATACACATCATCTGGAAGAATATGTGGAATATTAGCCACCACAGTGTATGCATTGGCCAAAAGATCTCTGCTCTAATCAGGATCAGGTATAAATTGTATCATGTTTTGGTATCACTACAATTACGTGTAATGTTTAACAGAGCCTCCATTCTCTGGCAATATTAACCAATTGAGCTCCTGCATCCCGTATTTGAAATATCTTCCTACCCACCATACACTCAGACATAAACAATCCCCTTTTATATGTGAATACTCTAATAAAACAGTGAATAATACATATGATTATATCAAATATATCAGTTACTTATAAGATAATTATTATCAGTAAAGTTGAGTTCAGTGAAATCTTGAAAAAGTATTGTGAACATTGGTGAGTGTGGATCCAACCAATATAAGACACAAGTTCAGTCTTGCACAATACACATAGGCCCTCATTCAGAGCCGTACGCTCTGAGCAGAGCTCACGCTCTGAATGAGGGCCGCCCTCCATAATTATGGAGCGTCCTCCTGGACGCTCGTATAGCTGTGGGTCACCACCCACAGCCTATACGAGCGTGCAGTTTGATGGCCGCGATGGTCGTGACCATCGCGACCATCGCCTCTGCGAGCCGGAGCCTGCAGTTGAGGTTTTCAACCGCAAGGCCCGGAGTGATTTTGGCTCTATCAGAGCCAAAATCACTCCCACTGACATCACTAGTGATGTCAGTGGGCCGGCTTCTGACGGTAGGCGTTCCCTTGGGAACGCCCCCATCAGGGAGGCACGCCCCCGGCACGCCCACCAAAGGGGGCGTGCTGTCAATCAACATCGACAGCACGCCCCCTTTGATCAGACACAACGAGCGAAGGAAAGTCCTTCGCTCGTCGCGTCTGGAGCATGCGCACGATGGGGCTCCCTCCATCATGCGCATGCTCAGTGCAGACCATCGACCCACTTGCGAGCGGACAGCCGCTCGCGAGTGGGTCTGAATCAGGCCCATAGATGTATGTAATGGTTGTGCTGTCAGATCTTATAACTCTGTTGTCCTCCTGGAATGTCTCATGTATAAGAAATCACTCTCTGGCCATCGTCATCTCAGTCACACCTCCAGCGATGTTCTCTCACCTCCTGCTCCCAACCATCAGCCTGTTGGCTTAAACAAAGAAACAGTGTGAGATAAACCATAACAACAAAATAAAATAAGCATTTACTTATCCTGCTGCAATTATCTATAACACCTGTCTCTATTCTTTTCCTACTAAACAATTCTTTACAATAACCCAAAAACCTTATCATAAGTGTTTGTGTCTGTGCACCAGATATCTTACTTTTAAAAGTTCCACCTTTTACCACCCTCCGGTTATCAAAATATATATGTACTGTATACAGCCTGCTCTAAAAACCCAATATTGTATATATATATAATTATTATCATTTATTGCCACTAACCTCTATCAAGACCTTAAATGGAAGGTTGACCTGCACAGGTTCAATCGGGCTTTACGCAGAAAAGAGTTTTTCCAACATAAATCACCATCTACAGTGACTGATAAATTCGCAGACTTCTTCCAATCACATTCCTCCTCAACATTTGATCCACCCTCATCAAATGCTTCATTGAAAACTTTTTCCAGGTTATTGGATGAGTCTGCGACAAAATCTAAATTGTCTAACAAAAGGATTTATCATAACTTGAACAAAGAAGAAAAGATAGCATTAAAAAATTTACGTGATGATCCTAACATAGTAATCCGTCCAGCGGATAAGGGGGGAGCATTAGTTGTAATGGATACCTCCTATTATTTACAAGAGATTGATCAACAACTATTGGACCCTAGTACTTATAGACTATTATATCACGATCCAACAACTACATTTGTGAAAGAACTTGAATCAATTTTGACGTTGGCTTGTGAACAAAATCTCATTAATACAAAATTGAAAGATGTCTTACTTCAAAAATTCCCTAGAATCCCGATTATATACACTATTCCGAAATTACACAAGGATCCTTTGCATCCACCAGGATGACCGATTATATCGGCTAGGGGATCATTATATCAAGTTACAGCTCAATTTTTGGATTTTTTGATCCAACCTTTGATTATGAAACAAGGTACATTCTTAAAGGACACTACTCAATTTTTGCTCAAACTGCAAAATTTGGAGTCTTTGCCGGCAGGAGTCATCCTTTGCACATTAGACGTGAAAAACCTATACACTGTTATTCCACACCAAGAGAGCATAGCTGTTATGCGCAGGTTTTTGGTAAACAATCAGTTTGACCGCCTTGATATTGATTTGTTCATCAAATTACTGGAGCTCACACTCATTAGAAATTATTTTCTACACAACAACCGATTTTATTTACAGCTGACGGGCTGCGCAATGGGGTCCTGTGTGGCCCCATCATTCGCTAACATTTTTATGTTTGAATGCGAGCTTCAGTTCTTGTTTTTCAAATAGCCATATCAGTAGCAACATTATCATGTATACGAGGTATATTGACGATCTGTTCCTGATATGGTCAGGAACAGAAGATGAGTTAAGCAGTTTAGTTACCTCCATTAATGTACTAGATTGTCCTATCAAACTGACATATGCATACAGTACCAGTGAGATTCACTATCTAGATGTCGCGGTATCTATATCCAATGGAACTATCACCACCAACTTGTACAACAAACCCACAGACCACAATACAATTCTTCATCATAGTAGCTGTCATCCCCCATCTCTGAAGCGATCTTTACCACGGTCTCAATTCATGCGAGCAGCCAGAATCCCCAGCGACCCACAATCTGTTGAATCTTGTATGGATGAATTAGTTAAGAAGTTTAGCCATCGAGGCTATCCCATAGCTGGATTACTTATCAACAAACAAGAAATGTTACATACACCCAGATCCGAGCTGCTAAAACCCGCCACAAAAAAGAATACAGATCAGCGAATTCCCTTCATTTCTCAATTTTCTACCAACAGTTCATCCGTCAATCAAGCTAGTAAAAATCTTTGGCCCATTGTTTCAGGAGATGGCGATTTAACTGCACTGAAAAACACTTGCCTTATACCTGCATATTCCAGAGGAAAAAATCTCAAGGACATGCTAATGACCACATATATTGTGTCTCCCACGCCCACTTTAGAGACCTTTATTCAAAAGAGAAAGCCGGGGTGTTATAAGTGCATTGCCTGCACTGCTTGTAGATACTTAGAGCCTGGGCATTACTTTAAACATCCGCATAGTGGCAAAACATTCCCGATTCGTCATGTACTGACGTGTACTTCTACGTTTGTCATATATATCATCATTTGCCCTTGCGGATTGTATTACGTGGGGCAGACTACTCGCACCTTTAGAGAGCGGGCCGCTCTGCATCGATCTGCTATTAGAGCATCGCTTGGAGGCAAGGATATAGAGCAGCCTGTAGCCCGTCATTTTCGACAGGCCAATCATTCATTGGCTAGCCTCAAATATAAAATCATTGTCTATGTTGCTGTTGATATCCGTGGGGGTGACAGAGCTAAGCGGCTGAGCCAATGCGAAGCCTATTGGATCTTTCAGTTGGACACATTGGCCCCAAGAGGCCTCAACGAAAAGAATATGTTAAATGTGTTTCTGTAGTTTTAGATCAGGTCCAGATAGCTTTATTATAAATATGTTTATAGAATGTTTTACTCATTTGTTACATTATCGCTACAGTTGTATATATATATTCAGTGCTGTTCCCAGTATGTCTATTTGGTATATAACTTGGTAGTAACTTCATGTTCTGATATACTTTTTTATTTAGTCTAGGTTTGTATTTGATGTCACTTTTAGTATGGTTTACATTATTGTCACCATTTAGTTTAGGTCTGTTCACACGCGTTTTTTTCACTGCTTCTCCGCTTTTCTTTTTCTGATTCTGATTCATTTCTACAGGGTCTCCCAGCCCGACCGGCCTGTCTGGAGCTGTAGTGTTGGTTGCTGGGCAACCACAGTGATGACCAGTGGCTGCGGGATTCCCCCACTTGCGGCTGACGTTCTGATCAGGTGGCCTCCGGCGTGCATCACATTCCAGAGGTCCCGATAGACGCCGCGTCACAGGTTGCTGGGCAACCCCAGCACAGGGTGACGTCAGGTGTGTTCCCCACTTCCGGCTGACGCTCCAGTCTCGTGGCTCCTGGCTGGGTGAGAGACCTTCTCAGCATTTCTTAATTCTCTATATAAGGTAGGACTTCATCGTTTGTTTGTTGCTTTTTTTCGTGTCCTGATGAAAAGGCCCAAGGGCCTAGAAACGTCGACATACATGTTTATTATGTTGATATTAATTTGATCAATACAATTGCATTTTTTCTATTGGAGTGCCGCCTGTTTATTTGATCGTCTAAGTGTACTCTCATTCTTTCTGGACCCTACTTGCATTTACTCTAGGAGGGCACCCGCTTTTGTGATTAATTGTCCTGAGTGCCGGACTGTTCTATTTGTAATTTTATATATATATATATATATATATATATGTATATATATATATATATATAAACATTCCTGTTTCCTAAACAACACATTCACTCATTCAATCATACTGATGGCAGTTTTGTGAATGGTATGAAGCATAGAAAACCCAATATACTCCATGTTGTGTCTGTAAAATGGGTGTCTTTGTCTGCTTCAATCCTCTCAGAAATCCCATAATATCAACAAATCAGTCTGTCACATCTTCAGGAAAGTCTCTTATCTTGTATCACTCTGCTTGAGACAACTTCACTCCTGAATGACAGTGTTTTGTAGCTGTTCAGTACAACACTCGTCCTCCATCTTCTTGGTGGCAAATGATGAATTCAAATTGCCAGACTTGTGCAGTAATTTCACAGTATATGAGGCCTTCAGTAGCAAGCAAGGTAGGCCACATTTCCAGTTGTTGGCAAACACAACAGTTTTTTGCAATGTCTCTGACCATGGTTTGGATATAAGGAATCCCTTTGATTTGAGCTTGCTCGAATGCATTGTCAGCTCCGTCATGGCTTAACAGTTCTAGCACCATCAGTGCTGTCTTTGCGGTGAATTGCATACGTTCTGTGCTCAGTTCACTTGTGTACACTCCATTGAAGCTGTAGGTGTGTGTATCAGCATGTCCCATGTCGATCTTCCAGCTTTGGACAGCAGTCCATATAGACTTTGTGTCAAATGTCCATTTCTCAGTGTGAAGACTTACAGGGCATCCAGTCTTGTCAATGACTTGGAAAACAGTCATAGATGCAACAAGTTCACTAGCCCCTTCTTCTGGTTGTCTGCTGTCAGCTTGTAAAGATAGCTGCTTTGCTTCAGCAATGGGCAACAAAAGTCCTGTGTGTGTGCAGAAGCACCATAGTCCATGAATCAATAATGCTCTCTGTCTTGGAAATCTTCCCACCACTGTGGAACTGTGATCATAAAGAAATCCAGTATGGACAGTTCAAACATTGGTTTAAATTTTACTCGGCCAGCCAGTAGTGCTTTGATCTCCTCAATTAGCATGAGAGTTTCTGCCATTGTCGTTAGCAACTGAGTGTCTTTCAGCTGCTTCAAAACCTTTGGCTGGTAAGGCTTTGTAAGGAAATACACTGGGATGCAAATTTCATTACCAAACACAAAATCTGCAACTTTGTCACTAAATATCCCCACAATCAGTGTGTCTGTACTGCATGTATGCCCCTTGTGGTTAGTCAGTGTGTACCCACCAACACCTCCTTCAATATTAGCAAGTAAACCATGAACATCATTGGCAATGGATGTTTCATCAGAAAGCACATCTTGTTCACTTTTTGCATTTTTAAATTCAACAATGACACGTTGATCATGCCATGTAAAAGTAATGTCATGGGGGAAGTCTTCAGTCTCAGGGGCATGGTCATTTAGTGAAATCCATTCTATCTTCCACCCCTTGCATTTTGTCTCATTGGGCAAGGCAAAAGGCATCATCACCACCCCTTCACTTAACGACACCCCTCTGAATGGCCATGCAGACATATCCTTTTTTTCAATCATTTTAAAGTGAATGGCAAGCTGGACAGTCCTATTCAATACATGCCTACCATCATTCACCTCAACAGTATCACTAACCAATGGCATGTTATCAGAAACCTCATCTGAATTCAATTTGGAATCTGATTTCTGGACATATACTTTGCTTTCATGGATTTCAACATTTTGTTCACATGTTGTCAAATCATCAAATATTTTCATAACACAATGACTCCTCTGATCAATCACATTTTCTGTTTCAAGTTCTTTCTGACACACTTCTCTGTGTATTTCTAACTCACTAATTTCTGCTGTGTGTAAATCAACTGAAATTTCCCTCTCGGGAATTTCTGGGACAATGTGAATTCAGGCTTACTCTCTCTGTCTGTGAGACAGGCTTTTTCACTGCATTCCTCTGAACAGATTTTACACTTCTTTCAACATATATTGGTCTACACAAAATTTCACTATTTTTACTCTTATCAATACCAGGCAGTGAAAAACCAACATTATGCTTTTTCTGGAAATCAGCCAGCTGAAATCCCAATTCATCTTTCAACATATTTGCATATTTCTTGAAAATCTTAAAATGCATTATTCTTGTTTGTTTCAAAAACACAAACACAAAAACAGTAAACAGACAACATACAGATATACTATGAGGTACAGTATACACTCTGTGACTGATTAGGTCACACCTCTCTTATTCACTCATGAGACAGAGGATTTTTTACATGGGTTTGCACAACACTAGTTTGCACAGAAATGCTAAAACAATCGCCTACACATTCCAAGCAGATTTATGATTATTAACTCTCTGTATCCCACTTCTGACACCACTTTAATTTTCCCAGTGGAACGAGATAAGGTTCTTGGATACAGAAGGTTAATTAAGCCACACAAACCAGTATCTTGAAAAAAGATATAATTTATTACAACAAATTACAAGATATGGAAGAATAATAGTTACTTAGCTTCGGAATATAAGATGGTTACACGATCCAGGAGCCTCCTCTCAGAATAGAGCTGGAATGAACAATATCCTGGCCACCAGTTGCAGTCTCTGGTCCAGGCATAGGGCAGGCCACTGGAATCTCCTTTGTTCTTCGTTTATATAGTATCCTACTTGCATACCCATCTAACTCTTACTAATATGGGCATAAACCTACTTCAAACTACTTTATTGGTTAACTACTGATAAGGACTTTCTAAAACTTAACGCAAGCGTACATCGCAGTAGACAACGCCTTGTGGATTTATGGCCTGTCTGCTTTCCACATTCCTATACCATTTCATGTCTGATACACACATAAGAACCATGAATAGAAATGGCTGTCAGTAGCCATTTTGCTATCCCAATACATAATGGAATGAAACTCTTGGATTTAGGGTCAGGTTGTAGGAACACACCATTGAGCACATGGGGTTCATGAAGAGTGAGATCTACACCCGTTAGAATAACATACAGTAAACTATGTAAAAATTGTTATGCACATGCCTAGTGGCAGAGACATGCCGCATCCGTAATCCACCATGCAAATTTGTGAGAGTCTGACAGCTATGCCACCTGCCAGAGGCAGATCCCATTGCCTGGTGGTTAGTGCAACTTACAGGGTCCATAGTTTTGTGCCTAGAATACAAGGCAAAGCCAATTATCTGGTGAACAATGTACATTTCAGAGCCTCTGTTCACTACTGAACTCATTCATTGGTTGACATTATATATTACAAAGCTCATTCCCTGGTGGACACTGCTTAACTCAAAACCCATTATTTAATGGGCTGTACATTGCAAAAATGAGATTGGATTGCAGATACTGTGTCCCTTTTTGGTTAAAAATTTTCTTATTTGCCCTTCAGAGTATGACTCTTTTTTTGATGTGGGCTTGACAGCAGCCGCAGTACTCAGGTTTATTATAGCTGCTCCCTCATACGCAAACCGGAGATCCACCCCACACTGATCACTACCCGACCAATTGGTAAACAAATGTTATTTACCTTACACCAGCCGCAAGCCTGATACAGCCAGGAGTTTATCGTGACCAGTGACGGCACACATGACCACTGTTTGCAGCTCCCTTTCCGGTATACCATCCACGCCGCCTTCACCGCACTGAGACAAGATCCCGGTGGACATCACATCAGAGCCGTCCCTCCCTGCAGTGTCCTGACCATTCTAAGGTACAGCATTGATTACAGGATGCCAGCGATGATTCCTTGACAGTGCCCTGCTGTTGCTTACACACAGATACATAGGACTTTCACATACAGCAGTTGCTATAAAGGGACATAGACTCTCTTGTGGCTTGTTATAGATGGCGTATCCATCGTTCTATAATATATCATCATGTCGGGTTTTTACTATCAGTAAAACATTGAAGGAGAACTGTTGTACATACAGTATGTCTTTCCCTGAAAGGATCTCCGGGGAAACTATTATTGAGTTACCAATTTGTATAAGACAGTTGGATACTTAATTACTACCTGAATTTACTACTGGCACAATAACTCTGGATGTCTTTGTTTGACCATATTGACTTTTTTCTTATTCAACATTTTTTTATTTTCTATATCTTCTACTTTTTATTGTAAGAGCCTGATCAACTCTTTTTTATGTGTTGGATATACTCTATAAGTATATCCTATATGTTCATTGGTAATTACTGTGCATTTCCTCATTTATTGTTATTTGTTATTATGTCCTGCTATTTGGCCTTATATTAAATAAATTATTTTTATGCCTTCTATTGATGTGTGCTACATTGGTGTCCCAGCATAGGTATTGGAGCGCAGTATCTCATTGTCTTATTTTCAGGTTTATTATAGAACAATACTCACTTTAAATCAGTTTCCACAAGTTTAATTTTAATTGTACTTGTGAATATGAAGAGAATAAACCTCTTATTTTGTTGGGCACTCTTAAAGTAGTTTAAACTTTGAAACATAAATATAAAATACAAAAGTCATACTACATATAACAGTAAAGCATTTAGTGACTTGATAAGACCAGTGGTATAGCGTCGAGCTATGGTACCCAGAGAATGTCTATGTTACGATGCCCCCCCCCCTTTCACCCCTAATGAATTTTGCCAAAGTGAGCGCAGCCAGAATATTAGGCTAAATTGAAATGAAAAAAAATAATAACTACAAATAAATATGTATATATGCTATTTCTGAGTGACCTGATATGATTGAAGAAGATTTGCAGTCCAGAGAAGCAGATTATTATGTATAGGAAGGGACCTGTTATTGAGGGTAGGGATGTAGAGAGGGTTTATCTGGAAATAAATAACCTTAATGGTGTGCTGGGTGTATCAGCTTCTCCCTAGGACATTTATCTCCTTTAATAAGAGTGAAAGGGCTGAGGGGTGTGTCCAGGCTGGGAGGGGGTGTTTCCGGCAGGGAGATTGCATATCCGGGCAGGGAGGGGCATGCCAGGGCTGCTGTGCTCTCTCACTCTATGTATAAGGCAAGGTGGCAGAGTAGTCTAGCTGGGAGGGAGACAGAGACTGACAACAGGAGAGAGGAGGGTAAGAGCTCACACTACCAAACCAACAACCTTGCAGCTCCACCCCTCCCTCCCTCTCTCCCTCCCCATAACACATAGCCACTCACAGCACAGTTTTAACTTTCAAAGTCTGCAGTTGTCAGTCTTCACTTTCCCCCTCCCCCGATTCGGACCTGCACGCTTGACACAGGAAGCAGTGCACCTGGAGCCAACATCCGGCAGTCTGTCAGTTAGTAAATAGATGCTGGTGTTGGACTCCAGCCACAGCCAGAGCCTTCTGACTTGTTCAGCGCCCAGAGCTACTGCTCCACCGATCTGCCCTCCCTACGCCCCTGGATAAGACCCCTAGTGTGTGGAGATAAGAAAGAGTGGCAAAGTATTATACAATAGGTGACATCAGTTGACAAATGTGTGATAATACACAAATTTTACATTTGAACTAACTCCATGGTACACATCACAAAGTGTTTTGAGAAAGGGGCTGGTTTGCTCTCCCAAAAACTGCCAGGTAGTAGGCAAATAATTAGAAATACTGTAGATTGTAGATATTTTTTTTCAAATGCATATGTCACATTTTCCCATAATGAATGTATAAATAGATGAAGGAAGATGAACCCTGTATGGGAAGTGAGCTCCCTTCTGCTGTCCGCTGTGTGCCATCGTGAATGTTGTATGAGAGAGATATACTCACTGCTGTAGTAGGGCTTGAAAAAAGAAGAATAGATCTGAAATTGATCAGACAAAATAAATAACACTTTTAGTAATTGCTTATAATGTTTCATGATAACTCCATCACATTTTTATCCAAGTATCAGACAATAATGAATTCAAAGAACAGATTAAAAACATCCTTTGCAGAAAATACAAAACTGCAAGACTAGCGAACACTCACAAAATAATATCAGCCAAAACATATATTGTTCAGCATAGCAGATATTTATGTATCATGATTTGTCATGTGGAAACAAAATCCAATACATAACTGGAATACGTCAGTTTTATAATAAACAAAAAGATAAGCAGGTGGCTATGATGACAAGATTATTCGTCAGAGAATTGTAGCTATCATCTTTATAGTCATTTAATAATTGTAGCTTCATAGTAATAGCATTCTATTACTAAGCAGCGTTAGGCGACAGAGTGAAAAGTGATAAGGTACCAGCCCATCGGTTCCCAACTGTAATTTTTCAATCACAGTTGGTGAGATGGCAGTTAGTTGCGGATTGGCTGGCACCTTATCACTTTTCACTCTGTCTCCTAACACTGTTTAGTAAATAGACCCCTAAATTATTTAATAATATGTAGCACATTAATTGAAAATGAAGGTAAGAGGTGTACAGTATATAAAAATAGCCTGTATATTCGACAAGTTTCTTACTGCTGTCCTCTGTGTGTCAAATGACAGTGAATGGTGGATGAGAGAGCTTGCACTAAATATGAAACAGGCTGGCTATGTGGCCAAGTGGAAACCATGCTGCATGTCTGGTGGTCCTGTCCTAGCGTCCAAAAGTATTGGCTGGACATGCATAAATTGATTAAGGATGTAGTTGATATCCAAGTTCCAAACACTCCTTTATACACCCTCCTCTCTCGTCCTATTCTGAACACCACACGAGCCGAACAGAAATTAATTAAATATATATTGAACGCAGCCAAATGTACGATTGCCTCCCTCTGGAAGTCTACCACCCCCCCCTTCTGTATTAGCCACCATTAACGCTATATGGTTTACATACAAAATGGAATGAATTTCCTCTGTTCTACATGATACTTCGGATCACCTTATTAAAATATGGGCCCCGTGGACCGCTCATTTCTCAGCTGAACCCCCCCTGACAACGATTTTTTCTTGGATATAATCTGTTTCAGTGAATTCGCTCTATAACTGACTGGCATTCTCCTTCCCAACTTTGCACTACCCTACATATCTTACTCTTCTTCTTTTTTGCATAAATTTTTTTTTTTATATATATATATTTTTCTATGTATTTAAAACATATTCCTTATTGTGAAATATAGTGTTATATGTCTGCTGATTTCAATGTTATTGTAACTCACAGTGTCTTTTTAGTCTGTGATTACGTTATTTTATTCCCTATGTTACTTATGGTAATGTTTTATTTTTAAATGGAATATGAAAACATTTTCTCAATAAAAACATTTAAAAAAAAAAAAATATGAAACAGGCTGGAAGAACAGATAAGATTGCATCTACTATCAACTACATTTTGTTCTGGTCTGCAGTCAGCCCTGCGGAAACAGTTATTGTTCAAGCAGGCTTTACACTTGATGAGAGTACAATAAGGGAAATGGGAAAAGTGTACATTCAGGTGACTTCAATGAGTGTCCATGGTTATAGAGGGGGCAGCCACCAAGTGCACAGCAGTAACCCCATGTGGTATCACATGCGCTCAGGTCTGGTGACTGTGCAGGGTTGCGGGTCAATGCCCAATGTAGAGGGATGGTGGAGGAGTGTTTTGGGTGGATAGATGGTGTGGTTGATGGGGCTGATGTATGTACCTGGAATGTATCTAGTGCGGCAAGTGTGTATGAATCAAAGGAGAGGAAACGCTCATGTGTAGAACCAAAAACCTCATTATTGGAGTAGACACAGTGCTTCTCAAGGATGGTCAAATAGGTGCTATAATGTCCAGGAATGCAGACTGCTCCGGTGCAGTCTAGGACTGGCCCCTGCAGTGGTCTGGATGGTGGTTTGGCTCGGTGGGAAGTTAAGTAGACCCTTTGAGGGGGCTACATATGGTTGTTGACCAGTATGTATCCCCTGCTGGACCTATGGTTTACAGACTTATTACCGAGTGTGTGAGGGATGTAGCAGTGCTGGGGCACCCTCTAAGATGCGGCATCCCGCACTGGAGAAAAATAAGCTTACCTACCAGTAGGAGCATTTTAGTATGTTCCGGATGTGTGATGTTTCAGCTTTGCTGTGCGGCTGTCATCCGCCTTGGCGGGTGGCAGCTTACCTGACCGCACAAGCCAGTGCAGGCTCAGCTGGAGTAGTATGCTGGGATGCTGCTGATGCTGCTGCTGCCGCGTGTATGGGGTATGTGGTGCATTCTTAGAGACTCTAACCAGTGTCCCAGAAATTGATAGGAAAATCCAAATGCTATTATTTATTAACAGTTATTTACAGTATATAGCATATATATATTCTGCAATGCTTTACAGAGAATATTTACTTACATTTTTATCACATCAGTATTCACAGTCCCTGCCCCAGTTGAGCTTTTAATCTATGTTCCCTATCACCACAATATACATGAAGCCTTTAAAACCATATATTCACAATTCAAATATGGGTTAATCTTGGATTTATGAAAGTATATGCATCATAATGACACTATTATATGTAACTTTGTAAACTACATGACCTGATTGGCTATATAAATACTGTATATGGTTCTGCTTTCCCGTAGATGACGGGGATTGGTTTCTTTGGGCAACAAGTCCAATTCTAAAAACCTGCACTTTACTAAATATACTCCTTAGAATCTAAGGGGTATATTTACAAACCGGTGGCTTCTACAAGATGCCATTTCATGTTGGGTTTGAGTTCAAAATGAAAGTAGCATTGGGATTTGCACTTAATATTAGTGCTACTTTAAATTTTGAGCTAAACCTGCTAAAAAAAAGCCGTAACTATACTCCTAAAAATAAAACTAATGTGAGTCAAAGAGCCTAATTAAGAGATGTATGCAACCCCGATGGTTTATGTACATCTCCTGTGTTTGTTGAACTGCGCATGAGCAGATCGGGTCCTGCGTTGTCGGACAGTTCCACAAAACTGGGACATGTCAGCCCCATTTTGTAGGTGTCACATTCCCTCTCTGATGGCACTTTCCTCTCCCCTCTCCTATTTGATCCCCTCCCTCCTTCCTCATGCATTCATTGTGTTTCAAATTCAATGGACTTAAAAGTGACACATCTAAGGTAAAATCCTAAACTTCATTTATAAGGTGTGAGTTTAAAAAAGTCACTGCTTTGCTATATAAAGTAGTGGAGGTGTTCCCAGGCATGACCATAAGTGTTATTTGAAAGGTCTTTTAAAAAATATTAGGAGACCTGAAATAATAATAATGGTGGTAGACAGAACATGATTAGTAGTACTCACATTAATATAGGTACAATGTATATTTGCGAAATAGGAGCATAGCTGAGAAGGGAACTTCCCATAGGTTGTTCCCATTCCAGTGATAGCTGCTTGGGGCAGTAATTGCAGTAATAAGCTGTGCACCCTGTGGAATCTCACTCTAGCACATGTACTCTGTCAGTTTAAGTTAAATGATTATAATATACAATGCAATCTCCTCTATTGACTAATAACAATGATTCAAAGGAGATAAAAGTCAGATCCTAGCTACCCGTTAATGTCAGATAGTGCATCACCAAAGTATTCTATTCCACCAATGGGGCCTCCATGCCCCAGCGTGATACTGCCACTGTTTGCTGTTTTTCTCTTCTCTTCAATATTCCCCCGCAGGCTGGCCATACCCCACTGGCACAGTTCAGTACAGGAAGGAGACGGAGCTATGACATGCACTTTCTCCAGGTGCCATGGTTCCAGGCTACTTCTCTGTATGTTAGCACAGCTGCTGCGTACTCTGCAATACTGTACAACTCTGAATCAGGCCCATAAATACTTGTCATTTGCAATACTAATCAATGACAGAAGAACGGTGGAATGGCAAGTATGTGATGTACCAATCAGAAAAATAAATAATAATGAAAAAGAATAAAGCGGTAATTTAGCTGTTCTTACACAGCGCTGACCTGGATCTCCCTGTGGACACAATTTGTGCTTCTCACCACCTATATAGTTTAACATTATCAAACTGTTAACCTGGAGAATAAGTCTTCCAGTATGTGCTTTTATGAGTTTGGTTATATACAGCATGGGTCACATATGTTAACTATAAATTAAGCACAATAATGAATGCCAAGTACACTAGAAGCTATAGCTTTCTGCCAAAAATATTATATCATTATCCTCCTCGCCTCACACAATCGCATTAAAATTAATATAGATTTTATGAAGTCATGTGAAGTGTACACAGGCAAATTAATAGCATACTGCGTGCGCTGAACACATAAGGGGGAGTTTAAAGTATGAAACCTAAATGTAGGATTCCAATTATTGAGAAGTTTTCAAACTGCAATTTATCAAAGAAAAAAAAATCATCCAACTGTATTTTTTAATGTCGGATAACAAACTGCAATGGAAATTCTGTGACCCAGGATCCATGTAACGAGTGCAATGTACTGTATGAAGTGGTGGTTTGCAAAACTGCACTGAAAACTCCACAAGAACCAGCACATTTTTTATCCATGTTTGTTATTGGCAAGAACGGTGTACTTTCCATGTGTTTTTAGTATATAGATAAATTGCAGCCACAAAGTGGTCTCAAAAATACATTTAGGGCCTGATTCAGAGGTGGGCGCTAATACATGTGTTGCTGCGAATGTTTGCGGAGTCAGAGCAGCAGCAATATGCCAATGCTAGCCTCAACGTTCCCCTTGTGTACTAGCATACGATGGACTGTGCATGCTCTGAGATGCCCACTTACAATGCTCATGGACAGTGCAACTCCGCCAGTGGTTGTAAACACTCCACCATCTGTGCACCATTGTACAATTGATACTTATGACGCCCTGTGGCTGGCGGAGTATCTCGTTCTGAAAATGCTCTAAACATGGCCTACGTGACTGTGGATCTGCATTTGTCACTCACAAGAGACGGCATTTTAATGCGATCACTTCAGGCCGTGTCCCAGGCACCGCCCAGGAATGGTCCATGGCTTTCCGCTGCCAGCTCAAATGGGAGCGATCCCATATGCAACAGCGGTTTCTGTGTACACTTAGTGGTAGCATGTGCCCTAGGAGTTTTCACGCCTGTGTAGTAGCGATTAATCACTCAACTGCGCCCTTAGCGCCTGATTCAGCTTTGGAAATAGAGGGTCTATCTGATCTCTGACTAAGCTGTATTGTGAATGACATGCTCCCCTCCAGACAAGTGTTTATATCATGTGATCGGGAGCATGCCGGCTGGGAACTGCAAATAGAATGGGCACCTGACAGTAAATGTTATCTATATAAAAATTGTGTAAGGCTGTCCTGTCTCCTCAGTGCTCGAGCAGTGGAAACTTGTGCACTTGCCTGAATGGCTCCCACTGTGAGAAGGAGGTCTGACAGCCTTAGGAGAAAAGGTGCTGTGATGGGGGATGGGACAGAGCCGTGATAGGACAAGGAAGAGGATAGCAGAGAGGGGTGAGACCAAGCGGGGGGTGGAGACTATTAATATTTCTAAAGATTTATACTGTTAATATTTATATTTCTAAAGATGTATAATGTTATTATGCTTGAGACAAATAGGCTTGAATCCAATGAGTATAATTAACCAACTTAATAAGATTAATGCAGATCATGTTTACTCAGCTGAAATTAATCAGCCATACTAACAGAATATATAAGAACAAACCCAGAGCTAGGAGAACCTACTTCTGATGAAGCTGTGGACACAACAGCAAAGCACATTAGAATTAACTCCTTTCAGCCTCTTATTGGGTTACCAACTATTCAAGAATTCCTCTGGACAGTCTAGAAATTGCAAAGTCTGTCCAGCATCCAGTGGCCTGTCTTGGGCCGCCTGTGGCACACCACCTGGTCTGCCTCTCTGCCTGGCCCGCCTCTTCTGACTCAGTCAATGACAGTGTGAAGTGATTGACAAGGCCAATGATGTGTCAGAGACACATGAGTAAGTGATATAACCACAGAGGATCACTTGAGTTGGAAAATTCAAACAGCTAGTTGACCAATGACCCCACACAGGATGAATGTGGTTAAATAGCTTTATTTTATATTTTTTCAAGAATTCTTCTATATGTTTTATTCATGTTGTTAATTTTAATGGGAAATTACATGGAGTGTAGAGCACGAATATGAGCTATGCCATATCCTAGTGCAATTTAAATGAATGACTTTACCTGATGGTATAAAACACAATACTTAGTAAAAATTGCATAGGGGTATTTACTAGGGGTGAGTGGGTTTGGATTTCTGAAATCTGAACCCCCCCGAGCCCCCCTAATCTGAGGCCGATCCGAGTCAGGCTCGACTTTTCCCACCTGACTCGGATCTGAAATCGAGGCAAAACGTCATCATCCCGCCTTCCGGGTCTCGCGGGTTTTGGATTCTATATAAGGTACCTGGGTCGGCGCCATTTTCTCACTCGGCTGTGGACAGTGAAGAGGGAGGGTGGGAGTTAGGGCTGGCTTGGCTGTGTAGTGTAGTGTAGTGCAGTGTAGTGTTGTGCTGTGCTGTGCTGCGCTGCTGTAGTCCATAGGGGTTGTGTCCACTCCTCCAAAGTCCATAGGGGCTGGCTGTGTTGTGCTGTGCTGCTGTTGTCCATAGTGGCTGTGTCCACTCCTCCAAAGTCCATAGGGGCTGACTGTACTGTGTTCTGCAGTCAGTTGTCCATAGGTGTCCACTCCAAAGTCCTGTGCAGTGTCCCAGTCCTAAAGGGGTGCTGTAGTGTTGTCCAGGGGGTGATCTGTCCATCGGGGGTGCTCCCCCAGAGTGCAAAAAAATAATAATATTTTTTCTGTGTTTGTGAATTGTGTGCGCAGTAGCCGCATGTGCATCAACAAAGTAGCGCCAAGCGTGCGCCCGTGTCCCATAAGTAAAGGGCCGGCTGGCTTGTCCGTTAAAGGGTGCTGTAACCCCCAAAGAGCACTCCAAAAAAAATAAAAAAATATATTTTTTTGTGTTTGTGAATTGTGTGCACAGTAGCCGCATGTGCATCAACAAAGTAGCGCCAAGCGTGCGCCTGTGTCATAAATAAAGGGCCGGCTGACTTGACCGTTAAAGGGTGCTGTAACCCCCAAAGTGCACTCCAAACCAAATAAAAAAATATTTTCTGTGTTTGTGAATTGTGTGCACTGTGGCTGCACGTGCATCAACAAAGGAGCAACGCCAAGCATGCGCCTGTGTCCCATAAGTAAAGGGCCAGCTGGCTTGTCCATTAAAGGGTGCTGTAACCCCAAAGTGCATTCCAAAAAAAATAAAAAAATATATTTTTTTGTGCTTGTGAATTGTGTGCACAGTAGCCGCACGTGCATCAACAAAGTAGCGCCAAGCGTGCGCCTGTGTCATAAGTAAAGGGCCAGCTGGCTTGACCATTAAAGGGTGCTGTAACCCCCAAAGTGCACTCCAAACCAAATAAAAAAATATTTTCTGTGTTTGTGAATTGTGTGCACTGTGGCTGCACGTGCATCAACAAAGGAGCAGCGCCAAGCGTGCGCCTGTGTCCCATAAGTAAAGGGCTGGCTGGCTTGTCCGTTAAAGGGTGCTGTAACCCCCAAAGTGCACTTCAAAAAAAATAAAAATATACATTTTTTTGTGTTTGTGAATTGTGTGCGCAGTAGCCACACGTGCATCAACAAAGCAGCACCAAGTGTGCGCCTGTGTCATAAGTAAAGGGCCGGCTGGCTTGACCGTTAAAGGGTGCTGTAACCTACAAAGTGCACTCCAAACCAAATAAAAAAATATTTTCTTTGTTTGTGCATTGTGTGCACTGTGGCTGCACGCGCATCAAAAAGGAGCAACGCCAAGCGTGCCCCTGTGACCCATAAGTAAAGGGCCATCTGGCTTGTCCGTTAATGGGTGCTGTAACCCCCAAAGTGCACTCCAAAAAAAATAAAAATATATATTTTTTTGTGCTTGTGAATTGTGTGTGCAGTAGCCGCACGTCCATCAACAAAGTAGCGCCAAGCGTGCGCCTGTGTCATAAGTAAAGGGCCGGCTGGCTTGACTGTTAAAGGGTGCTGTAACCCCCAAAGTGCACTCCAAACCAAATAAAAAAATATTTTCTGTGGTTGTGAGTTGTGTGCACTGTGGCTGCACGTGCATCAACAAAGGAGCAGCGCCAAGCGTGCGCCTGTGTCCCATAAGTAAAGGGCCGGCTGGCTTGTCTGTTAAAGGGTGGTGTAACCCTCAAAGTGCGCTCCACAAAAAATAAAAAATTCTCCTTTTTTTTCTGTCTTTGTAAATTGTGTGGGCTGTAGCTGCATCTGCATCCTCAAAGCAGCAGTGACAACCGTGCATCTGTCTGTTAAAGGGTGGTGTAACCCCCAAAGTGCACTCCAACAAAAATAAAACATTTTCTTCTGTGTTTGTGAATTGTCTGCACTGTACGTGCATCCTCAAAGCAGCAGCGCCAAGTGTGCGTCTGTCTGTTACAAGGGTGGTGTAACCCTCAAAGTGCGCTCCACAAAGAATAAAAAATTCTTCTTTTTTTTCTGTCTTTGTGAGTTGTGTGCAGTGTAGCTGCACGTGCATCAACAAAGGAGCAGCGCCAAGCGTGCGCCTGTGTCCCATAAGTAAAGAGCCGGCTGGCTAATTTCTTAAAGGGTGGTGTAACCCACAAAATACACTAGTCTCCAACAAAAATAAAAAATAATTTTCTGTGTTTGTGTGCGCCTTAGCGGCACGTATATATCAATATAACATAAATGGAGGACCAAACTTTCTCCGATAAAAATAAAATAGGGAAAGATCAAGAACCACTTCCTCCTAGTGCTGAAGCTGCTGCCACTAGTCATGACATAGACGATAACATGCCATCAACGTCGTCTGCCAAGACCGATGCCCAATGTCATAGTAGAGGGCACATACAATCCCAAATTACAAAGTTCAGGAAAATGACCTTAAAAAAACATTTATTCATCTGAGGAGAAACGTAAACTTGCCAATATGCCATTTACGACATGGAGTGGCAAGGAACAGGTAAGGTCTTTCCCTATGTTCATGACTAGTGGTTCAGCTTCACATGAAGATGGAAGCCCTCCTCCCGCTAAAAAAAATCAAATGAGTTAAGCTGGCAAAAGCACAGTGAAGAACTGTGCGTTCTAAGAAGATATCACAAATCCCCAAGGAGAGTCCAAGTATGGTGGCGGTTGCGATGCCTGACCTTCCCAGCACTGGATGGGAAGAGGTGGCTCTTTCCACCATTTGCACGCCCCCTGCAAGTGCTGAAAGGAGCACCCACAGTCCACTTGCTGATATGCAAATTGAAGATGTCACTGTTGAAGTACAACAGAATGAGGATACTGGTGTAGCTGGCACTGAGGAGGAAGTTGGCGAGGAGGATTCTGATGGTGATGTGGTTTGTTTAAATCAGGCTTCGGGGGAGACAGTTGTTGTCCGTGGGATGAAAAAGCCCATCACGGTCATGCCTGGGCAGAAGACCAAACTTTCCACCTCTTTGGTCTGGCAATATTTCTATCCAAATCCAGACAACAACTGTCTTGCCATATGTACCCTATGTAAAGGTGAAATAAGTAGGGGTAGGGACGTTAACCACCTAGGAACATCCTCCCTTATATGTCACCTGCAGCGCGTTCACAAAAAGTTACTGTCAAGTTCAGAAACTTTGGCTAAGACCGTAAGCAGTCCAGGGACATCTAAATCCCGTTGTCCTATTATATCCAAGCGCCTGCAAACCACACCGTCAACTCCCTCCTCATCAATTACCTCCTTAATCAGGATCGGAAGTAGTCCTGCAGGCCATGTCACTGGCATGACTGACTCTCCTATCCGGGATTCCTCCGGAGGCTCCTGCATTGCTACGCCTCCTGCTGCCGCTGCTGCTGTTGCTGCTGCTGGGAGTTGTTCATCATCCCAGAGAGGAAGTAGGAACACCACTACTTTTACTAAACAATTGACCCTCCAACAGTCCTTAGCGAGGAGGATGAAGTACGACAGCAGTCATCCTGAAGCAAAACGTATAACTGAGGCCTTGACTGCTATGTTGGTGTTAGACGTGCGTCCGGTATCCGCCATTAGTGCAGTGGGATTTAGACAATTGATGGAGGCAGTGTGTCCCCGGTTCCAAATCCCATCTAGATTCCACTTCACTAGGCAGGCGATACCGAGACTGTACAGAAACGTCAGAAAAAGTGTCCTCAGTGTCCTGAAAAATGAGGTTGTACCCAATGTCCACTTAACCACGGACATGTGGACAAGTGGAACAGGGCAGACTAAGGACTATATGACTGTGACAGCCCACTGGGTAGATGTATCACCTTATGCAGCAACAACAGCAGCGTCACCAGTAGCAGCATCTCAAAAACGCCAGCTCGTTCCAAGGCAGGCTACGCTGTGTATCACCGGTTTCAGTAAGAGACACACCGCCGAAAACCTCTTAGAGAAACTGAGGGAAATCATCACCCAGTGGCTTACCCCACTTAGACTCTCCTGGGGATTTGTGATATCTGACAACGCCACCAATATTGTGTGGGCATTACATCTGGGCAAATTCCAGCACGTCCCATGTTTTGCTCACACAATAAACTTGGTGGTGCAGAATTTTCTGAAAAGCGACAGGGGCGTGCAGGAGACACTTTGGGTGGCCCGAAAAATTTCTGGCCACTTTCGCCATTCAGCGACTGCGTGCCGAAGACTGGAGCGCCAGCAAACACTCTTGAACCTGCCCCGCCATCACCTGAAGCAAGAGGTTGTGACGCGGTGGAACTCAACCCTCTATATGCTTCAGAGGATGGAGAGGCAGCAAAAGGCCATTCAAGCCTATACATCCACCTATGACATAGGCAAAGGAGGAGGTATGTACCTGACTCAAGTGCAGTGGAGAATGATTTCCGTGTTGTGCAAGGTTCTCCAGCCCTTCGAACTTGCCACACGTGAAGTCAGTTCAGACACTGCCAGTTTGAGTCAGGTCATTCCCCTCATCAGGCTTTTGCAGAAGCAAGTGGAGAAAATGAAGGAGGAGCTAAGATGGAGTGATTCCGCTCGGCATGTGGGACTTGTGGATGAAGCCCTTCATTCGCTTTGCCAGGATTCCAGGGTGGTCAATCTGTTGAAATCGGACCACTACATTTTGGCCACCGTGCTCGATCCTAGGTTTAAAGCCTATGTGGTGTCTCTCTTTCCGGCCGACACAAGCCTGCAGAAGTGCAAAGACCTGCTGGTGAAAACATTGTCAGCTGAAGCGGAACGTGACACGTCAACAGCTCCTTCTTCATTTTCTCCCGCAACTGGGGCTGCCAGGAAAATACTTAGGTATCCTAAGCAACCCGCTGGCGGTGATGCAGGGCTGGCAGGACCAAGTTTGGACATCTGGTCCGGACTGAAGGACCTGGCAACAATTTCTGAAATGTCTACTGTCACTGCATATGATACTGTCACCATTGACAGAATGGTGGAGGATTACATCGGTGACAGCATCCAAGTAGGCATGTCAGACAGTCCGTACCTGTACTGGCAGGAAAAAGAGTCAATTTGGAGGCCCCTGTACAAACTGGATCTATTTTACCTGAGTTTCCCCCCCTCCAGTGTGTACTCCAAAAGAGTGTTTAGTGCAGCCGGGAACCTTGTCAGCGAAAGACGTAGGAGGTTGCTTCCACAAAATATGGAGATGATGTTCATAAAAATTAATTATCAACTCTTCCAGGGAGACCAGCCTCCAGAACGTACAGAGGGACCTGTGGTGGTGGATTCCAGCGGGGACAAATTAATACTCTGTGAGGATGAGGATGTACACAACACTGAAGAGGGTGAGGAATCGGTGGATGAGGAGGATGAGGATGACATGTTGCCTCCGTAGAGCCAGTTTGTGCAGGGACAGATTAATTGCCAGCTTGTTTTGTGGGGGCCCAAACGAACCAATCATTTCAGCCACAGTCGTGTGGCAGACCCTGGCGCTGAAATGATTGGTTTGCTAAAGTGTGCATGTCCTGTTTATACAACATAAGGGTGGGAGGGCCCAAGGACAATTCCATCTTGCATCTCTTTTTTTTCTGTACTGTTTGGGGCCTAGTTTTTCAAACTGCCATCCTGTCTGTCACTGCAGTGTCACTCCTAGATGGGCCATGTGTTTGTGCTGCCCACTCGTGTCGCTTAGCATAGTCATCCAGCTACCTCGGTGCAACCTTTTGGACATAAAAACACTATTGTGAGGTGTTCAGAATAGACTGGAAATGAGTGGAAATTAAGGTTATTGAGGTTAATAATAGCATAAGAGCAGAAAAACCCACAAATTCTGTGAATTTAGCTGTTTTTATGCTTTTTTTTCAAGAAAATAGAGATCCAAAACACAAAATCCAGAACCCAAAACACGGAAGGGTGGTTTTGGCAAAACCAATCCAGATCCAAAACACGAAGAAAGATCCACATCCAAAACCAAAACACAATACACGAAAAGTGGCCGGTACATACCCCTATTATGTATCATGTATCAGTGTGAGTTATCTGAAAGTGGAACGCCTATAAATGTAAATTTTATTATAAATGACTTTCCAAAATATAAGGTAAATGTAAATGCAATGTAAGATAAAGAGGTGTGAACTGCTAAAAATCACTGATCTGTGAGGTCCAACTAAATGGATCTCACAGATTTCCAGATCTACTCCTACTTTACAGATTGCTGTAGTCTTGTGTGCTCATTTTATAGGTGTGAAATTTTAATGTAAGGTAATCTGGGAAGAATCTGGAATACAGTATGTGGTCAGTTCATGCATAGTTTGGCATTTCCTATTCTTTAGCTGTTGAATGCAAGACAAACCACAAGTAGAGTTACCACCAGAGGCTCTGAGCCATGGAAGCGTTAGCACTCAGGAGAGATATTTTGCACAGGGCTGCCATGCAAGGGGCTCTAGGCTGGCATAAAAAGGGGCATAAGGGGTTATGAGGCATATAAAGTGCAGTTTCATGTCCGGGAATATGAAAATTAAAAGGTGGCAACCCTAAATACCAATCCTCTACCATCCTCTTGGACCTACTATACACCTACCATTCTATCTTTAATACCATGGAGGGACCTACTATCATAGTATCAAGCTCTTTTGCTAAGAGTACTCCAATTTACCCAATTAATTATACTCAACTTTTCTAAAAAAAACGTACCTATTATGGATGAATGGCCCATAAACACGGGTCGATCAGACAACAATCACATATTGTTGTCTGATCGACCAGCATGTGCTGGATGATCGTTATCGAACATCCAGCACATGCAGCATCCCCCAAACGACTTACCGTTCCCACGATCAATGATCGCGGATCACTATAGTAAACAGGCTAACCTGGTCGATATCAACCAGGTTGGCCTGTATGCACGGGGGATGGTCGATATGGATATCGACCATCCGTGCCCACTCATCGACCATCGCTTGGTCATTGAAACGGATTATATTTCGGTCGATATAAACAATCGAATGATAAACGATATCATTATCTTTTATATCAACCAGAATATCTGACCATATGTACGCACCATAAGTTTGAAAAGCCTATAAGAATGCAAACTTTGGCAGATTTTTTTAGGTGTCTAATTATTGTTTACTTATGCCAGTAGTTCTCAAACTGTGGGTCGTGACCCCAAAGTGGGTCGCGGCCATCTCAGCTTGGGGTCCCGACTCACATGGGGTCAGGTTGATGACTCCTCTGATCTCTCAGCCAGTGATCTGAGGAGAATGAAACCAGCTGAACTGTCTATTATTTCAGACTCCTCGGATCACTGGCTGAGAGATCCGGGGGGTCAGGGGGGGGCACTGCTGCCAGGATGGGAGGACACAGAATGTGTGATGATTGCTGTGGAGGGGGAAGAAACATCAGCAGGGGAGCATGAGGAATGAGGGGACTGCTGAGCACAGAGCCCATGGGGAACAGGGGTGTACATAGTGTGGGAACTGGAGGGGGGAAACAGAAAATAAGTGGATTAAACACCCACTGCCTCCCCCGTCATCAACCACCTCCCAACTGAAACACACTGCTCCCCTGTGTCTTTCTCACTTACTGCCTCCCCCTGTCACCCTCTGCCTCTCCCTGCCTCCCCTTCACACAATCACCCCCTGCCACCCTCTGTCTCTCCCTTTCACCCTCTGCCTCCCCCTGTCACCCACTGACTTTTATGTCACCCTTTACCCCCCTCCCACTGCCTCCCCCGTCATCCACTGTCTTTCCTGCCATCCTCTGGCTCTCTGCCACCCTTTGCTGCTCCTTGCCACCCACTGCCTCTCTCTGTCACCACTTCCTCCCCTGTCACTCACTGCTTCTTTCTGCCTTTCATTGCCTGCTCTTGCAACCCACTCCTTTTTCCTGTCATCCACTGCCTCTCCGTCACCCACAGACACCCTCTGCCTCCCCCTGTCACCCACTGTTCCTCCCTATTACCCACAGCCTCCTACATCACCTATTGCCTCCCCAGTTACCCTCTACCTTTCCATGCCACCCTCTGCCACTATCTGTCCCCCTTTGTCTGTATTTCTCACTTACTGCCTCCCCGTCACCCAATCACCCCCTGCCACCCTCTGTCTCTCCCTTCAACCTCTGCCTCCCCAGTCACCCACTGTCTCACCTGCCAGCCTATGCTGCTCCTTGCCAGCCACTGCCTCTCCATCACCTTCCGACATCCTCTGCCTCCCTATCACCCACAGCTTCTCCCTATTACCCACTGCCTCCTATGTCACCTATTGCCTCCCCAGTCACCCTCTGCCTTTCCATGCCACCATCTTCCTCACCCCTGTCACCTTCTTTTTCTCCCTGTCACCCACAGCTTCTGTTATCCACTGCCTCCTATGTCACCCTTTGCCTCACCAGTAACCCACTGTCTCCTCAGTCACTCTCTGCCTCACCTTGCAGGGACAGGGGCTTCGAAAATAGCTCATCCCGGCAATGTGTAAAAAATTAAATGACCGCATTATCGGACACCTCATAGTTTTGTGTCTCCATAGTGTTACTGTTCATGAGTGGTCTGCTGACCACACGTGTGGCAGTCATTCTGCAGTAACATGCTGGGCTCCTGTAATCATTTTCATTGTTAGATGGGGTCCCAGAGCAAAAAAGTTTGAGAACCCGTGACTTAGGTGAACCATTTGGCTAACTACAGACAATTGCATATATGTGCAGGACTGCAGTTGTTAGTGCTTTTTATAATTTATCAATATATGTTTTTTTTTCTGTTAGTTTTGATCCACTTATCTTTATTAATTATTACTTATAAAGTATAAAATAAAGTATATGTGTTGATTGACACATTAGTGCGCTGTTTACAGTATACACAATATTACTCCAATTCTGTTTGGAGTTCAGCCAACTCCCTTGAACAGCAGCCATGCATTGGAACACCACTCTTATAGCACCTGGTAGGCACTATTTGCCTTTGTCTTACTATAATAGCTAGAAGGGTATGCAGTCACCATGTCTCCATTCTCTATGTCAACATTCACAATGTCGACAGCAGAAGGTTGACATTGAAGATGTCGACATTTTTTAAATTATGTTCTCATTATTATCGAGACCTGCAAAATATCGACATTGACAGAATGTCGACACTACCATGAGGATTATGGCTTGGTTTGATGTTAGGTTTAGAGTTAGGGTTGCCATTAGGGTTAGGGCAAGGGACAGAATGACAGTGAAAACAGTATGTCGAAACTCTAACCATGTCAACTTAACATCAGTGCCAACATGTTAACATTACAATCATGTGGGCATTGTGAATGTCTAGAAGATGTACAGTACTGATCCCACTATAAATGATGATGCAGGGTTTTTTTCTCTTTATTTTTGTACATTCTCAGGCAGAAGCAGAGCATCCTATCATGGCGGCAACCCTGTGTTTTATTTTACTGAATCTAGTTTGATACTGGGGGGGGGGGGGTGTATCAAACTGTCTAAAGAGGATAAGTGGAGAATTTACCTAGTATATTATATATTTGCTAGCTTTGACCCAGATTCTCCTCTTGTAGTCTTTAGGTTTGATACATCACTGCCCCTTAGTGAGCAGTGTAGCTGAAGATGTGCTGCTGTGTTACTTTTCCAAACTTGAATTTATGAAAACTACTAAGAAATGGAAACATAATACAGCTAAAAGCACCCAATCCAGTATGTCAGCATCACCCATGTCCAGATTAATACATAACTTTCCTCTGTCTTTAGTTTCACATTGACAATTTAATTAACTAATTACAATTCATTAGAATTCCACAGCTCCTTACTTACAGTAGGAGAGATTTGATACCCACTTCTGCAATTATTGTAAAGAGTTAAAGTTACAGGTGACTTCATTCCTAAACCTTAGTCGTCTTTCTGAAACATGGTAGTAAATAGTTTAAACATGAAAATGATTCCTTCCCTAAATGTACACAAGAAACCTGAGCACTGTCAGAGAGCAGCTTGTATAAAGGGGATGTGAGCCCCTAAAATGGGTGAACAAGATAAAAAAGAAAGAAATACCAGCGCTAATCAATAATAATCCGACTAATACTATAAATATCAATGGACAGTTGATTTCACAATAATTTAATAAATAATTTAATAAATGACAACAATTCTTAATAAGACATCAAAAATGCATAATATAATGAATAAATAATAAAATAAAAATTATAAAATAAAATTGACACAAATGTTGGCAATTCAGCTTCCTCAGCATGCTCCTGAGGAATCTGGATGTATTTCTAACCAGCGAAACGCGTTCAACCTTTAGATCCTGTTTTTACTCCTTGCTGGCATCATTCATCTACTGGATTTACCTACCCCTGTTAATTTTGGCGTCCTCGTGATTTTCCGGTGGAACAATTCAGACCTGAAAATTACCATAATGGACGTTGCATGCCGCCCAGGACTGTGACCATTCAGTGATCTATGCCGGTAATCTTATCACCTAAGGGATAAACCATATAGTTCAATTCACCCAGCACATGACTGTATAATTTCTGGAGGGAGTACCTAATAAGGAACTTATCTTACGGTGTATTCATACCAACATTTGTGGCCATTTTATTTTATAATTTTTATTTTATTATTTATTCATTATATTATGCATTTTTGATGTCTTATTGAGAATTGTTGTCATTTATTAAATTATTTATTTGTGAAATCAACTGTCCATTGATATTTATAGTATTAGTCAGATTATTATTGATTAGCGCTGGTATTTCTTTCTTTTTTATCCTTCCCTAAATGTAGCTTTCTAAATGTGACCTTTAATAGGTTTTAACATCCATTTACAGAGATGTGCTATAAAACTCTCACTCAAGAAGAGGATGAAATGCAGACAGTCTCATTATTAATGAGGCATGTTTTCATTGGAAAAATAAAGCAAGAAAAATGACTTTGGTGGCTGAATGGCTTTGTGTTCCCTGCACATTTTTTTCTAAGAGCTAATTTCTTCCCTGAGAAATATAATGGCTGTGTGCACTGGCCATATCAACCATAATACAAATCTCCCTATCTTATGTTAATTGCAAATTGTTGCATTCTTTATATTACAATGTGTAATATCTCAGTGCAGCTGACGGGACATGTGATTCTAACTTATTTCACACTTCCAGCAATACTAGTACAGTACAATGCAGATTTTGATTGATGACTTTCTCTAATTAGAATAATGTCTTGCCCATTCATTCTTCCGGAAGTCTTTGTCAATAATTCCCAGCTAATGTCAAGACCCCTGTATGTATCAATACACAAACCTGAAGCTGCCACAGGTTTGATGCTTATCTTGTTCCAAGCTGAAACTCTCTTCTCTGTTGTTTTGATTCATCCTACAGTCATTTGCCTTAATAAAAAGAAATGATTTATTTTCTCTATAACTAGATGACTGCCAGCTTTTAAACACTTCTATCTGTGTAATACATTGTTCTTATTTATACAGTAAATAATAATAAGTCAATGAATTGCTATTTCAGAACAGTTTCTGACACCTTAGATCCAAAATCCTGGTAAGTATCTTTGTAACAATGATGTAACACTAACACTATAACAACCAATTAGACATATGCTTTCATTGATTAATTTGCAGACAGATGAAAGCTAATTGCTGAATGGGTGCAATGATTTTACTGCAGATTTGCACCTTCCAGGAATACAAATAACACTCAGGGACTGATTCAGAGGTGCACGCTAAGTGCATGCAATGCCAATGTTTATGTACAGTACTTGAGAGATTATTTGCTACTGAGTGGTGACTGGGAGGTGCCCTGAAGTGAACGCAACAAAATCTGTTGCGAGGGTGTGCTATGAAAGTGCCATGGTCGTGTCAAGGAAGCCACAGCAACAGAGGGCATGGTCAGACAGAGTTCAGATGGGCACACTGCACCTGTCTTAGGGTTGGTGCAAGTGTTGATGGTGCACTGATGGTGGGTTGTACAGGACCACTGGCGGTGTTGCAACATGCACGGGCACGCTGAAAGTGAGCCTCTTATATACAAGGTCAAGGTTGAAACTAGCATTCTCATATTATCGATACTGTGGCTCCACAAAATGATGCAGCCACAGCGGCGACTGCCTATACCTCTGAATCAGGCCCTCTGTCTTCCTTGGCTTTGTCTCCTGTACTGTCAGTAGACCTGTTTAATCAATTTATAGTAATATATGACTAGCGTAAGATTATAATTATTATGTAACATGATGAAAGTGATATTAAGCTTATATTTAGTACCATACACAGCACATTTAAGTAGTATAATTATAATCTATACATATGGATATTCTGTTGCATATTTTGGAGCAATGTATTTATGAATAAATGCATTATGTGTCTTTAACTAATTCGTTAGAGAGAATAAATATTTGCTTGTTCCTAAATAATGCAGCACTAGATAATTAATATTAGACCAGTTGGGAAAATATTGCATATTGTTCTGTTATTTTGCTAAAATATGTAAGTTTATGATGTAAACATTCATCTGCATTACATTATTCATATTTTATATTTAGTGTACAGCTACCATCTTCTATCCAAAGTTAGTATGCATTATATTAGACTGGTGAAGTTATATTATAGTTGTTGTCTGTGGCTCAAGACTTCAAATTAGAGAAATTATTGGAATCTGTTTACTGGACAATGAGACATTGATGTGAAGATTATCTAGTTATGCGCATTCCAATTCTGGCTAGATTTGATGATTTAGCGCTATCCTTAAAACCTTAATTACATTTTAATACACCATTTTCCTAAATAAACAATTTTGTAACATTTGTGATCAATTTTCTTCTTCCGTTGTCTCTTGGCACTGATATTTACTTTTCATTTCAAGCTCAGAAAGGTCCTTCTGCATTTTCCATTAAATCATCCACGTACAAATGTATGTGATTGAGCTAGAACACCTTCAGAGAAATTCATTGTTATGTTTGTTCCCTGTGTGTTTAAACAATTCTATAATTTGATTTCTCATCAGGAATCATTCCAGTGTTATTCAGAGGAGCAAGAAAAGCTCTAAACATTTATTCTGTGAAGAATAGTCAATCATCAGAATAAATTGATTTATATACTATTTTGTTTTTACAGTGCAATTGAAATTTGTGTCGTTCAATTCTTTTATGAAACATGTTAATTTTTTTACATAGTTAATTAAAAATGGTGATATTGCATTCTTCACCTTAATGTGGAGATTCTGAAGGGATATTTGTTAAAAGTACAGTTTAACAAAAAAATATATATTAAAAAAATGTGCCTTGAAAACACAATTATGCTTATATACCCTTAGACAAGTTTGCTCTTTATATAAATATAATAATTCTTATCTACAAAATACTTGGTACTTTGCACTTTTTATTGATATTTTTGCATGATTTTGATTTTATCATCACGCTATTAAATATATTTCAATAACATCTTCCTAACAAAACTAACATTTTGGTTTGTAGCATTGAAATTTGTATTTAACCGAATACTAGATGTTGCTTAGTACTGTATATCTGGAGCTTTGATTTGATGGATTGCGCCAAGGATGGCTTAGAAAGGATTTTTCTTCCAGGATGCAGCTGCCCACAAACCAATTCCACACTCTCAGGTTCACTTTAGCTTGGCAATTTTTTAATGTTACACTTCCAGAAAATCTTTATCCCAAAGTATAACTTGGCTGCATGTAGGTTCGGACACATCTTGACGCTGCTTGTAAATGTGTCCCCATCTGGGGCATATCCCAAATTTTGATCATCTCTTCCTTCAAACAGCCACTGAGCAAAATACTGTAGCAATTACAGGAGAACAATCATTAGCAGCAAAGTACCAATTTACAGTTACATAGGTAAGGGGGCAGAGCTGGGTAGTACATCGGATCAACTGTAATTTTCTTGCACTAGGAAAGATCATGACCTGCATTAGAAAAAAACAATAATACGTAGTCCCTTTAACAGCAGATTATTTTATCCAGCTAATGCTAGAGCAAAATGTGAAATCATGTACCAAAAGAAGACATTTTTGTTGCAACTCAATTAGTATTGTTTTATAAATTGTATGTAAACAAAATTGTGTAGCATATCCTAAAGTTCCATCTACTAGTTTAAATCAATTAAAAGAAGTTGTTTCCCAATTATAAATAACTAGCTGAAGTGCCCGGCGTAGTCTGGGTGTAAATCTTCAAGTTATAAAGTTTTATTATGTGATGTTGTCCAAATCCATCAAGTGGAAGGCCCAGAACAAGCTCCCAAAGTTCTGCCCAATGTACACCAACGGAAGGTCTTACCGGGACCTCAACCCCCTAGTATGATCTCTGGAATCCAATGTTACCACTCTGAAGTTTTCGTCCAAATTATGTCCAGTGGAAGGCCCAGAACAGGCTCCCCAGGTCATAGTTCTGCCTGCCGCACTCCGCCGTGAGGTCCGACCGGGATCCCCAAAAAACAGTAAACAACAGCGCTGTGTACCTCTTATAGCCTACATTAAAAATAAAAAATAAAAATGGAAAATAGAACGCAATACAAAAATTGTGCCAGAAATAAAAAATATTAATGTTAAATTATAAATCATGAAAGATACTTGAATAAAAATACAAATTTAAGAATATGAAATAGACATCATTGGCCAATGTAACAAATGTACATATACGTATCAAAAAATGTGTCTAAAAACACTAAACATCAAAAAAGAACCAATAAACACTGTAATAAATGATAACTAGTGACATATAAATCTTGATCACCATATACACCTAATGTAGCAGCTGTGGTTATAGGTGCTAAATGTATGGGCAGAGTTTGTTATGGCTCCATGCATACAAGCCTGAAATCTGTTAAAGTTCCACAATAGAAAGTAAGGTGACTTTCAAAGAAATTGTCTTATCCGGGTAGATGATATAACAAATTTAAAGCATAATTCTCAGACTGTGCCCTGCTGAACACTGATGACCACTGTCCAGAAATGTGTTTTTAGGAACAATTTTCCACTAGCAATTTCAGTGCACGTTTTATGGAGTTAATGTCCCACAGTGAGTATAATGTGTGCAATGTGTCCTCACTCACCAACGGACCTCATGCTCCATCTGTCTCATAGCCAGGTCTGCGATTCATACCTCATAATAGAGACAACGTAACAGTCTGCAAACTCTGTCCGTCTCATAACAAAAGGACATGCACTTTTCTTGTGCTGATTTGCGATAGATGACGTACTATTGCTCAGTCGCCAGATGACAGTGTGGCGGTCTGTCGGCTCCGTCCGTCTCGTGGCAAAGGAGCATGCACTTTCTTCGTTCTAGCATGCGGTTGGTGACGCACTAATGCTCAGCCGCAAATGGCGTCCTCTGTCCCGACCGGGACCCCAACCACTCCATTAGGGATCCCAGACCAATGGTCACTGCTCTGTGAAGTTTTGATCCAAATCCATCCAGTTGAAGGCATGGATCAATGTTCTTCCCAGCATCCCCGGGTCAAAGTTCGGCCCTGCGTACACCAAAGGGAGGTCCGACTGGGATCTCAACTCCCTAGTATGTCTTCTGGGTTTCAATGTTACCACTCTGAAGTCTTCATCTAAATTCATCCAGTGGAAGGCTCAGAACAGGCGTCCCGGGTCAAAGTTCTGCCCAGTGTACACCAACGGGAGGTCCGACCGGGACCCTAACCTCCCAAAAACCTGGCCAGGATCCTACTGAACCACCTCACATTGGTTTCATCCCAACCGGTGCAGATGTTAGCAAATGCAAACAAACCAATGAATTTTATAGATAAGATAGTCACATATTTAATAAAGTGAAAAAAAAGATACAGGTCCATCAAGTTCAACCTTTACTTTATTCTAAATAGTGATAGACAACAGAATCAATATTATTCACTGCTTTCTGCCATTTATCATTACATAATCATTTTTGCACATTCAAATTATTAGGCATCTACATGATGTATTTATTTTTCAGTGTATCTAGAGTGTACCTCAAAGTTAATTTTACAAGTTGTAAATAATTCTGAGCACCAATGTTGAACTAGATTTAATTGGTGGCCTTTTAGAACATTTTAATTCTTCTGTAACTCCACTATTTTTCTTCTGGTTCCTGCAATTTATCACTCAATAATTTGTCCAGTCCAGGAACAGGCAACTTATTAAACTCATTATGGGCGTTCCTCTAACATTTGAAAAGACTGTACATCACTCTTAATTTCATTAATCAGTTAAGAGTGACACTACCTTTGATCTACCTATCTGTAATAACATATCAACTGGTATTTAAAAAAAATGTGTTACAAGTTATCACAAAATCATCCAATAAAGCAGGAAGGAGCTGAAGGACGCAGGTACCGAATCAGATATCGTGACCCTATGTTATCCACATCTGCTTCATTGATGACTTTCAATATGAACTGGAAGAAATACATGAAAGTAAGGCAAAGAAAAACTACAGTGGAGATTGTTATGTGATTATCCATACAGTACTACTAATTCAGTTTTTTTTGTATTTCATGTTCATAAATGGGAGTTACAGATTTTCTTTACATTTATGATTGCAAGGTCAGCTATTTCAAACATGACATACATACCATATATACTCATGTTGCATATCTGCAGGTTTTATTATACAAACACTAATGGGCTCTAGCAGCCGCTGCAAGTCTTCCCATATTTTAAAGTGGCAATCATTTTACATTGCATTACAACTCTTTAGATATTTGTACATCGTACACACCCTTCCTTAGAATTCAACGAGCATTGGATATTCATTTAACCTCTGATGTTTGTTGTGGTATTCAGAATTTAGAAATGGCTGCAATTGAGATGTCTGAGGCAGTGGTCAAAGTGGGAATTTTGAAGTGGGGTTATGGAAAATTTAAGGTCGTACTTATGCTCTTGCTGAAGGTGCGTGTGTGCCGGAAAAGGGTGTGTGGCCACTCAAAAGGGGCGTGAGCTTAAGACGCGCCCCCCTTTTCATCGATTTAGTGTACCACACTGTAGTACTCTTATACACATTATGCCACACAATAGTAGTGCCACATTATGCCATGCAGTGCTACTTATACATTATGCCACACACAGTAATACCTCTTATACATTATGCCACACAGTAATGCCCCTTACAAATGATGCCACACAGTAATGACCTCTAAAATTATGCCACACAGTATTAGTTCCCATTACACATTATTCCAACATAGTAATGCCCCTTTATAACATTATCCCCCACAGTAAAGCCCCCCACATCCTCTTACTACCCCCTGTATCCCTCCAGCAGCTTCGATTCTCCCCCTCATGGGAAACCAGCAGCGGCCTCTGACATATCCCTCACCATCAGCAGCTACGGCCGCTCCTGATTGGCTGCCGGTCTGCGAGCTCCAATTGGCTTATGGACAATCCCAGATTCGAAATGACACCAGCACTGTGCTGCTGTCTCTCCATGGATGCCAGCCACTGCAGCTGGCGACCTGGTACCAAATCCCCCTCGGCGGTAACAAATTCCACCGGGCGGTAGGTGGCGGACAGCACCAAACGGCTCAGTGCTTGAAGGAAGTGCCGCTGTATCATACCATTCTATACTGGCACACTTTAAACACTGGTCTGAGGTGTATAAACTTACTCAAATCATTGTACCCTTAAGCTGGCCACACATCTAAGGATTATCTGTCCAACCAGGCAACTAGTTGATTGGTTGGAATGAAAATCTGGTAAGGTATGAAAGCAAATGACAATTTGCTCCCAAACACTGGAAAATGGACAAAAACTGTTGTTTTAACAAATTGTTTAGATCAAATTATCTTCAGGCTGTGTGTATAGGGTGTATATGAAACAAACATTTATTTCATGTATGTACACAAACTTTGCTTGAACCACAAAATTATTGAAAATATTGTATAAAATGAGCTGCAGGCTGTGTGTATACGGTGTATATAACACATAAATGCATTCTGTGTATATATTGGGTCCCATTCCCAAGATATTTCATTATGATATGCAATTATTCCAAAATACGGAATATTCTGTTATCCAAAATACCCCATGGTCCCAAGCATTTCGGATATGGGAGACTCAATCTGTATTACTATTTCATTAATTAAAATCCCCCATTTTTTTTTTTTTTAAAACGTCTCTTTTTATGAGATATACAGTACCAGACTGAGAGCCTGATTCAGAGATCAGCATCGTTGCTAACATATGCTAATCCAGATCCAAGTGCAACTCAATGATATAATTTGAGTCATGTGAACTTTCCCTAAATCCCTAAATCTTTCTGTATCAAGAAGAATAATAATTGCCAATTTAGCTAGTCAGAGGTCTATTTAGACCTTTGACATTTTTTCCCTCTTATGTTGTCATTTATGATAAATATATACAAAAAATATATACAAAATTGATTCAACTGATTCATGAGTATGGACACATTTCAGTGATCTGCACTTTTCTAATTATTTTGTGATTTCATCAAAAATATTTTTATATCAAGTAGAGAATGATGCAACTCCAAAAAAACTATACTACTCTACTATTACTTCCTTTAGGAGCTGATCCTGTAGGGATATAAGAACTAGAGACGTGCACAGAATCCTGTGATTTGGTTTTGGTTCTAATTCATCATCATGTTTTGGTTCAGATTCAATTTTGGTTCAGTTGTAAATTGCTTTAAAATCTATAAAAAAATTGAGCTAAAATCATGTACTGTAATTTGGACCTGTTTACATGCAATCCATGTCCCAAGTTTAATTTACATTAGCGTTTCTGCTAGGCTGTTTTACCAGGGAGCTGCGCCCTGCCCTACTTCTGGAGGGCAAAAAGCGCCCTGCCCTCACCAATGAAAACCAGGCCAGTCTGATTAACAAAGTACACCCACCAGAAGTTGTCGGGCCCAGGATAATGTACAAGATTGGGACCCAATGAATGCTAATTTCGTCACCTCATTATTTACATTATAGAGGTCCATAAGTCTACTCACCATTATATAAAAAAGGACAAAAGCAAACAAAAAAACAAAAACATAAATCTTTATCAAATATATTTTATTTTAATAAAAACACTCCATACTCACCACACACTCACAATTGCTTTATTACATTTTTCTTTCTTCTACATTTAATCTAAGCCAAATGGAAATATAATGCTATAATACAACAGAGAGCAATGTGCTAAATGATTAAAGGCAGAAACTTCCATTTGTCATGTAACTCTGAATCAGGCCCTGCACTTTTTTTCTACATATCTCTCCTCTCTCTCATTTTTTTTGTCAAATTTCTCTAGCCCTACAGTATTTTCCTAACCCCAGCCAGTCACCTTCTGTCTCTCCAGCCCTGCTTAGCCTCTCGTCTCCACTCTCCACCAGCTCCCGCATCCACATGGTAGTCCCTTACCTCCTTAGTCAGTTCTGGGCCTGGCTGCTCCATCCTCACTGTGCTATGGTTTCCCTCTCTTTCAGCGTCTTAACATCAGGTGCGCCAGCTCACGAAAAACAAAAACTTTATTGCATACCCGTGGAGTTCAGAGATGGTGCAGCGGTAGGAGGCAGAGTGGCCGGCCCGTCTGTCACTCACTTTTACGCGGTGCAGGGTAGTAGCGGGTATTGTGCCTGTAGGATCAGGGCCCCTAGTCACTTTTAATTCAAGGGGGTGGTACTGGGTGCTGGTAGGAGTGGGAGGGCCACACCCTCTCACTTTATTGAATGGTGCAAGGCGGTAGGAGCAGACACCGAGTGATAGGAGCGGACGGGCCCATGCTCTGTGTCTGTGTGTCCGGGCCCGGGACGCCATTACTGGTAGTCCCCCCTGATGGCGGCCCTGCCCCTGTCTGTCTACCCCTCCCATTTAGAATGTAAGCCCTCTTCCCTCATGTGATTTTCCTTCCCTTACTTATACTATCATCTACTCCATACTCCCTACAATGGCACCTAACCCACCTAACCCTTGTTCTGCCATCCTGTTGCTTATTTGACTGTTACAACCACTGATACAGCAATGTTTATAAACCAAGCACTTGTCAGACATCACTGTTTTCTTTTTTCACTCTGGGCTACTCAAGGAGAGGAGAATTAAAAAATGTTGGCAAGTATGAGATAGATAGACAGAGTATTGAATTTCAGCTAAATTTTTGGTTTAAACGTCTCTTCTTTTCAGTGAGATTGTTGCAGCTAAGGTTACATTAAACTATCTACAAATTGCAAATTAGATAGGATAGGAATGTAGTTTCCATTGTATTTCGTACACAATTGTCTAAGTGCTTTCGCAGCATATTTCCTATTCATTTAAAACCTGCTGGACCATAAATAGTACAATCATAATATGTGCAATTAAGATATTGTTCCTACATGTACTTTTTTTGGCAGCACTTTGCTCCAAATAACCCACATGGGCATTAAAATGAGTCAGGCTAAATACTAATAATATGCAATAGCTGAAATTGCAGGAAGTCATAATATCCGGCGGACTAATGATCGCACCATTGCTGATTTACCTGTTCTCTAACACTGAGCATGAAATTCATATTAATGCTACATTTGCTCTTTAGACGGAATTGGTATGAAATACCGTCGGCCGCATGGCCGGCGGTTCGATTCCCGTCAGCGGCAGCCCGACAGAAGCAGAGTGCGACGCAGCGGAAGCCCGACAGCGCTGGAAATCCCGATCGTGGATAGGTAAGTATCCACTAACCTAACCTAACCCCCCTAACCCTAACCCTCCTTAGGGGTGCCTAACCCTAACTTCCCCCCCAAGTACCTAACCCTAATCCCCCCTCTAAGTGCCTAACCCTAACCACCCCCTTCCCCGCTGCCTAAACCTAAGTCCCCCGAGGGGGTGCCTAACCCTAAGTCCCCCCCGGGGGTGCCTAACCCTAACCCACCCCCTAGCCTAACCCTAACCCTCCCGGGGGGGTGCCTAAACCTAAGTACCCCCCGGGAGCCCTAAACCTAACCATCCCCCCCCGCGGCTGTCCGCTCGCGGTGCCCGGCATCACTACGATCGTGATACCGGGCGCCGGTCTCCCGGCGTCGGGGAAATGCGGGCGTCTACATCTAGACGCCCGGCATTTCACCCTTGCCGGGATAAGACAGTCGGGAAGCCGGCTTCCGGTATTTAGGCAGTCGGCTTCCCGATTGCCTGCCCTTTAGACTATTTCTCTAAAAGTCACTTACTTATCGATGAATCAGTTGTAATTCTCTAGAAGTAACTCAACTGAATTTCCCCTTTGGTAAGAATTTTACCTTTAATGACAATTAATCAAGCTATTACATGATATAACAATACACTCTGTGTCAGAAGACTTGTAATGGGTAAAATAGGTAGAAAATGCAAAAGTAATATAACAGTATAAGAAAAGATTTGGGTTGGAATAAAAGTGATTTATGGGCCTGGTTCAGAGATGTACACTATTCCGATGTTTACGCAGTTGAGCAATAATTGTCAATCTGTCCATGAGTCAGAGTCGCACGGCGCATGCATCAAAGTCCACTACAGTAGTCGTCGCAGCGACAATTTTCACATAGGGTGATTGACAGTCAAAGTAACGTGCATGTTGTGACCGCTTTCAGGGTGGGTTGCAGCTTGTGTCTGCAATCCAGAACGCAGATAACATGGCTCCGGTGTCTCAGTACATGCAGCCATTCTGCCCAACCATAGGGCTTCTTAGAAGACCGATTATTGAAGGATCGCAGTTGTTAAAATATGTTAAGTCTCCAAAGCCTAGCCGAGCATAGGGGTGCCCGCCGATGCCTTCTCATAACTGTCTGATTACGTGCAAAGGCGTAAAGATCAGTAACATCGGCACAGATTGGACAGTCACACAGCTTGTAAGTCTAGTCTGACCAGCCGCAAAAGCTGCAGCTGATCTGACACGCAGAGCGCTCTCATGCTGCAAAGGATATCGCAATGGCTAATTTATGCCACCCATGAAACAGTGTTTAAATGGTCAGACATGCCTGCGTTTTTCTAACCACCCCCACGTTACCACCCCTAAACGCTGACTACCTGTCACTTTGCCAGTGGTTTCTCTATACGAAAGTAATCACATTGCAATCAATGCACATGCCCAGTTTGGCTTTCACGCATACGCGATGGCTAAATTGCTCGATCGGCGTAAATGTCTGCTTTGCATAAATCTCTGAATCACGCCTATCATTCGCTATATGAATAATGAAATTTATGACAAATTATTTGTTAAGGAGATGTTATTGTACACATAATATACATTAACACTAATACAATACTCTGTACTTTACTTTAAAAAGTAAATAATATATAATTAAATGGGATTCTTCTATTTAAACATATACTTAAAAATCCAATACTCAGAAAAGACAGTAAAACCTATTAAATATCAAAGTGCAGGAAAGAGGGGACCACTGTAGCCAGGGTTTAAATTATATCAATCCAATTAGTACAATAAGAATCCCCTTAAAGTATATTTGCTATCCGGGTTCAGGTCAGTGGCGGAACTCCCGGAGACAATGGAGTCATTTGCCGCCGGGCGTCAGCCCTGAAGGGGGCACCTGGCTCCATTGTCCCCGGGAGCTGCATGGAGGAGCGCTGCTGATCGGCGCTCCACCTCCATTGGCGTAACTAAGGAGGGTGTAAGGGGTGCGGCCGCACCCTTGCACCCTCCATTTGCCGGGCGCCCGCTGAGTGTGTTACCAGCGGGCGTCCGGCCCCTATCCTCCTGGCGGTAGCTGGAGGACGGAGCTCCCTCCGTCTTCCGGGTCCCGCAGTGTACTATAGGAGTGACGTCATAACGTCACTCCCATAGTGCCGAGGAGCGGACGCCGGGGACGGAGCTCAGGAGTGAGCTCCGTCTTCCGGGTCCCACAGTGCACTATGGGAGTGACGTAATGACGTCACTCCCATAGTGCCGAGGAGCAGACACCAGGGATTGACGGCAGAAGAACTGGAGCGGGGATAAAGGTAAGTGTTTGTTGTTTTTTTTTGTGTGTGTGTGCGCGCGGTGGGGGCAACTACAGGGGCTCGCTACTGGGGGCAACCACAGGGGCCTGCTACTGGGGGCAACTACAGGGGCCTGCTACAGGGGGCAACTACAGGGACCTACTACTGGGGGCAACTACAGGGGCCTACTACTGGGGGCAACTACAGGGGCTCACTACTGGGGGCAACTACAGGGGCCTGCTACTGGGGGCAACTACAGGGGCTCACTACTGGGGGTAACTACAGGGGCCTCACTACTGGGGATAACTACAGGGGACTCACTACTGGGGGCAACTACAGGGGCAACTACAGGGTGCTCACTACTGGGGGCAACTACAGGGGCCTCACTACTGGGGGGTAACTACAGGGGCGTCACTACTGGGGGTAACTACAGGGTGCTCACTACTGGGGGCAACTACTGGGGCAACTACAGGGGCCTCACTACTGGGGGCAACTACAGGGGCCTCACTACTGGGGGCAACTACAGGGGGCTCACTACTGGGGGCAACTACAAGGGGCCTCACTACTGGGGGCAACTACAAGGGGCCTCACTACTGGGGGCAACTACAAAGGGCCTCACTACTGGGGGCAACTACAAGGGGCCTCACTACTGGGGGCAACTACAAGGGGCCTCACTACTGGATGTACTGCATAGGGGGACCATTACTGGGGAGCACTACATAGGCGGACCACTACTGGGGGCATTATATAAAAGGAACTGCATAAGGGGGCGGCGGCAGCTGGGGCTGGCATAGGTGCTGGGGGGTGGTACATTTTAGTTTGGGGGGGCACCAACATTTATCTTGCCTCCGGGCACCTGGGATGAAGTTACGCCACTGGTTCAGGTGGTAAAAGAACATTAGTGCCAATGGATTAAAGCAACACAAAAATGTCCCTAAAACGTATACAGATCACATGACCTTTTGGGTACCATCTTCCACTTTAGATGTTGTGTTTTTGTGTCCAGGCTGCAGCAGTGCTGGTAGATATCATATGAATGTGCCAGTCTCCTATAAGCATGGCATTATTGTATCTTCTAATTGAGGACACTGCTCCTATACTTGTCCCGATGTCAGTATGCAACAATACTGGAACCATTAAATATGACTGGCCAGCTGGTCATCCAAAAGCAGGCTTATACAGATATTGTGTGTGTATGTAAAGTCCTCCATTCTAAAGCTTTCCAGGAGTGTAGGGAGTCTGTTTATAATTTGGTGAATAGTAAATTTCAGCAATAGAACACACCCAAACTTTGGGGTTCTAAGTCGAACCAAGGACCTTGCGTTCGCTCGTAGCTGGCGATGTTTCTCAATGTGTGCATGCGTATGCATCGCAGTGCGTGTGCGCGAAGTAGTCCGAGCGATTGGGAAGCGTACGCACGCCGAGCATACACAGACCAGCTTAATGAGTGACAGGACAGTTTGTGGCTGGTGACAGGGGCAGGCCACTAGGAACAGGGGAGTGGAGGTGCGAACACAGGCGTGCCTGAGCGTCTTAACTCCGTTTCAGAGGCGTGCATAATTATCAGACAGCGTCATAGTACACGTCACCTGGTTGAATTCTACACTGAAGTGCTCAAAGTGTTTGTGGTAGGGTGTAGTCAACCTCAAGCACTGCAAATGCATCCGATGGTACCCGATGGTTGCATACATCCTGGAGATGACATGCGCAAGTGGGCGTCTTAAGACAGGCTGGTGGGCGTCTGCATACACAAAGCGATTGCACGCCAAGACATAGTGGGCGTGCTAATGCCTTGCCGTGCAATCGCTTGCCTTGCTTGGTGTGTGTCGAATTTGCATACGCTGGGAACGAGCATACGCATCTAGCGAGCGGGTCTGAATCGAGCCCCAAGTCTTGGCTGTGATCACTTAGGGGTTCCGTGCAAAACTGAACCCCGACTCAGGTCTTCTCAAAAGTTCGGAACTCGGATCTAAAAAACAGATCCCTCCCTTGTGATTTCAGGTACCATTTCACACAGCAGAGTGTATGGAGAAGGAGCAGGGTGTAGTTCATGCTGCAACACTACATACTAGTCACCATTAGAGAGAATTGTAGTACATGGTTTGGATGGGAAGTGTGTAATAGACTGTAGGCATCTATGCCAGTGGTGGCTGAAGGCACGGGCTCGCAGGGCCGTTGCCCGGAGCTCCATAGCCTGAAGGGCGCAGCCCTGCCTGAACAGAGGCACTCACCACCGGCCGGCTCGGGAAAATACTGCCACCCACTCCCTGGCATTACTGGTATACAAGGTAGGGAGTGGGGGAGGGAAGGGGTACGACAATGCAGCACAGGGCGGCGCTAGGTGCAGAGAAACTTAGCGCTGGCCCTGATCTTTGCCACTGTGTATGTCTGTCAGACACTAGCTAGCACCTGCAATTCAGTACGAACAGGCTCTTGTGTATGTTTGTTAGAAGTGAACTTGAAACGAGCTGCACATACTTACAATTGTTTTTCATAGATGTGCTATATTTTTTTAAACTGCCATGTTTGTGCCGCTGCTCTGTCGCTTAGTTTAGCCAGTCAGCTCTCTACAGCCTTTGGCCAATATTGATGAAAACAATATTGTAAGCTGTGAGGTGGTCAAAATTGTCAGGAAATGATTGGGAATGGATGTTATTGATGTTTATAATACTGTAGGAACAAAAACAGAGTCAAATTACTTGATTTTAGCTATTTTTATGAATTTTAAAGCAAACCAAAACCACAACTGAAACTGAACCAAAACACTTGAGGTAGTTTTCCCAATACAAAAACATGACAATGATTTAGAACCAAAACCTAAACACGGGGGTCTGCGCACGTCTCTAATTAATATCTATCTGTTTATACATACATATGTATGTGATGTTTATATTATATGTGTACGTATATGTATATTTACACTAAACACGTCTCTAATTAATATCTATCTGTTTATACATACATATGTATGTGATGTTTATATTATATGTGTACGTATATGTATATTTACACTAAACAGTGTCCCATGCTGACTTGGGAACATTCATTCCCTGTCACACTTGTGAGAAAACATTGCATGTGGAGTTTTCTCAACATACATACTCCGTAAGTAATCCATAAGTACTCTAATGTGACAGTTGATGATTGCATGGTGCTCTAGGTTGGAAAAACAATATAATTCAAAGCACCTTTGTACTGTAACATTATACTACAAGTAATGAGGTGACATCCCAACTTTTTAAATCTCTCATGTTACATTTTTTCCATATGCTCCACTGGGCACTTGAAGGCTTGAGCCTTGGGAACTCTACCTATCTCTATGCATGTATGCATGTTTCATATGTAGCTGAGACCTGTGTATGGGGAACTGTGTTGTACCTGTAACCAGGGACCCAGATAATCTTAGTGCACAACTGGCTGTAAATGGTTAAGAATGTTTGTTTGGAAAAGGTATCTGAATTAGTTATTTATAAGAAACTCTGCTTTGAGAAATGTGAATAATTATGGATGATAATTAATAGATTCTTTGCTGAATTCTCCTTTGGAAGCAAATGACCTGGTGGTGCATTCAAGTAGTTCATTTATTTCATTTGTAGAAGCCAATGCTAAATACAGAATTAGATATGTGTAATTAAGAAGCTTACCAAATGTTAAACGAATGTAAAATTAAAATACAGGGTGCATAATCTTAGTTTTAATTAGGAATAAAATGTAAATGTTTCATTTTAAATCTTTGAAATGATGGACAATCTATGTGTAATTATTTACTAAATTCTCATTTTAAAAGTTAATTGTTCTTTAAGCATTCAGTATCAAAAGTTTAGTAACGCTCTAGTCATTTGTATGAAGTCAGACTAATTTAAATCTAAAAATCTAAAAATAAATTAAATGCAACAATTGTAGTAGAGGATGAATTGTGTTTTCTTATCCTCAGAAACTAAGAAACAAGTTGCTAGTTACACAGTTAATTATTATATAATTTTTTACGTACAGAGAATGTTTAATAATTCACATTAGTCCCTACCTCATTGGAGCTCACAATATAAATACTGTTTTCTGTGTATAAACATGGGGAGAACATAAAAACACCACATAGATATGCTCTTGTCAGAAAGGAATCCATGGTCCCAGGACATACCCAGTACATAATGTCTGGGGATTTCTATGTTCCTTAAAATGAGTTTCATATGTTGTTATTCATTTAACTTTACTTTTTTATTCTGAGGCTCCTGCCTACACTAAAATTCTTATTTCCTTGTTCCTGGCAAGTCACATGCCCCGGGAAACAGAAGAGAGGCACCAGCAGAGGAGCCAGAGCTGTAGTCCCGGATGGGATAGAAGATTTTATCTTACAGTAGAACCAGGCAGGTCCATAGAGAGCCAGGCCCGGGCCCCATTTCTATCGAGGGGTATGGCCTAATTTGGTAGGTGTGGCAAACTAGCGACCTGTACACCGGAGGTAATTACTGGCTATAATAGCCCTGCTAAAGATTTTTACATCCTATGCTGTGAGTGCGGACTGTACACTTCCTTACAGTATAAGTACAATTGACTTTATCTACAATCACACTTTCCTGTGACTGAGCAATTAAGTAAGGGAAAGTATCTCCAACGCTGGTACAAAATGTAAGATCATTTACTAGGTGGAAATGGCCAAACGTCTCTATACACAGTAAGGAACACCACTAAAAATGCAACATTACCACCCCTCTATTCATTTATTAATCAAGGAAATTTTGTTTCCTGTACTGCTTGGCAAAACTGGGCACACTGGTCACATATGTTGTTGAACAATTTTTTATTTATGAAATCACAATTCATTTAATTACAAAATTAGACGCACAGGGCAGTAACTAGGGTAGTGCAACCAGTGTGATGGCACAGAGCACTGCAGGGCAGGGGGCGCTATTTGGGCCTGTCAATTTTTCTGTTTATTATCATTCTAACTTGTAGCTTCCTCCTCTTTTATCCCCAGCATCTCCTGGCCTCCCCTATCTCTTCCCTGGCCCTACGCCGTGGCCCTTTTTCAGGTGCACTATCTTATGTCCCTATTTAAACAATGGGGGGAGGGTGTGCCAATGCTCTCTCTTGCACAGGGCACCAAAAAGTCTAGTTACGGCTCTGTAGACGCAGACCCATATGGAGAAGCAGATTTCCTGTCAGTAGTCGTATCATGCATCCTGTGTTACATCAATCCTAATAGTGAATGTGTTTTTCGCTATCAAAACAAATGTCGAAAAAACTTTTCTTGTGGTGGTTTTCTTTTCTTGATCTCGTTGCGTGAATGCATATGTGATGTGTATGTATGCCTGACGTAAACCTACAGGCGCAGAGCTACAGTCCTTATACTCCTAGCCTCAATACGCCATACTGAGTGAGACACCCGGCACAAGTGAGCCACGCCGAGAAGCCTAGCGACTTTGCACCCGAAAATGCATCTTAGTCGCAAACAAATACAACAAACCATGTAACGAGACTGCGCTGATTAATTTGATATGCAGCACTTCTGTATATGAAGCACTGTATTGTATGAAGCGATTTTGCATCATTGCATTGTGGTTAGGATGGATCTTTGGGCCCTAAATCTATTTGCTTTGACCTTGTGTGTTTTGTGGTGATCTCTTACTGTGCAGGCCATGAATATCTTATACCTCCCTCCCCATTCCCTATAAATGTCTCTTTGCCAAATTAAAGTAGTAGATTTTCATCATAACTATTCATTTATTTGCCTGTATTTATATTTAACCACACCTAAAACCAACTTATTACTTTTGTGAAGTAATAATCAAAATTCTACAGTCCTGTAGCACCATACAAGGGGATAGAGCTAGTACAGATTTATACATTTCATGCTATTCCCCTGCCACCTTCCTGCTTGTCAGTGACAATACTTTACACTGATGTAGGTGGAGGAGTACCCTTGTACTGACACATTATATCTACTGTAGATTCTACAGAATTTTACATATCCCCAAACAGAATGGGACTGAAATACCGGCGTCTGTTTAGCTGCCGGTTCAAATCCAGACTGCAGAAGCCTGACAGGAGGCTATCCCGACTGGGGCTGGTCAGTATTCTATCCCTCCCCTCTCCCCCCCTAACCCTTTCTTGGTGGTGCCTAACCCTAAAACTCCCGGTATGGTGACTAACCCTAAGTTCCCCTGGGGGTGCCTAATCCTAACCCCCCCCCTGCCCACACCCTAAACCTAACCCTCCCAGGGGGGTGCCTAACCCTAACCTCCTCCCAGTGGCCCCTAACTAACCTCCCCTTCCCCTAGCCTAACCCTCCCCGGGGGGTGCCTAACCCTAAATCCCCCCATGGGTGCCTAAATCTATCCCACTCTTTCCCCCCAGCCCCCTGCAGCTAACAGTTAAGACGTGCTGGACTTACTGCATCAGTCCGGCGTCTATCTGTCTTACAGCATCAGGATTAAGATAGGCATTGGTATTTTGAAGCTTATCTTAAGTCCCGTCTCGGGCTTTAGGCATCAGTATTTAGACCGGTCTAATAACCGCCTCCCCCCCAAACACAGTGAGGTACAGGGGCTGATTCTGAGTCACACACAGCAGCATCTATTGGCAGTCACCTATCTGTGAGTTTATGCAAATGATGCCACAAACTCCTTCCCTTGTGTACATCTGTGTGGCTGAATGTGCAAGGACTTAGACACCCACTTTTAGCATTGCCCGCTGTAATACCAATTGGTGCACCTTATACGTCATCATCGGTTGCACCATTGCAACTTTCACTAGCCCTATGGCAGGTGCAGAGTCTCCATTTGCCTTCTGTGCCTGCAGCTGTGCATCTGGAAACACAGCCGCTTGCATTGACACCCATGGGACACTCCCATAACACGCCCACTGAACGGACCATTTTTGCGTGCACTACCAGCCACCTCCCAGTACCGCCCACCACTTTCCACAGCAGTTCTGATACCATCTGTCCCGATCATAATAGCGCCTTGGGCATACATTCTGTGTAATGCATGCACCATAGTTTTCAGAAATGTTTAGCTGAGAGCCAATAACTGCAATTACTATTAGATACTGATTGTTCCTAATATAACACCTGTCCCTGCACTTTTTTAATTGACCACCCAATAACCCAGTCAGCACCAGTTACCCAGCCTGCCTTATCCAAAGTGAGCGGTCAGGTAATATTCAGCCAGAATAACCAATAAGGAGGAGGTGATGCAGCAGCTAGATTGCAGGTGCTGGTGAAGAAGCCAGGAGGTTGCAGTGATTACCTTCCTACCACTAGATCATCTTCTCATCATTATGAGATGCCATAAGGAAACTGTCCTACAAATGTGGGAGGAGCTGTCACTACTGGGGTGAGCACTTTTACTTTTTAACAGAGCTGCAGCAGAATGTTCAGATAGCACTGACCAATGTGCTCGGCCTTCATAAGTCATAAGTGACCACTTACATTTTGTAGTGTAGTGGCTCTTTAATGTTGAATGAAATTAATATCACCTAGATTGCCTTTCTTACTACCAACGTGAAGTCAAAGTTTCAATTTTATTTAATTACATTTTAACTAAATTAGATTTTCTCAATATTTTTGTAGCGTTAGATAAGGAAATTAGTCTAGAAAATGAAGAAGATATTCATGTAATTCATTTCTTCATAAATGGGATTACATTTTTAAGACACAGTGTTATTTGAGATATAAATTAATTCATAAATTAATAATCAGGGCAATGTTCTACCAACATTATTATATTACTAAAAACACTTTGCAGCTATGTGGCTACATTATTTTCATATGCCAACCTGAATATACTAGTATTTACTTTTATATTACACACTACAGTATATAACTTGTCCCAATTTTGATAATACAATAATTTGGAAACCTCGGTTCTAGATTTTTGTGCCTCAATCATAGACCTCTGGACAATCCCCCCACCACAGGCACGCACGCATATATACTGTACACATTCCCCCTTCTCCTACAAAGTTCTAACTACCCTAATTATCTGCCTACACTGATGCTCTACAGGATGATATTTATTTTTGGCATTTATTTGTTTCATTGTGTTGTCTGCGATCCATTGAAAATGCTTTCTATTCCAATTCTTTATGTTTTACTCGTATAATATAATATTTTGCTTCGCTACTAGATTCTTCACTCACCCATGTTTTCATTTTATATACTAGCTGGGATACCCGGCATTGCCCAAATAGACCTGGAAATACATCTGCAGCCTTAATTTTTTACATTGCAGACCAACATTGGAGACCATAGCATATGAAAATGTGCTTGGAGGAAATTAGTAACTGTCAGTGCAGGTGGAGTGTGATATTTGACCCTCTGACTCATTGCTCTTCCGTCGTAGTTCTGCCTGCTCCCCAGTGGCACTGGAAGAGATCCTGAGCGAACTTGCTGAAACCAAAATCTCAAATCACAGACTCCACGGCCTATTTGGTGGGCACCATGTAGACCCATGCCAAATTTGGTGGAACTATGTACAAAACTGTGGACAAACAGACACATACACACATACACACACACACACTTTCTGACTTATTATGTAGATTGTATTTGTTGTACCTTTCTCAAGCCCTAATAAAAAGATTATAGTGTTTTTGCTGCAGCAATGAGTGCCATTTATGAAACACAAAACAGCCAGACGAAGCGCAAAATCCATTTTGTTGAATTGCAATTTTGGGTGCAACAAAATGCAAAAAAAAAAAAAAAAATTCTGCTCCTTTTGTCTCTTCCTTGTTGACAGATCTAGTAGTGACTTACAGTAAAGGTGCGTACACACTGGACGATATTTAGAAACGATATGAATGATAACAATATCGTTCAAAATTATATCGTTCATATTGTCCAGTGTGTATGCCCTCAACGATAAATGATGCACGCTCCCGCGGGTCGTTAACAACATCCCCAGTCGGCTGTACATGCGGCCACATCTGGGGATATCGTTAACGATGCCATGCTGCCGAATGCAGCATGGAATCGCCCCCTGCCGCCGATGTCGGCAAGTGTGTATGCATTTACCGATGCCGTCACCCCCGCCAGGCCCGCCGCTGCCGATATTGGCTCACACACACATAGTCTAGTGGGACAGTGGGACTTAAGGAACAATGGCCCTCATTCAGAGGCGCTCGCAAGATGCGAGCGGTCGCTCTGAATGTGGGCGGCCACTTGTGTTTTCAAGTGCGGCCTCCTGGTCGCTAGCTAAGCTGTGGGTTACCACCCACAGCTTTAGCGACCGACCAGGTTGATGGTCGCGATGGTCAAGACCATTGCGACCATCGGGGCTTGAGACGAGACCCCAAGGTTGGGTCTCGGCAACCGCAAGCCCCAGGGAGTTTTCTGCTCTTATCAAGCAGGAAGCTCCCCACTGACATCACTGCCGCCCACAAAACGGCATGCGTTCCTTAAGGAACGCCTCCGTTTGTGAAACCACCCCCCCTCCCAGCCTACTAAACGGGGCGAGTTGTCGATCAACATCGACAGCCGCCCCGTTGGTAGTGAGCCCCGGAATGAGAGAATTTATCTCTCGCTCCGGGGCTTGCGCACGCGCAGTGCGGCCGCTGCGCGTGCGCAGGGCCTAAACATTGACCCATTTGCGAGTGCTCAGCGCTTGTGAGCGTGTCTGAATGAGGTCTGAATGAGGTCCAATATTTTCTTCTTATAAAGGGTAATTTATAGAAACATTTTAGAGCAATTTTTCACTACACCATAGGAACCAATCAGCAATCTGTCTTGCACAAGTTAAAACAGTAAAGTTTCTTATATACAGACCACGAAATGTGCCGACTATACTTTTTTAATGAGCATCATCCCAGCTCTGCATATAGACTACATGAAATACGGAATGTACAAATAAGGTGCAGGATGGCATGGAGCAGGAAAGCAAGAAATTGTGGACCTCATTCAGAGTCGGTCCTTGCGGCCGCACGGTCGTACGCCACCGATGTTCGCTAAACTGCGCATGCATAAAGTTCGCAATGCGCGTGCGCAAACTAAATCTTATGATCAGAAATTTCTCTCTCCTTGAACACAGCCAGGTCGATAGTTTGAGTGACAGAATTAACCGTTTGTGGGTGGTAACAGAGGAAGGTGCTTGAAAACGGGGGAGTGGAGATCCGAACGCAGGCGTGCCTAATTATGCGAACGGCGTTTAATGGGAGTGCATAATTAACAAAGTAGTGTCATGGCACATGTGACATGGGAGGTTTTTACACTGACTTGATCGTAGTGCTTAAGAGAGGGTATGTTCAACCTTAAGCTCTACGACCAGCTCCGATGGTTCCCGATGCTCGCGATTAATCCTTATATCCCAGGAGATGACGTGTGTTGTGATCGAGAAGGGGGCGTTATTTAGTCTTACAGCCGCTTCTTACCCTCGGTCGTTCAGCTAACGATCTCATCTTAGGACCGCAACTTGTGATCGCTTAATTTGCATATCCGGCCCCTTTCCCCTACGACTGTGCGGCCGCAACGACCGACTCTGAATGAGGTCCTGTATGCCTGTAACACCCCTCGCGAAATGGCATGTTCCTTTGTACATTTGTGCAAAATTTTGCAACATTTCTGCTGATATCTAACCGCACTATACAAACATTTCCGGAGGATCTGTTTATTTGTATATATTTTTGTTTCCCCTGCAAAACTAATCCCTATGGTTTTGGAATTAAGATTGTCTTTGTTAGATATGTCACTTTACTCACATCTAACAATGTGTTTTTCTGGAGAAATGCAAAGAAGAGATACAAATATGCACTGAAGAAGTCTGTTTGTGGGGAAGAAAAGGCCATGGGCCTCATTACACATCTTTATCATATATAAATAATCTTGAATTAAAAAAATAGATGATATGTCACTCATGCACCTAGGGTCGGATTCCCAGCCGGACAAGTCCACGTTTGGTCACAGCAGCCTCTCCACGTCTCAAACAAGTACGGAAGTTGAGCTTCAGATGGAAAACAGGCCCAGCAAAGCTTCAGTATATTATATAGAATAGAGGAGTGACTAGCATTTTAGAAAGGGTTCATGGTGCCAGAGTGTGCCTAATTAAATACATTTTCAAAGAAATTTATGTAACTATTGCCCATAACAGGAAACTCCCTAAATTTGGGTGAGAGTCTCCTGGCCCCAAAGGAAACTGGACTAGTCTTCAGGTAAAGTAGGCGGAGCAATGGGCCCGATGATGCGTTTTGCTATGCATTGCATCATGATGGACCTGCCTCAGTGACATTTTGCCATGCTCACAACCTGCCCAGCTGGACCTCCCTCTCCCAGAGAAGGACTTGACAGTGTTGGCAATAACGCTATAGCCATAAAAGTATAGCATATATGAAATGAAGTCTAGCAGATTGAGACCCAGGACCCAACAGAAAATGTGTCTCTTTAAATACAGCCAAATATTGATTTATTCAGACAGAAATCAAGTTTAGTAACTCTTAAAGATAAAATGAATAAACAATATTTATAATCTCAGACACTGTGTCACATGGTAAATATAAATAGTAATTAGTGCATTGCCTTCTAAGTTTAGCAATTTTACATTAATGGATTTCATCATCTTCTCCGTCATTCCCATTATTTAAGTCCAAACTGGTTCATCTGTTCCGTTTGGACTGGATTGAGGTAACACTAGATAAGGAAGCCAAAGTGGAAAACGCTGTCTTTGGAAATGGGGTCTCAAATACACTATTGCCTCAAAAACACATCTTGGAGCATAATACGTGTACTGGATAATGACCCCCAATAGAGACTGATCCTACCAATGAGGAGGGTTTGAGCAAGCGTATTTTTCTATTTATTTTATTTCCTTTTAGCTATTATAATTTTGTTGTATAATGTATCAGCAATTGTTGTTTTTCAAGTATGGAACAGCAATATTCACCTTATACTGTCTTTAGAGGATTATCCAAAGCACTGTATGCCAAATTGTAATGTTCAGCTGATTTCTTTTTGTACCCCCGTTGAGACTACTATTATTTGAAATGACAATTGTAAATTTGATTATTTTGTATATTGTATAATTATGTGTACAATGCTTCAATAAAAATAATTTATAAAAAACAAAGAAGTATGTGAATGGGATAAAAGATTTGTTAAAGTCCTGGAAGTTCTTGGACCACTTAAATTTACTAGGCTGGTAATTTCATACCATAATCCAGTTAATTTCACATGCTGTACTACATCAAAACAACATACCCCATTTCCACCAAAATTCCAGGTCCGACCCAGGATTTGGAACACGCTTCCAAACCGGGTCAAACCTGGGACAGACCCCTTTCACACCGCAGGTTATTTCTGGGTCAGCACCGTTCATCTCCAATTGCTGGGAAATCCGGATCTCCCCATGCTGTAAACTGGACCTGGGTCGTCCGTTTACACTGCCCCCTTAACCCGGGTCCTTCCCGTGTCTAACCCTGGTCGCTACCCAGGTTGGATTCCAGGGTCACTGGACCCAGGTTATGTTTTGGGACTCTTTTCCACTGTGCGGCGACCCAGGTAGACCTGTCAATAACCCAGGTTATTGCGGCAGTGGAAAAGGGATATAAGCAAAATATTGGATGTTAAGAATAAACATGTTACTAAAATTACTTTTTTCCTCAATAAATACAGTAGCATGAAATATTCTGATATATTTTATTTGCAACAATATACTGTATCGATGTCATGGGGTAATTTATTAAAAACCGTTTAAATACTATTATAAGTGTATTGGTGTGTCTGAACTGGCGCAGCATATACTTATAGACTAAGGAGATGTAAATGTTATATGGTATTTATTTGAAGATAATGTAGAAAAATGGATGGACAGTACAAATAAATAAAAAAAATGGTATAAATAAAGGAAAAATACCTATTACTAAAATAAAAAGTAAAAGGAGGGCCAATTTAAAAGTTTGAGACGCAATTGTTCTAAGTTAGACACATTTGAAGAACAATCATCACAGATGAAATGTAAATTCCTGGGTCAAAATTACGAACAAGACACCACTAACAAGGCACTAGTGACAGCAAGAAACACAAATAGGGAAAGCCTACCCACCTACAAAACCAAAACAGAAAAAAAACAAATACCCTTTTTCCATCACACAATTCAACAATCAACACAGGGATATAGAAAAAAAATAGTCAGAAGACAATGGCATCTACTAACGATGGATGACTCTCTAAAAGACATCATCCCAGGTAAACCATGATTTGTATATAAGAAAGTACAAAATATCATACAGAAGCTGGTAAAAGAACACCACCCCCCAGAAAAAGAAGAAAAACAAAAGGAAGGAACTTGGCTAGGAGAAAAAAAAACCCGGGTTCTATCACTGCAATAGATATCTAGCATGTAGGACAACAAGACATAAACACACCGCTCCCACAACAAAATTCACATCCAAGTCAACAGGAAACACATACAAAATTAAGGACAGAATTCCGTGTGACACCAAGGGAGTAATCTACTTGATCACTTGTTCATGCGGCCTACAGTACATAGGCAGAACTGCCAGGAAACTTAGTCTATGCATAAGCAAGCATATAAGAAACATAAAGAAGAAAATTTACACACACAGTGTTAGGAGACAGAGGCCCGTATTCAATTTGCTTTTCGCGTGTTTTTGCAAAACTTTTTCGCGGGTGACGTCATTTTTGCCTGTTTTGGTTTTACCCCGTATTCAATTTGAAGGACTTTCCGCCTAGGCGGAAAGTCAATGCAATGTACCAGGTGAAACAATTTCGCCTATGAATAGCAGGCGGAAAAAAGTGAAGAATTGGGGTTTTGGGGTGCAACGTTGCGGGAACCCCACGTGCAGCCTTCAGACAGTCCCCCAAAGGTAAACTGTGTAAAAAAAAATTAAAAATCACTTAAGGACACCCCAAAAAATCACTTTGAAAAAGGGTGCGGAAAAAAAAAGTTGGGGGACAAAGTTAAAAACTAGCAAACTTGACTCTGGGAGGGTCCCCAAGTATGCCCCAGGTGTTTTTTTGATTGCAGGTGCTTGCAACAGGTGGTTTTTTCACGATTTTTTAAACTTCACTTTAGCAACTTTTAAATATGCTGTCCCCCATTTTCAAGTACCCCAAATTTGTTGGGAATAGTTATTTTCTGGAAAAAATACTCCTAAATACTATTCTGCACCACATATAGAAAAACGCTATTTAACAGCTATTGAGCCTGAATCGGGGGGTTCCATAGTGAACCCCCATGTCAGAGCATCTTTTGGGGAGTGTTAGGCTGATTTCCCCAAATCTGACAGCACTTTACACCTGTTTCAGTTTCGCCGGGTGCCGTTTTCACCTACTTTCAAATTGTATACGGGGATACGCGGGCACGCGCGCAATACTTTTCCATCTGCAAAACAGGCGAAGTAGGCGGAAAGTCCGGGCCGTGAAAAAGTATCGCGGCTCGGCTCTTATTGAATACGGGCCAGAGTGAAAAGTGATAAGAAAGTGATAAGGTGCCAGCCAATCAGCTCCCAACTGTCATCTCACAGACTGTGTTTGAAAAATGACAGTTGTGAGCTGATTGACTGGCATCTTATCACTTTTCACTCTGTCTCCTAACACTGCTTAGTAAATAGACCCCAGTATCTCTGATCATTTTAACAAAGAACACAATGGTGATCCGAGTGGAGCCATCTTCATAGACATTAAGAAAGTGGAAACAACATGGAGAGAAGGAGATCACACAAGATCCATGTCACAGGAAGAAACCAAATGGATGTATAAATTAAAAACTTTAGTACCTAAAGTTCTCAACATCGACTTTGAATTCTCGGAGTTCCTGAAAGATTAATATATCCCCAGGAGAGTGAACCAGACCAATGGTTTTATCTACATACATACCACCCTGGCCACGCCCAAACACTTCTGAACTTGAAAGCTAAGCAGGGACGGACCAGACCAGTCTGAGGTGGGAGACCACTCAAGAATCTCTGCTTATGTAGGTACATCACATAGACGGCCTTACTCTCTCTCCACATGGGGAACAAGTGCAGAGGAAAGATACCATAGAGAACATCGAAAATACATCTGATCCCCACCGATTCATTATAGAAGCAACAAACCTACCCCAGAAAACTAATAATAGATTTGAATAAAAGCCAAAGCTATTGACATCAGGATTAGGAAAACCATGATTCATCGACCGCTTAATGTCAATCCGTAACCAGAATTTGCATAGCACTCTTAGATCATTCAGCTGACCAGCGCATACCAGTGTTTAACTAGGATCACTCAACCAAGCACTGCATTTCACATTTTTCAGTAGCTCTTAACCTGACCCTGCAGTTTGCTCCACATATACAAAGATTACATATATTTTCTAACTCATACATCACTCAAGTACATCATACAGATTTCATACATCTTGTACATCACACTCTGAATCTGAACTGAACCTTATCCTACACTATTATCTCTAAGGTGCGTACATACTGGGCGATTAAAGTGGACGACTGAACGATAACGATATCGTTATCGTTCAGTCGTCCACTTTATCGTCCGTTTTTAACACCGAAATGATGAACGATAATGACGATGCGTGTTCCCGCGGGTTGGTCATCATTATCGTTCATCGGGTAAACATACAGGCCAACCTGACGATAGTCAGGTTGCTGCATGTTGGGGAATGGGGGAGAGAGCCCGGCGCTGAACGATATCGTTAATGATATTGTTCAGCGGGTGTGCTCAATGTCATGAACGACATTGAGCACACCTTGCTGGGGACACACTAGACAATATCGCTCAGAGAGCATATCGTCTAGTGTGTACGCTCCTTAACACCCACTGTGTAGCTTGTATGCAACAAAGTATCAGTCCAAGAACATTAGAATACTTGCAAACAAATGTTCTCAATGGAAACATCAAGGATCATAAGCACAGGGTTGCAAGGGAACACTTGAGTTAACCATGCCCCAAAGGAGGAGCCCAACCAGCACCTGCACATAATTAGATTGACAGCCACACTATACTACGAGCCCTGACGAAGCCCGGCAGAGAATAGCGGGTGAAACACTTTGGCCACGCCACCCACTGCTCAGCTGTCTCCGGAAGTGAACACCCGCCGGAGAGAAGGACGTACACACTCACCGCCGGAGCGCTGGCACCCACGGTATACCATCTATTGTCAGCGTCTACCAACATCCATCATACGCAGCCCCTCAGCACACCAAGTCAACCTCTGACAACGAGCAATTGGAGGCCCCTCACTCATCCTATGCTCCACAGACACTTTCTACACATGGACTTAACAAAAGGAGGTAGGAGGTGCGTGCACCGCACTATAGCATATCAGTTACGTCTTCTGGCATTCTACAGCGATATAAACAGTGGTTATAACAGCCTGTACAAATGTTTTGCAAAGTCCCAAAAAAAAACAGGAATGGTGATTAAGTACAGACACTTTGGATATATCATAGGCTTGCATTGATCTGTATAACTGATATGATATATGATATATATGTTTTATCTCTACACTTTCTTTTAATATTAACATTCCTACTGTGTTAACTTTTACTCCATATAGCTCTATCCATGATTGTTATCATATGCAATTTTATTATATGTTCTACTTTTATTTTAGTAATATGTATTTTTCCTTTATACCATATTTTTTAATTTATTTGAACTGTCCATCCATTTTTCTACATTATCTTCAAATAAATACCATATAACATTTACATCTCCTTAGTCTATAAGTATATGCTGTACCAGTTCAGACACACCAATACACTTATTATACCATTTTGTACCGGTGAAAATGAGGAGCACACCAGTGTCATTGGCTGCAGCTTTCACTACACATAAATAACATATAACAATATATAAAATTGTCACTGCAGAGAGGCGCACGACACCATCAATTTACTATGTTTAAATACTATAGATGACTTCCACTTTTTACTCTCTGACTGGGTGATTAGATTTGAAATGGTGTTTCTCAGTAATAAATCCTTGAGTTTGTCACATGTGTTTTGCCTTGCAGGCATATACTGTATGAGATGTAGTCACAGGCTGCATATACAAAGTGCAGAATCAGCTATTTGGAGCAGAGAACTGGTTGAGACCAGTCTACTAATAATTTCTGCTATTTAAACATTTTAGCAAATTCATGTTTAATTCAATCTACTTTTTTTGTATTCAAAAATAAATCTATGAATGTATATCTGCAATCTGTGGAATTCAGTGTGTGACAGATCCAAGTGTCATCGGCTATCCCAACGGCGCAAACAACAAGCATTTTTTGTTTGAGCTCTGTCAATAAAACTCAAGTGTGGGGAAGATCCAGAGATTTCTATAAAGAGACAAAGGCCCTGATTCAGACCCACTCGCAAGCGGCTGTCCGCTCGCAAGTGGGTCGATGTTGTGCACTGCGCATGCGCACGACAGCGGGAGCTCCGTCGTGCGCATGCGCCAGACACGACGAGCGAAGGAAAGTCCTTCGCTCGTTGTGTCTGATCAAAGGGGTCGTGCTGTCGATGTTGATTGACAGCACGCCCCCTTTGGTGGGCGTGCCGGGGGCGTGCCTCCCTGACGGGGGCGTTCCCAAGGGAACGCCTACCGTCAGAAGCCGGCCCACTGACATCACTAGTGATGTCAGTGGGAGTGATTTTGGCTCTGATAGAACCAAAATCACTCCGGGCCTTGCGGTTGAAAACCTCAACCGCAGGCTCCGGCTCGCTGTTTCGATGGTCGCGATGGTCAAGACCATCGCGGCCATCAAACTGCACGCTCGTATAGGCTGTGGGTGGTGACCCACAGCTATACGAGCGTCCAGGGGGACGCTCCATAGTTATGGAGGACGGCCCTCATTCAGAGCGTGCGCTCTGCTCAGAGCGTACGGCTCTGAATGAGGGCCAAAGAGCAGAGTCATGTTTATTTAGTAATCAAATATGCACTAGGGGCAGTGGCGTAACTAGGGCAATGCTGCCGGGTCTCGTGCCCTGGGCACCGTGGGACCGGCGGCACGGGGAGGGTGCCTCTGGCCACAGTACCGGGCCGTCCTAGTTAGCCAGGGTAGTGCAGACCACAATGAGTGCAGACGCACTACACATTTACACACACATCACTGCCTTGCGATGTGTATGTTTCAGCAGCCAATGAGAGTCAGATAGACTCTCATTGGCTGCTGCTGCGCCCACTGCAACAGCCAGGCTGGAGCTCACTCATGAGCTCCGCCTTCTGGCCCCTGCAGTGGGTAATGGGAGAGACGTCATGATGTATCTCCCATAATGCAGAGCGCACATGCCCAGGAGGACTGATGTGCGGACGGCGGCGGGAGCAGAAGCCATAGTGGGGATTCAGATGTGGTTTTTTTTTCTTTTCTTTTTAACTTGTGTGTATTTGTCTGAACTATTGGGGGCACTGCATCGGGGGGGGGGACCTCTACTGGGGACCACTACTGGGGGGGGACTACTACTGGGGGCACTGCATCAGGGGGACCTCTACTGGGGACTACTACTGGGGGGGACTACTACTGGGGGCACTGCATTGGGGGGGACCTCTACTGGGGGGGACTACTACTGGGTGCAATGCATCGGGGGAGCCACTACTTGGGGTACTACTTCTGTATCATTGCATCGGGGGACCACTACTGGGGGTTCTGCATAGGGGGGACTACTACTGGGGGCATTATATAAAGGGAACTGCATAGGGGGACCACTACTGGGGGCACTGCATGGGGGACTACTACTGGGGGCACTATATAAGGGGCTTACTACTGGGGGAACAAGGGGCACTGCAGTGGGGGGACCATTACTGGGGGCACTGAATAGGGAGGACCACTACAGGGGGCACTGTATAAGGGGGACTGGATAGGGGGGATCACTACTGGGGGCCTGCATAAGGCGGACCACTACTGGGTTCACTGTATAAGGGGCACTACTGGGGACCTGCAAAGGGGGACCACTGCTGGGGGCAGTATATAAGGGGAACTAATGGGGGGCTGCATAAGGGGGACCACTACTGGGGGTACTGTATAAGGGGCACTACTGGGGGCCTGCATAAGGGGGACAACTACTGGGGGCAATGGATAGGTTCATTGCCTTAAGGTGCATATGGAATGGAAAAGAATGTTCAGAGAGACAAGAAAGGGGGGTGTGTCATGTTGACACGGCCCATTTTTTATTGGCCACACCCCTTTTGACCACGCCCATTCTTCATCCCTCACATGGGGGAGGGCACTCCATTTTTAATTTGCCCTGGGCTCCAAACTAATTCTGCCCTGAAAACATGAGGAAATGGATTGCCTCGCCTGCGCACATTTTTGATTGCCAGGATGGGCTAATATGAGAGCAGATGTCCCAGTGACTGCAGGTTTGTACGTACCCCTAATAAATATTGCTAATTGCCACGATATGCGGCTACAAGGAATGTTCATCTGTGGAAGAAGGCTGCAATGAATGCACTGTGCTGAACTTGGGACTGAATTTAGAGTTACATGTATCTTGCACTTGTGTCCCCTTGCTTCTGCATAGACAGATCCGGGGCATTAACGTGCCAATACAGTACAGTATGGGCATGCAGACGGATGTTCAGCATGCCTATTTGAGATTAGTTTTATTTTTAGCTACAGTACATGAATCCTATAATACGTTCGCTATAAAATATAAATTTTTCACCTACATAAACCGGTGCAAGTTTTGTGCAGAAACGCCCCCGCTCAGCCCACTTTAGCCGCCTCCACCCTCCCTCCGGGAGGGGGCTGCCCGAAAGTCAGTAAGTATGACTGATTATTATAATGTTTTTATTAGCAGAGTAAGCGATGATAGCATACTGGGTGACACATCCTGTTAGAGTTAATGTGGCTATCATATGAAATGCAAGTGGACCAGCTGGGAGCAGTAGTCCTCCAAACAGCAATTTAAACCAGGATATAATGGACTTTGGCAAAGGTACATGTGGTGTTAAATATGTAATGCAGTTGGCGGTTAGTCCACACATGGTACATCTAAAACAGTTCTTAGATCTATTGAATCAGATAGAACAACAAGTAGCATATGACACAGGGATATCACAGATGTAACAGTGGTATGCAGAATATATAGGTAAAGGCAGTCTGGAATTTAAGGTGCTGTTGGGTGTTGTAGTGCACGGGCGTGATTGCCATAAATACACCGGTGGATGGTAGCACTGGTGCCTTACACTAGCGGTGGTGATAAAGTGAACTTGCTGTTTGGTGGCTCTGTATGCTGCGAGTATCCTGGGTCCGACGTCACCTTAGAACACCAGGGCAAAAAGATGCATAGAGACACCATGCATGCACAGTAGCGCATATCAGAGGTCAGGCCTGTCTAACTGACTCCAGCAGGTCCTAGTGGCCGCCGAGTCAGCTGATGCAGCACAGGAGCACACTCCCATGAGAATATGTAGGCAGCAAATTCTTCAGTGAGGAAAATAATGTTCTGTGACACTTTGCAAAACAGAGAATGCAAAATGCGTTTTCTCCATTCATTCACTCTTAACTATATAGTATTGTCCCTCTAAATAAAATAATATGTTAGCAAATGGGTGCATAATTAGGTGGTACAATCATATACTTAGCTCACAATCATTACATCAGTCAGATGAAGTTATGGCATAAAGTCCTTATGTCACAAGAAGGAGAGTGTTGAAAGTGGAGAGCACTATTGCGCACACTCCATTTTCTTCTTTCAGAGAAGATTCATTCTCTGTTCCAAGATGGCCACCAGACAACTACTGCGCAGGCACTGCAACATCTTGTCACTGTATTGAGTGTCACATTGACAGACAGTAGTCGCCCACTTAGCTCCAAAGAGAACCTGGTATTATCCCCACCCACAAAGCCTTCCAGCATCCCTGTAAAATACCCATTCAGCACATACACTCATCGGCTGTTTAATTGTATATAACCCTGCTCCGCCCAAGCTCTGCTCCAACAAAACAGTGTATAACAGTGAGTAAAGCTGTATCTTATATAACACCAATAAAACGAATCCAATGGTTAAGCAATTGGGCTGTTCATAGTCTCAGGGCATCCACTGGTGTGTACTGCAACTCTGCTACAACTACAAACATGTACATACATATTTCCAACAGACACATACTTCATACTGGATCCTCCAGGGATACTTTATTCCTTTAGCAAGATCGCTGCTGAGCCTAGTATAGTGCATGTGCAGCACCATCCTGACACACACTGCACCCATATTTTTTTAAAACTTACCTGTCCAAGGTCCCACGTCGGGTGTCACTGCTGCTCAGAACACCGGAAAAATGGCCACCGCTGCCATTTTCCGGTGTTCTGTGTATGCGCAGTAGGCTCCGGGCACTAGAGTGTGCCCGGAGTCTGCTGAACATGCACAGAACGCCGGAAAATGGCCGCCGTGGCCATTTTTCGAGTGTTCTGAGCAGCAGTGACAGCAGAGAGAGAGGAGGTGGCCCCGCACTACGAGTGTACACGGGCCCCCTCCTCTCTTAAAATTCCCCTGTGTAAGAGAACTAGCAAACTTTACACTAGTGGAGAAAGGAAGATGTATGCTGAATGATGCAGGCCTAGACAAACAGTTTTGGGTGGAAGGCATGTCCACCGTAGTTTATCTAAAACAGGGGTGGCGAACCTTTTTTCTGCTGAGGGCCAATTTGATATATATAACATTATTTGTGGGCCTGGTGCAGGCCATGCCCCCTCTGTGTGACGTCACATGGGGTGGGGCCACAATCGCCAGTGATTACAGCAATGTCCGGAGCATCCTGAGGATGCTCCTGAGGATTCTCCGGTGGAGCGGTAAAGGCAGCAGTGTGACCAAAGCAATGTCCGGAGCATCCTGATGCTCCGGGATGCATCCTGAGGATGCTTCAGGGAGCTGTAAAAGCAGCAGTGTGACCGTCTGAAGTGTCCTAAGGATGCTCCAGGCAGCACTGCTGCATAGATTCTGGCAGCAGGGTACCATTCTAGGCACCCTGCTAGCCAGATAAGGCTAGTAGAAAAAAGCCAGACCAAAAGGGCCAGACCAAATGATTCTGTGGGCCTTATACAGCCCCTGGGCCTGATGTTCCCCATCCCTCATCTAAAAAGTATTTCTCCTACAGTTGACTTGAAGGACAAAACACTTATTAAAGCATGGTCAAATAGAAAATAATGTGTAAGTCATCTCAGAACTTTTGGAAGTACAGGCTAGGTACACATAACAAAGGAAAGAAGATACAACCTGGATTCAAAATCCAAAAAATCCATAATGCTTGGATATTGCCATGAAAGTAATGGCTACAGATTATGGAATCCAAGAACCAGGAACCTTGTCGAGTCAAGAGACATCATTATCAAGGAATCAACACAAATTACAGAAAAGCTGGAATTTGAAACGCAGCACAAGTATAAGGATATGCCACAAGCTGGAGACGTGTCTGAAGCAGAAGCTACCAGCATTCAGCAATATAAAATATCTTCTGCAAGATCAAATATTTGGAAAACTAAAAGATATGATGAGGAACATATTTTCCTCACTTATTGCATTCAGTGAACCTCAATATATTTGAGAAGCACAATCAAGGGCCGATTGGTGTGAATGGAAGTCCAAAGTAGGAAAAGAGACTTTGCAAGATTTAAAAGCTACAAATGTGAAATACATCTAAAACCATGAGAGTAACATCAGTCCTGTGTTTGTGAGTAAAGAGACTTTTGATATGGTCCATGCTGCCAGTGAGAGGAGTCTTGCTGATATACAGTATTTACCAAGAGTTGATTAAAGCCATTTAAAATGTTAATATTTTCTTATTTGTCTAACCCTATATTTTTTCTAGGTTGCTACAAAGAAGTTTTAAGTAAATGTTTGTGGAAAAGCTTGTAGTGAGGGGGTGGGTCTTGAAGAGAGCGCTACTGCACATATTCCATATTGGATCCTGCAGGAATGCTTCATGCCCTTACCAAAATGGATGCTGAGCCTAGAACTGCACAATGGCAACGCCATCTTGTTACTGTGTTGGAGCACCACAGTGGAGGACAGATGTCTCCCATTTAGCTTTGTGAGACCTGTGGTATACTGCTACTCACACCTGCCTTTGAGCCTGGTTCAATGCTGCACCACTTCCTGCTGCCAACATACAGTCACTGGCTGGTGAGCTGTATGCCTGCTCCATGATTAGTGCCTGTATAACTATGAGTACTACCACATTGCTACTCAATAAACCACTCCAATGGTTATGTTCTGGGCTGTTCATTGTCTCAGGGCATCTGCTGGTGTGTACATACACTCAATCATCCTTTGCTACCTGAACAACAAGAGGCCCCATGAGAGGTGGGGTCATTGTCAGCTTCACGTTATTTCCAGAAAACTAAACATGGTACTATAGAATATAGGTTTGGGTATTCCCTGTTGTGAAGTAGGAGATACAGTAATACATTATGCTGTAAACTACTGTAATTAATGGATATGGAGCTCATAGCAAGTACTATACATCCACCAGGGGCTGGCGGGCAACTTTAAACTTCTGGAGCAAACAAAAGCATGTGGCCCTCGATTTTCTACCAAATAACTACGACAGAAAAAATAGCATAATAAATTTCTCAGAGGCATGGTGTATCTAGCTATAAACAAATACATAACCCACCAGCCCCATCTGACAAAACAGAAACTATACTAGTGTCCTCTCTTCAATACAGAGACCATAACAGTGACCTCTATAGAATAATTAGACATAAAACCAGATCCACAAGCTGGCCGCCTCTACTTACTCTTTAAAAATCTGCTCCCCCCCCCTTTTTAAATTAAACCCCAGATTTCACTGACCCAAACCTCCATTATTAAAATTCCTACCCCAGATGTGACCCCCCCTCACACCTGATTAAAAGCTGTACTTCAAATTCAATAAATCCCCTTCTCCCTCATGAGATGTCACACACACACACCAAGCTAAAACACACACACACCACACTAAATCACACATACACACACTATAACACATACTGTATATAGATATAGAATAACAATTAGTTACACATATACACACAACATATATACAGACTACACTAACATGCATACACATCTATACACACTAACACGTGCACACACATTTATACACAGTAAAACAGTACACATACTTTTGATGCAGCAGTTGCTGCAGGTACAGGTTGGAAATGAGGTTGGGCAGCTTATACCAAAGTGGGCAGTAATGGGGGGGGCATGGTCAGTCAGGGGGGTTTCTAGATAGATACTCAGAAACCCCCCTGCGTGCACTAGATCCCCTCGCCTGGAACTATGTTCTGCATCTTTGAGGGGCACTGCATGTGGAGGAACTTATACAGTACCTCAACGCATATAGGAAAGGATGCTCCTGGGTATATTTAGCGGATGCTCTTCTGCATCTCACTTCTCTCTACTCAGGTTGGGTCCCAGATTGCCAGCTGACACAGATATGAAAAGGCGATGTCAGATGGAGAAACATCCATGTTAGCATCGCTGATGTGTTACAGGGGGTGTCTCCACCATCAAGCTCCCCACTGATTGCGTACTCCCAGAAATGGAATGAGCTGCTGCTGAACACTTAAAGCATAGCCTGTCACCAGCTGGCTTCTGCCCACAGACTGCAGCCGCCACCACCAGGTCAGTCAACAGCCTTTAAACCTTCTATCGGATGATCTGTGTCATGTGTGCAAACCACTGAGGAAGCAGCAGTGAAACGCGCGTCTTGGACCAGAGAATCCCGCTGTGTACAAGCGGAATCTCTTGCAGCAGCATGCTGTCAGGCTCTCCATATGGCGGATCTCTCCATCTGATGCCGGTTCTCTGCGTGAGCACCCAGGTACCTCCATTTCCTCTCTTTCTAAGTGCAAGTAGTGACTATATTTACACAAGTTAGCAAGTGACCTTGCAATACCTGCTGGCAAACAGAGCCATGCTCACCCTGTAATGGTCACAGTGCAGCTTTCACTTCCCTTTTCCATCACTGTATACAGGGTTTTGGCTTCTCACCACTCACCACTACCCTATGGGTATGTGATTGGCAGCAGCACAGACTCTGATTTTATACTGTGTTTTATTTATATATATATATATATATATATATATAAAGATACCCTATTATTTGCACTAAAATTATTGATGATACTGATATGTAACCAGCACTTAAATCTAATAGTGGATAGCTGCACCTTTCACCTAATATCTCTGTTAGACAGATGTGGAGGGAAATGGAAACCAAGAAAGAAGAGAAAGGGCGCTCTAATGTACAAAATATAAAATATATTAAAATACAAAATGTGTAAATAATACAAACTGAATAATTAAAAAATCAACAATTAATGCAGCAATGAAGCTACTTCAATGATCAGTCCTAGATGTCGACACAAAGGATGAATCTCCCTTTCGTTTCACAGAGAGTAGATTTATTGAGTCCTTTGTTGGTCTTTAAATGATTTTGTAGAGGTCATAAATCCTGTTTTCAGGGTTAGCAATGATTCCTTGTAATGTTGCTGAAAAATACCCTTCCACCAAAAATACACCCAAATAGGCCAAAAGGCCAATCAAACACTAGTCAAAATACGATGGAAACCCAAGGCATTTCGTCCCCACATGGGACTTCATCAGGGGTACATCATCAAATGACTGTATTATCAGTCCTATTAACAGTCAGGAAAATTTGAACACTGATCAAACAATCCTAAGATCTGTTTGCGGAGAATAAACTGGAGTAGACGCACTTTATATAGTGGATGGATTTATACTCCCAGGTAAGGATTGCTCAGAAGCAATAATCCTGTTCCACTCCTGCAAAATACTGTCAGTCTGTTGCAAAAGCCCTTTTGCAGCAGACTGAAACACTTGTCACCAACAAGGGAGTAGTCTGAATTTATCTTGATCTTTATATCTTTATTCTTTCATCGGTACGTGTGGTAAACCATATACTCGGCCATTTGGTGATCCGCCTTTTTTATCAAATATGTTCACATACATATGATTATTTCTAGGGGATGTCACTATTGTTGTGCTGATTTATTTACATCATCTATCCAACATATGTATATTATGACCATGTGAATACAGAGAGCTCTCTATATTAATACATATTGTTATACCTGTTTTCATATAGTTATACCATTATTGGGAGGGATTACTGACATTCCCATGCTTGCCGATATATTTGTCACTGCGCCATGATAACTGTACACTGCTTTGGTTATAATACCACAAAATATCCAAAATAGTTAAATTGGTGATCGCACCATTATTGTATCTCTGGTACTACCCTGTAATTGGTGATCAGACCATTACTGTATATCTGGTACCACTTTGTAATATTTCACTTAGCTGTGATATTGTGATATTACTTTTAATCCTTTATTTCTGTATTTGGTTTTTTTTATGTTCTTTGTCATGATCCACACCGTGTGTGCATTATGGTGGGTATTTTTTTAATGCATATCTAATAAAAGTTATTTTTTATTCTATATTTACATTTTTGTAACAGAGTGCCCCCAAAAAGAGAGTTTCTCTTCTTCTCCTCAAAACTATTCTCACTTTACCTTAGGCTAAGAGAAATAAAGACACTGAGACGTAGAATTGGCAGATAAACTAAAATTTATTGAAGCAATATTATTTATGTATTTCATTTATTAATTATTTAAGGACGTATGGTGGCAAAGAAAGGACGTCCAGAAATCAGCCAATCTGCAATGCCCACACACAACCAACAACAGGCATAGCAGGCGTATACCGCCCAGAGTGCATGAACCTAACTATAAAACCCCTATAAGCAACAAAAGGTATCCACTCACCTTCTACCCTGACTAACCACCCATCTGGGTGATGATACTGACCCCCGTTAGGTTGGTACAGCCAACTACCAGTCAACTAAGGGAGCTCACCTCAACTAAACAATTGCACCCAGATTGGTGACCTGCCATTCTTTCTCACCCCAGGAAGGTTCTGACCATAGAACCGCCGCACCGCCACCATACAAAAAACCTACCCCAATGCAACCACCCTAAACAGATCCTCAAAAAACAATTACAAACTTTCCTATGTTAAATGGACACTGTCCGCCCAATAAAAATATCTGAAACGAAATTGGAGAACCACATGGCCATCATTGGTCACCACAAATTTTCCACTGCAGAATTAAGGTTTTTTTCAGGCCTCATCTATACCTGTAAAATTCCTAACCCCATGCCACACCTGGCAAGGCACAATGAAAGACCAAACGAGTGTGCACAAGGGCTATGCTGACAGCATTTGCGACAAATCATCAATGATAGCAAACCGCAACTCCAAAGTGACCCAAATCATTACCCCCTAAATGTACCACCAAAACTTGCGGCACTCCAAAACATCTTGCATACTCCAACAACCTAGGACAATGCCACTTCATACCTCTGACACCCAGGGCTGCCGTCAGAAATTGTGGGGCCCGGTGCTGACAAAGTAGACCGGGAGGGGGGGGTGATAGGCTCATGGCTGAGAGGGGGGGCAGTACAGTGACGGCTGGTGGGACTAGGGGGGAGACGCACAGGGCAGGGATTGCTGTCTGGACTGGGGAGTGGGGCATGGCAGGGAATGCTGTCCAGACTAAGAGAGGGACAGGGAAGGCTGGCTGGACTAGCTGGGGAGGCTCAGGGCAGAGAGGGGAGGACAGGGTAGGGAAGGCTAGCTGGAACAGGAGGGGGAGCACAGGGCATGGTCAGGCATTATGTAGTACCTGGTTTGCGCTTCTTCAGTTGGCAGCCACGATCAGCACTGACAGCATATCAGTATGATTGCTTTACCCTCCGGCATTTCACCAGGTGCTGAACCCGCTCGTGACTGGCTGCCGGTCCGAGAGCTTTGATTGGATGGTGCCGGGCGCGAGCCAATCAAACCTCTCAGACCGGCAGCCAATCAGGAGCTCCGGCTAGCTTGCGGTCGGCACCATATTTGTAAATTAATGCAGCAGGCACTATCACTACTCTATGGCTGCCGGTGCAGCACCACAGCAAGCCGGGCCCCCCTCTGTCTCTGCTCTCTCCAGACCCGGGACTCGAGGCCCAGTAGTCCCCCCCCTGATGGCGGCCCTTCTGACACCTATCCACCATACTCTAGCAGAATCTGCAAAAACCAGAGCTCGATCCGAAGCCATAAACTTAGAAGCCTATTATCCAAATGTTACATAAATCAAAAAATCAACCCTAAAAGAGAAGGAAAGGCAATAGAAAAAACATTAGTAAATGTATAATAGTATGTTAATTAGTGGGGATCTGCCAAAAAAAAAATGCACTAATAGATCGCCAACTTTACTAATTAAAGTGGCTGAGACAAACAAAAAGACACATAAGGAAAGAAAGGGTGGGGGGGGGGATTTGGGAAAAAACAAGTGAACTCGGCAAGAGGTAAAATAAAAACCTGCTGAGGGACATACTACAACCTAATGAATTAATTGAAAATAGCCGAATTAGCCAAATTAATCCGTCAGTTCAGGCAAAAATTTAAAATCCCTCAAGACTCCCATTGCCAGCAATGGCGAGTAGCTAATCCCCGAGTAGGATGGACAAGGGTAACAGACAAGACAAGACAGTAAAACAAAAAATACATTGGACCATAAACATAACAATGTCAGTCATACTGACACATAACTTTGGTTTTTCTAAAAACTGAAATACGCCAATTCCTCGGTTGCCCAGTCCGACCCTGCTGCAGTCTGTACCTACTTTTTAACCCTGTATCATATGCTACCTGCTTCTATTTGGTTTATCTCTTTCACTTCCTCTTACAGATAACGCTGGGTGAAGCTGTTGAAGTCGAAGCACCGTGCGCGGCACAGGGGGCAAATGTTGTTAATCTGAAGCCATCGTGTAAAGCATGGAAAATGGAAGACGTGGCGGCAGGATGACACGGCAACGTCCTCTCCAATTTCAAACTGTGAGAGACAGATGGTACAGGAGTCTCCTGCTTCTCCTTCCCCAACAGTGCGTCTTCTGTAAGTTGGCAGACGAGGAATAATGACTCTCAGCGCGGTGTCCAGTGCAATGAGCTCTACTCTTTGTGCTAGTGTTGCAAAATGGCTTCCACTTGGTCCATCTCCTGCACTTCCTGATGATGGTACTCCTGGGGATGGTCGCCCTGAGTATGGTGCTCCTGATGGTGTCCTTCCTGATGGCGTCCTTCCAGCTGATGGCCTTCCTGCTGATGGCCTCAGGCGGCCTGATCTCAGCCATGTCACAGTGGTCTGGTTTGCTCCAGCTGTAAAGATATTTTACATATTGCAGATATAATAGACAGCCATAGGTAACAAATAAAAGTCTAATATTTTGACATACAATATGAGTTACAAAAATAACACAATTTATAGATTATTTTAGGATACATATAACTCAAACCAGCTGCAAAAGTATAAGGGGGAGATGTATCAAACCATGGGGGAGAATCAATTCAGCGTGATGTTGAATAACCCCAGGAAGGAGTTCCCGGAGCTATTCAATTGACTGCACTTTTAGCCCGACTAAAGGATTTATTCTAACACCCTCCTGAGGGCGCGAGCAGAAATTTGACTAAAGTTCTGGCCACAAGGCTGTTCTCCAGCTCAGCAGCCGGCACTTTAGTTGGAGAATGATGGTTAGCACAACTATACACCCAGCTTTAGGGGGGTATCCAATTAGCTACGCTAAGGTAGCGCTGCTAATTGATCGCGTCAGGGCTATCCAATTAGCTGATGTGTCCCGAAAACAATCTACAACCTTATCATGTGTTTTGGGGAGAAATATCCTATTATTTCTATCGAAATAATAGGATAGGGTGAAAAAAAACTTGTAGAAAAACGGGGATAATCGGCGAACAATGGGCCTGATTCAGACCCACTCGCGAGCGGCTGTCCGCTCGCAAGTGGGTCGATGTTATGGACTGAGCATGCGCACGACGGAGGGAGCTCCGTCGTGCGCATGCGCCAGACGCGACGAGCGAAGGAAAGTCCTTTGCTCGTTGTGTCCGATCAAAGGGGGCGTGCTGTCAATGTTGATTGACAGCACGCCCCCTTTGGTGGGCGTGCCGGGGGCGTGCCTCCCTGACGGGGGCGTTCCCACGGGAACGCCTCCCGTCAGAAGCCGGCCCACTGACATCACTAGTGATGTCAGTGGGAGTGATTTTGGCTCTGATAGAGCCAAAATCACTCCGGAGCTTGCGGTTGAAAACCTCAACCGCAGGCTCCGGCTCGCAAATTCGATGGTCGCGATGGTCTCGACCATCGCGACCATCACAATGCACGCTCGTATAGCCTGTGGGTGGTGACCCACAGCTATACGAGCGTCCAGGAGGACGCTCCATGAAACTGGAGCCCGGCCCTCATTCAGAGCGTGCGCTCTGCTCAGAGCGTACGGCTCTGAATGAGGGCCAATGTTCGGGGCTAATTGGATACCCCCCTTAGTCATGCTAACCGGCATTCTCTGACTTACAGTAAGTGTCTTTAGTCAGACTTAACAGCGCGCTGAATTGAATCGCTCCCATGGAGAGAGATAAAGTGGGGAAGTTGCCGAAAGTAAACAATCAGTATCTAATGGTCATTAACCTATCGCAGCCTTTGAAATGACAGTTCAAAGCTGATTGGTTGCTTTCGCCAACATCTCCACTTTTTTTCTCTCTCCAAAGCTTGATACATCTCCCCATAATTATATAGATGGAGGCCTCAAATGTTTTTCCTCCAAGCACAACTGGAAATATTTTGATATAGTTATCTATAGAAAAGGCTGCTAGCTGGAATGGTAACAGAGAGCCCCTGTCAGTATGATATTTGTGTTTATCAAACATATAAAATATATATAAAAGATCTATAAAGAAGAGAAATGCAGATAGAGTCACAGCTAAAAGCACTATAGGCTGTGGGAGCTCATCAGGGTATAACATGGGGAAGGAGACCACAGGGAATCTGCAGAGCTCCGCTACATATAGGTACATGCCAGATCATCGATAGTGGTGCCCGATGTTAAGAAACTGTTGCTGGTGCCGATCCGATTACTGAGTTCTGCACCTGTGCAGCACTCAGCCATCAATGGGGAAACCATCAATGTTTTCCAATGATAGTTTAAAATCATCAATGCTACAACGTTCGATACCATTACTACCTGAATATAGATTTACTGTGAACTCACCTAATATATTCCCCATAATTCCCCTCTCGTATTAGAAAACAATCTGAGGACTGAACGTTTCCTGATCAGTAGCTGAGTAACAGCATGGGAGATGGCCCCAGTAACACAGTACTCTGACCTAACACCTCTATCATCATTCCTCCCACTTCCTAATACAGCTGCTAAAGACTGAGAAACTGCTCTTAGATCTCATTAACTGAGACTAACATTGTACTTACCCTCATTTCCAATGAGCTGGGCCAACTCCCTCTGGCTCATGGCAGCTGGTGATGATGGTCAAAGAGAGGTAAGAGGTAGATGCACAAATAATACAGCACAGATGGGATTGTGCGCTCAGCTCCGGTCAGCGGTAACTTGCTGTTAGTATACACTAGTGTACAAACCAGTTGTCTCTTTTGAGGCCTTTCTCTAATGCCAGCAACTGCCAACTGAAGAAATGCCAGTGATATGGCCGTGTGCTGGGGCTTTATACCCGGCTCATGCACTGTGCACCTGACCATGGAGAATGCTGTGTACATGTGAATGTGGCATGCGGGCGGCAGTTGGTGATGGCCGTGCGGCACATCAGCTCTCTGCCCTATACCCCACATCATCATCTTCCCACTGTAATTACACAGTGACACAAGTGGGGAATCAGTGGGAAATGATAGGTTAGTGCTGAGGAGTCATCACACCCAGAACAGGGTGGTTTAGGGCATCTACTGGCACCATCTCAGTTCTACTGCTGGGCCTAATGGGCAGAATTCAATTGATCTTGCGGCCCGCATCTCCCGTCTAAAGTGACAGGAGATCGTGGGCCGCTATGCAATTGTGCCAGCTTTTTATGCTGATCGCGCCCATAGAAGTCAGGTTTAGCCACGTAAAGCAGCTAAACCCGACCAAAGTGCTGGGCGCGATCACGAAAAGTGATGTTTGGGTGCCCAAACATGTCACTTTACGCACATTTCAGCTCTCATCCCCCAGGGGCTGCGAGCTGAAGTGTAGCGCTTGGCAGCTGATCACACCCGACAGGAGCAAGAATAGAATAGCTCCGTCGGGCGCGATAGGGGCTGGAAAGAATTGAATTCCGCCCAATGAGCTCAGCTGTCATTGCTGCTACTGCCATCTCTGCTCTTCCTCTGGTGATCTCTGTGGTGGCAGCTGCCCAACCAGGCTCTGTTTATAGAGCCTGATTTTATAGATGTATAAAGCACCCAGCACACATTTACTCCAAGCTGGAGGACTACCACAAACATAGCCACACTAAGGGCCTGATTCAGCAGAGAATAGCAAAGTCGCACACAAGCAGCTTTGCAATTCCTCCTCGCATATATATAAAATGCAGCAGGAGGTGCACAGCCATGCCCCCAGTATGACCATGGCCTGGTTTCATGTTTCAGTGTTCAAAGACACCATCATCATGGCCACGACAACACCCACCCAGGGGGGCAAAGATACAGCAGCAGGACCAGAACTGTCATTACCTTGATGCAGCATAGTGCGTCCTGCTGTGCACACTGGCACATGCGCATGTAAGTGAGGCAGATCTCTGGGACCTTTGCTGGGACAGACATTTAGCGCAAGGTCACTCTAAACTGGAATCAAATTTAATTTAAATTGCACAATGATAATTTTGAGCTATGTGATAATATGCTGTATATTTCACACTATTATTGCGTTTTTACTAAATAGACCCTTCAGTTGTTAGCGACACATCATCTCCATGGTTTATATACCTTGCAGCATGTTTGTTAGATGACTATAAACTTATAAAGACTTTCAAAGCACTTTGTAAATGGTTTATTGTTATGTTACATGGTGCTCCGGTTATGTCAGGTTATACTACTAGTTATACACCGGTCATGTTTGGTGATATAACATAATAATATATATTACTGCTGCCAGTGTAAATGTAGCATTTAGTGTCACTTATAGCAGTATCCTTTGCCTTCCCCTCTGTGTCCCTGTGCTGGACAGAGGCCTATATAGCTCCTAGTGTGAGTGACTATGACATCACAATGACTGCCACAGTACAGCAGCCATTTCTCTCTAAGCTCCTGTAGTATAGCCCTGGATATCCTGGGATATACATCTCTGCTTAGCAGTTACTTCTGTACTTTTAGCTATTTGGAGATATACAGATATTACTGACGACTGAATTTGCACCGGCAGCCGGAGCGCTCAGCTCCGGCTGCTATTAGTGTAAATTTACTTACAGATAGTCTTCATTACGGATTTGGAGACCAGATCTGTGGCCTGATACCACCACCCATGAGAGATTACAGCTGCATGTGACAGGTAAGATGCTTGGGGGTCTATTTACTAAGCAGTGTTAGGAGACAGAATGAAAAGTGATAAGAAAGTGATAAGGTGCCAGCCAATCAGCTCCCAACTGTCATCTCACAGGCTGTGTTTGATTTGCTGTGAGACAGGAAGCCTTGTTGTTCCTTGCCTTGTTACATCAGGCATACCTACCTAATCTCCTGGTAAACCCAGACCCCTAGTGTTATTATAGCCCCACCCCCTGCTGTGTAATTCGGCAAAATGAAGCATTGTGCAGCAGGAGGCAGGGCCATAATGACCAAAGTTTAAATGCTGAGGTTACAGTCCCTTATAAAGGATGGGGGGGTAAGTTGTGCTTCTGCCTTTCAGACATTTTTGTAAGTAATTGGACCCCCTTCACCTCAGCCGCCCCCTCCCATCCCATTATACTTGCTTCTAGAAGGTATTAGTTAAATGTTAAGTAGAATCTGATTGGTTGTTATGAGCAACATCACTTTTAAAACTCACTTCTAAAAACTCTCACTTTAGTAAATCTACCCCTTGGTGTCGCTAGTGTAGGGATTAGTATAATTGGATTACACATCCAGTGCTAATGTGATAGTGGGATATTGCAGACCTGGAGCTATATGTAGAAGTTAATAGAGGACCAAGAGGCCAGACACCCACATTACTCACATCAGCATTGGATGTGTACTCTAATCCCCATACTAGAGAATAACCATACACGTGTTACATACTGACAGGATACAGATTTAGTTTTTCCTTTTCTTCTTTTTCAGTGTCTTCGGCCAAATTCACCAAAGAGAACCATTGGTTTGGAGCGGCAGTGTACACTGAGCTGGCTGTGGGGGGAATTACCATCAGGAGGACGGCTAGAGCTAAAAGCTCTTCTAACCCTACATGGGAGGAAGCGGTCACTGTGTAAGTCCTATTACCATGTAACACTCTGATACTTCTCTGTAGTTACAGAACTGGTGTGAGAGCTGGTGTCCTGCTAATCATGTAACATTAGGGGCTTGTACAGAATGGTCTTATAGTCACAGGCTCATAGCGGTAAGGCCTGATAGCTGTGCTGTGCTGCTGATAGTCCTACACATAATGTAAGCGGGTGGTGCTTGGCACAATGTAATGGGAGCCTATGGGACCACTCAGTACATCATACATTATGCTACATAGGGCTGTGAGGCAAAGCTGTTACTAGGAGTCTGTTATTACTTCCAGTGTGTGCAAGCTGTACGTTTATCACCTGTTATCAGTATGTGCCTATTAGTAGCAATAATACTGGGATCTAATGTGCTTCCCATTTGTAGCAATGACACTTTGTAAGAAACACATTTACCATAGAGTATATGGAATAACACCCTCCTCTGTGTTTAGTATGTTATACAAGAACAAGCAAAATACTAATTGTATTTCCCCCTGTGTGCAGGAGCGTAACCCCAGACACCACCCTGGAAGTTAGGGTATGGAGTCATCATGCTCTGAGAGCTGACACCTTGCTGGGAAAAGCCCTCATAGACCTGAAGCAAACCTTAGACAACCACCATGGACAATGTAAGCTGCTCCTACCCTGCTCAAGCCCTAGTATCGTTATCATTGCAGCCTCTACTTTAGTAGATGTAGAGTGTTTTATAGAACTTAGGGCCTGATTCAGACCCGGACGCTATTTGCAGCCGCTCGCTCTCAAAAAGGGGCCGTCTATGCAAAACATGCGCTCGCTCTTTGTGGTGTAAGGATGCCTCTATGTCTTAGCAGGCAAGGGCTTATTGCGCTCGCAAGTTTTTAAAGACGCCCCCTTCGGGAGCCATTGGAGCTGCTCGCAGCACTTAAGGTAGACCTAGCCTCCCGCAAGCAGTGCGAGCAGTTCATGGAAAAATCATCCAAGTCACATGTTCAATGACGCTACTTTGCTAATTATGCACACCCATTAAACTCCATTCTGACGGTCTGGCACACCTGCGTTCGCACATCCACTCCCCCGTTCACAAGCACCTTCCCCTGTTACCACCCACAAATGGCACTATCACTCTCTCAAAATAGCGGCCCAACTGTGGGCTATGGGCGAGCACTTTCCCATCACACTGACTGGTTCGCGCACGCGCATTGCAAAATATACACATACGCAGATTGAGAAAAATCACTCAATGCGAGCGAGCGCAGTATAGGGAGTGTTTCTGAATCAGGCCCTTAGTCATTTACTTTGTATTTCAGTGGAACAAGTTGTAGAGCAATTACCGCTCTCATTGGTGGGGACACATGGAGCGGTCCAAACTGGTGAGCTGACCGTTATTCTGGATGGACTGACCGTGGAACCTCAGTCCTTGACAACTAGTGATGCTACAGCCCCAGCAGCCAGTAAGTAATGTGTGCACTTTATGCGGGAAGCTCCTTATGTAAGTGATTATTCTCTCTCTCTCTCTCTCTCTCTCTCTCTCTCTCTCTCCCTCTCCCTCCCCAGATAAGGAAACCCCTGCACTCCACATGCAAGAGTGATCCAATGCTGGCTGGTGTGTAAGTGATGAATGTGTAGGTCCAGGAATGGGGTCCCACTGCACCTCCTGATTGAAAAAGCATAAAAATACAATTAATGTAAAAATGTCTGTACCCCACTGTCACATCCCTGGCCCCATTAGACTGTCACCCAATCTCCAAACCCATAAAACTCATCTACGATTATCCTGTATGGTGCAGTGTCCACTTTGTGGTGCTTTATATCTGGCCACCACAGGTCCTGTCTTGCCTTACAGTGCCCGTATAATAAATGATCTGATAACAGCTTTATTTGCTGATACTTTTCTTCGGGATGCCGATGGTCTAAATACCAGTGCCGGAATCCCGATAGCGTCAGGATCCCAGCTCCAGTATCCCGACAGCCGGCATCCTGAAAATAAGTATCGGGGGTTAGGGGAGGGTTAGGGGTTAGGGTTACAAACAAGGGGAGGGTTAGGGTTAGGCACTAAGGGTGGAGGGTTAGGTTTAGGCACTGGGGGAAGGTTAGGTTTAGAGCACCGGGGAGGGAAGGTTAGGGTAGGGGTTAGGGTTAGTGGTAATATACTTACATTCAGGGTCAGGATTCTGACTGTCAGGATGCCGCTTTTAGTATACTTACCAGCGGCATCCCGTCCACCGAGAACCCATACACAACCCCTTACTGGACCTCTCCACAATCCCACGTCGGTTGGCGTTGCAGACACAAATCACTGGGAAAATGGCACAGCTGCCATTTTCCCAGAGATTTGTGCATACACAATAGAGAAGTGTCTGGGATCATGTTGCAGGCACCATGTTTATGGAGACCTGTGCACGAAGACAGAGTCTCCTGCGCTGCTGGAGAGAAGGGGGCCTGCACGGTGGCTGCACATGGGCCCACTCCTCTCATAAACTCCCTACATCCAGCATGCCCTCCTGTCATCCTCTGTAGTAGTTCAGCAAATGGAGATCTAAGATGTGCAGATGCAACATAGCAATAGCAACACAAGCAAATATGACATATACAGTATCTGCTATTGTATAATATGAGACCAGACATAAGGGAGGGACTGTTACCCAAGCTGCATAGTTACACGTACACATAAGCAGGCAACACGTCTGACCCTTTGGCAGCAAGTGTAACAGCCTTTATTACTATATGCAAACATATCACACAAGTAACTATTATATGTTATGTATACACATGTTCAGTATTATATGTAATATAATTGGAGTATTATGTCCCACATGTTTTTGACATGAACTATTGTTATTCTCCAGGTAATGGCACACCAGGAGACCATAGTGTGCCGTCTGATGTAGCTATAGCAGCACCTGCAGGATCCTCGTATCAGATGGTGAGGACGCTACAAACAACACAGCACCAGCACCTTCCACATCTGCTGCCAGTGCTGCACCAGGAGGCCATAGTGTGCCATGTGATGATGCTGTACCAGCTCCTGCAGGATCCTCCATATCAGATGGTGAGGACGCTACAAACAACACAGCACCAGCACCTTCTACATCTGCTGCCAGTGCTGCACCAGGAGGCCATAGTGTGCCATGTGATGACGCTGTACCAGCTCATGCAGGATCCTCCATATCAGATGATGAGGACGCTACAAGCAACACAGCACCAGCACCTTCCACATCTGCTGCCAGTGCTGCACCAGGAGACCATAGTGTGCCATGTGATGATGCTGTACCATCTCCTGCAGGATGCTCCATATCAGATGGTGAGGACGCTACAAGCGACACAGCACCAGTGCCTTCCACATCTGCTGCCAGTGCTGCACCAGGAGGCCATAGTGTGCCATGTGATGATGCTGTACCAGCTCCTGCAGGATCCTCCATATCAGATGGTGAGGACGCTACAAGCGACACAGCACCAGCGCCTTCCACATCTGCTGCCAATGCTGCACCAGGAGGCCATAGTGTGCCATGTGATGACGCTGTACCAGCTCATGCAGGATCCTCCATATCAGATGATGAGGACGCTACAAGTGACACAGCACCAGCGCCTTCTGCTGCCAGTGCTGCGTCTGAGCTCATATTAGCGACGGACTCTGCACCTTCATCTGCTGCTGGCAGCACAATTCCTGATGCCACCGGTTCCAGGCAATCAGCTGTTACTGCCCCAGTGAGACCACAGTCCAGCACCACTGCAAGGCACCTGCCACCTGGGTAAGTGGATGGTTTTATCTCTTGTAGCCTGCTAATAATCTGAGAACCTCCTGCTGTCACATCTATTGCAGCAGCATCAGAAGTGTGGGGAGAGCTCACAATTGTCACTTGTCTGTTAATATACAGCAGAGCGCCAAGTGGAGATATTGGGGCTCATGTAGATTTGCATGTAAAACGTGCGCCTGGTATATTCCGGGATAGAACAGCCTAGTATACATGCATACTGATAATGATGACGGGTATGACACTAAGCATATGGATTGGGGTTGGCTGAATGCAGAGATACATAGAGCTCAGTATACTGGGGAATATACACATTTAGTACTGTGCCGCACTGCAGTTATGGATGCATTATGTTAAGTCGGCCATTACTGCAGCTGCTGTGTGGGTAAGCATGCCAGTACTAACAATGGCCGCTCACATAGCACCCAGAGTCCTTGTCTGTCACTGGGCTTTATAGCCACATGGTGATATCTGCAGATTTGTTCTTACATTTCTTTTATATACTGTATCATCAGGTACTTTTATTATGAAGACCTATTAACTATGTTGTTTTACTTCTAGATGGGAGCTGAGGAGGGATCCTCATGGTAAATACTTTTACATTGACCACAACATCAAGATCACAATGTGGGATCCGCCTTTACCAACTGGGTAAACCCCTGCAATAATATCCAGCTGGGGAACGTGACATGGGGGAGACCCGGGATCCAGACACTTTGTTGCGTTGCTTCATCCTCCCACTTGCATTCGCAGTAAGGGAAATACAGATAGGGGTTACTGGCATTGGTCTGAGATGATCTCCGCTGTGGAAGGCGGATAAGCTCCTTATAGTTATTATTACATGGGTTTGATACATTCCCTGTCATGTTCCTTGCTCCAATGGCCTCTGCCTGACACACAGCACGCACACAGATGGTATTTCCTGAGTGCTGCCAGGTGACAAATAGTCCCCTGTTGGGGAGAAACCTGACACCACCTCCTTATTTGCCATTGTATAGGGCAGAGTGTCCCAAACTCCACCATTACAGTCCAAGTTTTAAGGATATCCATGCTTGAGTCCAGATGGTTAAATCAAATTGACTAAGGTACTATTAAAGTCACCTGCACTTGATCATGGATATCCTTAAAACCTGGACTTTTATGGCAGAGTGTATGAAACTCTGGTATAGGAAATAACACTTAGTAAATACAGTGGAGTTTATGGGAACCCCCATTTAAGTACATAGAGAACTATACTGCAGTTAAGCTGTCAAGATGTTTTAATGAAGGTTCTTCTACCGCTCTGGTAAAGCAAAGAGAAAGTACAGTAAAAGATAGTGTCTAGGGCCAGCATTGTTCCTTGCCCATCTGTATACACCCTAAACAAAGCAAAACGTGTTTGTGTCTTACAGCTGGGAGAGAAGAGTCACCAGCCATGGACGGCCTTTCTATGTGGACCACAACACCAGAACCACAACCTGGATGAAGCCTACCATAGAGTCTGTGCAGCTCCACCAGCGAGACCTCTGCTCGGTAACTGACACCTGTGATTATACAGACTGTAACTTTACAGCTGTGTCACATTTATACAACATTATTACAGCTGTGTCACATTTATACGACATTATTACAGCTGTGTCACATTTATATGCCATTATTACAGCTGTGTCACATTTATATGGGATTATTACAGCTGTGTCACATTTATATGCCATTATTACAGCTGTGTCACATTTATATGCCATTATTACAGCTGTGTCACATCTATATGGCATTATTACAGCTGTGTCACATTGATATGCCGTTATTACAGCTGTGTCACATTTTTATACAATTATTACAGCTGTGTCACATTTATATACAATTATTACAGCTGTCACATTTATATGCCATTATTACAGCTGTGTCACATTTATGTGGTATTATTTCAGCTTTGTCACATACTTATGACATTATTACAGCTGTGTCACATTATACAGATCCTCCAACATGACCCACTCCATTAGGTACAACATGCTCTGCTCCTGGACTTCCCTCTTAATTTATGATTGCAGCCACCTGTGCTGAAACACCTGTCTCATCAATTACCTAATTCAACACAGGTGTCTGCAATCATTAATTAGGTGGGAAGTCCAGGAGCAGAGCATTTTGTACCTAATGGAACGGGTCATGTTGGAGGGTAGGATTATATGTCATTATTACAGCAGTGTCAAATTTATATGCCATTATTACAGCTGTCACATTTATATGACATTATTACAGCAGTCAGTGCGTGCAGTAATCTCATTCGGAGGTTTTTGTCATACGTGACCGGTCTATATTACACAAGACGTATTAGAATTATTGTTACATATAACATGATAAATAAGCATATATACGATTTATAGATCTAGGGGCCTATTCATTAAACCTAAAAATTCTCTGGAGATAATTAGCTTTAGAACTCGCATGGAGTTCTACCTAATTATAGGTGCAATTCATCATATCACCTCTCCATAAGTATCTATTCCGAAAAGCTGTCATTTTTGCGATGACAGCTTTTCGGGAAATAGATACTTTTCCCTGCCCACACTACCTTATCGCATCTGGAAACAGTGCTGCGCATGCGCTGTTACATCTGTAAAACCAGCGCATGCGCAGCACTGCTTACAGATGCGTTAAGTTTGTGTACCCCCCCGACCTCCCCCTCCGCTCACCTCCCCCTCCCCCCCCCCCTGACTTACCTGTCCGTGCAGCAGCCTCCGGCTCCGTCCTGCTGGTCTGTCATGTGGTTTCCCAGCAAACCACATGACAGATTAGAAAAAATAAATAAACTTTTTATTTTTGTCTAAACTTTCTTGTGCTCTGCTGGGGAGCACACATGTCCGACCAGCCTCCAGAGCCTGAGGACGGAGCAGAGCGCCGGAGGGACTCGTCGGGGGACCTGCACACGCGGATACAGGTAAGTTTCACCTGCTATTCGCCACCTCACAGTGGCGAATAGTAACTGCATCAAATTCCGAAAATTGATAATTTTCAGAATTTGATGAATACCACAATTTCCACATCCCCATACTAATGTATGGAGAGTGTGGAAATTAACGCAGGGGAACTTAGCAAGGAGATATCTGTGATATCTCCTGTGCTAAGTGGCTACATGAATACCAAAATAACGTTATTTAAGGAAAATGTCCTTAAAAACGTTATTTTAGTGTTGATGAATAGGCCCCGTAATGTATAAGACACCTAAATTGTTAGATAACATTCTCTTACGCTCTTGTTACTGGAAGCGGCCACCCAGCATAGTATTGTCACTCACTATGTGCCTCTGTAACTTTGTGTCTATGTTTAGCTTTTCCCAGAAATACCCCAATCATCAGCATTACACAAGTACAGGTATCCTACACCAGATGGCACCGCCATAGTCACACATATCCCAGTGTTCCTTATTATATACACAAAGTTATATATCATCAAGTGACATCACTGTCATCACATATATCCCAGTGTTCCTTAGTATATACACAAAGTTATATATCATCAAGTGACATCACTGTCATCACGTATATCCCAGTGTTCCTTAGTATATACACAAAGTTATATATAATCAGGTGACATCACTGTCAACATGTATATCCCAGTGTTCCTTATTATATACACAAAGTTATACAGTATATCATTGAGTGACATCACCATCATCACATATATCACAATATTCCTGCACGCTGGAGACCCTGGGCCTTATTCAGAGCTGCACGCAGGTCCTATCTGCACATGTGACTGCGCCTGCATACGCAATTGTGAGCAATTACAGGTTATTTAGAGCCATGAGCATCTCAGCTTACAGAATAGCAGTTGTTACGCCAAGATCTAGCTGATATCAGACGCATCTCTTGTCACAAGGATAGATTTGTCAGACTGACCTGATTCCTCTCTGCCCATCTCTAATTGCTGTGTTTATCTTGTTCCATTCTAGGCTTCATCAGTAGCAGATCCACTGGGGGCATTGCCACCAGGATGGGGAAGAGAGTATTACAGTGCTATTTATGGGCATCTCTGAGATATGGGCATGTGGCAATACAATATGTCTCTGTTTTGTAGAGAGAAGAAAGGACTCCCCAGATGGAAGGTGCTACTACATGGACCATTCCACAAAGACCACACAGTGGGAAGATCCTCATAGTGCAATGTGAGAATGTCCTCAGATGTCTTCCTCCCCCATGTTATATGGTAGGATTGTCCTATCACATCGCCTCACTCCATGTTCCAGCTCTAGATCAGAGATATTGTAATTTCTTTATAAACCACCTCACATCTCACATAATGCCGCACACAAAGAGCCTTATTCATAGTAGGACACAAAATGTGATCAGTATTATTATTATTAGTAACAGTTACTTATATAGCGCCAGCATATTCCATTGTGCTTTATAACGGGAACAGTATGTAACTTACACCAGGTGCTGTGCTCATGCTGGAAGTGTTACATTAGCTGACATGCAGGCGTTTATTAGGGGATATCCAAAATGACTCTGAGCTGTACTTGTCTACAGCAGGACATGTATGACCCATGTGGCTAAGGCCACACTACTGACATGCTGCACACCCACCATATATTCTGCATAGTAAATATAAATGGAATGATTTATATAACCACTAATTACTTTTCCATTTCATCTGTGACCTTAGGACACTTGGCAGCTTTCAGTGCAGACAAGATCATTGGCATTACTTGTGCCAGGTAATAATTATAAAGGTGTTGTTACAATGATATTATACATCAGCATGTTATTATGCTGGAGGGCACAATGGTATGTGCTGCAGGGAGGAGAGCAGACTGTGATGGGAGAGGTGCATTAGTCAGGGTGTATGAAGGCATCAGCTGTCTGTCTATTGGTGGCCATACACGGTATGATGCACTGTGTAGGGCGACTGCTGATCCGTCGGCAGACGGATCGCGCTGTCCCCGCTGTCAATCGTGCGGTCGCCGCTGACCACACGATATGCCGGCTCCCCCTTCCACCATCTGAGTGGGATCGTACATCGCATCCCAGATCATATGAACCTGCAGGAAGATCTGGGGAAGTGATGTACGACCCCGCGGGAGCGCGCAGCCAATATCAGGTACGATATCCTGCCCATACATGGCACGATATAGCACCTATATCGTGCCGTGTATGGCCACCATATTTCTAACTAGGACTGAGATACTAATCTGATAATACATATCTCTGCAGTCTAACGCATTGCTGAACACCACCAACATTAATGTGTCAAGACAGACAATATTCAAGGACTCCTTCCATCAGGTAACCTCTTCTTCTCTGATAAGTTAGGTAGCAATGGTAGGGGGCTCCGGGGCCAGGACCATCCCTCCATTACCTGGTGTAAAGTCTCCATCTACTGTGAGCTATGCCTGGGCCTAGTCTTCCAGTAACAAGGACAGCGGAGTGAACCAGCCCCAGGTACAGGGGGGACGTAGAAGGGGGTTGGACACTGTAATACAATCACTGGGCTCATTGCAAAAAGTTATATAGTGTCTATGGGCCCTATTTACTACAATCTACATTTAAAATACGGTTGTAGCGGTAGTGTGATATATCCTACTAAATTCGGATTGCGAATTTAGGAAATATCACATGAATGTATGATGAAGCTCTGTCCCTGCGAATCCCATCCCCACACTTCTCCCTGTATCTTACGGAAAAAATAGAGGAAGAATGTGTCTGTGCATGTGCTGTCGCCTGATACCGCAACTCCCCCCCCCACACACACACCTCACAGGGGTCCTTGTTACTGGAGGAGTAATCCCAGGCATAGCTCACAGTTGAAGGAAGTGTGCAGACGGGATAGGCCCCAATGTGTGGGACAGTGAGATGGCAGATGCTTCATGTTCTTCCTCTTTCCCCACATGGATCATGTTGATGAGACCATTTGATCTAAGGAGACAGCTCCATGTGGGTGTTCAGAGGGGAAGAAGGGCTGGACTATGGAGGCCTGAGCAGGTAATTATGTCACTGGTGTCTCTGCTGGATATAAGTTGGCCTGACCATGTGACAGGACACGGAGACATCAGCAGGACTCACCAACCAATAAGTCAGAGGCCTGGGGTGGCGGCAGCTAAATCTCACAGGAGTGATGAGTGAGTCTGACAGTGATAACGGCACCAGCTGTGTTTCTGTTTGTTTTCCTGTTGGTATAATACATTGGTAACTATCTGGGATTAACACGTATTAAATCAATTTTTTTTTCTTTCAGAGACTTGTTTCTCTCACTTTCCCAGGAGCTTCTGAATCCCAACTATGGGTTCTGGGAATATGCCGGTGAGAGTAACACTCTTCATATACACCCGGCTTCCAGTATCATTCCTGGACACCTGCCTGTCTTCACCTTTATGGGCCGCTTCATTGCCATGGGTAGTCCTCATTAAGCAGTAACATTATTGGATAATACATTACTAGAGCCTTACCTTATGTTCCGGGAACGGGAAATATAGTCCACTAACCAATGGACATGGAATGATAGAGCCATGTATGTGACACAGAGTCACTGGTTATTATCTGTGTGATAGTATGTATGTAGAGATATGATGATACCAGTAGGGAATATGTGTGTGTAGCACATAAGCAGTGATTTCCTCGCTCTCCCCTCCAGGCCATATTCCATGATAGACACATCGCCAAGGGCTTCTATATACCATTCTACAAGCGGATGCTGGGGAAGAAGCTCGCCATTGACCTCCAGATCTACAGGTCTCTCGCATGGATAAGGTGAGTAACTAAAGATTTGTGTCCAGTGCACTAAGGCTGTGAGGAGACAAAGTTTGTTTAGTAGGACATTAGGATTAGCATGTGGGCAGACCGTTCTATTCTATGCATACAGCTCAGAGCCATAACCCTGCTCCTATTTGGTTTCTAAACCCTATTAACACCACTGAAAAGGGCTCAGTATCATACAAGGAGACATTTATAGCACATAGCTTCGGGTAAATAAGAAAGTCAAGTATCTTTTTAACCATGCATCATTTTTCTAAGCTGTCTATATAATTTCCTCCTTTTCAAATTCACTTTGGAGGTCAAATAAGTATGGCTGCCAGTCACACCCACTCACACCTAATCATAGTAGTCAGCTTATCATCTGATGGTAGAGGGGAAATGAAGGGGGAAACATCAAAGCACACAGAGCAGATTGAGCTCAAAGTGGAGTTGCAAAGCCACTCTGCTCACTTTATCGTCTGTCATGTGACAGTGGTTGTTATGGTGTTCACATGACACTGCAGAATCATCAATCATTTATAGCATCTGGGCTACAGCATCCTGCTCATGTCTAAATATGTCTGTTTCTTTATCCTTTGAACTCTCCTGTAATGCTGTGATATCAGGCTACAAAGTGTGTGCAATGGTGTCTACGCTTCTTGTTTGCAGAGACAACAACATCGAGGACTGTGACTTGGAGCTGTTCTTCTCTGTAACCATGGACACGCTAGGAGAGGTCACATCCCATGAGCTGAGGCCGGATGGGGGCAAACATCTGGGTTACTGAGGCCAATAAGGAGGAATATGTTAGGTAAGCAACTGTACATAAGGGGCAATATTTAGTAAATGCCTATTTCCCCCTCATTATGAAACTAATAGACATCACCAGCGGTTTGGAGCCAAACCATTGAATTTATTATTTAGAGGTTTTGATGGTGTTTTAAAAACAGCTGGCGATTCTGTCGGATTACAAATGAGCAAAATGTCGCTAGAAAAACCACCACAAACCCACCATAAAACTGTCGTGTCCATCTGGCCAATCAGAAGAGTCACAATACACTTATAGTCGGGGCAATCATTATGTATTGACTAAGGAGGCAAATAACACTGATCTCTCTCGTACGTGGGCAATACTATTTTATTATTATATTGGGGCAACGTTAGCTTTTAATTTCATTAAGACACTAATATTATTAATTATAGTAAAGAAGAAATAAATTATTAATGTTGCCCCATCATAAAAACATGTTTAGCACCAACTAACAATGCAGCAATGTTCCCCCATCAGTGTCACTAATAGATAACAGTAATACAGCACTGATATCATAGGCAAAAGCAGGGGGGGTTTCCATCTGCCTGGAAACCCCCCTCCCCAGCCCACACCACGACCACAATATAAATAGTAATATAATGGAAATTTACTAGCATTGCATGTTCTTCTCAGTATCATAAATGAAACAAATAGCACCACCTGTGGATCTTTTAACATGTATCAGCCAGTAATAAATACACCTGTGCACCAATTAGGGGATTTGGAAGGGATGCACTGCTACAGAGCTCAATATTTACATATATGTCGAGGGTAGTGCTAAGTCCTTCTGCTGCTCCCATGCCCTGGAATGGTGCTCATATCTAAAATAAAAACATTCAGCTCAGGCAGGATGGCCCTACTGCTGCATTTAATGGCTACTGTGATTGCTGGTCCTGTATATGCTAGAATTATGACACACAATACACTTTATATGATGCATATTAAAGCTGGATAAGTGGTAATTATGCCCTCTTCATGGACTGGCCACACTCGCTCTAAAATCAAGCATTTGGAACCACCCCCTAGAAATCCTGCGTTTGCCACTGGATACGGTCCTGCTATTAGCTGTGCATGGCCTGGGAAGGGAAACCCGCTGTGACCCCTCTCACCCTGTCTCTGTATCTCTAGTCTGATGTCTGAGTGGATGTTATCTACAGGAGAACATCAGATGAGCGCGTTCCTGGAGGGGTTTAGCAGCGTTGTTCCCCTGCAGTGGCTGCAGTGCTTCCAGGAGGAGGAGCTAGAGGTATGATATACACTTATATTAACGTATAGTTTTGTACTGTTGGGGCATAAAGTGTATAGGGGCACATTTATCATTCAATATTTGCAGTGTTTTCCCTAAAAACACCCATATGGGAGGATACCTGCAAATATTTAGTATCCCCGGAATGTATTATGGAGGGATCGCTTCTGTCCCTCCATTACGGCCAGTGCATAGGTTTCTATGGGGGATGCAATGCTGTCAGATTACCAAGTTACTTGGTCTCTGCAGCTGACGCCATCTGTAGATGGTGTAAGCCTGTTGTAGCCTGATGCACATAGCAAAACTAGACGGGAGAGGGTCCCATAGGAACCACCCCTCCCAGCATGCGCAGAATCTAGGGCACAGGAGTGAAGAGACCACAGACGAGATCACTACACTCCCAGCACATCACAGGGACTGTCTCCTTTTGGAGCCCCTGTCCCCGCAGGTGAAATTTGTTACATCCCGGTGCTATGATTGCATTCTGTAATGCGATCATGGGTGCTAATATTGTGCCCAGATTGCAGTGCAAATGCCATCATTAATAAATGGTCCCCATAGTGATCAGATAAAGCTCCTGCTTATACTCCTACTTGTAATTAAGTCTATGGATGATGATCAGAGACTCTGGTGTCTAGTTACTGCAGCTATAATATAGGATGATATGATCAGGGGCGTATTTATAATGGATGCAGGGTGTGCGGTGCACAAGGGCCCACACCGCACACTCTGCACCCATATGTTTTAATTACTCACCCTCTAAAGTCCCACGTCGGGCTGTCTCGCCAGACAACACATCTAAAGAATGGCCGCCGTGGCGATTTTTCCGGTGTTCTGCACATGCGCACTAGGGAAATAACCCTAGTGTGACCTACGCATGTGCTATAGACTCCGAGCACACTCTAGAGTTTACAAGTGCTGCAGTGCTGAGCGCATCCGCCGCTGCAGAGAGAGGAGAGGGCCCGAACAGAGAATGCACACGGGCCCCCTCCTCTGTAGAAACGCCCCTGCATATGATATATATAAGTAACACACCGTCAAGTCTAAGGCAGAATCCAGCAGATGTTTGTATATGTGCGAGATGCACTAAACAGAAAATGCGGTAAAAACCCTGTTTCCGGGGTTTTACTGCATTTTCTGCATGCATTATTGTCCTAGCCACAGTGGGCAAATTGGCTTTGGCTGGTGGTAGTTACAGAAGTGCCCTAGAAGTATAGGGTAAGAGAATGGCATTTGGTTTTGCAGGTGATGTTGTGCGGCATACAAGACATAGACGTGTTGGACTGGCAGAGGAACACGGTCTATCAGCGCTACAGACGGAACAGCAAACAGGTTGTCTGGTTCTGGCAGGTAAGTGACCCTACTGATAGGTCATATGTAATAATGATATGTTTCTGGGCATATCAGATAACTGCATTTATTATATTACCATGTGATATGTATGCCATAGCCTATAATACATGTGTCTCTTATTCCATGGATCAGTCATCACTATTTAGCACAGGCCCATTGCCCATCCATTTTCCTTCTGTGACAGACGATGCTTTGTTTTCATGTAACACTAATGTTTCTGTAAGCATGCAGTCCATGTAATCTTACACATGGTTATATGTAGATGGCTGTGTGTCTGTCCCAGCTCTATACTGTATGTACAGTATATACCAGTATTTATCCTGCATCACTGTGACACAGTGACATGTACTACGGGAGACAAGTGGTATAGAAGTCTTCTAGATCTGCACATGTACAAATGCATCTGATTTACCACTGTTGGGGGGATGATGTATAACTGTGACTCTTTCATCCTGATGTAGTTTGTCAATGAGATCGACAACCAGGACCGGATCCACCTGCTGCAATTTGTGACCGGCACCAGCAGCTTTCCTCTGGACGGCTTTGCAGGATTGATGGGTAAGTGTCTGATTGACCGATTGTAACATGATGAAATGTCTTGTAGTTATAGGAAACCTGATGAACAATTATTATCATTGCAGGAAGACATGGCCACCAGAAATTCTGCATTGCCAAAAGAGGGACAAAATAATTTCGGCCAGGAGGGCACACATGGTAAGTGCCTATTACCCAGCGCTTATAATATGTAATTGCTTACTGACTAACACACATAGAGCAAATCATTGCTATGGGCGATTCCACAACACATAGATCAAATCATTGCTACAGGTGATTCCCAGTCATGCGCATCTCAGTCACATCTCTGCTAGCGGCTGAATGGACATAACTGGGTGACAATGGGGCATTTGCACATAGGCTAAGCTTAGTGAGGGCGTGTAGGCAGCTTTATAGGCTATGCAGAATGCGTGCACACAGAGGGCCTGATTCAGAGCCGGACGCTCTGACCAGAGCGCTCGCTCTGAATCAGGGCCGGCCTAGCTTAAAATGGAGCGGCCTCCTGGCCGCTCGCATAGCTGTGGGTGACCACCCACAGCTTATGCGAGCGGCCAAAAAGATGGTCGCGATGGTCAAGACCATCACGACCATCGGGCTTGCGACGAGACCCTGCGGTAGGGTCTCACTGCCGCAAGCCCAGGAGTGCTTTTGGCTCTATCAGATGTCAATGGGGCCAGACCCAGACGGTAGGCGTTCCCATGGGAACGCCTCCGTCTGGGCAGCCACTCCCCCGGCACGCCCACCAAAGGGGGCGTGCTGTCACTCACCATCGACAGCACGCCCCCTTTGGTGCGAGACCCCGAGCGACGGCTTCCCCGTCGCCCGCCGGGTCTCGCGCATGCATGAATGAGACCCAGAGATCCATCTGTTCTCTCACAGATCTCTTGCACCAGGTATAGGGTTGGTGAAAATGTGCCCGGATAATGGTGGCGACTTTTGAAATAGGGCAAACAGATAAGGGCGGTGCGATCACATAGATGTGTATAACACGGCATATGGGCACATATATGTATTGAGTACCATGCACGTAGTTTGAGTGTAGTTGTGGCCGTCTGGAGTGCAAATCTGAATAGGCCCCGACGTTTGACCGACTTTTCCTTTGTAGATGAAGCTGCTAATTAATCCCAAACCTATGTAACACATCTTATCCCTGCAGCTATAATCGCCTGCACCTACCTCCATAGAAGACCTATGAGCAGATGAAGGCAAAGCTGCTTTTTGCTCTACGGAAGACGGAAGGTTTTGGATTTGAATGAAGAGCATGGAAACACCTGGACCTCCCGTAACAACACCTGGACCCTCCTGTAACATCTGGCTCCTCCCGTAACAACACCTGGATCCTCCTGTAACACATGGGGCCCCTTATAACATCTGGATCCTCCTGTAACACCTGGGGCCCCTTATAACACCTGGATCCTCCTGTAACACATGGGGCCCCTTATAACACCTGGATCCTCCTGTAACACCTGGGGCCCCTTATAACACCTGGATCCTCCTGTAACATCTGTCTCCTCCCATAACAACACCTGTATCCTCCTGTAACACATGGGGCCCCTTATAACACCTGGATCCTCCTGCAACACCTGGGGCCCCTTATAACACCTGGATCCTCCTGTAACATCTGTCTCCTCCCGTAACAACACCTGTATCCTCCTGTAACACATGGGGCCCCTTATAACACCTGGATCCTCCTGCAACACCTGGGGCCCTTATAACACCTGGGGCCTCCTGTAACAACAACTTTCCAAGGCAACAACATCAATAAAGCCTAAAGTGACTTCTACATCTGATCACTTCCTATCTCTGTCTCCTTTTTTATTTCTCACTCATGTGACCACATTACTGGAAAAAACAACACGGACCGAAACAGCATTAAAAATACGAGCATTTAAGCCAAAAGCACTAACATCCAAGAAGGACTGGAAATGGCCGCCAAAATTCATACAGGTCATCAAACAGGAAGTCCTCCAGATCAGACTCCTATAAGTCCTGGGAGCCGGAGAGAGAATTCGTTTCTTTTTTCCGTTCAGTTGTTTTTTTTTGTTTTGTTTTTAAATAACAAACAAACAATGCAATGAAGATGTCAGGCAGCCATTTTATCTTCTGATGAACCAGTCTCTTCAGACAAGATGGCAGAGATACTGTATATCAGGGAGATCAGGGAATATATGTGATATACTGTTTTTATCAGGAAACTCATCTCTTACTACTACCATTATAGAACAGCCTTTGCAAATAATATATTTGCATATATAGTTAGTAAGGTATACTGTAATTGCAGTTAGGAAATTTAGGTACCAAAACCACAACAGTACAATACAGAAGTAAAACCTCCAAAAAATGAAAATAAATGACAAGTAGGTGGTTACAGGTAACACACAACAGAGCTGTCCTGAGTAAGTATTGATGAGGATACTAAACAAGAGGAACAAATCTCTGTGGGTGCAGGTGTGGTTGCCGGTAAGTTAGGCAAACTGCTACTGAAAGGAGATAGTCACTGACCAAATCAATAGCGGCAGGTGCATTTTTGCTGAATTTAAAAAAAAATGACTTTAGGGACTTAAAAATATGCTGGTACCCATTTTCATGTACCCCAAATTTGGTGGGACCACTTAAAGAAAAAAAAAAACCTAAGTGCTCTTCTGCATCACTTCTTCAATGTCGGAAAAAAAACACCTGCCGCAGCTATTTAAAACCCGACTTTCTTCTGCAGACAAAAACGGGGGTACCCATAGTGATCCCCATGTCTGGACATCTTTAGGGGGTTCCCAGGCACATTTCCTGAAAATTCCTTTTTTTTTTCATAGATCTCAATTCGCTGGGTACCGTTTTCGCTCATTTTAAATTGAATACGGGGATAAAGCAGGCACGCTCCCGATAGTTTATCCCCAGCACGGACTTTTCGCTCCCTAATTTAATACGGGCCTCAGACATCAGTGCACTAAGACCTAATGACATAATTCACTAAATAATACCATTATTTGCTATTAAACTGAGAGACTGCATTCTCATGAATGTTGGTTCAGCCCATAAAATGGCCGCCTCTGTTGTGTGTAAGTGATAGGGTTAACTTTAATTGACCTCGCATGTCACTCACTGATTAAATGTATTATGTGAATTTATGCAATGAATTGGCAAAGGAAATAAAGTTGGTATATAATGTGATTGTGGGGCAGGCCGAATGATAATCATCTGTTTCTGTTTGTGCATTATTAGTGTATATTATACTTGTATTATTTGTAGATTGTGTTGTATATCCCAGCCGGCTGCTTCTATCCTGGGGAGTAAGGTCTTTATTTTCTAGTGTAAATACTCAGTTTATAAGGTGTTTCCATGTGATATATTTATGTAGTTGTAGTGAAATGTTCATCCAAATGCATAATAAAATATAATCCAAATGTATAATAAAATATATATTTTGCAGTAAGGGTTGTTTTTCCTAATTTATACCTGGTGTCTCTTACTTATCCCTAAACAGCTATTACAGACTGTCCTTCTAAAAGACACCTATAAGTCGTGGATCCAGGTAACAGAATGTTTAATAGAGATGACACACTCACTAGATAAAAACCTATATGGGGGAACCCTGAGTATCAATCCAGTACTGCTTGTTGTGTATGCAAAAATCTAAGACAATGTAATGCACAAACATTAAATGTATCTGCCTACCACAATATGCAACTGACCCATTGCAGTACATTTATTATTATTAATATTATTATTATTATTATTATTATTATTATTATTAATTTAATCACATCACAGGTATGTGACAGGTGGCCGGGAGACAGAGAGAAGATGCTCCCCGGATGCTCTGACTGTATGAATAACATAAATGGAGCGGTCGGGGAGCAGGGGTGGATTGGGATGGAAAACCAGTCCGGGAAATTTTTGGAAGCAGCCCTAATTGGGGTGGGGTCTGATGAGGGGACAGGGTCTATAGATGGGGACGGGATCCCTCCGTACATCTGAATAGACAAGGACTGAGATGCTCTCTTTCAGTGTCTACAGATGCTGCAATAATGCTTTGTGTGTCTTTAGACACCACCATCGGTTGCACTATTCAAACTTTAATCTGAGTATGTCCTCTAATGTAAGCAATTCAGCATCTCTATATGCAACCACTTTCAGTAACACGCCCAGGTCACTTCAATAACACGCCCATACTACGTCACATCAGCATCTGATAAGCCAACGTCCTGCAACTCTCTACGAACACTAATGGAACGCATGTGTGGTGCAACTCAGGTGCATGCACAGACTTTAAGCATTGCACAAGAAAAAAAAAAAACACTTTGGCCCCCACAGAAAAAAAAACAAAAACACATAGGCTCGTATAGAAAACAATAAAACACATTGGCCCCCACAGGAAAAATAAAAAAACAAACACATCGGCCTCAATAGGAAAACAATAAAGCACAATGACCCTTGACAGGAAATAAAAAAGCACACTTTGGTCTCCGACAGAAAAAAATACAAACACTTTGGCTTCTGCTCCTGGCTAACGGCACCTGGAAGTGCGCATTAGCCCATACTTGCCGACATTCAGCTCCCTCCTTCCGGGAGGGAGCTGTATGCCTGCATACAGCGGGGGGCGTGGCTGGGCAATGGGTCCATATTGGGTGCGGGGTCATGGACGGGGCTGCATGATCACGTCATTGTGGCCCTGCCCCCTCCTCACAATGCCGAAAATAAAGGCATTGTGAAGCAGTGGGCGGAGCCATGATGACGCGATTCAGCGCAAATCGCGTCATTGGGCCCCCCCACTGCGGGGGTTTCTAGTAGGTAGTCAGCGGGGGCAGGCAGCAGTCGGGAGCGGCACCCGAAATTCGGGAGGCTCGCAACCAAATTGGGAGGGTAGGCAAGCCTGCATTAGCCAGTGCCAGATTAAGGTTCCTCATTGGCCTAGAGCTGAAATTTATGAAGGACCTATTGTGTGCTGCTGTGTGGGGTGTGAATAGTGCATTAATCTTGACTGTCACACAGGGTGTAGTAGGTATTACCGCTGGCCGCATGGCAGGGGTGAAGATCCCGATTGCTAATTAAGGTAAGTACTGCTAACCTAATTCCCTACCCTAACCCTTCTTTAGGGGTGCCTAACCCTAACTTCCCCCCATAGTGCCTAACCCTAGCCCCCCTCTAAGTGCCTAAACCTAACCCCTCCTTCCCCACAGCCTAAACCTAAGTCTCTCGGGGGGGTGCCTAACCCTAACCTCCCCCCCGGGGGGTGCCTAACCCTAACCCCCCTTCCCCTAGCCTAAACGTAACCCTCCCGGGGGGGGTGTCTGACCCTAAGCCCCCCCGGTAGCCCTAAAACCTAACCCTCCCCTCCGCGGCTGTCTGTGCCAGGTTTACCTTCATTCGGTATGCCGGGTGCAGGGCTCCCAGCATAGGTCTAATGACAGGTGTCAGGATTTCGACGCCTGTCATTAGTACCTTGCCAGTCGGGAAGCCGGCGGTCGGCATTTAGACCGTCGGCTTCCTGACTGCATCCCCTCTCGCAACCTGAGAAAAGGGTATGCAGTCAGGAAGCAGATGGTCGAAATGCAGACCGCCGGCTTCCCGACTGTGCAATCCCGACAGGGGACTAATGATAGGGGCATAATTTCATCCCAGTCTTAAGTTAGAGGTTTGCGTACCCCACCCACCCTCATAGACAAAAAATGTATAATATTGCATTGCATTTTTATTTCTTCAATTAAATTGTCCTACCCAATGCTGTTGATTTCTCCTCCCTTTGGCTATATATCTCTGAGGCTTTTGATGCTGTTACTGTATTCCAGGACCATTCTGGGAAACAGGTGTACGTAGTTATAGAGGAGGGTTTCCAAAAAAACAATGATTAAAAAATAAAATACGAGTATTTATACATACAGGGCCATAGCTAGAGTAGTGCGGCCGGTGCCATCGCACAGGGCACCACGGGTCAGGGGGCACTGTTTGGGCCTGTCAAATTTCTGTTTATTATCATTCTTGCTTGTAGCTTCCCATTATTTCATCCCCAGCATCTCCTGGCCTCTCCTCTTCCTTGGCCCTTCCCCATGAAGCCATGGCCCTTTTTTGGGTGCATTATGTCCCTTTGAAAAATGAGGGGGCGTCAATGCTCTTTCTGGCACAGGGCACCAAAAAGTCTAGTTACGGCTCTGTATACATACACACATAAAATATATAAAATTATTGCAATAGTAATGTTAGTATAACAGCTTTCCTTCCAAATATATAAGCCAATAAACATCTTATAGAGTAGGTAGATGGGGTCTGTAGTTAAAAAATATAATTCACTGCATAGGGAGGGCCTGCGCTTGGGGATGAGATCATCTCCAAGTGCCAGCTCACCATCGATGGCGGTGACGTCATAGACCCGGCATTAGGGCCTCCAGTCTGAAAGGGGTCTCAGGCGGGTCGCACCCGGGATCAATGTGTGCACAAATCCTGGGTGCAACCCGCCATTAGCTATGTGAAAGGGGTATAAGTAGTCAGTTATAGACCCAACCCAGGAATACTCAATACATTTTCAAAACACTTGCGTGTGTCTGAGATCGCTCCTGTGACTGCAAACGGGACGCATGCACGGTGCTCTTAGACATATGCACATGAAAAAATAAAACAAATTCATTCACCTGTGTCCGACATTGGCATAGCGTGTGATTCAGGCCCTCTATATCTGTATTTGCCCTCCAAGTCCTGTACTGTGCTCCCCCATCTACATGTTCTTTATTATGCTACCTACCCTCTCATGTTCCGTATTGAGCTCTCCCTTCTGTATGTGCACTTTTTCGTGCCCCAACTCTGTATTTCCTCTATTGAACTCCATCACACCTGCCTGCCCCTTTTATGTTCCTTATAGTGCTACTAACCCCTCCATCTGTAAGTTCTATTCACATTGCCACCCAATCTGTAGGTTCCTCAATGTGCTTCTCACCCCCCCATCTGTACGTTCTATTATGTGCTCACAATGTCTATATGTTCTTAATTGTGCCTATTGACTGTATTTGTACACCCCCAATTTGTTCTTTAATAAGTGCTTTATCACCCCTCCCCTCATCTGTGGTCTCGCAGCATGCATATGTAACTTACCTTACGCAGTCTTCTTGAGCTCCTCTGACAGGTGGCAGCAGTGTCACCATAGCAATCTTGCAGGGGGTAGAGATGCTGCCATTATATGCTGCCGAGGAGCCGGGAGTCGGGACCCAGGCATCTGGAGGAAGTGCCTTACAGGTGCTCATTATGACCGCCTCCTATGTGACGTCAGGCGGTAAAGAGGCACATGCCGGCGCGGAGGAGTGACTCTCTAGGCAGCGCAGGGAGGGCTTGTGAAGCCTTCTACTGCGCTGCTAGCCAGAGCAGATGAATGTTTCCGGTTTGCATTCTACAGGGGAACACAAATAGCAGTCGGCAGGTTGTGTCAACCGGGCCAGCTGACACATTATAAGCCAGCCCAGCAGAGGGGAGATTGGGACCGGCCCAGCGGGAGCTGTCCCGCTTTCCCCATGGCCCAATCTGCTCCTATCGGGGAGCATCTCCTCTTCTGGTCGCTGGGCATGTAATGCAGTGTGCAGCTGCAGCCACCCGGCAGCCCCTAGCTTAACCCTGCCCCCCGGCCCAGCCCGCCACTGATATCCACTCTACATTTCTGCACAATCACATCTACTTATTGAAGGTATTGAATTATGTAAGGCATTTTGTATGCATGGAGTGGTTTAAACTCAAAGGCTGGATCAGGATGTATCTTCCAGAAGATGGCAGTTATAGTATAGGGTTTTGTAGGTTGCTGGGCAGATTTCTTTGTGGATTTTAGTTAGGGGCGGGGACTTATATTGATCTGTCTGTTGTGATACAGTGTCTGCCTCTTTTTCCTTTGGAAATTCCTTTCCTCCCACCCTGTTTTAGTCCACTTTTGTTGTGGTGGAAAGAATGGTAGCAGTTCCATCTGGGGGTTGTTGTCAAGCTGCTTTTCCCAGTCCAAGTGGGCCTTTTTGTGTCACTGGGAGGGGAGTTTGGATACCTTGTGTTGATGGTGATGGGCTGGCAGTTTGTCCCCGTCTAGGCCTTGAGTTATTGTTGATGGGCTGGCAGTTGGCTACTATCTAGGCCTGTTCAGTTTCTGTTTGCAGAAGGCTTCATTGAGTTCTTGCCATTCTTTATTTGCCACCATACCTTATTTGAATTTTCAATAAGAAAGCTCTTTTTCCCCACCATTTAAGACTCCTATGTCTTCATCCTAGTTAAGTTGGGGTTCTGATAAATCTTGGGATGGGCAGGATGACATCAGCCTTTAGGGCGTTTAATTTGAATTATCTTCACTGTCTACACGCTGAAGTGATATAACATATATAAATAAAACCAAAAATGCTCTGAAATTGTAAGTTTTTTTAATTAAGCTTGAAATGTGATTTTAAAAATATATTAAAATATTTTATTTATTTTATTTTGTAAAAAAAAAAAACATACCTACTAGGGGTGTTTTGCATTTCCCTCTGTCCATAGGTACCCATAACAAAATCACTTCCCACCCCCTCATCAGAAATAAGAAAGAAAAGAAAAAGATCCCCAGCATTATTACCCTCCACCCCACTAGTTGTAATAGATTCCTGTGGCATAGCACCTATCATTACCCCCCATGACAATGGGAACCCAGTGTTTAGTGCTCCCCCCTCCCCATGTGTCACTGTACATTCATTTTATTTTTTTTAATATATCCTCCCCCTATTACCCTGCTTCCTGTGGCATGGCCCCGCCCCTTCGCCTTATTGCAGAGTGCAGCGGAGCATGGGCAGGAAGGACTGATCATCAGTCACCTGCAGCTGATCTCTGCACACACAGAGATCAACATATTTGTGCTCGGTCTTCACACTTTTAGTATGGCATCCTGGGGCTCAAATTTGGCAGTGATGTCAGTGGTCACAGACCGCAAAATCACTCCCAGGGGGCCTGAGCTGGAGGAGGAAGTCTGTTCTGCACATGTGCATAACACAAGGGGGATCCAGAGAAAAAGCACTAATGCATGAGATGCGACCTAATCAGTTAACACACTCCTGGCTGCAGTCGCATCTATGTTAGTGCCAGGCAAGGGGTTAAAAGATCTCTTTCCATGAAAGCCCTGCTTCACACGTCATCTTACGCTTGATATGAAGATACATATCTCCAGCGATCTATATACAGTATTCGCTGAACATGCAGCTGCTTCCTTTATAGCCGTTACACACTAGATGATATGTAGGGTGTACCAACCTTGTAAGCAGCGGGACCCGGCGGGGTGCCAGCATTGGCAAGTGCTTACACACTTGCCAATGGCGGCAGTGATGAAGCGACGGTGGGGGCCATGCTGCATTCGGAAATGTGACGACGTGCTGGAGTGCACATCGTCAGCAACATAGTTGTAACGATACTGCCTTTGAACCTTATGAATACCCCTGCCTATACCTTCTAATATCCTTCCTATAAACCTCTAAGGATGACGCTATTTTGCGTACGCAGTCATACAGTAAATAAAGACTCCAGACCTAGAAACTGTGGTTCCAAAGCACAAAATATTATTCAAGTAAAAAGTACAGTCAGTTACACGCTATGATCCTCACATAATCTTAGCGCAAAGAAATTATACAGACCCAAGTACAGTTATACATACGCAGCGCTCTCTGGTGCAGATGTAGGCATCAGCAAGAAACCCCTCGTCAATCAGTATTCAGCACGAAGACTAGGAACCCAGGGTCAGAGCACACATATTTATACCCCCCAGAAATAAACAATACAATAGAGAAGTTTGTTGCTAATACCATTGGTCCTAAAGGAGAGGGCATATTTTACAAGGCATTTAACATGTTCAAATAGACACATTCCAGCCTCTAACAACTGGTGGTCTCTGGTTTCCCGCCTCATGCAAATCCTAACAGTTGTTCATATAATTGTTGCTTGAAGTCTCTGTGGTCCATAAGTTGAGAATGCATGTTGCGATCTCTCCATCGATATTACCGGAATACTGTTGAGAGAGTACGCATCAGTACAATACCAAACATGGTTTACTTATCACGTATAAAACCTTAGTTACGAAATAATCTTTATTTCCTAACAATTATAATAAATGTGCATACTTGAATCTTATACCTTAAAGCTTATGGAACCTTGTATGTGAATATGTAATGTGTGAGTATGTGGGGTTTGATGTAAAGACGTTAGTTAACTTGGGGCAGATGCGTGTGCATGAAGCTAATATTTGGCGTTTTCATACAGAATCTTATACATTCGCTAATATGCGACTAGTTAACAGCGCTATTGTGCATATTAATGTGTGTATGAGAAATGGTGTAAGATGCAATCGCATGATGCCAATAGTAATATCGCCACATGTACTAAAGTGTGAGTTTATCTAAAATGGCGCTTAGGCGGCCATTCGCAAAATGGCATCTTGCGATCTCATTTCCAAGATGGCGTCTTGCGGCCAGTCGCAAGATGGCATCGCTGCGATCCAATTTTAAACTGATCTTGTCTCAGCCAATTATCCAGCTTCAACAGTGGGTACACACTACACAATATGGACGATATGTCAGCTGATCCGTCCAATAGTCTTTATTCTTTATTCATAGTAGGGGGCATCATTTAGCAGGTGCTTTTATCTGACCAAAAGGCCCCCTAAATAAACGAAACAGTTTGTGGATACATCAAAACCTTTACTTCCAGGGATGGTAGTGGCATTTACAGCATATATATATATATATATATATATATATATATATATACATACACGATCTCTTTGAGGAGAAGGCGGCACTCAGATGACTTTTGAAATAATGCAATCACACAGCCCAGTGATGTCAACGTTTCAGAACATATAATGTAGTTCTTTCGTCAGGATGACGTCATCCTGACGAAAGAACTACATTATATGTTCTGAAACGTTGACATCACTGGGCTGTGTGATTGCATTATTTTAAAAGTCATCTGAGTGCCGCCTTTTCCTCAAAGAGATCGTGTATATGTTTGCTACATTTTTGGTATGCAGGAGGGCACCTGATGCAGCTGCATCGTATTTCCAGCAAGGGAGTGCCGGCAGATCCAAAAGTATATATATATATATATATATATATATATATATATATATATATATATATATACTTATAAGAAATATTGTTTCTTCTTCTAATTAGTTTCTCTATCTACGCAGAGAAATATGGCCTTCCCAGAAACAAAATTGCTGCCATAATAATTCTGTACTGAGCGGCTGCTGTTGACTTCATCATCTGAGACTTCAAATTGGAAGGTACAACAGTACTTATCAGGTACAGCCATCTGTATATCATTCTTATTGTGTTGCTGTGTATGTAGAAAAGAATGAGAATTCTAATTTAGGGCCTGATTCAACTTGGATCGCAATTGCTAATGTGTACGCTATTGGTCAATTGTTGCATACTGCGCATGCATAAGCATCGCAGTGCGCGTCCGCATCCTCGCCATTGTGAACGCATGGACGCCATGCAGAGCAGTAGCAGACTGATTGACAGGCAAAGAGCGTTTAGGGGTGGTGACGCGGGGTGGTCGGGGAAACGCAGGTGTGTCTGTGCTTTGAACGCCGTTGCATGGGCGTGCATAAATTGGCCTGAGCTTTCCATGTACGTGATCTGGAAAGTTAGTAATTTGTGAGTAAGGTCTGACCTGCCGCAATGCTGGGTGTGGGATCGATGTCCTTCCATGTGTCTGATGTTTGGCCTGGTTTGGGCAGTGTTATGAATGTGAGAATAGGCAGAGGGCGTGTGTGTTTGTTATCCGTGCGACGGCATTGCGAATGCAGCATTTGCATACAGTATATTCGCCTAATGGTGCATACACACGGTCAGATCAGACAACGATAAAGATAACGTTGTCTGATCGAACATACAGCACAGCACCAACCCCCAAATGACTAAACGACCCGCGATCAATGATCGCAGGTCCCTATAGTAACCTGGTTGATATCGACCAGGTTGGACTCCTTGCCCGCGCATCGTCCGTCGTTTGGGGGTTGGAAGGGGCTAAAAGATGGACGATATAAACGATCTAATGATAAACGATATCGTTATCGTTTATATCGTCCTGCTAAATCTGACTGTGTGTATGCACCATAAGACCTGCCTACAGATTTGCACAAGAGTTAGCAACTGCGATCCAAGCTGAATCAGGTCCTTAGTAACTACTTATGAAGAAAACTTTCCTTTACGGGCTCTCCTAACAGAAAAATAAAAGTGATTGTTGGACTTGAATTTGATTTTTTTTCTGTTTTGACTTTAAAATACTTTAGACTTTGCAGATGTGTGATGTCTGTGGTTATTATTTACTGTTATTAGTGTGTTAGCGACTAATATTTATTTTAAGGTAGCTTGTATTTTCTTTTAGTACCTTATTACATGCAGTTGGAATGCCTTCTTCTGTACTATAATCAATACACATCCCCAGATGAGATAAATTGCAGTGCACAAGCACGGCCAATCAAAGAGCAACCTACGGTAATTGCTATTATTTCTACTGCCACATTTCCAAAAAATCAGCAATTGATTCTTCTCCATTTATAGGAACTGTAGGGTAGAATTACAGAGGCGTAGGGAATGGCTGATTGTGATTATAATTATTGGTCTGATAATTTTGTTAAATCAGCTTTGATCCATATATGCTGTGAGTTTTCAAGTAAGTTACAGTAAAAAGGTACAGTAAAAATGTACCCTCACCCAGATATATTTGTCCAGAATTCAAATGACACAAATCTGCAAATAATGAGATTATTGTCTAGTGAAAGCTGACCTGAATATGTCCACCTAATATCCACTCAATAGAAGTCTTCTTTAGGAACAAGGATGCACAGCAAACAACGAGGGTCTGCATACTAAAGGTCTATGATTGGCCATTTTAGATATGATTACACCTTCAGACTGAAAGCAGCAGTTACACACACAACAGGACGGATTAATGGTAGGTAGACAGTAATTTCATAATATGAAACACTAGGGAACTTAACACATATAATTTCAAGCAACAGAGTAGATATGATTACAACCCCCATAGCAACAATCAGACACTTCATTTATGGAATTTAATATGTTCTTTGGTAAATGTGGTTCCTTGTGTCTACATGCATTTAACCTTTTAAATGACATGGGTTGTACATGGAAATCAGACAGATTCTGAAATGGGTACAAAGCAAATAAAGCAAGTAAAGCTGGGTACACACTAGCTGATGGATGCCGTCGATCCGATAAATTCTCCATTCCAACGTATCGATTATTGGATTGGTGCGCACCCATACACAATGAGCAATTTCTTGCTCAGTGTGTACTCTCCTTTCATCTTTTGAATGATATGGGGTGGTTGTGAATGGAATGGTTATGAAGTCCTGGCAGCTGACCCCCCCCCCTTACCGCACCCTAAACCTTACCCTCCCGGGGGAATGCCTAACTCTAACCTTCCCCCCGGGGTGCCTAACCCTAACCCTCCTCCATATGGGTGCCTAACACTAACCTCCCCCCCAAAACCTAGCCCTAACCCACTACGCTCCCTAAACCTAATGCTAAGGGCATCTCAGACTTACCTCATTTGGGCTGGCTTCCTTCGGCGTTCCAGCATTGGGATTAAGATAGGCGTCTGTATTTCGACACCTATCTTAAGTCCTATGTTTGGATTTCCTTGTCGGTATTGAGACTGGCGGCATCGCGGCTGCCAATCTCATAACTACATCCCGTTGTGAACAATATCGTTTGTGCAGCACAAGCAATCTTTCTCCCCCAATCCGACAGTTGTAGGAGAGTCTGTAGCCATTTATAGGATTCAAACATTCCAACACTTCTGCAATCACACTATACAGTCATAAGGCCGATCAGCTAAATATCAGCTGATCGGCACGATCATTGATTAGTGTGTACCCAGCATAACTTTATATCTGGAATAAACCATGTTGCAATATGAGGGGTGTAGCTACATTTATTATTTTGCATACAAGGTAAATACTGGCTGCTGTTGCATGTAGACCACATATACTGGACGGGATCGGTATGAAACACCGCCGGACGCATGAAGACCGGCAACAGAAGATCCCAACAGGTAAGTTTTTTTAACTATTACTAACCCTCTTCCCCCCTAACCCTTACCCTCCCTTAGGGGTGTCTAACCCTAACCTCCCCTGTAAGTGCCTAAACCTAAGACCCCCTTCCCTACAGCCTAACCCTAAGCCCGCCTTCCCATAGCCTAACCCTAACTTTCCCGCGGGGGTGCCTAACCCTAAGTCGTCGTCTGCCGGGAGCCCCTAGCCTAGTCCCCCCCCCGCTTATCTTCGTTCGCTATGCCGAGCGTTGGGCTCCCGGTGTAGGTATAATGACAGGCATCAGGATTTTGACGCCTGTCATTAGTACCCTGCCGGGATTTGACAGTCGGGAAGCTGGCGGTCGACATTTCGACCATCGGCTTCCCGACTGCATCCCATACTGGACAGCTTTATATTTATACTGCACTTTATATTTCAGTCTGGACACTCCCCTCACAAATCTAAAGCTCTCTGCACATTTTAAATCTGCCCAACCTGCAGTGCAGCATGTTTTGCAAGGTTCAGAGTTACTTGCATTTATCTGCTTTATTCCCAAGTCAGAATCAGCCCCTTTCAGGGTCAAACATAGAATTAGTAGGGGGGGGATTTCCAAATGCTTAATTTTATAGCAATTGTGGCCAGCCCATGCAGAGAGAATAATTAGCAATTAACAAGCAATAGTCTGCCTCATGCCAAGTGCAGGGTATATAATACCTCAGACTTTTACAGGGCCAGCTATAACAGTAACTTATTTTAAGTGTAGAAGAAGGGTCAGCCCATCTGAGCTGAATGTTTTTCTTTGTTTTTTTAATAAATACATACATTATAGATGTATACATTATTATAGATGTTGATAGTACAAGTTGTAGGGGATAGAGTTTAAAAAACTAACTTTCTGTATCAAAATGTTATGGAACCCTAGGCAACAATGTGTAAATCCCCTAGAACCCAGGCTAGCGAGGTCTTCCACCACTAATAGCCACCCCCTGCTCCCTTAGAACTAGCAATGTAAGTGGATGCCTGGTCTTATAACTCGGGGTAGTAGTGGTTTATATGAATGACCAATGGGAACCAGAGGTTTAGCATGTGGAACAGTAAACCAATAAAAGTCAGTGGTGCAGCTTTAAGAGACAATGGTTTGGCTTGGAAACCGATGGTGTGGCACAGAGCTGATAGTATAAGTTGGTGACCAGATGGTGCGGCTTTGAGAGCCAATGATGTGACTTGAGAGTCGTTTGTGCAGTGTAGAGCTGGTAGTACAAGTTGAAGAATTGATGATGCGGCTTTGAGAGCCGATGATGCAACTTGAGATTTGACGATGCGGCTTGAGAGCCGGTAATACAAGTTGAACTGATGGTGTGGCTTTGAGAGCCAATGATGTGACTTGAGAGCCAGTGGTGCGGCTTGAGCCAGTAGTTCTAATGAAAGAATTGCTGTTGCGGCTTTGGGAGCCGATGGTGCGGCTTGAGAGTCAGTGCTGCGGCTTGAGAGCTGGTGCTGCGGCTTGAGTCGGTAGTACTAATTAAAGAATTGATGGTGTGGCTTTGAGCTGGTGGCAGCTTGGGAGCTGATGGAGCGGCTGGGAAGCCAATGTTGCAGCACAGAGCCGATAGTATAAGTTGGTGACCAGATGGTGCGGCTTTGAGAGCCAATGATGTGACTGGAGAGTTGTTGGTGCAGCTTAGAGCCAGTAGTACAAGTTGAAGAATTGATAATGCGGCTTTGAGAGCCGATGATGTGACTTGAGGGTTGACCGTGCGGCTTGAGAGCCAGTGATAAAAAATGAACTGATGGTGCGACTTAGGGAGCTGATGCTGCGGCTTGAGAGCCAGTGGTGCGGTTTGAGTCGGTAGTTCTAATTAATGAAATGCTGATGCAGCTTTGGGGGCCAATGGTGCGGCTTGAGAGCCGGTGCTGCAGCTTGAGAGCCGGTGGTGCGGCTTGAGTCGGTAGTACTAATTAAAGAATTGATGGTGCGGCTTTGAGCTGGTGGCAGCTTGGGAGCTGATGGAGCGGCTGGGAAGCCAATGGTGCAGCACAGAGCCGATAGTATAAGTTGGTGACCAGATGGTGTGGCTTTGAGAGCCAATGATGTGACTTGAGAGTCGTTGGTGTGGCTTAAAGCCAGTGGTGCGGCTTAGAGCCAGTAGTACAAGTCGAAGAATTGATGATGCGGCTTTGAGAGCTGATGATGCGACTTGAGGGTTGACGGTGCAGCTTGAGAGCCAGTAATACAAATTGAACTGATGGTGAGACTTAGGGAGCTGATGCTGCGGCTTGAGAGCCAGTGGTGCGGTTTGAGTCGGTAGTTCTAATTAAAGAATTGCTGATGTGGCTTTGGGAGCCGATGGTGCAGCTTGAGATCCGGTGGTGCAGCTTGAGCCAGTAGTACTAATTAAAGAATTGATGGTGCGGCTTTGAGCCGGTGGCAGCTTGGGAGCTGCTGGGGAGCCACTGGGAAGGCGAAGGAGCGGCAAGGAAACCGGTGGCATCTTGGGACCTGATGGAGTGACTGGGAAGCCAATGGAGCGGCTACGAAGTCGGTGGCAGCTTGGGAGCTTATGGAGTGGCTTGGAAGCCGATGGAGCAGCTACAAAGCTGGAGACGCTGGACTCAATCCAATCAGGAACAACAGGAATGCTGACCATGCAGCAGAGCCGAGAGATCCACAAAGAATGCTATAGTCAGAGAGGTGGCAAAAGGCCAGCAAGCACAAATAAGGAAAGGAACCAATCAAACCGTGTAGTGGATAACATGTGACATCCTGCGGCATCCAGATCGCTTAGCAAACGACGGAACTGGAACAGCACTCCCAGACGGTGGTAAATTACTAATCGTGACCACGACTTATAACACAAACATATTTATCTCATATAAATAGCATAAGTGGTCAGGAAAAGGTTAAACATCCCATGATAAGAATATATACATACTATGACAATTTATTGATTTATTTATTACCAGTTATTTATATAGTGCACACATATTCCGCAACGCTTTACAGAGAATAAATGGCCATTCACATCAGTCCCTGCCCCAGTGGAGCTTACAATCTATGGGCCTGATTCAGACCCACTCGCGAGCGGCTGTCCGCTCGCAAGTGGGTCGATGTTATGGACTGAGCATGCGCACGACGGAGGGAGCTCCGTCGTGCGCATGCGCCAGACGCGACGAGCGAAGGAAAGTCCTTCGCTCGTTGTGTCCGATCAAAGGGGGCGTGCTGTCAATGTTGATTGACAGCACGCCCCCTTTGGTGGGCGTGCCGGGGGCGTGCCTCCCTGACGGGGGCGTTCCCACGGGAACGTCTCCCGTCAGAAGCCAGCCCACTGACATCACTAGTGATGTCAGTGGGAGTGATTTTGGCTCTGATAGAGCCAAAATCACTCCGGAGCTTGCGGTTGAAAACCTCAACCGCAGGCTCCGGCTCGCAAATTCGATGGTCGCGATGGTCTCGACCATCGCGACCATCACAATGCACGCTCGTATAGCCTGTGGGTGGTGACCCACAGCTATACGAGCGTCCAGGAGGACGCTCCATGAAAATGGAGGCCGGCCCTCATTCAGAGCGTGCGCTCTGCTCAGAGCGTCCGGCTCTGAATGAGGGCCCATATTCCCTATAACATGCTCACAAACATACACACTAGGGTACATATTGTTAGAAGCCAATTAACCTACCAATATATTTTTTGAATTTGGGAGGAAACTGGAGTACCGGGAGGAAACCCACGCAAGCACAGGAAGAATATACAAACTCCACACAGTTAGGGCCGTAGTTGGAATTGAACCCATGACCTCAGTGCTATGAGGCAGTAATGTTGTCTGTGCTGCCCAGGAGATTGACTCAGGGCCTGACTCAGAGCCGCTCGTAAGCGTCCGCTCGTTCGCTCTGAGCGATGCTTGCACAACTGCGCATGCGTATGGTTCGCAATGCGCATGCACAAACCAGTCATTGCGGTCGGAAATCGTGCGCTCGTAAAACAATGAGGGGCTGCTAATTTGATTGACAGAATGTACCGTTTGTGGGAGGTAACAGGGGAAGGTGCTTGAAAACGGGGGAGTGAAGATCCGAACGCAGGAGTGCCTAACGGTCAAAACGGCATTTAATGGGAGTGCATAATTAGTAAAGGAGCGTCATCGACCACGTCACTTGGTTGTCTTTTAGCCTGAACTGCTCGCAGTGATAGCGGGAAGTAAATCCTACCACAAGCACTGCAAGCAGTTAAGATGCCTTTCGATGTTCCCGATTAATCTAATAAATAACGGAGATGACATGTGATGCGAACTGCAAAGGAGCGTCTTTACAAAATAGCGAGCGCATTTTTCGGACGTTCACTCAGACAGGCGTCAACACACCGCAAAGAGCGAGCGCTCAATTTAAATATCCAGCCCCTTTTTAAGAACGAGCGTCCGCAAATAGCATCCGGGTCTGAATCAGGCCCCGAGCTTTATAAGCACACATTTTCCCACCTCATGTTAAGATGCCTGTCTCTTCTTGCTGACAGCTGCTCTCTGGTGTGCTGAATGAATACTCAGAACTACAAAGACAGCTAACTTGGTAGAAAAAGCTATGTGTGGCCGTAGTTCTCAAAAATTCATATTGTATTCTACTGATATTGTGGTCATGATTTGAGGAGGCAACTCTAATCCCCCCCCCTTTCTGTATTGCCTATGCCTCTATTGTACTCTCTATAGTGTGTTACTTTTTCATCACAATTTTGAGTGTGGTATCATATATATAAAATTCATTGGTCTGTTTGTATGCTTTGTTATGCATTTGGACACCCCTGCACCATTTTGGATGAAACCAATGTGAGATGGTCCAGTTGGATCCTGGCCTGGATTTATGGGGGTTAGGGTCCTGGTCTTTGACCCGGGGAGCCTGTTCTGAGACTTCCACTGGATGGATTTGGACTAAGGCCCTGATTCAGACCCACTCGCGAGCGGCTGTCCGCTCGCAAGTGGGTCGATGTTCTGCACGGAGCATGCGCACGATGGCGGGAGCTCCGTCGTGCGCATGCGCCAGACGCGACGAGCGACGGACTTTCCTTCGCTCGTTGTGTCTGATCAAAGGGGGCGTGCTGTCGATGTTGATTGACAGAAGCCGGCCCACTGACATCACTAGTGATGTCAGTGGGAGTGATTTTGGCTCTGATTGAGCCAAAATCACTCCGGGCCTTGCGGTTGAAAACCTCAACCGCAGGCTCCGGCTCGCAGTTTCGATGGTCAAGACCATCGCGGCCATCAAACTGCACGCTCGTATAGGCTGTGGGTGGTGACCCACAGCTATACGAGCGTCCAGGAGGACGCTCCATAGTTATGGAGGCCGGCCCTCATTCAGAGAGTGCGCTCTGCTCAGAGCGTATGGCTCTGAATGAGGGCCTAAAACTTCACAGAGTGGTAACATTGGATCCCAGGGCCGGCACTTCCACTAGGCAGCTTTAGGTTGCTGCCTATGGGCACCGGCCACTAGAGGGCACCGTAAATTTACTGACAGTGATTGACAGGCACCTTATTACGAGCGGCACACTGCACCCCTGTAGGTCCATAGGAGCATTCTGTAGCAGGTGACCGCCCGGCAGACAGTGTCCACCTGGGGACCGCGGCCACCGCTTATCCTCCAGCTACTGTAGCCTACCTACAGTCCACTCGAGCTGGGCACATGATGACTGAGAATGTCTGCGCTGCACTTAGTGACTGCCCGGCGGTGTCCGCCCGGGCTGGGACCGCAGGCGCAACCAGCGGCCCACAGCATATCCTACAGCTCCTCCAGACAGTCCCCTCAGGCGGCTGCCGCCGTCACAGTCACATGACTGAGAATGTCTATACTTGGTGGTGACTGCCTGGCGGTGTCTGCCTGGGGACCGCAGCCACCGCGCTATGGGAGGTTGGAACTGAGAGACAGTCTGTCTCTGAGTCCGACTCCGCACTCCCCGGCCAGCCCCTCCCTCCAGGCTCCAGCAGCAGCTTCAGGGTGGCACAAGGCAGACTGCATCACATGCCCCGGGGCGGGGGGCTTTAAAAAGTGTTGATGTGCTGCCTGGCTGCCAGCCAATCACCCACGGGCCACCCCTGACCCCCTAGTAATTTTCCCTTTGCTCCTCCTCTTCCTCTCAGAGACGAGGAGCAGGGAATAATCAGGGTGTTACCCGGGCAAATAGCAGTGTCTGCAAACAGTATGTAATAAAATCATTTAATCATTCATTTATATTTAGCATGACAACAATATAGTAATACATTTATATTTTAATAACATGCAATGTATAATGTATGTTGTGTGTTGTGTTGTGTCACTGTCAGTAAGTGCATTGGTGCTGTAGAAAGACAGTATATAATATTATTATATACTGTCTACAGCAGCACCATTACACTTACTGCTACACACACCTTACCAAACATACATACATACAGTACATACATACATTACAAGTGTTGTTTTATTTATAATAAACTGTATATTATATATATTAACACCATGCATGCTGAGTCACTCAATGTATATATAACATACAGTATATAGTATATATATTATCAAGAATCTGTGCTGTATCTTGTATGTGGCAGGGAAGAACATAAAAAAAATAATGAGATTAAAGTAAATATGTAAATTAAACTTATGGTGCACACACACAGGGCCTGATTCAGACCCGGACGCAAGCGGCCGTTCGCTCGTAGTCCGTATGAGTGGAAATATGTAAAACAAAGCGCTCGCATGTCTGATCGCTCGTAGCTAGGCTTCCGCCCCATATTCACCCAACCCCTCCTCTAGCTAGCGAGCGTTCAAAATAGTGAGCGCTCTACTCGTCTTTGGTTGATGTCTGCGCTCGCACAAGTAATTTCCGGAAGTTGGCTTGTCAGTTTTCGATTGCCTTGTTTCTCGTTCTGCAAACATACTTGAATCGATTGGTGGCAATCACCATATTAAGTTACTTAATTGAACCTCAAATGTTTTCAATCTTGTTTTTTTTTTGAATGTCAATAAACTTTATTGTTTGTATTGTTTGACATTTGTTCCACTGAACCCGTACGGTTATAAGGACAAAGCAGACTTATAGTATAATTCCAAAGAATGTTTTCCTTTTTGGTTTACAAATAGATTATATGGTTATTCCGTTTGTTCTGACCTTTGCTAACACATCTAAATGCATCAAGCCAATCAAAAGTCCCAATATATTTTGGTTTTTTTTTCACATGACTCACACATTAACCAATAGAATTGTTCCTTTTAATTATGAAAGTACATTAGCCAATCAGATTTTTCTTGTACCTTTATTAAAACTGTTTTGTGTGAAAAAAAATCATTGCCATCATGAGAGCCAGTGCGTTCACACGCCGTGAGTTGCTGGTCCTTACTGAAGTAATGGACAAGAGAATAACCACACGCCAGCCCCCCGTCACTAATATAATGAAGCGGCGGGCGTACGCGGAGGTGCGGCATCGTCTGCGTTCCATGGGCTACCGCCGGAACATCGGCCAGTTGGAGTGCAGATGGTCTGATCTGCGACGCAGGTCACCACGCCTACTCGAGTCTCTCTGGCTGCGGATCCGTCGGCATAAGTGTATATGTGAATGGTTTAATCTTAATCTTATTTGCATAATGTACTTTGCTAATGTAAATTATCATTAATGCGTGTGCATGTTTGCAGTATGGCCTTGTTTTGTTTAAAATTATACCTTGTATTTGTGTATGTGAATTTAGGCTAAAGTTTTTTTTTTAATTTTTTAAATGTATGCCAATTTAGTTAATCTTTTGAACTATCCATCATTTAGGTCAAGAGCGGATAGTGAGGCGGCGAAGAAGGCCGGCCCGACCCCTATCCCCCATTCCAAACCTCTCTTCCCTTGCCCACTCCTCCCCAAATTCATCACCCTCCCCTGACCTTGCCATCCATATTCCCCCTCCCTCTCCTGGCCCCCAATCCCAAACCACCCCTCCCTCCCCTGTCATACCCATCCATATTTCTACTCCCTCCCCTGATCCACCCTCTCCATGTTCCACTCCCTCATCTCTTTCCCAACTGACCCCTCCCACATCACATCTTCATTGGCCGACATCATCCGAGGATGAGATTGGCCACTCTGCCCCAGTTCTGGATGCTGCAGGTATTTATTTATTTTTTGTGGAAGTAATGTTCTGAAATGTGCCCTATATGCATACACTTTGGATTCTTGTATTTGTTTTTTTGTTTTTTTGACATTATATTTCTTTTTTATCCATTTTATATGAATTTTAAATTTGCCCTGTGTACCTAAAAAATTCAGTTTAGTACAAATTGCTATTTTTTAGTTAGAAAATAAATGTTGGTTTAACATTGCGCATATGACACATGCCAAACCACTACCACTTGTGTCTTTCATGTTTTTTTTATTAATTTTAACATTGTCAACTTGTGTTAGGCTTACTTCATGCAAATGTTTTTGTTCTAACCACTGTTATATTTTTTTTTAAATTGTTTTTTTTTTTTAACATTTGCTTTGTGGTTGAAAGTTTACAATGTGGAGTTTTTTTTAATAAATTAGAAATGTTTGCCCCATTTTGCATGGTATCTTATCTTGTTTTATATGTTAATCCTAATGACCATTTGAAAAAATATTAATGTGTACATTTTAGTAATACACACATTTCTCTTTCAACAGAGGCACGGATGCAGAATGATGCAATATTTGAGGAAATTGGGCATCTGCGTGGCCATATTATTGGCATTCTGGCTTCTTTGGACCATTTGTTGGCCTTAAGGAGGGCTTAATTCGGCTTTATTTGGTGTGTTACAGTTGGTCATTTTTTTTTCTAAAAAAAAAAAAAAATTGGTTAATAACTCTCTTTCCTTATCTCTAACATTTTAATCCCTGGATAAATAATACATTTGCATTTGTTGAATGTGTTTTGACATTTTGAAAAGGAATATTTGGAAACTCCAAGTAATTATGAAAGTGGTCATTTTAATACCATTACATTTAATAAGCATTTTTTCAAATTCCTTAACACTCATTATGGTTTTTTTTATATTTTTATGGATACATTTACATAAACGTGTTTGTATTAGTCTTTCCCTCCATACTGCTTCGCCATAATACCTTTTTTTATAAAAAATAAAATAAAAAATAAAACCTGTGTAAAAAGTGAATTTTGCACAAAACATTTTAGCCACATTTGCAACAGTTTACACTTGGGCCAAAATTAAGGTGGTATTGTCCCATTTTTAAACTCCCAAAATTTTGTGTAATTTATCGTAAAAAAAACAAACACATTTTTCAAATCAAACATTTAATAAACACAACACAAAAACACTTAATATACATTTTAAAAAAAAGGACATCAAGAACTGGTTGTAAATGTAGCATGCCGACATGTTTCCACAATTCATGGTAATAATTCATTTGTCCAGATGTAAAATCCCATTTTGGAACATTTTTGTCACAGTCGTTTATTTTCAGTTAGTATGCAGGTTGTTTATTTGTTGGTAAAAAAGAGAAGAAAAATAAAAAAAAATTAACACTTTGGAAATTTAACACTCAAAAATTATCATATTACATATGTTTGATTAACTAAATGATTGAAAAAATTACCTGAAAAAACGTGCCACAACCTCATCACGTATGGCACTCTCCTCCGACCAACCTCGGGGGGGCCATCCTTAGGCAAGGCATCCTCTGGCTGCATTGGGACACCACTCCTTATGGCGTTGTTGTGAAATATCCCACACAGGACCTCAATTTTGGAAACCATAGCCGGCAAACACATTAGGTCGCCACCAGAGCGGTGGAGGCATCTAAATCGGCCTTTTAAAAGGCCAATGCAGCACTCCACCACCTGCCTGGTGGCAGTAAGTGTGGAATTATATTGACTTTATGGCCCTAGTGTAGGAACTAAATAAGGAGTGAGCAGCCAGGGCGTGCAAGGTAACCACTGTCTCCTGTGAAAATAAAAAAAACATCAGTACAATTTAAAAGTCAACAGTGTTTGTTTTTAAAATTAAGTGTACCACTTACCCAGAAGCCACGCATCACCAGCTTGTAGGTTGTTTAATTTGTGCCAACGCCCTGATTGCTGGATGACAAAAGAATCATGTGCACTTCCGGGAAATTTGGCATTCAGGGACAGGATCTAGAGGGAGACATCACATACCACCATTACATTCATTGAATGGAAATGTTTTCGGTTCCTAAATATTGCCTCCAGCACTGCTGGGGGCTGAAGTGGTATGTGAGTGTTGTCCACAACCCCTATGATGTGTGGGAAGCCTGCAATTTCGAAAAAATTTTGCTTAACCACATTAAGGGACCCCATATCCAATGGCATATTAATAAAATGATGGAGGTGCTTAAATATGGCATCCATTACCGCCCTCAGGATCATTGAAAAGGAGGATTGCGAAATTCCCGCAACTATGCTTACTGTGGTCTGGAAGGATCCTGAGGCACAAAAATGTAACATCAACATTAACTGTGTAAGTGGTGGTATTGCTGTTGGATTGTTAATTTGCCTTTCAAGATCACTCTCTATTAATGAAAGAGTGTCTAGGATGATTTTGGGTGGTAGGCGGTAACATCATCAGGCATTCCAAAAAGGGTGACACGTGTTCGAAATATCTGGGGCCTTGCAAGCCTACGAGGCCTACGCCTAGGAGGATGTCCAGGTTGGTCGGGGTCTGGGACCATTGCCACTATAATTCGCCCAACATCAATCTGAAATGTTAGACAATGTAGATATGTTTGCGAAATTTAAGAATGTTAAAATATATCTTTTTTTCATATAAAGAAGAATCTTACAGGGTTGGGCAGTGACATCTTGCAGTAAACCTATGATTTAGATTTTGTAAAGAAATAAAAAAATTTATTTAAAAAAAACAAGATAGGCTAAGGCCAAAATATCAAGAATGCATGCACTACACAGATGATGTTGAGTTATTCTTGGATTCTACAGTAAAATTGTAATGTATGCTTAACCCACAGACAGGAGATGGTCAAACTATACGCAATACATTTAAAAATTAACGCTTAATGGTGCGCTTAACCCACAGACAGGAGATGGTCATACTATACGCAATACATTTAAAAATTAACGCTTAATGGTACGCTTAACCCACAGGCAGGAGATGGTCAAACTATACGCAATACACTTAAAAATTAACGCTTAATGGTACGCTTAACCCACAGACAGGAGATGGTCAAACTATAAACAATACATTTAAAAATTAACGCTTAATGGTACACTTAACCCACAGACAGGAGATGGTCAAACTATACACAATACATTTAAAAATGAACGCTTAATGGTACGCTTAACCCACAGACAGGAGATGGTCAAACTATACGCAATACATTTAAAAATTAACGCTTAATGGTACACTTAACCCACAGACAGGAGATGGTCAAACTATACACAATACATTTAAAAACTAACGCTTAATGGCACGCTTAACCCACAGACAGGAGATGGTCAAACAATATCAATACATTTAAAAAAAAAAAAAAAATGGCATTGCAAAACCAACATGTTTTTAGGTACACCAATCTGCATAGCGTGACCCCTAAAAAAACCTAGAAAAATGTAGAAATAAAGGGTTATAATGTAGAAAAAAAAACACTTACCACACAAAGAGGAACACACCAAAATAAACAAAATCCCAAAAACCAAACGAAAACAATCCAAAAACTAAATAAAAGCAAAGTAAACACGTATTAACATTTAAAATGTGAAAAATATTACCAAGTTATAATAGACCCAAATTAAAAATAACAAACTTACCTCCAAAAATAATAAAAAAATGTATGAAAAAAAAACACAAAAATGCTAACGAAAAAACCAAACCAAACACAAATCTCAAAACAACACACTCCAAACTCTCCGCCCAAGACCACGACTCCGACTCAAACTCCAAATCCAAATCCAACAACTCCAAACAACCCACCCCGAAAGAAGGCCACAAAAAATCCTTAAATAGCCTGAACTTTCCCGCTCAAATCAATAACGCACAATAGATGCGCAAGCATAATGCACATGCATCTATAAAAATGTCACGAGAGCCCACAATGGGTCTGCTGAATTCAAGTGTCTCATCATGACCACTGAGCAGTAGCAAAGCCAAAATCTAGGAACTCATAGTAATTACCTCAAAAATTAAAGTTTCAAAAAAATATAACAAATAGACAAATAATGTTTATTTTTTACCTTTTTGAAAGGTGTGGAGACTGAGAATGAGGAGGCTGCGGGGCCTAGTACCAGGCCAGGGCCAAACGCAAAAGGCAGCCTCAATTCGCAAGAAAGGAGATGGAGGCTTTGGTGCAAATGTGCATCGATAACCTGGCACAGACACCACGAAATATGGGTGCAACTCAGAGATGGAAACTGTGGGAGGAAATAGCCAGTGCTATCAATGGGGTTGGTGACTTTGTCCGTTCAACCAAAGAGGTCAAACGCCGGTACGTAAATGCTGTAACCTAGTTCCAAAGTTTTATTTTTTATAAAAAAAATATAACCCTACATTTTTTACAACAGATAGAGCGACTTCAAATATCGGCTAAAACAAAAATTGGCAGATAGGGCTAGGCATGCAGGGGGGACAGGTGGTGGGCCAACCCCTGTGTCACTGGAGCTTACAGATTTGGAGGAGCTGGCACAGGGGTGTGTGCAGGAAGAGGAGGTGTTTGGCATGTCCAACATGGACACAGACATGCCAGACTTTGCGGCTCCACATGTTGCTGCAGGTAAATAAAGTTTCAAATGTACTAATTTTATTTTTTTACAATCTTTTCCACACAGGCACAGAAGAGGACGAGTCTGCTCCAGAGGTGAGCTTTGGCCACAGTAGATCTGCTGGCTCCGCAGGGGAGGAAGCAGTATATCCGGCTGGGGACCCTGTGGCAGACAGTCCAGGGCATTCCCCCTCGCAGGCAGTGGCCCTCCTCACAGATCTCAATGAAAAAACAGATAAGAGCACTGAGATTCTGATGAGGATGGACACCAATCTGCTACGGGTGGCGGACGCCCTGGAGGAAAATGCTGCAGCCAATGTGAGAATAGCAAATGCCCTGGAGCAGCTCGTCTGCCTGTGCTTGTTGGAGCCGCCCTTCCTTCCTGCCGGAACATCAGGTCCCTCCACTTCTGGCGCAACATCGGCCATCCCTCAAAATGTGCCTAGCCCTATGCCTAGGCCAAAGGCAACAACATCTACCTCTGGCCAGGGCAGGCACAGGAGCACACGGACAAAGTCATGCTCCCAGCAACACCAGGCCAAGCGGACGTTGACAGCACTGGCTAATTTCCACAAAATCCATCTCTGTGTTTGCCCCATATTTGTACACCCCAAAACTTCCCTCTCCTTTCTTGTGATATTTTTATTTTGTAATATTTTTTATTTGTGCAATTGACACTAATTTCCTTTGTGGCTGACCCAAACAAAAAAAAATTGTAAAAATTACATTAATAAATTTTTTCTGCAAATCCAAAAATAAAATAAAAACATTGCTTTGAAATTTCATTATCAACTGGGTAAAAGGGACTGCAACAAACATACTTAAATACATGAGAAAGATCATATACTAAGATATTTGCTCCACAAAAAAAAAAAGGTAACAGGTAAGTAAACAATAACACAAGCTAAGCAATTAGTAGTTGATTGTCTTTGTGTATTTAAACCAAAAAAAACAAACCAAAAAAAAATAAAAAATAGGTGATTGGTGTTGTACTATAAAAAAACTAAGGAAATGTGCCAACAACATGCGTACGAAATATAGCAAATAAAACAAGCACATTTCAAATAACAACAAATGAAAAATTTATTAGGTGATTTCCAAACATACAAACAAATAGCATCACAACATGCGTTCCAAATTTAGCTAATAAATCAGGGCCATTGCACATCACATTATAACAAGTGATCCAATTATTAGGTGATTGGTCTTGTGCCTTATTAAGGAGAATAGCAAATCATCGATTCGCTAAGGGAGCTACGAAGACACCATCGTCTTTGCAAGATCCAATACCTTACCGCAAGCTGAACGAGCAGTCATAATGGAAACTGGATCACACAGTGACGTATCACAACTTCCGTTCAAATATTGCGCTCGCACAAGATAATTAATGTATTCCCAAAAAACGGCTTGACACGCCTGCGTTTTCAAATCTCCACCCCCGTCACCACCCATAAACGGACCATTCTGTCAATCAAATTAAATAGGTCACTTCCTGCTCGCTGTGTATACAAGCGAAAGAAAACTGACCGCAAAGATACGGCCGCACATGCGCAGTGATAACCGAATGCATGCGTGGTTGGAAAACATCGAATGCGTACGAGCGAATAACGAATTGCGTCCGGGTCTGAATCAGGCTCACAGTACGATCAGACAACGATAACGATATCTCTGTCTGATCGTCCTGCACCCTCCCTGGTTTGCTGGATGATCGATATCAATCATCCAGCAAACCACCAATTCCTCAACTACCCGTGCATCGATGGTCGTTTGGGGGTTGGTAGGGGCCAAAAAATGCACAATTTCAACTATATGATTAATATCGTTATTGTTCAAATCGTGCATTTTAATCGTAACGTGTGTACGCACCATTATTTTAGCTGGCACTGGCTTTACATGTGGCATGGGGACTAGTATGGTGGAGGAGGGGGGTAATCTTTGTTTGTGGCGGGGCACTGTCTGACTCGGCAAGCAAACAATAGCTCAGCAGTAAAACTCATAAATGCATTAGATTTACACAAGAGTACATAGCTATATACCAGTGACAGAGAGGTATGCTGCAGGGAATAACATAAAAAGAAAATAAATCATAATACCAATTAAGAAGAAATATGTATGGAACTTTTAAAACTAATTGTAGTCGCTGGCAGCTTTACAGCGGTGGTGGTCAGAGCCGTAACTAGACTTTTTGGTGCCCTGTGCCAGAGAGAGCATTGGCACCCCCTCCCCCCATTTTTTAAATAGGGACAGAAGATAATGCACCTGAAATAGGGCCATGGGGAAGGGCCAAGGAAGAGATAGGGGAGGCCAGAAGATGCTGGGGATTAAAGAAGCTACAAGTGAGAATGAAAATAAACAGGAAAATTGACAGGCCCAAACAGCGCCCCCTGCGGTGCCCTGTGCCATGGCACTGGTCGCACTACCCTATTTATGGCCCTGGTGGTGGGGGATATGGTGGAGGGGAGTAATATTCTTTGTTTGTGGTAAAGAGCTGAATCATTTATCAGCAAGCCAATAATGCATAACATGTTTTAATAATACATGTTATGTATTATTGGCTTGATGATAAATGCTAATATTGCATTCATTTAACTGTAGTATTGGTTTGAGATGTGCGGTTCGAGTTTCATCCAAACCAAACACACCTGAACTTAGGGGTTCTGAGTCGCATAGAGTCCCAGTTTGGAATCACTTTAGGCTCCAAGTAGAAGCAAGTCCCAGCTTGGGTCTTCTCGCAATTTGGAACTCAGATTTAAAAACTGGATCTCACGAGTTTTGGATTGCATTTAAGTGTGATGTGTTCAAAATTGACTGGAAATAGCTGGAAATGAATGTTATTGATGTTAATACCAAAGGAACAGAAACAGGTCCAAATTCAACAGAAGAGCACAAGCTGTGGAAAACAAGCTGCTTGAGTGCTGGGGTATATTCCAGATTGGGCTGCTACTTTTGCGACTCGGTACCTGCCATAAAAGTGGAAATGGCACTGTTGAGCAGTAAAAGCTATTTTAAACAATTTACTGCAGCCACTTGTCCACAGACAGAGATGAAGCCTGGACACCATTGACCATATACATCTGCATCAGAAATCAGTGCATCTCGACTGCAGGACTGCCATCTCACCTGGAGGAAGTAAGACTTATCATTATTATTTAACACTGTATACTGAACCAACTTGTACATGTTAAAAAAATATATTTTCTAAAAAAAAAACATTTTAAGGGCATGAGTTGGAGTTGTAAATACAGTTATTATCTAATGTGTGCACATACATTAGATAGTTAATTCTCATTTTTAGGGCTGTTATTTCTAAATGATAGTTTGGGGGTTCACTAATGTTATTCTGGGCCTGCTTCCATATGTGGAAGAAGTAAATTATGGAAAGCTCACTCTGTGGCTGATGTTTTTTACTTAAAAGTTCCCTAAAAATGTTTAATTAATCCAAAAAGCTTCTAAAATACATAGGGTATTTTCCCTTATCACACAAGTTGCAGATTTCCAGTAGCCCACTTCGATTTCTCATCAACACTGATTCTAGTTTAAACATATTTTTGGTACTGAGAGCTGTAGTTGCCAACCTGGAGCAAGTCTTCTTTTCTTGAGAGGAACATTTGAGAAAGATAGGATTAAGTGGGGCTATAATTGTAGTTTAGCAGAATTATGCTTCTTCAGTGTTTTGCATTCTGTTAGAAGTGGAGAACTTGCATGCTGTCTTATTGGATTCGGTTAGGTATACTATGAAATGTGAGTTATTTCTGTATATCTTTATGAGAACACTACAGCAAAAAGGTTTATTTTTTTCAGTTGAATTTCCACCATGGCAGACAGAAAAAAAAATAATCTGGAGCACAATTTCGTAAACGGAGGGCTGAAAAGGAAAAGGATCTAGCCAAGCAGGAAGGTTCCTTTCTCAAGTATCTTCGGCCACAACATCAGGATGATGACGGTAGCTCTACTTCAAATATTCAACCTGAGACTGAAGCAGAGAAAACAGTTTTGTCTACAGTCTCAGAAGCTGACATAGAGTATGAGGAACATACTCAAGGTTTTGAAGAGGAACCATCTGAAGTCCAGCCAGATCAAGAGGTGATAGAAAGTGAAAGTAGTTCCAGCTTCAACTATAGTGACCCAGCTACTTGAATAAAATGTAATGATAATATGCGACAAATTTTGGTGGAACATGGGCCAGAACAGGTTCAACAGTTTACATTTCCTAAAGATGCCAATCAGAGAAGATTTCTAACTAATCATTACAAAAGAAGACATCCTAATGGAGAAGTAATGCATCGTCAGTGGCTACAATATTCTATAACAAATGACTCTGTATTTTGCTTTTGTTGCAAGTTGTTTAGTAATTACACCAACCCATCATCATCATCATCTCTTTGTGATAAAGGTTCAAAAGATTGGAAAAACATCACTGCAATTCTCTCACTGCATGAGAGAAGTAATGCACATTTGATACATTTTCAAAACTGGAAAGAGCTTGAATTACGATTGAAAAGCAAAAAAAAAAAATGATGAAGAAAATATACGCCTAATTAAACAAAAGGAAAAGTACTGGCAACAAATCCTTGAACGACTAATTGCTTTAGTGAGAGTTCTCGGTATGCAAAATCTGGCCTTACGTGGAACAAATGAAAAATTGCAGAACAGCTGGAAATGGGAACTTCCTGAAATTTATTGAATTCCTTACTTTGTTCGACCCCGTAATGGATGAACATAGTCGTCAAATAAGAGATAAAGAGACCCATGTGCACTATCTTGGTAAAGATATACAGAATGAACTTATTCAACTATTATCCAACACCATCAAAGAAGAAATTCTTAAATCTGCTCAGGTTGCCAAGTATTTCTCAATAATTATTGATTGTACACCTGATGTAAGCCACATTGAACAAATGACCATGGTTCTTCGCTTTGTGAACATAGCTTCATTAACTGATGATTGCGAACCTGTACTCATAAAAGAACATTTCTTAGGATTTTTGCCACTAAAGTAAACAAGTGGTGCTGGTATGACAGACATCATCCTTCACCAGTTAGAAGAAATGTCATTACCTCTAGTAAATTTACGTGGTCAAGGCTATGATAACGGTAGCAACATGAAAGGGAAGGAAAATGGTGTGCAACGAAGAATCTTGGATCTTAACCCAAGAGCATTGTTTGTTCCTTGCAGTGCACATTCTTTGAATTTAGTTGTGAATGATGCTGCCAAGTGTTGTTTGGAGGCCACATCTTTTTTTTAGCTTGTACAACATGTTTATGTGTACTTCTCAGCATCCACACGCCGATGGGCAGTTCTAATTCACAATGTGCCTAGTCTTACAGTTAAGTCATTGAGTGAAACAAGATGGGAAAGTCACATTGATGCCTTGAAACCTCTTTGCTTTTAGCTCGGTGATATTTATGATGCCTTGATTGAAATCTATAATGACAATACCCTAACGGGAGCATCTGGCAACACCTCAAGAATAGAAACACAAGGCCTTGCAAAAGGCATTTCTACTTTCAAGTTTGTGGTTTCTCTAATGGTTTGGTATGGTATATTGTTTGAGGTCAATATGACTAGCAAACTGCTTCAGGTGAAGGAATTTGACATACACAATGCCATTAAACAACTGAACGCAACAAGGAATTTTCTTGTAGACTGCAGGAGTGATGAAGGGTTCGGGAAAGTGCTGGAAGAGGCTGGTGAACTTGCTGAGTCATTCGGGATACCAGCACAGTTTGAAGCAGTTCCTGTTCGTATTAGTAGAAAGAGGAAGCAGTTCATATATGAAGCAGAGGATGAGCCTATTCGGAATCCTAAGGCAAACTTCAAAGTAAACTTTTATTTTGCAGTGCTTGATACAGCTATATAATCAGTTGAAGATAGATTCACACAGATGAATCAAGTTAGTTCTGTGTTTGGCTTCCTCTATGATGTTCATAGTATACAAAATAGAACAACAATGCAAATTATGGAAGATTGTTGCAAGTTGGAGCAAACTTTACAACATGGGGATTCCAAAGATATTGATGCTTCTGATTTATGTTGTAAATTACAAACTATTGCAAGGCGTGTTTCAGAGTGTACATCTCCACAAGATGTATTAAACTTTCTGTGTAAAAATGAGCTGACAAATCTTGTCCCCAACACATTTATTGCTCCTCGCATCCTTTTGACTCTCCCTGTTTCTGTGGCCAGTGGTGAGCGAAGCTTTTCCAAGTTAAAGTTAATTAAAACTTACATTCGATCTTCAATGATGCAAGAAATACTTGTTGGTCTCTCTCTCTTGTCAATAGAACATGACACCACAAAAAAAGTTGACGTGAAAGAGCTTGTCTCTAAATTTGCTAAACTAAAAGCGCGGAAAGTAAAAATCAAATTTATTACTGCACTTTTTTCTGTACATTTCATGTACAAAGTGTTGAAGTTATTGCTGCTAATGTTATAGTGTTATCTATTACTGCACTTTTTTTTGTACATTTCATGTACAAACTGATGATGTTATTGCTGCTACTGTTATTTATTGTTGCTATAATTTGTGATGTTAATAAATCTAAAAATAAAACTATTAATTTGAGTCAAGTTTGTATTTGAACAGCTGGAGGGAGGGTATTGGGGGAGGTAGGGGCGGTATTGTGTAGCTTTGCCTAGGGCATCTAGAATCCTATTACCGGCCCTGGTTGGACCTCCTGTTGGTGTACACTGAGTAGAACTTTGACCCAGGGACATTGGGCAGAACATTGACCCAGGGAACCTGTTCTTGGCATTCCACTGGATGGATTTGGATGACATAACATAATAAAACTTAATAACTTGAATATTTAAACCCGGGCAACGCCAGGTACTTCAGCTACTTTTAGATAATTTTTTTCTTAGTTTGTGCAACACAGTATATTATGTATTTTTGCAAGAATATTATTTGTAGTATTTATCGATGTTCATGGCTCAACATCTCCAATGTTTTTCTATACAACCAGTTGTCAGTTCCTCTTGTACAATTCAACAACTTAACAATAAGTACAGTGAAGGTCACAGCACCCAGGCCACCTGAATTTGAAATGTCAGTAAACCACAGCTTATATATCCCTGTGATACTAAAGAATAAATTTACTAAAGTTTAATTTTGGTTAGATTTCTAAATTGACAGAAACCTTTGTTTTTAATGTTATTTAGGGTTAGGCTAGAATAGTACTTTGTATCCACTCCCCTCCCCTGCATACATATAACATCATAAGCTGTATGATAAATTCCATACAGAACAGTCACCCCTGTGCAGTACAGTTGTACATAAGCATGATATGCAGTTGAAATCTGTAAAGTTTGCCCAACAAAAAATAGCGGATTGTAAACCTTGAACCACTTGTTTTTACTCAACACTAATCTCTCTCTCTCTCTCTCATAGCAAAGGCATGGTTATAGGGGTTGCATGAATTTCCTCCCAAATATTTTTATACCATTAGTGCCTTGGTGCTGCCCAAAAATCTTGTTGCCCAACTTGACAAAGACAGTTTAGATCCAAAGAAAGCTAAGCTATAATTGGTCACTAGTGCTCCAGCTCCTTCCAAGCCAATGAAGTCTTCCAGCAAATCAGCATGCACTCAGGGGAGATGTATCAAGTCTTCTAAAGAGATCAGGAGAAGTTGGCCATAGCAACCAATCAGCTTTTAGCTATCAATTTATAAAATGTATTTGAAAAAGAGATATCTAGAAGCTGATTGGTTGCTATGGGTGGCTACTTGTTCTTTTTAGAAGGTTTGTTACATCTCCCCCTTAATGAGAAACATTATCATTGTACAAAATCCTGATTATCTGCACCCATAGGAGCCTGAGTTTCAATAGTAACACCAAGCTAGGGGACACCAAATTTACTTTTGATAACTTACCATACTTCTGTATAGAAGGCAAAGCCACCTTTTAAAATGTATTGGGAGTGCTTGCATTAGGCTTGCCATATCATCCCTATAATAAGGGCCACATGAATTATATCGGTTCTGTGGCTTATTAAAACCAGATGAAATGGAGACTTGAAGTCAGCCAGCCACATAATCTGTGTAAGTCATATGTGTCTCTCCCTGGCTCACGCTAACACCCTCCTTCCCACACCTAAGCAAACAGACATGGTTAATGACTATAGCAGCACAAATATTTGGGGTGCTCAAGAGCCACAGAGCAGGTTCCTAAGTCTGTTTATTTTTAATTATACACCTGATAACAACAAATATAGTGATAATAATCAATATCTAATATATACTATATATATATATATATATATATATAAAATTTAAATTTATTTATGTTTGTCAAATAGTCTATTGAACTCTTTGACAGTATACAGTACATAATATATTAGCAGTTGGTGACCTGTATACATAATGTGTTAAAACCTGCAACATGAACACAGATACCTGAGCAGTAATTTAATTTAAATGCAACATAGATACAATATATTTATGGAAAATGTAAATGAAGCAGTATAATGACTCCCAGGTTCTGTCCCGTTGGCAGTTGTTACAATTGAGGAAACATTGAGTGGATTAGACAGACTCAGAAAATCTCACATCCTTCTAAATGACAATGAATATTCAAATAGACGTGTTTAGTTGAATGATTACGTTAACAGAAGGTACTTAGTGTACTAAATGTACTTCTGCCTATTTATAAATAGCAGGCACCAACTTGTAAGCCAAAAAAAAAAATCTTATTTTGTCATGATTTATTTGCTAGCACTTCTAAGGTGCAAAATTTGTCTCTTGATTAAATACATGTTGTTTATTTATTATTTACCTAGATCGAGTACCAATTAAAAAAAGCTTCACAGATTATTGGTACTTTCTGGCCCTTGAATATAAAGGATTGTACAGTACATAATCAAAGGATTGATAAAACACTGTCATTTGTCCACTTGAAAATAGGCAACGCTGCTGATGCTCTTAAAGACTGATTATCTAACCAGACAAATCTAAGCAGTCAGCCATTTTTTATCAAACTATAATTAGTAACTTGAGATTATTTGGCAGGTTAATTGAAGTGGTCTGACCTTGTTTGCACCATGAGTACTCAATACAATGACAAATTGTGTCTAGCTTATTAAACAAGGTTGTGTAGATTAAACTCACATGTTGCAGTGTGTTGTAGTGTATATTTAGGGGGAAATTATAATGTTTTTCAACAACCTATTTTGAGATTTGTACACTCAGTATCTTATTGATGTTTAGATATATCTTGTTAAAATCTTAAGCAAATTTAAATAGAAACAGTTATACCCCTTTTAATCCACAGCTAAAACTTGGTTATTGCAGGGTTAACCCAGTTTGCTGCTAGGTGTAAAAGGGGCAAGGGTTGAATTACCGGGTCGAGTGACCCAGCAATCCAACCCAGGTAGCTTGCAGGGTTTAACACAGGAACGACCTATGCAACCCTGCAGTGTGAAATGGGTAACCCGGGTCATCCGACCCGTGTCTCATTTGCAGCATGGGGAATTTCGGGTCTCTCGGCGCTTGGGGATGATGTCATTCCATGTGCAGTATGAATAACCTGGATCGGCACCGCAGTAGAAAAGGGGTCTGTCCTGGGTCGGACCCGTTTGGAACTGTGTTCCACATCTTCGCTCAGATCCGGTACTCAGGTGGAAAAGTGGTATAATTTTTTTATCAAATCAACACCAATCTCTATGCAAAATTAATACTAAGTCAATAAGTGATAATAATAAAAAAGTGGAAATAATGAAGTACTTAGTTGGCTCAGCCTTAATCCCTACCAATGAATGAGGCATGCTATTCACTAAGGTCAGGGTAATTTCAGAAGGATTGTTGCCAAAATGTAACGAAAAATCACTTTATTTTAATTGATGGGTTTTTAACAATGTTTTCTTATACTACAAATTTTCAACTGGAATAAGATCCAGGGATTGGGAGCCTTATTTCAGGCATACTGCTTTCCCAAGGCTTATTTACTCACACAAAGTGTGCTGTGTCTGTGATCAGTGCTTTGCTTTAAAACATATTTGCTTTTAAACAGCTTTTTCAGTAATCACATAACATTTGTTACCGAAATACTCTACCATCGGATACTTCTTATGACATTACTACAGTAGTTAGCAGGCCGTCAAAATAATGGGACATTGTTGACCCCGCTTGACTTTGTTAACTCTTGTTGACTTTTCAGTAATTTCTGCACGCCAGCTCAGGGGTCCTTGGAGTTGAAATGTCAGTGCCGGTGGCTGTGCTCGCCCAAACAGAGCAACATTTAAATTGTTCCATCGGATACCACCTCATGGCTGTCGGCATGCAACACATTGTATTCCCCCATAGAGGTGAGGAGTAGCTTTAGCCTGAACATTGTCGCGGACACGAAAATTCCCGTTTGAGCACTCCAATGGGTCACTTGAGCCTGGCCCTGCCCGCTAGATGGGCTACTTTATTGCAAATTTTAGTGTAGAGTCAGCACATGGGCATTATGCTAGCCAGGTAAAAATCCAAAAGCAGAATGATAGCGTAACCAATCAGCTTCTAACTTTCATAGACAGTGCTAAATAAATGATAACTGATTGGTTGCTATGGGCAACTTCTCTATTTTGTTAAGAAGTTTTGATACATCTCCTCCTGGCTGAAAACAAACTATCACTTGTACAGATCTAAAAAAGCCAATAAGATGAAGTCTGCAGAGCCAGCCTCCCAATCACATGACCATGAGAGTGAATCTCCTAACTGAATAAGCAGTGGCAAATGAGATTAGTTTCCACGAGAGAAAGGGATAAACTATGCTGGTTGCTGTCACCTAACAACCGACACTGAAGGGTGGAAAAATGGTGACACTGGGCTGAATGACGCCAGCACCCATTGCCAAGCAACAACCCAAGCATGGTTCCGCACAATGTGATCATAACATAGAAAACATAGAAAATTGACTTTGATTTAAAAAAAGGCCTATTTGATACAACATGTTCTGCAATATTATTCCTTACATATAACAATAACATACAGCAGAATTTTTTATTAGAAAATAAAGTACACTGAAGAGTTTCCTAGTGTTTGTTTACTGACATATTACCATAAGCATACAGTATACTAACTACAAGTGTATTGTTAAATGTGGATAAAAAACTCTTAATATAGCTATATTGAATTTATTGTGAAAATCCTTGCAGTATAAACTATACAAAGTCAGTATATAAAAGCCATATTAGCAGCAAATATGCAATACTTTGAAAGTAGATTGTAATGTAGCAAAACATTTTGCTTAGCAACATATGGATTTTCCTTAGTTAATGGTCCATCCAGTAGACCTGTTTTTTTGTCAGTAACTTGCTAATAATACTATATATTTATTTATACACAGGCAACAAAATAGCATGTCATGCTTCTTTTTCTCATGTCTAGAAACACTGTAACACAAATAGATTTATACTAATATAAATGGTGATAAAGAGTTTGTGGTCCTTTACAATTATCTATATCTGTAAACAGTGGATGTTCTAGAGGTGGGGCTGCAGCCCAGTCCAACATTCAAATAGGGGAGCCACACCAACTGCCATTTCAAATGCTGCCAAACATAGAAGGCTGGGACTCACTGGCAGTTGGTGTCTCCCCTATTTGAACTTTGGACTGCGCTGTAGCCCCACCCCTGGAGCCGCCACTGTCTGTAAATTAATCTGACACAGAGGGCCTATTTCTCAGGCAGAAGTGCACTAAGCAGCATCTATTGGTGGTCACCCGTCTGCAAAATGCAAATGCCGCTACAAACTCCTTCCCTTGTGTACATCTATGCGCCCGAATCTGAGAGCACTGAGACGCCCACTTTTAGCCCCCATGCTCGCCGTACTAACAATTGGTGCATCCATAAACTCCACCATTAGATGGCCATTAAAACTTGCCCCAACCCTATGGCACGTGCAGTTTGTCCATCTGACCTTGACCTCCTGTTCTTGCGGCTGTGTAACCAGGAACGGAGTGAACTCACATAATACGCCCACTGATTGGACCATTGTTGCTTTCATTTCTAGCCACCTCCTAGGAAAGTCCATCACTTTTCCACAACATTTCTGATACTTTGTGCATATACCCTGTACAACACATGTACCATCTGACTTCAGAGAAATTGTCATGTACTGTATGTGCAGTTGCAGAAAATCGCTCATCTACGTGATCTTAGGCATTGTGTGTGGATTGTGTCTGGCTCTGAATCGAGACCAGAATGTGTTCGTTTTTTTAAGCAAAGTTCTAGTAATAGATACTGACAACAAAATGCCATATTTTTTGGCGTATAAGACACCCATTGACAAAATGCATTGAATCTCTAATATTAACTGGTAATAATGAGAAAATATATATATAAGACATTTACACATTAAGGGCCTGATTCAGATTTGCAGATGCGGCTGCTCTGCTTGCTTGGAAATAAATGCGGAATTTGGTTTGTATTTATCGTTGTCTGCATCCATGAGGTCACTACACACCTATAAATCCATTTGCTGAGAGTAGATGCAATAACTATCAGCAAATATTTGCACCAACTCTATTCAAGATGTAAGACATTATCCTGAATTTAAACATATATCTGTATTCGCTTGGCTCTGGGCAGCCCACATTTCCGCCTATACGCCAAAAACACCCCTTCTGAACAATTAGCTGATATACGAACACCTGAAGGTATATTTACTAAAAGTTGATTTTGGTCAATGTTTGGTAAATTTTTGGTCCATTTTGTATTTCAGGGTATAAATCACACATTTACTAACAGATTATTTTTTACATCTTTTTTTTTAAACAATGTAAAAACAAAAATCATCTCTAAGTAAATGTTTGATTTAGACCCTGAAACACAAAGTCAACCAAAAATCGACCAATCATCAACCAAAATCGTCCAAAATTGACTATTAGTAAATATACCTCCTAGTGACCTTCAGCCGTAAGTGGAGATGCTGCTGAGATTTACGCAACTCTAAATTGTCCATACAGTACTTCCTCAAGGTTGCGTATTGTATGCATACCACACAATTCACCCACAAAACAGACTTTTGTGCATCAGATCCAATATATACAATCTAGCTAAATGTTACCCTCCTCTTAGCACCCTTGAGCAAACTCAATGAATCCAAAGCATCATATGGAAATCTTATTAGTCCCGGGGAACATATTCGGTCCTTAAAACGGAAACAATCGGGAAGCCGACTGCCTAAATACCGGCAGCCGGCTTTCCGACTGTCATACCCCGGCAAGGGTGAAATGCCGGGCGTCTAGATGTAGACGCCCGCATTTCCCCGACGCCGGGAGACCGGCGCCCGGCATCCCGATCGTAGCGATGCCGGGCGCCGCGAGCGGACAGCCGCGGGGGGGGTTAGGTTTAGGGCTCCCGGGGGGGACTTAGGGTTAGGCACCCCCCCGGGAGGGTTAGGGTTAGGCTAAGGGGAGGGAGGGTTAGGCACCCCCGGGGGGGACTTAGGGTTAGGCACCCCCCCGGGGGACTTAGGTTTAGGCAGCGGGGAAGGGGGTGGTTAGGGTTAGGCACTTAAAGGGGGGATTAGGGTTAGGCACTTGGGGGGGAAGTTAGGGTTAGGAACCCCTGAGGAGGGTTAGGGTTAGGGGGGTTAGGTTAGTAGATACTCACCTATCCACGATCGGGATTTCCAGCGCTGTCGGCCTTCCGCTGCTCGGAACTCTGCTGATGTCGGGCTGCCGCTGACGGGAATCGAACCGCCGGCCGTGCGGCCGGCGGTATTTCATACCCATTCCCTTAAAACATATGCACAGATTAATACGCAACAAAGGTAATTTATAAAGTCGGAAAAAAGCTGGCCTTGGATGCACATTGTTTTATTACGTATCTTTGTTTTAGCTAATAAATCTGATTTTATGGGGAAATTACATGGTTTAGCTAGTCAAGATGGTGGTTATCTGGGGGCAAATTTTACTTCTTTTGATGGAGGGTTCGGAGCGGAGATATTCATAAATAAATACTAGCTAGCTGCACTAATGCACCTAATATGCAAAAATTAGACGTAATCCCTGTTTGCCTTTTGTGCCTTATGATAGCATTCTGCATAACTCCTACCTCATAATAAATATTCTCAAGGCAGCCACCCAGCTGTAACTAAGGCTCTCCCACCTCAGGCTCCAGTGGGTCAAAGGTGGTGAACACATGTCCCTGCACGAGAAAGCTTTGACAATAGGAGATCAGATGTAGTGCAGATGCAGCTGGATATATGGCACTAATGAAAAGTATGAGAGCCAGGTCATCGTGATTTGATAAGTATTTGGTTAAATATAAATATTTTATCTGCGCGGTTCCTAAATTGTCAAGGGTTTTGGTTTCTTTTTATCTGCAGCCAAATAGGAAAGTAACAGTATTTTGGTCCGATCTATGGAGTATATGTATTCATGTATCCTCTTACCTGGTATGCTGTGGGCTCCTCGGCGAACCATTGACATTGGGTAAAACATATACAAATACACTACCACCAAGCCTCAAACATCCCTATTCACTATACCGTAAGCAAAGTATTCTATTACGAGCCCACAGCAATGCCATGCACACACATGCTGAAAGACAGGTTTACAAACTCTCAATGGACTGGCCATTGTACAACATGTTATTTATACATGCCCTAATAGTTGTTGGCTCATAGTACCCCTCCATGGCAACATAAAGAATACTTTCATTCATTAACTAATATTGTGTGAAGGCAACTGATAACAAAATTGGCATTCTAAAATTCTGTCAAATTTTATAAGTAAAGAAATTAAGTTATATGGTGGCAAACTAAAGAACAGACAGGGACAGACAAGGCATGTATACTTAACAAAATGGACCCTCCATGTTGTCATTTCCCAGGGCAATTAGCATCAACTAACACATTAGAGGAGAATGCAGCCATAACTAGTAACAACTCTAACAACAGCAACAACACTGCTGTTCTTTACTGCCAAAGGTATGCTTACAGGCAAAGCACTGCACCCATACTGTACCAAGAAGAGAAAGCCACACCTTCTGTATGCTAAATCCTCTTGAACAAGCTGTCAATGGACAGAAACAATCCTTCAGGTGTCAGATGTACCCAGTGCAGCCTACTGCATACAGCTGAGCACCCCTGAAGCATATCGACCTATGTTCCACTACCACACTAAGGTTGACCAAAGCAAAACAGGTAAATGTGGAATTCATCTTCTTCCTGGCTCCATCCATTACTGCATTAGACTTCACACAACTCCACACAAACCTAGGCACAATGGCTGACCATACAAGCCTACCAAGGCCCTGCAATTAACTCCAAGTCACTCACTCTAAATGTGCCATAAAATGCCATAGCAAATTAAGCTTATTAAAAATAATCTCATAAATAGAATAACACACACCTCCGACTGCCATCAGTAGGGGTGGCAAGAACAGTATCTCAATAGGCCAATACCCATCCTCAAGGACCAGTTTAAACCGAGCCCAACCTTAAAGTCTTTGAAATGAGCATACCTTTAGTTAGGTCCTGTTGCCCATACAAATAAGCAAAATAAGACACGCCAGACAAAATCTTTTTAACAACAAATAGAGACCTTCTTTGCACATAAATACTCCAAATGAAAAAGAACATCAAGTGATATCTGCTCTTACCTCTTTAGTTGGGAGAAGCACAATTAAGTCCCATTCTGTCAATGCTGACTGATAGTGAAGAGTAATATATGTACAGATATGTAAGGCACTGAAAGAGGCACTCCGGATGTGTCCCAAAAGAAGTAAAAATAGCTATTTAAAGTAGTTTCCTGGTGGATTGATTTAATAGTATAAGGTCACGCTCTTACAGATGCTGCCGTGTACCAGAGTAGTCTCTCTGGGAACAAATATTAACTACAAAAAGGAAAAAAAAATGGTGCATATAGGGGCATATTCAATTGGGCGCAAGGTTTAGCGAGGTAATATACCTCATGCCCAATTTTGGAATACCGCAGGTATGCGCGCTCCCGATACCCACAGTATCCAATTACAATAAAGTGGTTGCAGGATTTTCAGCTCTGAAAACCCTGTGTCACGTAAAATAATAAAAAAAAATTCTTCACTTACCTTGACAAAGGTACATGAACATACAAAGAATAGTCAACAGGTCAAGCCACCACAAAACAGTCAAGAATATACACAGAAATCTGGGAATGATTACTGTGAGATATTCTCTCCTATGGTGAGGTACAGTACATTACATTTAGTCATTGCCATATCTGTCTTGTATGACTTATTGCTATACTAATTAGACTTTGACTCAGCTTTCTTAAATGGAGAATTGGTAGAAGAAATTTACATGGAACCTCCCGAACACTAATGTGAAAGCATGTTCAAAGAATGAGAAGTGTTTTTACTAAAGAAAGCTTTGTACAGCTTAAAGCAAAGTGGTCATTGTTGATAGATGTTGTACTACTTGAAATGGACTTTGTACATTCAAAGATTATTGTCTCTACCACAAGTACATAGAGCAGAAATTGTTCATCATGGAGTGCATGTGGATGATCTGTTACTAGCAGGAAAAAGAACAGCACAACAAGTATACTGTATAGCAGTTTTTAGAACAGAAAATACCTAGGACATTACCTGTTAGGCCAAAGAATTTCACAAAGCTTAGAGACAGGAACAATCAGCAAACATACATTGAAGCAATACTTGAGAAGTGGGAGGGGCTGGGCTGCACATCCTAATATTAATCATGATAATAGGTGCTACCATGCTGAGACCAGTAGTTCTACAGCAAAAAGGAGAGGGGGGGGGGAGGAGCAGGTGCACACTATAAGCAATAAGAATACAAATGATCAAAATATCTATAATAGAATGCAATAATTAACATGGTTTTAAATGTAAGGTTTCTTAGTACATGTTTGGCCAAAGATGTTTGCCCACCTACACATTAGATGTGTGTACTGCAATGCAAGGACCCATACTGGTTAAAATCACCTGGGGCAGGCAGGAAGAGTGCTAGCCCAAAGAAGGGGTCTCACCTTCAGAATGTACCTTAAATACCTCCCCCCCCTCTCCTTTTTGCTGTAGAACTACTGGTCTCAGCATGGTAGCACCTATTATCATGATTAATATTAGGATGTGCAGCCCAGCCCCTCCCATTTCCTGTTTGTGTGTATTTAAGGTACATTCTGAAGGTGAGACCCCTTCATTGGGCTAGCACTCTTCCTGCCTGCCCCAGGTGATTTTAACTGGTATGGGTCCTTGCATTGCAGTACACACATCTAATGGGCTCTATGATAGGTAAGACCTAGATAAATTAATTAGTGTGTTAGTATTAGAGATGTTAGGGACCCACCTGTATAAGGTTCACCGTGACGTGGTAGGTGGGCAAACATCTTTGGCCAAACAAATACTTGAGAAGTGTAAGCTGTCAGATGTGAAACCAATGTCTACTTCCATTTAAAAAAGCACTAAACTAACCAAAGCCATGTTACTCAGAAGTAAAGCAGAGAGGACATAAGAGATGTACTCTATTAAAGCACTAATGGAAGTTTAATGTATGCCAGTGTAGCAACTTGTCCAGACATCACACATGCTGTATACCAGGTGAGTCAATTTGTTATCAACCCAGGGAAACAACATTGGATAGCAGTTACTTGAAGAGTTCATCTTTCTTAAAACTAGAATTTTCCAAATCTGAAAATTCCACAATAAAATCTTTCTGTGATGCCAACTGGGGATCAGATGAGGATGACCATATTCCTCCAGGGGATATCTATTTGTGTTAGCAGGTACAGCTATCAGCATAGAAAGCAACCCACTGTAGGCATATCCACCACTGAGGTGGAATATATGGCACTTACAGAAGCAGCTAAGGAAGCATAATTTCTAATAGAGACTTCAGGCCAAATGTAATAGGTTGCAATTTGCAAAAATACTGAGAGTTTAATATTCGCATTTTTCACTCACTTGCAAATGTAGTAGGGTATGACTATAGTAAAACTCGCATTTTTTCAGGCTTTACTATTATTCACAAAAATTCCGCTTGCATCCAGATGTTTTTCCATTCTCTAGATAGAACTCTGGCAATGTAATAGAGTGCGAGTGCTTCACTCGCACATATTACTGCCTGAGAAATCACCAAAACAATAGACCTAAAAATGCATAGGGGGCCCCTTTTTTTTATTTAACACACAGACAGAAACCTTCACGGATCTCACTAATCTATGGAAGCTTCTGTATAACTCGCACCTTTTAATGCTAGTTGCCGCTGTGCCAGCACAGAGTGCACATGCCCTGTGGGTTTAACCGGCCACCTCCACCCGCGATCACAGCCACTCTAACACCCGTTACAATGTATAACACTAGTGGTGTGCATGGCTCTTTATCTGCCGGGCTTACCGCTAATACACAATACAGCGGGCCTGGCAGCCACTGCAGCTGCCTGCCCCTGTGGGCCGCCCCCTCCCTGTTCAAGTTGTGTCACTATCTCAGGGAGGACTGGGAGAGAGCCGTCATACACATGTAAGGGGCATTACTACTGTGGGCATAATGTATAAGGGGTATTATTACTGAGTGGTTATACTGCATAATGGGCATTACTACTGTGGGCATAATGTATAAGGGGCATTACTACTGTGTGGTCAAATTGTGTAAGGGGCATTACTACTGTGCAGTGTAATCTGTAAGGGGCATTACTAATGTGTGGTCATAATGTAAGGGTCATTACTACTGTGTGGTCATAATGTGTAAGGGGCATTACTACTGGGGGCATAATGTGTAATTACTACTGTGTGGCGTAATCTGTAAGAGGCACTACTACTGTGTGGTCATTATGTGTAAGGGGCATTACTACTGTGTAGCATAACATGTATAAGGGACACTACTATGTAGTATAATGTGAATAAGGGGCACTACTGTGTCTTATAATGTGAATTGAGTGTACTATAGTGTGGCCACGCCCTTTGTCTATGAGACCACAACCTTTTTTTGGATGTGCACCTGTGACACGCACTGTCCCTGTTTACAATATGGGAGGCAGGGCACCAATGCACTTTCTGGCTCAACGCGGCTCTATAAATGAAGGCACAATTACATATTGAAAGAAGTACATGTGTACCTACAGTAAATGATTTTCCTATGATGCATCTTTGTGCTGTCGTTTCCTGGCTTCTTGAAACAGGAAATGATGAAGTGACCTCTTCATTCTAAAGTATAAGCGTATGCATAAGGTGTTTCGCTTTTCCCCAGCAGATAAATTTGCATTGACCTATGATCACTTGGATTCATCAAAGGAGGAGTAGCAGAAGAAATGGGTGCACAAAATTCTCACTCCTGTTTTTATTACTTTATACACTGGGCTACATTAATGGCTAACTGCATAGGATTTTCAATGGGCCTAATTGACTACAGATTGCAATTCTGCTTATACGCATGCACCGCAGTTGCTAATATCAGTGGTGCTATTTAAATGTTTGCATTCACATTGCGATCGCATCCTGATATAAGGACGCCCACTTCCCCTTACTCACATCTGTATACTAGGGCAACATAGCAAAACAATCAGTAGCATCAAGTAACATCGGACCCATATACACACTTGCACAAGCCCTGACCTCACTCAGAAATTGCTAACAGCCACGCAAGCTATCAGTGCTATGGCTGCTTATAGCCACACAGCGGCTAATTTATGCACACCCCTGCAACGGCGTTGCAATGCATTGGCACGTCTGCATTCGCCCGACCACCCTCCCCGTCACCACCCACAAACGGCACTTCCTGTCAATTACTCTGCTCTGGGTCTGTGTGGCCTCTGCAATCACAGTTTCGAACGCGAGTGCTAGTTCGCGCACGTGCACTGTGTTGCATATGCATGCTCAGTATGCAACAATCGACCTATTGGGTGCGTATTAGCAACTGCGTTCCTTGCTGAATCTGGCTCAATGTGCGGAGCTGGTTATTTGACTAGGAAGCTTTATATTATTAAGACATGCTTAAACTGAATTGACAGTGCAATGTTGGATCACTCCAGTTGACAGTAGTCCAATGCAGATACTCACCACAATGTTCCCCCGCGAGTCAGCTGTCTTGCTGCAAAGAGTGGAGGTTGGACCTGTGCTCAGGTGAACTGGTACAGCTCATCATAGAAGGGGTTCTAAAGCTTCAATAAAAAGTCCACTGATGTGAGCTCTAGGGCATGATGTTTATGACTAAATGTCCATGAGCAAGGTCTCAACTACAGCCTACAACACTAGTGAAAGAGTCTAAATGATATATCTTGAAGGAATAGTGAATGAGGAATAGTAGAAACCTATAGAACTGTTACTATTATTTTCTACAGTATTAACATGAATGCATGAGTGCTTTTTCTCATAGATGAAAACTGTGTTTTCAAACTGTCAGGTGTTTTCTTTTGCCAAAGCGGTGTGGAATGCTATATATAGCACAATAGCTCAAGTGTATTCCCAATGTCAAAGGTACCACAGAAAGCTGAATTTTAAGGTCACCACAAAGAACTCTGTTATTTTTCACAGATCAGAAATCACTGAAATTTGTCGGCTTTTCTTTGACTTTTTTTATTGGCTTGGTGTTTTTGGATAACATTTCTTTTGGGAAGGCCTGCAAAATACTGTTAAAGCTTTGCTGTCCTGTGGGTAATGAGTTCAATAGAACGCTAAAGCTAAGCATGGTAAAAGCAACAGCTAGAGTACAAAAGGAAAAGACTAAGGGGCCTATTCATCAATACTAAAATAACGGATTTAAGGACATTTTCCTTAATTACCGTTTTTTAGTATTCATTAACACACTTATCACTGATATCTCCTGGTTAGGTCCGCCTGCGCTAATTTCAACACTCCCCATACATTAGTAAATTAGTATGGGGATGTAGAAATTAGGCTCTTCATCAAATTCCGAAAATTATGTATTTTTGGAATTTGATGGTATTACTATGGTGTTACTATATGCCATTCTCAGGTGGCATATAGCAGGTTATAATTACCTGCTTTCAGTGTGAGCAGGTTCTCCTCGGCTCGCTCTCTTGCTCCCTGGTCCCTCCTCAAGCTCCAGTTGCTGCTCTGTGTGTTCTCCCAGCAGAACACAGTAATGTAAAAGAAAAAATAAAATATTCAGCCAGCCGGGCGGGTGGTCGTGGTCCTAGGATGCAGCCTGTGACAGGAGGCTAGGTAGGTGGGGGAGAGGAACGGAGAATGGGGGGGAGGGTTGGGGGGGTGGACGGACACAGTAACGATACTGAATCAGAACCTCTATACACTCCTTCCTATACCTTCTAATATCCTGCCTATACCTTCTAAAGATGATGCTAATTTGCGTACGCAGTCATACAGTAAATAAAGACTTAAGACCTGGAATCTGTGGTTCCAAAGCACAAGTATTATTCAAGTAAAAGTACAGTCAGTTACACGCTATTGATCCAGACACAATTCGGCGCAAAAGAATTATACAGACCCAAGTACAGTATACATACGCAGCGCTTCCAGACCAGATGTTAGGCATCAGCAAGAAACCCCTCATCTATTAGCATTCAGCACGAAGACTAAAGACCCAGTGTTTGAGCACACATATTTATACCCCCCCCAGAATAGACCGGACAATAGAGAAGTTTGTTGCTGATGTTATTGGTTCCCAGGGAGGAAGCATCTGTTACAGAGAATTTAACAGGCTGGTTCAAATAGACTCACCCAGCCTCTAACAACTGGGGTCTCTGCCCTCCCGCCACATGCAACATCCTAACAGTTATTTATATCATATACATTTTATTGCTTGAAGTCTCTGCGGTCCATAACTCGAGAATGCATGATGCGATCTCCCCACCGATATCACCGGATTACCGTGGAAAGAGTACGCATCAGTACAAAACCAAACACGGCTTACTTAGCATGTAGAAAACCTTAGTTACCAAACAATCTTTATTTCATAGCATTTATACTAAATGAACAACTTAAATCTTATACCTTAAAGCTTATGAAACCTTGTATGTGAATATGTAATGTGTGAGTATGCGGGGTTTGATATAAAGGCGCTAGTTAACTTGGTGCGGGTGCGTGCGCATTTAGCTACTAAACTGTGTTTTCATATTGGAATTTATGCATTCGCTAATATGCAACTAGTTAACAGCGCAATTGTGCGTATTACTGTGTATATGAGAAATTATGAAAGATGCAAACGCATGGTGCTAATAGTAATATCGCCATATGTACTTAAATGTGAGTTTATCTAAAATGGCGCCTGGGCGGCCATTCGCAAAATGGCGTCTTGCGGCCAGTCGCAAGATGGCATTGCCGCAATTCAATTTTAAACTTATATTGTCTCAGCCAATTTTCCAGCTTCGATAGTCCACCCTTTGATAGCAAACAACATGCTATCACAATCTATTCTCTGAGTTTAATTTAGGCTTACATTTACATATTATTTTGTGTTATTATGGGATGGCACAAGGTGGTTCTTAATCCGTCAATAATGTGTCTCTGGGTGGGGACATAAAACTGCTATTATACACACACCGCAGATCTTGGAAGATCATGTGAAAGGTTTAAAAATGCACCAGTCTTATAAAAGCAGTCTTGAAGGGGAATTGAGACTTTACATTATCTGAGGTGTTCTAAAAAATAACATTTCAATAATACATTCTATGCATGTCTAAATATAATACAACAAATGATGGTATTTCCTAGTTCAGTGTTGTAATGCAGTTCTATATTTACCTCGGTATTCATATTGCCATTACTGACCACCATCATAGTTTCGTTCTTGAGTTTTATTCTATTTTTACATTTTCCACACTTCAATACAAGAGGAACACACCGGACACATATGCCAATTATTATGATGACAATTAGTATAAGGATTAAGAATTTGCCTATGCTAGCAATGACTTCCTGGACCCATTCCCCTAGACCTGAGAACCATTTTACTGGGTTCAGCCATGAAACCCATCCTTCTATCTCTTCCCCTACTTCAGCCACTGAAGCATTATGGTTCTTACGAAACTCCCATTTTAGCTGCAGAATTTCATCTATCTTTCGGTCTATCACCTCCTTGGGGTCGCTGGTATCATTGGTGACATAGGTGCAACATTTTACTCCGAACTGGATGGCTAATGTTACGCAATACCCTCCAGTAACAGCAGTTAAATAATTCAACACTAGCCTGTGTTGCACCAGTTCTTTCTTGTACGCTTGCAATTCTTTCCCTGTATACCTGAATGTGTCATCGTACATCTCGGTGATATTATCTATCAATTTAGCAAGTTCCTGAATATACCTAAAATTTAATGTACCCCGAGCAATCCTGGTGGGATCCAATGCGACTAAAACTTGAAAGCCAGTTGTCTCACTAATTAGCTGAGTGGCTTTATGCACGTCACCAGGTATCATATTTATTTTGCCTCTGTGTTCATATTGTGTGTGAAGATATGGTGACGGTGTGTTTTTATGTATACCAAGCATTTCAACATGTGTGAGGGTCATAACTTCTGGGACTACTCTTCCCAGGTAACACAAACCTTCGGAACTCGGGGAGAGCCATTTATACGCTTTTCTTCCACATATGAACTATAGATTATCAGGGAGAACATAAGGAATGGTATGCATCATTATCATTAAGCACATTTCCCTTGCAAACAATCCTATTTCTGGGTCTTCCATCTGGTACATGCAAGTTTCTGGCTGTATTATTTTAGCACAATAACCATTTGGCACCTTACCAATAATTTCTTTTCATGGAACTCAATGTATACCTATACCTAAAATGTTTCCCACCAGATATAATTGAGCAGAACAGATCATGGTTTATGGACTCATTATCAGCTCTTTGTGAGAAGGTCATCGTCTGATTGTTCCCCGTCACCTCCCAACTCCCGGGTTTATTGGGGTTGGTTATGTTTAAACACAAAAGTGATCTATCTACTTGGAATTGATAAAGTTTGAAATGAGGTGGTTTGGATGAGAGGAATTTTCCATCCAATGTTTTCCCTTTCTGTAATTCTAAAATTTCCGTGATATTCATTGGAAATGGCACCAACCCTACATTATGCTGTCCCTGTGGCACATGTGAACACACCCAGCAATCAATTTGATTTAACACTTTGCCTACCATGCTATGATAATCCTCTAAAGGATACCCACCCCAGTACGGGTTATATTTAAGTTGGCACCGTTGGATACAGTTCTCATCAACTAGGGACCCACATAGCTCACAAATACAGGAATCTTCAGACGATAAACCTCCACACCTTCCCCGAGTATCCGGAATGACAGCTCTCTTAACAATAACAGTACTAAGATTGGTCAGACACTCCCCTGATTGGCATTGCACTCCACTCCATCAGCACTGCCATCAGCTCCAATTTCCTTGATTGGTCTCCCATCACAGAAACTGGATATCCCCGAACCGACCAAGATGGTGAACACTCTAAAAGAGAATATGAAAATGAACACAGCAGGCCCATCCATTGTCGCAACAAAACCTGCAAGTTTCTTTTAGTTCAGGTATCTCACTACAACCTTTTCAATCCTCCCGGAACAAGCTCGCGAGCAACAGGTCCACACTATCAGCCTTGTCTCCGACTTGTTTCTCCACCAGTTGATTGACCTTTTTGCAGTAAGTAGAATGGACCCAGGTATCTCTCTCGGCCACCTTCAAAGATGCAGTACTCGTCAGCAGTACCTGGTACGGACCTTCCCACCGATCAGTCAAACAACCTGAACGCAAGAAATTTCTGATCATTACATATTCTCCTGGTTCAACATCATGACAGTTAGTTTCAGGCATATCATTAGACAACAATTTCAGTTTCTGCTGCTGTTGCTTTAACTGCTTACTCATTGATATAAGATACTTTACAGTTACCTCGTTGTTACCTTTCAGGTCTTCCTGTGGACTTATGATCAAATGAGGTTGTCTACCGAACAATGGCCCTGATTCAGACCCACTCGCAAGCGGCTGTCCGCTCGCAAGTGGGTCGATGGTGTGCACTGCGCATGCGCACGACGGCGGGAGCTCCGTTGTGTCTGATCAAAGGGGGCATGCTGTCGATGTTGATTGATGTTGGCATGCCGGGGGCGTGCCTCCCAGACAGGGGCGTTCCCAAGGGAACGCCTACCGTCAGAAGCCGGCCCACTGACATCTCAACCGCAGGCTCCGGCTCGCAGTGGCGATGGTCGCGATGGTCAAGACCATCGCGGCCATCAACCTGCATGCTCGTATAGGCTGTGGGTGGTGACCCACAGCTATACGAGCGTCCAGGAGGACGCTCCATAATTATGGAGGACGGCCCTCATTTAGAGCGTGCGCTCTGCTCAGAGCGTCCGGCTCTGAATGAGGGCCAATATTTCAAATGGGGACAGATTCAGAGGAGGTCTAGGAGTGGTCCATATGCTATGTAGGATCAAAGGTAACACTTCTGGCCATCCTAGTCCAGTCTCTGCCATGATTTTACTTAACTTATTTATAATAGTCCGGTTCATCCTCTCTACCTTGGCACTGGCTTGCGGTCGGTAGGGGGTATGAAGTCGGCTATTAATACCCATCAGCTTACACATATTTTGAAAAACATCACCTGTGAAATGAGTACCCCTATCAATCTCGATGATTTTAGGGATACCGTACCTGCATACAAATTCCTGAACTATTTTCTTGGCAGTAAACGCAGCAGTATTAGTGGCCGCTGGGTAGGCCTCAACCCAGTTAGAAAATACGTCTGTGCACACTAATACATACTTAAGGTTCCTGCAGGGTGGTAATTGGATGAAATCAATTTGTATCACCTGGAAAGGTCCATCAGTCGGTGGAATGTGGGACGGTTCGGTAGGGATCGCTTTCCCTATGTTCTTCCTCAAGCAGGTCAGACAGGACATTGCTATCTTTTCTGCTTGTGAAGAAAAACCTGGTGCTCACCAACTTGCACATACCAGATGAGTCAGACCGTGTGTTGCCTCAGCCAGACTATGGTAATATGCCTTGGGGGCTACTGGCTTACCTTGTCCATCCCTCCAGAGCCCGGAGGACTCTTCCCCACATCCCTTGGACTTCCAACTGGATTTTTCCTGAATTGAACACAAATTTTGCATCTCAATTAATTTCAGCAAATCAATTGTTTGGAAAGACACAATTTTTTCAGTTGAAGAAAACATTTTTAACACTGCTGCCCATTTTGCAGCTTCATCGGCTCTGTTGTTGCCCATTGACACCGGGTCATCCTCACATGTATGGGCTTTACATTTAATTACTGCCACCGCTTTGGGCAGTTGGATTGCTTCTAAAAGCTGTTTTATATGTCGGGAATGTGCAACTGGTGTGCCTGTTGCTGTCATAAAATTTCTCAGACGCCATAGAGCCCCAAAATCGTGCACCACCCCGAACGCATACCTCGAGTCAGTGTAAATGTTAGCAGATTTGCCTGCTGCCAGTTCACATGCTCTAGTTAGTGCTACTAACTCTGCCGCCTGGGCTGAGTGAGGAGGACCAAGAGGCTTAGCTTCTATGATGTCTGTGTCATTTACAACAGCATAACCTGTACATAATTCACCTGTGTCTGTTAGTCTATGACAACTCCCATACGTATAAAAGGTTACATCCACATTCTCTAAAGGTGTGTCATGTATGTCAGGTCTAGCAGTAAAGGTCTGATTCAGATATGTCATACAATCGTGCGTATCATTATGTCTGATGAACTCACCTCCCGCCAGCAACTCCTCTGCTTCCACCCTTTTTACATCATGTTGTACATATGGTAAATACGTTGCTGGATTCAGCGTGCTGCAATGTTTAACAGTAATGTTTGTGGGTGCGATTAGAGCTAGTTCCCATTTGGTAAACCTAGCTGAAGAGACGTGTCTGGTTTGAGCTGAGTTCAACAGAGCAGATACAGCATGGGGTGTGTAGACAATCATATCATGACCCAATACTACGTCCTCACTTTTACTCACCAATAGAGCGGTAACTGCTACAATTCTCAAACAGGTAGGTAGTGATCTTGCCACAGTGTCCAATTGGGCACTGTAGTATGCTACGGGCCTACTGGCATCACCATGTTTTTGTGTAAGGACACCTGCAGCACAACCATCGGCTTCCGTACAATACAAATCAAAAGGTTTTTCATAATCAGGTATTCCCAATGCAGGAGCTTTTGTCAGACTATCCTTAAGATTAACGAAAGCCTGCTCTGATTCCTCTTTGTGTACGACACGATTGGGCTTTGAGGAAGAGACTAAGGCCCTCATTCAGAGCCGTACGCTCTGAGCAGAGCGCATGCTCTGCATGAGGGCCGGGCTCCTTTTTCATGGAGCGTCCTCCTGGACGCTCGTATAGCTGTGGGTCACCACCCACAGGCTATACGAGCGTGCATTTTGATGGCCGCGATGGTCGTGACCATCGCGACCATCGAAATTGCGAGCCGGAGCCTGCGGTTGAGGTTTTCAACCGCAAGCTCCGGAGTGATTTTGGCTCTATCAGAGCCAAAATCACTCCCACTGACATCACTAGTGATGTCAGTGGGCCGGCTTTTGACGGGAGGCGTTCCCGTGGGAACGCCCCCGTCAGGGAGGCACGCCCCCGGCACGCCCACCAAAGGGGGCGTGCTGTCAATCAACATTGACAGCACGCCCCCTTTGATCGGACACAACGAGCGAAGGAAAGTCCTTCGCTCGTCGTGTCTGGCGCATGCGCACGACGGAGCTCCCTCCGTCGTGCGCATGCTCAGTGCAGACCATCGACCCACTTGCGAGCGTACAGCCGCTCGCGAGTGGGTCTGAATCAGGCCCTAAGTCCTGTAATGGCAAGGCCAAAATAGAAAAACCTGGGATCCACATTCTACAGTATCCACACAATCCCAAGAAGGTACGAATTTGCTGTTGATTCTGCGGCAGTGTCATGTTTTGTATGGCCTGGATTCTATCCATTGTAAGATGTTGTAAACCCTGGGTTAGGCAGTGTCCCAAATATTTTACTCTGGATTGGCACGGCTGTAGTTTGTCCTTAGCCACCTTGTGTCCTGTATGCGAGAGATGAAGTAACAAAAGTTTAGTATCATTTAAACATGACATAAATGAGTCAGAACATAGCAATAAATCGTCCACATATTGAATTAGAACAGATCCATTGGCAGGTTGGAAAGATTGTAAATAGTCGTGCAATGCCTGGGAGAAGATACTGGGGTTGTCTATGAAACCTTGGGGTAACCATGTCCATGTGTATTGTAAACCTCTGTATGTAAATGCGAATAGATACTGACAGTCAGGGTAGAGAGGCACAGAGAAGAAAGCAGAACAGAGGTCAATGACAGTGAAATGGGTTGCGTTTGGTGGGATCTGCATCAGAATGACAGCTGCATTTGGCACTACAGGGAATTGGCTCTCTACCACCTTAGTAACACCTCTAAGGTCTTGTACCAGCCTATAACCCCTCCCACCACTCTTTTTAACTGGAAAAATGGGACTGTTGGCTATACTAGCTGTACGAACTAAAATTCCCTGTTGCAATAATCGCTCGATTATTGGAAAAACCCCTAATTCTACCTCCTGTTTTAGTGGGTACTGGGGAATTTTTTCAGCTTGCCTACCGCCTTTTAAATTTACCATTACAGGGCTTACGTTTACCATTAATCCAGTGTCCTGTCCATCCTTAGTCCAAAGGGAATCTGGAATTTGGGACAACATTTAATCTACCTGGGATGGATTTTCATTTAAACTTGTACAGTGATACATTATCCTTTGGGGAGTGTTCAATATAGCGTGCACCTCGTGTGCAACTCTCTCTGGGAGATCTAAAAATACACCATCAGGGGTGCAGTATATAACACATCCCATCTTATATAACAAGTCTCTTCCCAGCAGGTTAGTAGGAGCCGCAGCAGCCAGGAGGAAAGAATGCCTGGTATGCAATGGCCCAATAGTAACCTCTGTGGACTTTGTTAAAGGATAATGTTCCACTTTACCTGTTACACCCATTGTTGGTACTGTCTCGTTGGTCACCTGTAAATTAACAGGAGATTTTATCACTGACCTGGTCGCCCCTGTGTCTACAAGAAAAGGATATTCAGTACCAGCTACATCAACCATCATGACCGGTTCTTCCCTAGTACTTCCCGTTAACCGGACTATCTGTAGACTACAGGTATGACCTGACCCCTAGCGTTGGCTACCATTCTCCAATAAAGCATTTACGGCCACAATTGGAGCTGGTGCCTGTTGGACATTTGCTGGTCTCTGTACATATCCCTTTTGGGGATATCCAGGTCTTCCCTGACTTGGGGTTCCTACTCTTTTTACTGTACAGTTTCTACTTAAGTGTCCTGTTTGTTTACAGTTAAAATATGTTCGTGTATCGGGTGAAGACATGTGCTGTTGCGAGGTTTGAGCAGAGGGTAAAGGTGGTAGATATGAGTAAGGATAGGGAGGGTAAGGGTATTGTGGGGGATAAGAAGTTTGTGAGTAGTATGGGACCTGTGGTTGTATCGGGTTAGTGGGATAGAGTTGTGTTTGTTGTTGCATGGGGCTAGTGAGGACACATACTTGTTCAGATGTAAGTGTGTGTGCAAGTGCAAGTGTGTCTGTTGGCTGTGATGTTACCGTCATTCCCTCCAGAGCTTGGATACTGACAGCCATTAGTTTTTCGCTCTGGGCTTCTCTCTTCTTTGAGATGTTTTTATCATGTTCGATGGCGGTTTCTATGAGGGTATCTATTGTGAGTCCCCGCCAGCCAGGCTGTGAGGTCTGAACCCGGGTTTTTAAACTCTCTTTTAGACTGTCCATGAGTATCGTGACTATCATTCCCCTGTGGTGAGTGCTATCTTTAATATCCTCTATCCCAGTGTACTGGGTGATAGCCTGCAGAGCCCGGTCACAATAATCTTCTGCAGATTCACTCTCCTTTTGCTTAATGGTGAAAATTTTGTTCCAGTTAACTACTACTGGAAAATATATACCCAATTGAGTTACAATGCGGGAAATGTTACCTTGGTTTACTTGGTCTGTTAAGGGAACGTCACCATCCAATACACAATCTGTGATAAATTTTCTCACGTCGGTATTGCGTGGTAGGCAGGCCCTTAACACCACACGCCAATCTTTATTAGTGGGCTCATGTGAACTACCCAAATTTCTCAAAAATCTTTGACATTTGGCTAGTTCCTTTTTGGGATCGGGGAAATCATTTATGATGGAATTTAGGGCCTGATTCAGACCCACTCGCGAGCGGCTGTACGCTCGCAAGTGGGTCGATGGTCTGCACTGAGCATGCGCACGACGGAGGGAGCTCCGTCGTGCGCATGCGCCAGACACGACGAGCGAAGGACTTTCCTTCGCTCGTTGTGTCCGATCAAAAGGGGCATGCTGTCAATGTTGATTGACAGCACGCCCCCTTTGGTGGGCGTGCCGGGGGCCTGCCTCCCTGACGGGGGCGTTCCCACGGGAACGCCTCCCGTCAGAAGCCGGCCCACTGACATCACTAGTGATGTCAGTGGGAGTGATTTTGGCTCTGATAGAGCCAAAATCACTCCGGAGCTTGCGGTTGAAAACCTCAACCGCAGGCTCCGGCTCGCAATTTCGATGGTCGCGATGGTCACGACCATCGCGGCCATCAAAATGCACGCTCGTATAGCCTGTGGGTGGTGACCCACAGCTATACGAGCGTCCAGGAGGACGCTCCATGAAAATGGAGCCCGGCCCTCATGCAGAGCGTGCGCTCTGCTCAGAGCGTACGGCTCTGAATGAGGGCCTTAGTTCTACTCTTGTCCATGGACAATGCATTACTACTTCCCTCATGGGCACTATACCGTTTGCATCTGCATTTCCATTTGGAATGGTTATTGTCCGAATGGGATGCAGACCGGTAGCGCTGCTACCTTTGACCTGGTTACCTAGCTGGGGGTTTAGTCTGCTGCTGCTACGTATGGTATGAACAACTTCCTCTACGGGTGCAGAGGGTGTTAACACTTCCCTTGCTGTTACCGATGGAGATGGCGGCACCACTCGTGATTGTGGTGATGCAGCATCAATCATCTGCACAGCATGGGAAATGGCAGACATTACAATAGGCTCATCATCCACATCATAAACATTTTCTTAACGGTTGCTTAAGAGAGGGTACAAATTGCTTGTTACATTTTTATGAGTATTTTTGGTAACTGTACTTGCACCTCCATCCACATAAGGTGGGGGAGGTGAGTGTGAACTGCTGGCAATACTCTCCACAACGCTACCTTGAAGCACGTGCGTGCCATTTTGCGGCTCGCCCATATTGCAATTTAGCGTCGTGGATGTATTCTCTGGCAATGTGCTTGCGATGCTAGTTTGCGTCGTTTGCACATTTTTAAGCCACGCATCTCCTTCATGCTGCCACAGTTTTAAACATTCATAATATTTAACCTTTTTCTCTCGGGAGCGCATCAGACTGATGTGATCCCAGACATTATCTAATACATTTTTATCAAAACTACCAATTCTGGAAAACAGTCTAACACTCTTCATCGTCATTTTAAACCATACATCACAATACCTTATTGCATAAGTATCGTACTTAGTATGCATAATACGACGAGCTGATCCGATCGGTGCCTCCATTAGCAATACATCATTGTCTAACATCTCTACTGTTTGCTCGGCTCCCATTCTGAGACAAAATCCTACACTTTTCAATGAAGATTTAAACTGGTGAAAGACAATCAAGATACTTTCACTTACCTGTGGACGATTTAAGTCGGCGGCGCCAACACACACTGATAACATTTGAAAAAGGCAACTTCCACACCCGGATAAGATTTAGTAAGGCAACTTCCACACCTATGGAAGTTTGTATGTCGGCCACTTCCACGCACCTCTCTACAACAAAGACAACATGTACACCTGCTACTGTGTATAGAACGGTAAAGCTGCTTACCGAGTGACTAGCACTTAGCCCTTAAAGGTCATACCTTTAACTGTAGGGAACAAGTTACCCCTACCAACAAACACTCACTGTTACATACTTTTTCCTGCGCACAAAAATACACGTTAACCCAGATATTGATAATAATTGAAAAATGTAAACCTCAACGGCTTTATCTAAAACACGTGGCAGCACATCCGGAAGGATGTATACGCTATTGTGCGACCAGTCGCATACAATATAATGCGACTACCATACAACTGTATGACAACCTTTAGCTGCGTACACAAAAGTGCATCTTTGCTGTGCACAAACCTGCGACTCAGCCGCGTACTCAGTACTGCGGCACCCCTTTAAACATAAGGTTCTATCAACAGAGGAAAACAAACTTTTTCCTCTCTTGTCCCTGGATTCTAGTCAGCTTCCTTGATTCACAGGGAGATGGATAGCGATCTTTCAGCACAAAGCGGTTGCAGGTAACCCTGCATGTGGCCACTCCACCCTTTGCTGAAATATCGATAGACGTATGTACCGTGTGAGCAGGTAAGTGACTTCACTACGAGCCCCCAACTAATGATACTAGATCAGAACCTCTATACACTCCTTCCTATACCTTCTAATATCCTGCCTATACCTTCTAAAGATGACGCTAATTTGGGTAAGCAGTCATACAGTAAATAAAGACTTAAGACCTGGAATCTGTGGTTCCAAAGCACAAGTATTATTCAAGTAAAAGTACAGTCAGTTACACGCTATTGATCCAGACACAATTCGGCGCAAAGGAATTATACAGACCCAAGTACAGTATACATACGCAGTGCTTCCGGACCAGATGTTAGGCATCAGCAAGAAACCCCTCGTCTATCAGCATTCAGCACGAAGACTAAAGACCCAGTGTTTGAGCACACATATTTATACCCCCCAGAATAGACCGGACAATAGAGAAGTTTGTTGCTGATGTCATTGGTTCCCAGGGAGGAAGCATATGTTACAGAGAATTTAACAGGCTGGTTCAAATAGACTCGCCCAGCCTCTAACAACTGGGGGTCTCTGCCCTCCCGCCACATGCAACATCCTAACAGTTATTTATATCATATACATTTTATTGCTTGAAGTCTCTGCGGTCCATAACTCGAGAATGCATGATGCGATCTCCCCTCCGGAATACTGTGGAAAGAGTACGCATCAGTACAAAACCAAACACGGCTTACTTAGCATGTATAAAATCTTAGTTACCAAACAATCTTTATTTCATAGCATTTATACTAAATGAACAACTTAAATCTTATACCTTAAAGCTTATGAAACCTTGTATGTGAATATGTAATGTGTGAGTATGCGGGGTTTGATATAAAGGTGCTAGTTAACTTGGTGCGGGTGCGTGCGCATTTTGCTACTAAACTGTGTTTTCATATTGGAATTTATGTATTCGCTAATATGCGACTAGTTAACAGCGCAATTGTGCGTATTACTGTGTAAGTGAGAAATGATGAAAGATGCAATCGCATGGTGCTAATAGTAATATCGCCATATGTACTTAAATGTGAGTTTATCTAAAATGGCGCCTGGGTGGCCATTCACAAAATGGCATCTTGCAATCTCATTTCTAAAATGGCATCTTGCGGCCAGTTGCAAGATGGCGTCGCCGCGATTCAATTTTAAACTGATATTGTCTCAGCCAATTTACCGCAGCTGTAATCAGTGCGCAGCTTTTGTAAATGTAACGGGGCATGCGCAGCACTGATTACAGCTGCGGTAAGTTAGAGCAGATAAGGAAAAGTATCTATTTTCTGAAAATCTGTCATCGAAAAAATGAATAGATACTTATGGAGAGCAGGAATGATGAATTCCTCCGGTAATTAGGTAGAACTCCATGCGAGTTCTAAACCTAATTACTTCCATCGATTTTTTAGTAATGATGAATAGGCCCCTGAAAGGGTTATGTGATAGGGTCCGAGTTTGCAGCAGCAGCAATTCGATTACTGTGACCCTGGATGTAGATTTAAAGCAGCAATAAATTAAATGGCAAAACAAGGCTGCTTTGTCTTTTAAATTATTGTTGCTTTAAATATGTTACCAAGAACGCCGGAATCAGGCTGCTTCTGAAAATTTGTAACCCCCTAATATTGAAATGGCGTAGAATGATGTGCAAGGTAACTGGGATAATAATTTACATAAATAAGTGTCCGATTTATCTGGCCCCTGATGATTAAATACCCAACGTGCCACGAGTTGAAGCGGTGAATATATAATTACCAGAGCAATTCAGTGCTTCTCTTGTGTAGGGACAGCTGCTCCCGCAATAAGCAGAATGATACGCTGGTTTATTCTTTGTGTACTTTAATAATCATTTGGATTATGAATAAGACAGTCACTACAGTTCATGAATCATGACGAGTATACTGTGTATCCTCACAACATGAATTAGTCCTATTCATTCAGTGTCAGATCTTGGGGAGGTGGCAATCAGGGCGATGAAGTCCCTCCCCCCTCAGTTCTAAGACTAAAATGCGGCCAAACTCCAATAACAGTTCTTGTCACATATGTATCAAGCTCTGGAATGTGACACTTTCTGGAGCTTGGACGCGGGTGGCAATGCCATCTATAGATGTTGTTGGCTAATAGAAGCCTATAGGCTTTTCTTATCAATGTTCACTGAGAGGGATCCAATCAGATTCCTTCCAGGTTCTTCTCTGCATGCACATTGGCCGAGCATGCACAGACAGGACTCCCGGGTCATAAACCTGGAAGTCCTGTCATCACAAAGGATAGCTCTTTTCGGAAGAACTGCCCTCTGTTATTTTAATTGCAATACCAGATGCATGCCAGAGTTATTAACACCGTTATGGAGCCAAAAAGTGGCAACCATAATGCGATGCGTAGTACATCCCGCCCATAATGAGAAAGTAATGTTTATTTTATAGTATGTTTATTAGAGATGAGCACTTCGGTTTTACTCTGTTCTTTTTCAAATTTATCTTGTTGGCTATTCAAAACATGATAGATAGCCAATAAGATTCAGTTTTCAGAACTGAACTTAACCGAGCCAAAATCAAACCGCACATATCTAATGTTTATACTGAATTTACTGTGTCTTTACTGTTTTTAAAGGCACAAAACAAACGCACGCTGTTGCTGTCTTGGAGGTAATCTAATGCTGGCCATATACCTGCACGACCAGCATCAGATAAGATTTACCTCACGACTCCCCGGAGCTCGCTGGCAGTCCCGGCGGCAAATCGTATGCCTCACGCGCTCATCGGGGAAAAGTCATTGAAATGACATAAATGGACGCACGATGCATCGCATGCACAAAATACACGGTACGATCTGCACACCATACGATGGACCATATGGGCTGCACATCTGATCATACGATCCGTTATAGGAGCCGCGGGAGCGCTCATCGGATCGTATCCTACTCCAAAAATACACGATTTCTGCACGATTCATCGTAAGACTCGTAGAAAATCATCCAATCAGCCCGAAAACGTGCAGGTGTATGGCCAGCATTAGTTTCCCATCTCCAGCTTATTTATAACAATATCTAGGCTATTTTATCAAAATATATGATAAAAAGTTACTTAAATGTGAAATCAAAACAAAGTGATTACAATTTTTTTGGTATAATAAAACATTTGATCCTGACATAGCAGAACTCAGTTGGTCACAGAGGTTCCATCATGAAGCCTTCATTGCTATTTACTAAAACCATTTTAAAGTAAAGCACAATATTTCACACTCTAAAATATATGCTGCCAAATGAAAATGACAACATAGTGTAATGAAAACAAAACAATACAATGCTTGTATTAACATGTCACATTCAGCTCCTTCTAGTGCGGCAGCAAAAAAAGGAAAAATAGACCTTTTAGACTCCTATTATCTGTGGTGCCCAGTTTCCTAGCAACAAATGCCAAAGCAAGTTTAGGCCCATTATATTTGAGTAGGATGCTACAGAGCTATTATTGTTTCAAGTACTGCCAAATGCTTCACAGACTGTGCAACCCTCCTCTGAATATTTAATTTTTACATTACAATATGTAATCAGCTGTGATAAGATGTGAGATGAGTCCATTTAATAAACATAAGTATTTACAATGTAATGAGTAAGTTTGTTTACAAGTTAAACTATTATTTTGGCAGCTGATCTTCTGGTATATGTTCTGTGTGTTTGCCAATAATTTGTACAACAAACATATACTGTACCATTTGCATTATATATTAAAGACAACTGGAAAAATGACTCCTGGTCAAATCACATCTCAAGAAATGTAAAGTAAAACTATGTGACAAAACATTTGGTAGCCAAGATAATATGATATGGTGACATCCTTGCAGAAGACATAGTGTTCCCGATAGGCTGTTTTAGAAGAGTGCTGTGCCCTGCCCGATTTTAAGATGGCAAAATGCACACTGCCCTTATGGAAGAGCCCTGCTGAAACAGACTGACGGTGCAGTGGGCACAGTGGGCCGCAGTGTCCCGAGGAGGGGAAAAAAATGTTACAGTGTAGTGCTCACCGCCAGTGAATAGATTTTGTGCGCTTGCACACTTAATATATTCACAGTTAGGCGAGAGCTTGGGGGCAGCCCAGTATGTCTGTAAGTGCTGGGCACACCCCCAAGAGTGGTGAAAATGTCTTAAGCATACGACCCCGCTTTTGTCATGACCTTTCCAGGCATGCACAAGTGCCCTTTGTACAGACATATACCAATTGGAGGAATATTTGCTTATAGTGAAAATCCTATCATACACTATATTTATATAGAGTACTTCACCCTGATGACGAAGTAATAAAACATTTTCAAATTAATACTTTTTTGTTTGTTTGTTGTTCCTGTGGTAGTGAGTGTACAAGATGTTTAAAGCAGTAATCTACATAAAAAATGTATATGTAAAAAAGATAGTAATTAAAGTACCTTGTAAGCATGCATCTGATTTCAAGAAGTAACTTTGAGAAAACGTTGTGTATTCTTTTTATTACCTGATACATATTTAGACATTTCTGTGTATGCCGATGACTAAACCACCAATTGCTTGTCATATGCATGTGTCTGGACCTGGCAGCCATAAATGTTTTTTTCTCCACATATATTTTGAAAGGGGATAATTATTTGTAGGAAGATAGCTAAGAAATATATCAGGTACATGTCCGGTGCTCTGTTTGTTTTGTGTGCATCCTATGAGCACTTTGTAAAAAATGCATTGGGCCCCCAAACTTTCCATGCTATATCGTGGCAACTTGGAATGTTTTTCTTTGCTATTTTTTAATCCTTGGCTTTGGAGACTTGGCGAAAACCCTGCAGTGGTTTCATCCCTCTTATTGACAGCTTAATGCCAAAGAAAGGGGTTACCAGCTGTTCTAAATTGACGCTATTAAGGGTAAGTATCTTTACTACTAAATCTGTCAAACTGCAAATGAAGAACTGAAAAGTATGTTATTGAGACTCTTTGTATATATTGGCAAGTGAACGTGGTTTATTATTGCTGTATAGCCAGGAGTGCCGTCCACTTTACGGTTGTTGTAACAGGGTCGGGGAACTGGCACCTTCTCCTGGGGTAGATGGCACTGCGCAGCAGCTGAGAGATCACACAAATCTGTTGTTTTGGTGCAGCTGGCCTCAGCCAGTTTTATTATGCAGCAAAAAAGCTCACTACCTAAACATAGACTCTCCTTTTCCCCAGGCAGTGTGTCTCTCCCAAGGGCGCTTCTAGAGAGGAGGGACCCATGTACAGTCTTCGACACGGGCCCCCTCATCTCCGTCCGGTGGCCGGCTGCGCACTGAGCGGTGCGCGGCCAGCGCCTCACTTATAGATTTTGGCACTAGAGTGTGCCCAGAGTCTATAGCGCATGCACAGGTCACCGGGAAACTGGCCATGGTGGCCATTTTCCCTGTACTGCTCATGCACAAACGACGAGAAAATGGCCACAGTGGCCATTTTCCAGCCGTTTTTACAGGCACAAACACTGGAGAAAACACTGGAGCCGACGTGGGTCTCTGGAGAGGTAAGTTTTATGGGTGCAGGGGGCACCCTGAACCCATTATAAATAGGCCCCTGGTCTCTCCTATGATCATCCTGACAGCCTTTAAAACACACACACAGCTGAAAGCCCTAATTAGCCTTTTGTGAGGCCAAAAGCCCAAAAACCCGACTGGGCCCAATGGATGGAACCCATCCTCTATTTTCATCCATAAACCCCAGGAACACTTTTCCAACTTTGACAAAAAGCACACAAAACTCTTTGTCTGGAGATTTAAAATACATAGGCTAGGAACCTAGGGCAAATATATCTGCCTTCCACCACTGTGCCAGTGATTTTGTCACTATATATATATATATATATATATATATATAAGATGTGTCCTCATACATCTAGCCTCAATACTCCAGGCAGTGCAACTTGCCTGGCGTGAGTGAGACGCAAGGTCCCATGCTACTCTGTTAGTGTTGGGCATCAGACGCACCAGCAGACTGTGCTGATTAATTTGATATGTGACACTTGTATATCTGTGTGCACCGGAGTCTGTATATGAAGCACAATGGAACGAAAAAAGTTTCAGCCAATACATTGTGGCACTTCATATACAGATTCAAAGACTCAGTCGCACACACATATACAAGTGTCACATATTGCGACTTAGACGCATTTTCGGACAAAAAAAATGCAAAAAAGACGCCTGGCACTAGCATAGTCTCACAGAACCTGGTGCACCGAGAGGGTCTTTTTAGCTACTGCAGCAAAGATGTGTAAGGACACATCTATATATGTGTATGTTTAGTTCATGGGTTCACAACAGGTCAGCTTCAAACACCTGCAACAAATAAGCCATATTTTTCTGTCCAACTAAAAAAATGAAAAAAAACACAGCTGTCAGTTGCTAAACACCAGTATAAAATATACAGATAACCAGCATAAAAAGGTATTCTCCAGTAAATACCGTCAGGATGAATTTTCATGAACAGATATTCGGTGTAGATATACACTACCGCAGTGGCGTAACTAGGGTATTTGGAGCCCAGGGCAGATTTGAAAAGGGAGCCCCCCCCTGATGTGCGCGTACCAAAGGCGCGCGCGTCCAAAAATGGGCGTGGTCACTTAAAAATGGGGTGTGTCAACATGACACACCCCTTTATTTTCACACTGAACATTCCTATCCATATGCACCTTAACCCCAGTAGTACCCCTTATACAGTACCCCCAGTATGCAGTTGTGGTCCCTCTTATGCAGGCCCATAGTAGTGCCCCTTATACAGTATACCCAGTAGTGGTCCCCCTTATACAGCCCCCAATTAGTTCCCCTTACTCAGTACCCCCAGTAGTGGCCCCCCCAAATGCAGTGCCCCATGTAGTGTTCCCCCTTATGCAGTGCCCCCAGTAGCAATCCCCACAATGCAGTGCACCCAGTAGCGGTATCCCCTTATGCAGTGCCCTTTATATGGTGCCCCCAGTAGTAGTCCACCCCCTATGCAGTGCCCTTTATATAGTGCCCCCAGCAGTAGTCCCCCCCATGCAGTTTTCCCAGTAGTGGCCCCCTTATGCAGGCACCAAGTAGTGATCCCCCCTATCCAGTGCCTCCTGTAGTGGCCCTTCCTATTATTGCCCCCAGTAGTGGTCCCCCGAGTGCAGTGCCTCTAGTAGTAGGCTCCTTCTATAATGCCCCCTGTGGTAGTTCCCCCCCAAGTAGTAGTCCCCAGTAGAGGTTCCCCCTCCTGATTAAGTGCCCCCAGTAGTACACCCACCAGTAGAGGTCCTCCCAATAATGGTGCCCCCAGTAGTAGCCACCCCCTCCCCCGTAGTGCCCCCAGTAGTGCAGATAGGTTAAAAAAAATAAAAAAATAAATATATATATATATATAAAAATATACTTACCTGAATCCACGCTGCTGCTGCTCCGGTCCGCCACGCCGCTCCCGCCGCCCGCCAGACCTCCCGGGCTAGCGCGCTCAGCATTATGGGACAGACGTCATGACGTCATGACGTCTGTCCCATTACCCACTGCAGGAGTTGGACGAAAGCCCGGCTCTTGCAGTGGGTGCTGTATAAGTCAATGAGAGTCTATCTGACTCTCATTGGCTGCTGTTTAACACACGCATCGCCGCCAGCGCTGGCAGCGATGCGTGTGTTATGCACAGCCTGAGCCCGCCTCCTAGCGCTATTGGGCAAGCTCAGGTGGAGGGAACTGGCTCAGCTGTGCAGCACAGGACCGGCGCTGGAAGCCTAGTGCCGGTCCTGTGTTAATGTGTAGCGCTGACCGCACTCATTGCGGTCGGTGCTACACTGGCTAACTAGGGCGGGCCGGTACCGTGGCCGGCGGTGCCCCCCTGCGCCGCCGGCCCAACGCCGACCAGGGCACGCAGCCTGCTCACCCGGCCCTAGTTACGCCACTGCACTACCGTTCAAAAGTTTGGGGTCACCCAGACAATTTCGTATTTTGCATGAAAACTGACTTTTATTTATCAAATGAGTTGCAAAATGAATAGAATATATAGTCAAGACATTGGCAAGGTTAGAAATAATGTTTTTTATTTGAAATAATAATTTTGTCCTTCAAACTTTGCTTTCGTCAAAGAATGCTCCTTTTGCAGCAATTACAGCATTGCAGACCTCTGGCATTCTAGCTGTAAATTTGTTGAGGTAACCTGAAGAAAATTCACCCCACGCTTCCTGAAGCACCTCCCACAAGTTGAATTGGCTTGATGGGCACTTCTTGCGTACCATACGGTCAAGCTGCTCCCACAACAACTCAATGGGGTTGAGATCTGGTGGCTGCGCTGGCCACTCCATTACAGACAGAATACCAGCTGTCTGCTTCTTCCCTAAATAGTTCTTGCATAATTTGGAGGTGTGCTTTGGGTCATTGTCCTGCTGGAGGAGGAAATTGACTCCATTCAAGCGCTGTCCACAGGTTATGGCATGGCATTGCAAAATGGAGTGATAGCCTTCCTTATTCAAAATCCCTTTTACCTTGTACAAATCTCCCACTTTACCAGCACCAAAGCAGCCCAAGACCATCACATTACCTCCACCATGCTTGAAAGATTGGATCAGACACTCTTCCAGCATCTTTTCACTTGTTCTGCGTCTCAGAAATGTTCTTCTGTGTGATCCAAACACCTCAAACTTCGATTCGTCTGTCCATAACACTTTTTTCCAAACTTCCTCTGTCCAATGTCTGTGTTTTTTTGCCCATATTAATCTTTTCCTTTTATTGGCCAGTCTCAGATATGGCTTTTTTTTTTCCACTATGCCTAGAAGGTCAGCATCCCGGAGTCGCCTCTTCACTGTAGACGTTGACACTGGTGTTTTGCGGGTACCATTTAATGAAGCTGCTAGTTGAGGACTTGTCAGACATCTATTTCTCAAACTAGAGACTCTAATGTACTTGTCTTCTTGCACAGTTGTGCCCTGGGGTTAGAGGCTGTTTGTGCTGTTCTCTGAAGGTAGTAGTACACACCGTTGTAAGAAATGTTCAGTTTCTTGCCAATTTCTCGCATGGAATAGCCTTCTTTTCTAAGAACAAGAATAGACTGTCAAGTTTCACATGAAAGTTCTCTTTTTCTGGCCATTTGGAGAGTATAATCGAACCCACAAATGTGATGCTCTAGATACTCAACTAGCTCAAAAGAAGGCCAGTTTGATAGCTTTTCTAACGAGCAAACCCGTTTTCAGCTGTGCTAACATAATTGCACAAGGGTTTTCAAGAGTTTTCTAATCATCCATTAGTTTTCTAACGCGCTTAGCAAACACGATGTACCATTAGAACACTGGAGTGATGGTTGCTGGAAATGGGCCTCTATACACCTATGCAGATATTCTTTTAAAAACCAGATGTTTGCAGCTAGTATAGTCATCTACCACATTAACAATGTAAAGAGTGTATTTCTGATTAATTTAATGTTATCTTCATTGAAAAAAAACAGTGCTTCTCTTTCAAAAATAAGGAAAATTCTAAGTGGCCCCAAACTTTTGAATGGTAGTGTACAAAAAATATCTATTTTGTTGCCAAGCTGTCAATAAGAATAACAAAAGAACCTTTCTGAGGAAACTGCACACAATACTGGAAAAACACATCAAGATTGTTACGCACCTGTATTGCTCTGTAACTGCAAGTGGGAAATACTATAGGAAAGCTCTTTTTTATGTGTATGAATTGTACCTTTATTTATTGTAAGTAACACTGAGCCCAGCTATTATCTGCAAATAGATTATTTATCGTGAATCCACACACAGGAAGCCATTACTGGCGAGCATACAAACCAGAGACTTTTTGCTTCTTGTAAGGTAATCCATAATGACTTGTGGGTTCCATTGTTTAGACCATATCATCTAGCTTCCAGTTTGGGACTATTATAATACAGACTGATCTAATGATAACTAGTGTCTCCAATTTTCAAACAATTGCAAG